>OY776111.1:201739265-202939265 GCA_963675035.1 Allygus modestus | reverse complement strand
AGTTCGAAAACCAGACAGATCGACCTATCCAAAGGGGGGGTTTGTACCCCAAAAATTGGTTTTTTGAGTTTTTTACATATAATTTTTGAAAAAGTCAAATTTTAGTTTTTGCCATTGGAATCAGCTTAAAAAGACACACAATTTTTATTTTTGATCATTGCTCTAAGTCAAATGTTTACAGAGATATTGAAAGTGCTAAACACAGTACGTTGTCCAATGTTATTCTTATGGAGAATAAGAAAAATTGTATATCTCGCTTATTTATCAACTTTTCCTGATGAAACATGGTATATTGCTTCATATCGTTGTGGTCTATTGATATTTGCACTAAAAAACATTTTTTGTCCGATAGTTCACGTAGCAGCAAACCTGCGTACTCAGCCCCCATGTTATTCTTATGGAGAATAAGTAAGTGTTATCTCCCTTAATTATGAACATAAATTAATAAAATTTGGTATGTGGCTTTACCTACTTAAGTTATATTGATATTTGTATAAAACTCCATTTTTTGTGTTCCTTCCTTCAGCAAACCTGCATACGCAGCCGCCATGTTATTCTTATGGAGAATAATTAAAATGTCATAAATCGTTTATTTATGAATGTATATTGATGAAACTTGGTATGTGGCTTTATGTGGTATTAAGATACATATATATGCATTGGAAATTCGCTGAGTACGCAGGTTTGCTGCTACGGGGGTATATATATATATATATATATATATATATATATATATATATATATATATTAGGGGTGTGCGAGTAGTGATTTATTTAATCGAGTCGAGTAGTGACAATTATTTTCGAGTTTCGAGTATTTTTGAGCGAGTATTTGCCATCAGTTGGTAGTTTAAAATAGTGTAATAGGATTTGGATACCACCCTAGATATGATAATCGAAACATGGTTTCTAACTAATACATGGGTGGCAATAGAAAGTTTTGGCCAGTACAATCAAACTCAATTATGTATTGACAAACAAAACATGGTTTGACATTCGTTTCCAGCTGATGAAACAGGGTCCGGTTGTCATTTGGCCAATTGCACCTGGTCCAGACATCGCTTTTAATCAATATTAAATTACGAAATCGTTCGTTACGGCCGAAATTTCGCGGTCCGGTCGTCATTTTCGGCAGAATTTACGTGATGCGATTGCCTTTTGCGGCCGTTATACGCGTTTTGGCCAGCCGCAATCGTTCGCGGTCGTCATTTACGGCCGATTTCACGTAATAAGATTGCCTTTTGCGGCCGTTACTACGCGTTTTGGCCGGTCGCAATCGTTAGCGATCGTCCGGAATCGGCGGGAAATAATCGCTTGAACTTTCGAGTAGTTTTCAAAACTTCGAGTCGAGTTCTAGTATTAAAATACTCGGCCGAAAACTCGATGTTTCGAGTACTCGCACACCCCTAATATATATATATATGCAGTTTCGAACGAATGGTGTTTTTGGGGTCTGGGACCTCAAAACGAAAAGTAATCATGGTCCCGGGCCTAGGTCTTACCATTCCGACTACGGTAATAGCTTCTTCCCTACAGGGGAAATTCGCTAAAAGGGCAGCATATATGGTCGAAAACCATTTTGCTCCTCTTTCAACTCTGCTCCCAAGGCAACCAATGTAATCCTCTCTTCTCGAGCATATGCTTGTCAGCTGACTAACATCAAACTTGTAAAGAGAGGATTGGATTGGTTACCTGAGGAAAATGGCGGTCAACATGTAGGCTTCACTGTTTTGCCCTTGACAGTACCTCTAGATATACTAACCTCGTTGAAAACCCCCATATACAAACAAGGTTTGTAGAGCTTTTAGCCCAGGTATGATTATTTCCTTACGAGTAATGTTCGCAGCAAAGATGTCTTACGAGGTCTTTCAGATGATGCAGAAATTCACAACATACTATAATTGTTGTCAACCTTATAGGGGGTAATAATGGTAAAGCTATTTTTAAATTGCCACTGGACATGCAAAAAGAAAATTTAATCCCTAATCCATTAATATAATAATACAAATAAATCAAAACACTAAATTAGTTTCATAAAATAACAGTTGATCAAAGTATGTAAGCAGTTAAACGATGTTTATTTTAATTAAAATGATGAGGAAAATATGGTATGTGTACGGTAAATTAAATATCGTGTTTCTAGCAACACTGCAGATTAGGTTGGTGATCACGTGACCTTACAGCTGTTTTTATGATGTCTCTTTCGGTTAGCTAAAAACCTTAAATATATACTGATTGCAGAGAGCTGTACCAAGTAAGTATGGACCTTGTTATACAAGACTCTCCGTGTCCATGGTAACCAATTCTATTCATTTTTTACCTCTTGTTTTGCTTATGGAGAGGGTAAATGGCGGCCACCATCATATGTAACTTAAACAATTATATATTATCATGGTCTCGGGCATGATAATACCCGACTAAAGCTAATATGGTTACATGGTTGGTAAAATTCATGTTTTTTATGGTAGTAGCTTCTTCCCTATTGGGGAAATTCCCCAACAATTCGGGAATCTCCTAAAAGCGGCTTCTCACAATAATTCTGAGTGGCTGCATTATATTGGTCATGTTTAATTTTTACATTCATAATTATACTGAAAATAGCCTTTTTATTTAGTTCAACTTTTCTCCTTTTATTTCTTTCTAGCTGGCCCAACAGACGTTGTCCTGTCCTAATGTCATTGAATTTGTTTTAAGTCAAACACTCGTTCTTTTTCAATATGAGCTCGTTCGCTACGGTCACTCGCCTATCGAAAAAAGAGTTTGAGTTGCCATTCAAGTAGTTTTTTTTTCCATTATGAGAGTTGCCATTCAAGTAGTTTTTTTATTTCCATAATGAACATATGTTTATGCCTTTTAAGTATGTTTAGATATACTCCTATGATAGTGTAATTTTTGAAATGCCATGTTTGGACAAATACACTGTTTACAAAAACAGCTGTTTTATAAAAAAAATTGTCTGTTTATCTATACCTATAAAAGGCAAAGCCCTCACTGACTCACTCATCACGAATTCTCCTTCTTCCCATTTACCTAGAGAGTTGAAATTTTGTACACTAATTCTTCAGGCATAAAATAGGAAAACTAAATGGTTTTCATCCTGATCTGACCTTAGAGCTCCGTCAGAGACCCCGACCAACTTTTCATGTATTCCTTATGGACATTCATTTTTGTTTCAGCTCAAACAGCTGATCTTTATTCGTAGTAGTTACACGAGCTAACCACAGAATGCAGCACACACAACTGTCATAGTTGTTATAAATCATTTGCGGGCGAAGCCTGCGGGCAACTGGGCAACAGCTATTTAATTATAAACACATGTTCCCATAAGGAATAACATGTTAACTTTAAAAGCCAAAGGAACAGAGCCCTTCACATTTTCCGGGGTAAAAAGTATCCTATGTGATAATCCAGGTAATAAACTAACTGTGTGCAAAATTTCATTTAAATCTGTTCAGCCGTTCTTGAGTGATACAATTTGTAACTAACACCACTTTGTTTTATATATTAAGATTTTGTTAACTTATCGCTCATTTATACATTTTGACTTGACCATAAAAACAACTCGATAATTCTGCATTCATACGATTATTCGATTCTTTCACGGTGCCGCCGTCTTTTAAACATGGCTCGCCGCCTGTTTAATCACAGCTCGCCGACATACCAAACACGGCTCGCCGACTTGTGAACACGGCTTGCCGACTTATAAACACAGCTCGCTGACTTTCGAACACGGCTCACCGACTTTCAAACACAGCTCGCCGCCTTTTTAATCACGGCTCGCCGACATACCAAACACGGCTCGCCGACTTGTGAACACGGCTTGCCGACTTTCAAACACAGCTCGCCGACTTTAAAACAACGGCTCGCCGACTTTCTAACACGGCTCGCCGACTTTTGAACACGGCTCGCCTTTAAAACTCGGCGAGGAAAAAAAGATTTTTACTCTTTGGCCCTTCAGGGCTTCCATAGGTTAAACAAGTGATGGAGTTGAAGGGCCAGTTGAGAGTGGCAGTATTTGTGTACTCCAGGTGTGATGTTATCAGGACCGCTGCCCTTGGTGGAGTCAAATTTGATGAGCGTTCTCTTTATTCAATATATGCAACCGTTGTAGGGGAACAGAGGGGGGTGTACACCAAATGTCTTGTATACTACCTCCCCTACGCACCAGGTAATCATAACTTTGTACTAGCTGGTTTGCTGAATATAAGGAAAACTACAATTTGGCACCTTTTCAATTTCCTTACAAAGTACAAAAATTAGCCACTCAATTCAATGTTGGCAAACTCCGCCACTTCTGGGGCCTCACGCTAAGAAGTTGGGGCTCTGCTAGAAATCCAAAATGTGTTTCCACGAGCTTTAAACACGTTTCACTTACACAGTACTATTGTGTAAAACATAGTTTAATGGGGGTATATTCACTAAATTATTTACACAACTCGATAAATATTAGAAATGAGTAAAAATACATTAATATTATATATTTTAAAATATAATTAAAAACATATTTCCTAACTATTTAATACTCAACAAACAGCTTGAGCTGAGGTTGAATCTTAAGGAAAATTAAATATTTGTGCCTTCCATCAGGGAAGAATGCCATTACCGAGACCCCTGCCCTAATTAGAATAGAATAGAATAGAATAGAATATTTTTATTTTCTCATAATACATAGCGAAAATACATAGTTGTAACTTTATTTTTAATTACGCAGCTTGTTTGTAACTTAAATAAATAATAATGTCCATTTTACTTGTCAGGCTGACATAAAAATAAAAATAAAATAATGAGAAAACAATAGGGCCTCTGAAGGCAATGCCTGTTTTGAGGTTCCATCACTTAAATTAAAATAACATAAAGTAAAGTAAGCGAACAGAAATGATCGAAATATAATAAACACAATTGTCTCAGACAACCTATGTGTATACAAAAAATAAAAAATAAATACAAAATTAAATATTTTACGTGCCTTATTTTCTCACATAAACACTGAAATTAAGCATGGGCTCAATGCATAAAAACTAATTACAGAAAATAAATAAAACTGTATTTGTAGATTCATATAAATTATATATGTATTATAATATTCTAAGGTTTACTCTTTCAAACCACGCACCGCACTTGTGCCACCAGGCGGCTCATGGCCCTCCCCGTGAATTGAGAGTCGCCTCTTGAAATTTCGGAAAGGGTGCTAGCAGTTTGCATATAAATGGAATCTTGAAAATTGGCTATTAGGCCAAATGTAATTGCACATTAATTGTTTATTAAAACTTGCTGTATTTTAAAACGTACAGCAAATTTACCGTATTTATTGATATGGTGAGCCGTAGGCCAGAGAACATGACACTCTTCCGTTTGGTGTTCATCAATTCGAGTATCGCCGTCACAACAAACTGCGTACTCATAAAATTACCAAAACTCTTTGTTTCTTAGATTGAAATTTTGCCAAGTACATGATTTTAGACTTTCCCAATTATATTAAAGTTGCTCATATAAATCAATGGAATTCAACCATATGAAGCCCACCCCATTGATGTAAGAGCATAAGTTAAATAATAAGTAAAATATAATATTTTTTTTAGTCCTCATCTTTATACTGTAGAAATTAATGTGGGATAAGGAAATTTGTGTGCCAATTATTCCTCGGATTTGTGGCATCGTAGAGCTATGAAACTTGGCACACTTATTTAATACTATTAAGAGATGTGTCGAATGTAAATAATGTGGTGTTTGGGTTTGTAGGGCTATGCCCTTTTGGCTTTCAAAATTTACATGTTATCCTTATGGAAACATGCGTTCTGCTTTTCATTTAATAAACAGCTGCATTATTCAAATAAATATTTAGCACAACATCAAGAACAGACGTTTCATATATAAAAATATTACTGACTACTGGAATGGTAGCCCCCTTCTCTTATCCGTTTTAATCTGTTTTAACTCCAGAACAGCATTTCAGGACTAATGTAAATAAAGAATCTATATTTTTAATACGCTAGGCATATTTTTGTCATAATTGTTTTGGAGCGGTGGTGCTACCGATCACCATGTCCAAGGAGTCGTTAGAAAGGTCTTAGCATGTAGTTTTGCCATCAGTTAAAAAAATTATAAAAGTCACCGTGGACATGGGAAAATATGGGGTCAAAGTCGCGATTTTCCCCATAGACATAATATGCAGTTACAAACCAACGATCGAGAAATCAGCTGTTTATTTAAGGAAGTGGTTAAACAAATAAAATCTGACCCTGAAAAATGGTTATTGAACGTACAGCTGGCAACAAAACACCAGTTTTTATTTGCACAAAATCATAACATAACCAAAAAACGTTCGACATAATGGAGACTATAAGACGTCGACCAGGACGGCCGAGAGGAGGAGGCCGACGAACTTTAACTGGTAGACGCGAACGAAATACAAATAATACTATTGTCGTTGATAGCCGAATACAGCAAGCACCCTTCCGTGTTGGGTTTAAGTGTGCTCTCCAACAGTCGCCTGAAGATTTCACATTCAATTTAGGACCCCATATTCCCCCGCTCTGGACCCCCGCTATTTAGGACCCCCGCTATGGGTTTTTTTCTTCACAGTCATAACTCGATAACGGCTGGACGGATTTTAACATTTGAGGTGTCAAATTAAATGTATTTTTACGTAGATTTGCCAATACGTCTCAGGATTTAAATAAAGGGCATCATCCAGTGATGGGCTGAATTTTCGGAACAGTGGCGCTATCCGTCGGCGGAAGTCTAAACTATGTGTTGATTGAAAGTACGTTGTTATCATCCATTTTAATATCAGATGTTCAGTTGTTACGAGTACACATGTTTAAGTGTTTGATATAGTGTACATTCGTATAAGGTTTGCTGTGATTTTGGCGGCCTTTGAGTATATAGTGTGGGAAACGACGCAAGGCTCGCCCCTTTTCTCAATTGGTTATTCTACAAGAATCACGACAAGTTTTACCTCTGATATGAGAATCGACGGATATGGTGAGTAAATGACTTATTTGAAGAATATCCTTGCAGATTTAGATTTAGGAATAACTACTGAACATTTTGAGATATAAATCATCGTCGGAAATTATGGAAAAGTTAACCAAAACTGCAAGAGAAAAATTGTTGTCAGGAATAGGCTTGTGTTCACCAAGACCACGTTGACAAATTTCTGCAAAGTAAAGATTTCTTTGTGAAATAATAGTTTAAAGTTTTAATCATGTATGAAATAAGAAGATTGATGCTCCACCAAATTTTGATTTACATTACAGCTGCTCTTTTACTCAGCGATTTTCACATTTTAGGTACTTTTGTATGTTTCCGGTTGGGCCTACATTTTGGGTTCTAGTGTAAAGTAAATTTCCTTGTGGTATTTAAATAAAGTTACCTTGAGATCTTGTAACTAAATATTGTAACGTAAAAGGCTGATTCAAGACTGATTTTTTTTGTATCCATAATTTGTAGTGCTTAAGTAGCCAAGTTTTTTTTTAAGATACGTTGTAATTTTTTATGCGCAATAATCTGTTTTGCTATGTCATATAGTAGTATTTTGTTTAGTCGCAACGTCTTGCTCAAAAGATTGCCTTTACCGTGAAGATTTTTACTTTACGTATGTTCATTTGTAGGTTATGTCACCTGAGCCTATAAGCCTAGTAGTTTTACACATTTTTCTTTAAATTTAAAATTGTATGAATTTTTAAAAAAACTGCCGCTGTAGCCTAACAAATTGAGCCTATTTAATACTCATGGGATTTCATGTCCTAGCCTGTGGTCCAGTTTTGTGATTTTAGAATTTGTTTAAACCATTTGTCGATTAGTAGGCTTTAAGCTCTTCTGACCTTTAAAAGAAAAAAAATTCTTAGATCATGTTTTGAAAAGTTTATTTCAGCTCTTGTCTTGAAAGTTTAAATGTAAGCTGATGAGTAAGTTTAGGCCTAACCTATAATCTCAGACAACGGAAATATGGACACTATTGCAGTGCTTAGATTAAGATGTGCATTGTTTATCGTACTAACTGCAATTATGGACATTCCCACATGAGGAATAGTGATTTTGTAGTCAATATTATATTCTTGTATTTAGATGTATTATCACGAGCCAATTTTGGTGCTATATTTATTAGGTAAATCATTTATTTTGTGTAACGGGAGTTTACATACTTATTTGGTTCTGTGATTGCAAAAGTTAGGTTAAGTTTGGGCCCTGTGCCACTGAGAATAAATAGGTCAAATTAAATGATTGTGTAGGCCAAAATGTTCAGACTGATTAGTTAAAATAATAGTATGTTATATTTAATGTGCTTTATTACATAGATGATATGATAAACGATTGAGGTCTTAAAACTTTGAAGTTATTTAATTTAAGTTTTCTGCAATTTTGAAGATTAAATTGGTTCACAATTTTGCTAATATTTTGAGCTCGGATAAATTTTGAGTAATATTTGCAGTGTGAAATGAGATTTTAGAATTTTATTAATATAAAGCCTGTTTTGGAAATATTTTGTTTTGAGCTATTGGTTATCAGTGACTATCATCTCTCGAATGTACCTTGTATAGGTCGTCGCTTTGGCTAACCTGTCGTTCCTGAACTGCCGCTGTGGACCCGCCATGCCTGATGCACTGACCTGCAACACCCGATCTGCTGACCTGACACTCCTGAACCACTGGGTCGCGCTGAAACCAATCGTACCAGCACCGGCGTGAGATGCAGGGACCTTTGAGCGGCTGGCGTATGTGACTTGCTCTTGAGGACCAGCTACTGCTGTATGAATGGACCCCTGCCTACAAACTCGATGGTATTGCAACGGTGGACCGTGAGTTCAAAACTTCTCTTTTGTATTTAAACTAAACTATCGGGCTTGAACTCAGTTCGAGTGGCAACGGAACTTTTGTGTGGTGTGTTCCTCGGGCTTGAACTCAGTTCGAGTGGCAACGGAACTTTTGTGTGGTGTGTTCCTGATGACCATCTTTTTCTTCTAGTCTACAACTCAAGGAACTTCAACGTCATCCTTTCAGCTCTTTCAAATATAATCAATTTAGGAATATTTAGTTTAAATTGGTTTTTATTTTGTAAACAAACAAAAAATAGAAATAAATTCTAAAATCTCATTTAAATCAATTTAGGACCTCAATTATAAATTTGAGATGTAGTAAATCTTCTTTAGTGTAAATTGTTAAAACTCATATTGAGTTTTGATTATTATTCTGAGTGATGTTTATTTTTAGCTGAATAAAAGAGTTTTATTTTGTTCTCATGAAATGTGTGGTTAATTGACAGCCTACTGTTTAAGCATTGTATGGTTGTTGAAATATATGTTTTGGAGTGCCGCTCCTTCCTGAGTTGCTGGCGCCCTTCAAAATTTATTTGAGTAGAGATTTTTTTTGTTAAGAAGATTGTGGCCTATTATGTTAGTACAGTTTTGTTTACTCGGCCAAGCCTATTTCACCTCAATTTGACTGAACAGTTCAATGTGTTTTGCTTTTGGCCTAACTTGTATAAATCCACGACCCAGCTACGCACCTAACCCTAGCCAGGTTTCCGCGTAACACACATTTTGGCGCCCTGAACGTGGGGCATGGTTGTATTGTTAAGTAAGGTATTTGTTCCATTTTCAGATGTTAGATTAAGCTTCAATTTAGATGTTTTAGTGTTCACTGTTTCTTTTTTATATATACACTGTTTATTGTAATTAAATACCACAATGGATGCGAGTAAGTTAAAGAAAGATGAACTTGAGTACGAATTGACTATTAGAAATTTGTCTAAGGAGGGGAGTATCAGAGATTTGAAAAAAAGGCTTCACAATGCTTTAGGTCGTTGTGTGGCAGTCGTTGAGTTAGAAGTTGCAGAGGATAAGGTTGCTGATGTTTTGTCTAACTGCAGTCAGAAGTTTGACGTTTTAGAAGGCCAAGTCAATGAGTTTACAGGTCTCAAACGAAGTGGAACCTACAAGGCTCTTGAAACCAGAATCTACCACGTGCTTGGACTTCTTAGTAGAGTGAAGAATGGCTCGACTGACCAACTTAGCTTAAGAGATGAGTTGAGTCTCAAAGTTCAAAATCTGCAAGAGACATTGGAGAACAAAACTGCTAGTACAGCATCCCATGGTTATGAAGCAGACAATTCTGATTCAGACGCACGATCGTATAAGTCCCCAGGTGACAAGACTGAGAAAGAAGTACCGGCAATTAACATAACAGCTCCTACACCACCAGACAAAAAGCAGGATGGCGCACAAGCTAAGGACACTCTAGGGCGATCACTTGGGTTTGAAGAGGAAGACACCCATACCAAAGCACTAAGTCATGAGAAAGTTGTTTTTAAACATAAATCTATGCCTGTTGTGAATTGGAACCTGAAATTTACTGGCGACTCTGGAGATTTAAGTGTAGCAGCATTTTTAGAGAGGGTCGAGGAACTCAGAATTGCTCGTGGTGTAGACGAAATTGAACTTCACAATTCGGCAGTTGATCTGTTTGAAGGTCAGGCCTTGGTTTGGTATAGGTCCGTGAGGAGACGAGTTAAATCGTGGACAGAACTTAAGGATGAGCTAAAAGAAGTTTTTCAGACACAGGACTATGACGACCGATTGAAGCGAGAGATCGAGAACCGCACTCAAGGGGACTCGGAGCCTATTGACATTTTTCTGGCAGTCATGGACAATCTTTTTGCCAGACTTTCAACACCCATAGATGAAAGAGTCATGTTGAAATTAATTCGGAAAAATGTTAACGCATACCTACAAGACAAGCTCTGCATGGTTGAAACCCAATCAATTGAAGATCTCAGAACATGGGTAAGAAAAGCAGAATTAGGTAGATTATGTTCGAACTCATTGAGACCACCTCCAAAACCTCAAGTCGTCATGGAAACGGACTTGGCGTTTAATCAAACTCGTTTCAATCAGAATCGTGGAAGTCCCAGTAACCTTGGAAAAAGCGAATTCAGACTAAAACCAAGAGCAAATGCAATAAACGTGCCTGAGAAAAATTTCAAAGAAAATGTACAGAAGCGGAGTGAAGATTCCAGCAACAGAGACGAATCTGGACCTCCAGTCAAGAAGTGTTGGAATTGCCATGTCCATGGCCACAATTTTAATAGCTGTCCTGAGGCAAAGAGAAACTTGTTTTGTTATAGATGCGGACGACAAGGCGCTGTAAGCAGAACCTGCGACAGATGTGGATCAAAAAATGGGACTTAGAGGGCAGTGAGGGCCGACTGACCTCTTTTGATTTTAAGGCTCACGATAATTTTACGTCTAAGGAGGAATGGCATGCTTGGTGCTCTTATGTTAGCAATATTTCACAAACAAATGTTTATCAGTTTAAATCTGACAGGTGTGATTCCCGACCATTCTTAGATGTCGACATCCTAGGGGTCATTGTTAGAGGACTTTTGGATTCTGGTGCTTCCCATACACTTATAGGCAAAAGAGCTATTGGAATTATTACAGATATAGGCCTGAAGGTGCAATCGTTTTCAGTCGATGCGGTCCGCACAGCAGATAGTACGCCTCATAGAGTTGTTGGCGTTGTTGACTTACCCGTCAAGTTAGAGGACAAGTTTAAGTTGGTTCCTGCTTTGGTAGTTCCTAGTCTAGACCAAGGACTTATTGCAGGTATCGATTTTTGGAGAATTTTAGACATAATGCCTGATATGTTGCGTGGGAGCTGGCAGTTTAGTGATCGTAGCAGTGCTGTTGTCCATAGTGTAAAAGATTTTAAGGGCCTAACAGAAGACCAACAACGACAAATTTCAGATGTGCTAAAAAGTTTGGAAGAGAGTGACGACCTCGATGAGAATGGACACCTTCGTACGACTACTTTAGTCAAACATCGAATAGACACCGGGGATGCTTTGCCTGTAAAACAAAGGCATTATCCTGTCTCGCCTCCTATTCGCCAAGCGATGTACAATGAGTTAGATCGTATGCTGAGCCTTGGAGTAGTGGAGGAATCGAAGTCACCGTGGTCATCGCCTATCATTTTGGTGAAAAAACCGAATGGGAAGTACCGGTTGTGTCTGGATAGTCGTAAATTGAATTCTGTCACTAAACGTGATAGCTATCCTTTACCTTTTATATCCGCCACTTTGGACAAGCTACGAGACGCAAGATTCATCTCATCCATTGACCTGCGCAGCGCATTTTGGCAGATCCCACTAGAAGAAAACAGTAAGGAAAAATGTGCTTTTGTAGTGCCGGGGCGAGGTTTATTTCAGTTTAAGCGTATGCCCTATAGTCTACACAATTCTAGCGCCACCTTTCAGAGACTCATGGATCGCATTATTGGTCCTGAGCTGGAGCCAAACGTTCTAGTTTATCTAGATGATATTGTGATAGTGACCAAAGATTTCGATTCCCACATACAACTTTTGAGAAAGGTAGTAGCCAGGCTTAAAGAAGCAGGATTAACGGTCAACGTCGAGAAGTGTGAAATCTGTAAGTCTGAGTTGAGATATTTAGGTTATTTGGTTGATAAACACGGACTTCGTGTCGACCCGGAGAAGGTCAAAAGTATTGTGGCGTTCCCAGCACCCAGAAATATAAAGGAGGTTAGACGATTCATTGGCTTAGCCTCATGGTACCGCAGGTTTATTCCGAACTTCTCTCATAAAAGTGCTCCACTGACTGATCTTACAACAACAACAAAAGTGGGAGTGGACCGAAGACTGTGCCAACGCTTTCAGAGAACTCAAGGAAGATTTAGTGCAAGCTCCTGTTCTGGCGTGCCCAGATTTTAAAACACCGTTTGTCCTTCAGACCGATGCCTCGGGATTCGGGATTGCTTCTGTGCTCACTCAGTCGAATGAAGAAGGTGAAAGAGTCATCGCTTATGCTTCGAGATCGCTTAATAAGGTGGAGAGAGCGTATTCTGCTATAGAGCGGGAATGTTTAGCTGTAGTATGGAGCATCCAGAGGTTTCGACCCTGTCTTGAAGGCCTACATTTTACGGTGATAACTGACCATCATTCGTTAATTTGGTTAAATAGTTTGAAAGATCCGACTGGTCAATTGGCAAGATGGGCTGTTCAACTTCAGCAATTTGATTTCAAAATAATACATCGGAAAGGCGCAATGAACAAAGTTCCCGACGCCCTATCCAGAGCAGTTCCTGAAGTGGCTTCGTTGTTATTTGATGGTGCCGTTGAGGATCCATGGTATTTGAAGATGATGAAGAATGTTGTGGAGAGTCCAGAAAAGTATCCGTTGTACAAGACAGAAGATGGAAGATTGTATAAGAAAATCCTCGTTCAACCTCCAAATCCCGACGATGACGGCTGGCGTATAGTTATCCCTAAAGAAATGAGAAAACAAGTCATGTACGAAAACCATGATGCACCGTGTTCTGGGCACTTAGGTATTTTTAAGACGTTTAAGCGTGTCACAGAAAGATTTTACTGGCCCAAAGTCTTGTCTGATGTGTCTACATATGTGACGGCCTGTAAAACATGTGCTTTGCACAAAGTATCTCAGGGTAAACCTATGGGACTGATGAAAGCCAGGAAAATAGAAGCTCCTTGGGAAACTTTAAGTGTAGATTTGCAGGGACCACTTCCCATTTCAAGTAAAAACAATAAGTATTTGTTGGTGGTAACCGATTTATTTAGCAAGTGGATCTGTCTGTTCCCTATCAGGCAGGCTACGAGTGCAGTTGTGACTAGATATATTGAGGAGAACGTTTTTATGGAGTATGGCGTTCCAAAACACATAATTTGTGACCGAGGAAAACAGTTTGACTGTCAGGACTTTGTGGACTTAAGCAAGCAGTATAGTTTTGACCTATGGTTTACCACGCCGTACCATCCTTAAGCAAATCCGGTAGAGAGAGCCAACCGCACTATTAAGACTATGATAGCCTCCTACGTCAGTGAAAAACATTCACATTGGGACAAATTCCTTCCACAGCTCAAGTTTGCATTGCGTACTGCAGTGCATGAAAGCACCGGCTATTCTGCGGCTCAGTTGTTTTTAAACCACAAAATGGTTCCCTTCAATGTAGTAAAACAATCTCAAAATGTGACGGAATTTTGTTTGAGTGACAATCTGGAAAATTTCTTGAAAAAGAGACGAGAGCGACTCACAGAAATCATGGATTACACCAAGACTAAATTGCATGAATCTTATGTGAAGGGATCCACGTTTTACAACCGTAAGCGTAGAGATGTGAAGTTTCAAGTTGGAGACAAGGTAAAGAGAAGAAATTACGTTCTATCCAATGCGGCGAGAAAATTCACTAAGAAACTAGCCCCTAAGTTCTTAGGACCCTTAGTTGTATCGGAAAAGATATCTGATTGTATTTATGAGTTAGAGGATGAAAATCAGCGGCGAGAAAATTCACTAAGAAACTAGCCCCTAAGTTCTTAGGACCCTTAGTTGTATCGGAAAAGATATCTGATTGTATTTATGAGTTAGAGGATGAAAATCAACAACACTGCGGTCGTTGGCATATAAAGGATATTTTGCCTTGGAAAGATTAAAGTCACCTCTTTATTAAATGGTAAAAAAATGCAAGCATTTTCTAATGGGGGCAGAGGAGTGTGTTACGAGTACACATGTTTAAGTGTTTGATATAGTGTACATTCGTATAAGGTTTGCTGTGATTTTGGCGGCCTTTGAGTATATAGTGTGGGAAACGACGCAAGGCTCGCCCCTTTTCACAATTGGTTATTCTACAAGAATCACGACAAGTTTTACCTCTGATATGAGAATCGACGGATATGGTGAGTAAATGACTTATTTGAAGAATATCCTTGCAGATTTAGATTTAGGAATAACTACTGAACATTTTGAGATATAAATCATGGTCGGAAATTATGGAAAAGTTAACCAAAACTGCAAGAGAAAAATTGTTGTCAGGAATAGGCTTGTGTTCACCAAGACCACGTTGACAAATTTCTGCAAAGTAAAGATTTCTTTGTGAAATAATAGTTTAAAGTTTTAATCATGTATGAAATAAGAAGATTGATGCTCCACCAAATTTTGATTTACATTACAGCTGCTCTTTTACTCAGTGATTTTCACATTTTAGGTACTTTTGTATGTTTCCGGTTGGGCCTACATTTTGGGTTCTAGTGTAAAGTAAATTTCCTTGTGGTATTTAAATAAAGTTACCTTGAGATCTTGTAACTAAATATTGTAACGTAAAAGGCTGATTCAAGACTGGTTTTTTTTGTATCCATAATTTGTAGTGCTTAAGTAGCCAAGTTTTTTTTTAAGATACGTTGTAATTTTTTATGCGCAATAATCTGTTTTGCTATGTCATATAGTAGTATTTTGTTTAGTCGCAACGTCTTGCTCAAAAGATTGCCTTTACCGTGAAGATTTTTACTTTACGTATGTTCATTTGTAGGTTATGTCACCTGAGCCTATAAGCCTAGTAGTTTTACACATTTTTCTTTAAATTTAAAATTGTATGAATTTTTAAAAAAACTGCCGCTGTAGCCTAACAAATCGAGCCTATTTAATACTCATGGGATTTCATGTCCTAGCCTGTGGTCTAGTTTTGTGATTTTAGAATTTGTTTAAACCATTTGTCGATTAGTAGACTTTAAGCTCTTCTGACCTTTAAAAGAAAAAAAATTCTTAGATCATGTTTTGAAAAGTTTATTTCAGCTCTTGTCTTGAAAGTTTAAATGTAAGCTGATGAGTAAGTTTAGGCCTAACCTATAATCTCAGACAACGGAAATATGGACACTATTGCAGTGCTTAGATTAAGATGTGCATTGTTTATCGTACTAACTGCAATTATGGACATTCCCACATGAGGAATAGTGATTTTGTAGTCAATATTATATTCTTGTATTTAGATGTATTATCACGAGCCAATTTTGGTGCTATATTTATTAGGTAAATCATTTATTTTGTGTAACGGGAGTTTACATACTTATTTGGTTCTGTGATTGCAAAAGTTAGGTTAAGTTTGGGCCCTGTGCCACTGAGAATAAATAGGTCAAATTAAATGATTTTGTAGGCCAAAATGTTCAGACTGATTAGTTAAAATAATAGTATGTTATATTTAATGTGCTTTATTACATAGATGATATGATAAACGATTGAGGTCTTAAAACTTTGAAGTTATTTAATTTAAGTTTTCTGCAATTTTGAAGATTAAATTGGTTCACAATTTTGCTAATATTTTGAGCTCGGATAAATTTTGAGTAATATTTGCAGTGTGAAATGAGATTTTAGAATTTTATTAATATAAAGCCTGTTTTGGAAATATTTTGTTTTGAACTATTGATTATCAGTGACTATCATCTCTCGAATGTACCTTGTATAGGTCGTCGCTTTGGCTGACCTGTCGTTCCTGAACTGCCGCTGTGGACCCGCCATGCCTGATGCACTGACCTGCAACACCCGATCTGCTGACCTGACACTCCTGAACCACTGGGTCGCGCTGAAACCAATCGTACCAGCACCGGCGTGAGATGCAGGGACCTTTGAGCGGCTGGCGTATGTGACTCGCTCTTGAGGACCAGCTACTGCTGTATGAATGGACCCCTGCCTACAAACTCGATGGTATTACAACGGTGGACCGTGAGTTCAAAACTTCTCTTTTGTATTTAAACTTCACTATCGGGCTTGAACTCAGTTCGAGTGGCAACGGAACTTTTGTGTGGTGTGTTCCTGATGACCATCTTTTTCTTCTAGTCTACAACTCAAGGAACTTCAACGTCATCCTTTCAGCTCTTTCAAATATAATCAATTTAGGAATATTTAGTTTAAATTGGTTTTTATTTTGTAAACAAACAAAAATAGAAATAAATTCTAAAATCTCATTTAAATCAATTTAGGACCTCAATTATAAATTTGAGATGTAGTAAATCAAGGTGTATCCTATTTCTTGTTTAGTGTAAATTGTTAAAACTCATATTGAGTTTTGATTATTATTCTGAGTGATGTTTATTTTTAGCTGAATAAAAGAGTTTTATTTTGTTCTCATGAAATGTGTGGTTAATTGACAGCCTACTGTTTAAGCATTGTAAGGTTGTTGAAATATATGTTTTGGAGTGCAGCTCCTTCCTGAGTTGCTGGCGCCCTTCAAAATTTATTTGAGTAGAGATTTTTTTTGTTAAGAAGATTGTGGCCTATTATGTTAGTACAGTTTTGTTTACTCGGCCAAGCCTATTTCGCCTCAATTTGACTGAACAGTTCAATGTGTTTTGCTTTTGGCCTAACTTGTATAAATCCACGACCCAGCTACGCACCTAACCCTAGCCAGGTTTCCGTGTAACACAGTAATTTTTGTTTACAGCTGAAGTAACCTTTCGTTGGGTACAAACTTGCTCGAATTCGAGCAACAGGACAACTAGTATTACTAATTACTGGAATGGTAGACCCTTCTCTTTAACTCCTCCGTTTTAACTCCACGTTTAAAAAATATAAACCTGTTTGTAAGGGGGGAGGATGAGGGAAAGGGAGAAGATGAGGTGGAGAGGTTTCAGGCATAAATATGAAGGTTAGAACAAAATAGAGCAGGCCATGATTGAACTCCTGTTACTTAAAATAATTGTTATAATATATTTTAAGCGATTTTCAAATTTTTTAGAAGTATATTTTTAAAGGAAAATAATTATACAGTACCAAGGGGTCGAGCCATGTTCGTTAATCATATGTTATTATTCGTGGGTGAAAAATGCAATAGATAAGTGCTGTACGCTTGTTAATTTACAAGAACTCCTCTAATATCTATGCCAATGCTAGTTGCCGAAGCTGATTAATAACCACTCTAATTGATTTACACTACTTTGTTTATACTATTCATATTTTATTTATTTTAGTTTTTCTTGATATTCAAACATATTTTTTCCGTCTCCTCCCATGATGAGCAGAATTGCTTCCCTCAATTCCCTTCTATCCACTTGTCAGGATTACGCCTATACATATTCCTATGTTACGCCTATACATATTGCGTATTGTAAACAGTTTTGAGGAATTCCTCTTAAAAAAACTATTTATTCATTTTGTTCAATAACTTGTGCAAATAGTTTATCACCAATCTTATAAGTCTTAATTCACTGAAACCGCAGTTATACTTTGTAAAGCCTACAGCAAAGACTATTTTGTGCGAGTATATACAATTAAAAGAAAATGAATCTATAAGAATGCATCACTTAATGTGTTTAACTAATAATAGACACACACTCTGATAAAAACTGCACAAACATTTTACACTTTTAATTCATATTGTCCTGTGAAAAATGTCCATCAAAAGTTACCGATATTTTGTCAACCGATTCGAACCCAGCAGTACGATTCTCTCTCCTAGTAGTGGATCTGAGGATTTCTGAGGGAAACTTATTTTATTTGCACTCAACGTTTTGAACTAATTAGTTTTCGTACATGTATTAATTCTCAAAAGTAGAATCGAAAATTAGATTGATCAATAAATGTATAGGAGTTAGAATATAGAAAAAATATTTAAAATAAAAATCAGTAAAATGTACGGACAATTGATTTAATAACACCAGGTTAAGGTTAAACCGTTAGAAACTATAGACTAACGGGTAATATATTTGATGTCAACAACGTAACCTATTAAAAGCTTTGTTTTGATTTAAAGAGTCAGCTGTAAGACCGCTTCCTCCAACTAGCCTTTAACCTCCCCCGCTCCTTACACAGTTCCTTGAGGGAGGTTGAAGGAAAGTCGGAGGCCGGATCAAGGAAGGTTAAAGGTAAGGAAGCTTGGAGGAAGCGTTTGAGAATTCAGCTCATAGGAAAGTATGTTTCGTGTAATTGACAAATTTGAACTTTAACAAATATAGAAACGTCACTTAACTCCAAACATTTTTAGAAAGCTAAAGTAATCCACATATTTTCGCCGCTACTTGAATACTCTTCTAGCAAAGCTTCGTTATTTAAAAATCAAAACGATATGTTGAGTTGGTAAAAACATTTTAATGTACATTGAACTGCCTCCCTCTGCCGACCTCACTATCGCATAGAGTAGACGATGGCGGGGGAGGAGGGAGAGGATTTAAGCCAAAGTTTTACCTCGTGTAAGAGGGTGGCTAGGGGACCTCAGGGAAATCCACTCTTTAACGTGAAATCGCCCTTCATATCGCCCGACCCCTCGAATTATCTTTATTAGTTTACCGATCCCCTGAAAGCGATTGCTTCGGCTTCTTGCTTTACTTTACTTCGATAACAATGTTTGATTCTCCTTATGCTTTCTACCGATGAACTATTGGTTTTATATTGTACGGAGAATAAAATAGGCTAATGATGTAGCATATGTTTTGCAATAATTATATTTTGAAATGCATTAAATAAATAGGAAATCCGTAATATTGTAAGAGGCAACAAAACTTAAACTTCAGAAAGATTATCTAGGGGCTAGAGCAACCTAAAGATTCCACATAAACATATCGTTCCATTTCCTGTATGTTTTACATATCTACGTCTATAAAAATTAATGTATATGTTTACACATATGTTCCCTATGGACTCCTTATTAACCACTCAACTTAAGTTAAAGAAAAGTTGCATGGTTAATAAAGTCGACCCAAGGTTAAAATCCATTATTCAAAGTCTTTCAATTTAAGGGCTTTGCCCTTCTGCGATTCAAAGTTACCATGTTACTCTTAGGCAGGAAAGGCCTGTTACCACTTTATCAGATTACTAATTTAAAATACCGGACTAATTTAAAAGTCCTGGACTGATTTTTACATGTAATCAAATAAAACCACTGGAGCTAAAGGATAAGCTTATATTTTTAAGAAAGTGCAACAAATAGAGTTTTATTTACAATATTTACAACATCAGTACAAATACACTTTCACGTGTGACCCACTAGTGGCCCGTAAAATATCCAGCCGAAATTCAATTTCCGCCCAAGTATTAACCAGTATCTCCTTAGTGATTGTTGATATTGCTGCTCTGATTCTGGTCTTCACCTCGTCCATATCAGAGGCAGGTGTTGATCACTTTTGATTAAAATTACTATCATAGTATGGCCATACAGCGACTGACGATGAGATAAATAAATAATGTCTAACTAGCAGATCCAAATCAAACACCATTACAAACTCTATTAAAAGACCAGTTCGTTTACAGAGACTTATGATTGTAAATCATACCACACCGTACAACCTAATTTTTGTATATTGTACCTTATTTTCTATGAGTAATTATTTTATACATCATTCATTATTCTTTTTTCATTCATGCACAGTATACACAAAATGCAAAAGAAAGAACAAATTTATTTCTCAAATTAGACCCATTATAAATTACAACTTATCATACACACGAATTTACAAAAAGTATATAACTATAATTGTCACGTTTTTCTATAAGATACCAAGCTGACTTTTTTGTGTATAACAGAAAAATATCGAATTCCTCCAAGGCGTAGGCTGTTTGGAGGCTTTATTAAAACTTAACAATTCATTACATATTTAGATAAATAAATATTCATAAAATATGCTTGTATGCTTGCACATTTTTATTTGAGGTGAAACCCTTCATAAACCAAATGCTATTGACTACCCCTTGACTCATAATGAAATTAAGAATTACTCAGTCAATATTTCCCAACCACGGTGGGTGTTTTGTAGCAGCTGGTGGAATGTCATAATGAGAAGATTCATCAGTTCCCCAGCGTCCGTCGCGACGCGACGACGCGACGTCAGGCTTTGGTCAGGATCGTGGCACCACCGCGCCGCGACGCAAACATCACTGACTGCGTACACGCCATATCTTGAGCACTGCATTGTCTTTGATACAAAATAACCTATTTTAATACACTACATGTACAGGTAGAAATTCCCAAGATAACTAACTAGAATTTTCTTGGCAGTTACAGAAGAATATCACTACCTACTTCGAAAACCTCTATGGTTAGGAATCTCGCACACTTCCACTCAAAAAACCCCTAAAATTATAAAATATAGTCTGTTAATTCAAAGCATTTTTAATAGGTTAAATAGCCTATACAATTCGAATTTTGACCAAAATTGGCCTCTACAATTCCAATTATGCTGCTTAATTCGAAATTTTAAAGTAATTACACCTCTGTAGTTCAAACTATATCCCCTAAAGCCTCCGAAATTAGAAATCATTACAAAACCTGATTCTGATGAAACATTAACAAGTAAACTGTGGGTGCAGCTAACTTTTTGACACTGCTGTTGGTGTAGTGTGTGTGTATAAACAGTTATTGAAAAACTTTGGAATTGTTCTTGGGTTAAAAGAATTAACAAGATTTCCATAAACATTGTTCTAAAATCCTACATTTTGCGCATAGGCTAATTAATTACAATCGATGGTATGATTACTAGATAAATCGAATATTGGTAATCCTTATACATATGTTTTCAAACTTTATAAATGCGTTTCTGATGCCAGGATCTATTGGTTATGTGTTTTGAGTTTTATCATATAGTTACTGGCTGCTTATAGCGGCCTTGCCGCCATAAACTAAAACATAGAATTATTAACACCGATATTTACTCTGTATCCTTATGTTTACAAACCATCTTCATTCTACAACTTCTATTCCAAAGATCGAATTTGTTGCTTCTGATAGACTAGTTTTAAGCATAAGACTTTTATGTTCTTTAAAAACAAATGTTTGCGTCGGCTGCTAGACATTTTCAAAATTAAAAACAAATTGGTTAAAAATTAAAACAAAAAAAATAGAAATATGGGTTCGGCACTCTCTTAAACTCAAAGATGTCTTTCCCTCAAATAAAGAGTCATGAAAATACGTTGAGTGATTAATTCAGAATCTTTGGATAGAATATCACCAATTAGCGTGCTCGCTTCATAATCTGAAGTTCACCGATTTAATCCTGAGCAACATCATGAGAAAATGTCGTGATAGTTCCATACCGGATACAGCTTTCATTGGTCATTTGGCTATTAATTAATGATCCTGGCTAGAGAATCAGTCGGTCTTAGTCAGTAACAAGGCTGCACAAGGCATCTCACCCATTCTACACTCATCATTAATTCATTTTCTCCTTAAAATACGCCCAGGTTACGTCGGCGTTTTTAAGACATATTAAGATATTAGGGGTTTAGTAAAATATTCAAACAGACCGACTGATGGAAACGAAGCATTTGATGATCTACGATCTACCATATTTATATTTTTTCCAGTTTTAATTTTTAACCAATTTGTTTTTAATTTTGAAAATGTCTAGCAGCCGACGCAAACATTTGTATTTAAAGAGCATAAAAGTCTTATGCTTAAAACTAGTCTATCAGAAGCAACAAATTCGATCTTAGGAATAGAAGTTGTAGAATGAAGATGGTTTGTAAACATAAGGATACAGAGTAAATATCGCTTGTTAATAATTCTATGTTTTAGTTTAGGGCGGTAAGGCTGCTATAAGCAGCCAATAACTATATGATAAAACTCAAAACACATAACCAATAGATCTTGGCATCAGAAACGCATTTATAAAGTTTGAAAACATATGTATAAGTATTACTAATATTCGATTTACTTAGTAATCATACTATCGATTATAATTAATTAGCCTATGCACAAAATGTAGGATTTTAGAACAATGTTTATGGAAATCTTGTTAATTCTTTTATCCCAAGAACAATTCCAAAGTTTTCGATCACAGTTTACAGTTTAAAAAAAACGAAAGAACATAAAAAATGCAATGGTTTTAAAGGTCAACGAGTTAATTATAGTTATTGCAAGTACTACTTCTTATCTAAAATAACTATAATCGAATTAGTAACGAAAATATACCATTTTCCATTAATAGACCTTGACATTAAAATTATAGAGGCTAATTATTAAACAAGTACAGTTTACCTGTTACTACTGACTTTTTACTGAACAATGTTTACTGCCTGTATAATACCAAAATTAGGTTGTACTGTATGGTGTGGTATGATTTATAATCATAAGTCTCTGTAAACGAACTGGTATTTTATTAAAGTTTGTAATGGTATTTGATTTGTAACTCCGAGTTAGATATTATTTATTTATCTCATCGTCAGTCGCTGTATGACCATATTATGGTGGTAATTTTAATCAAAAGTGATCAACACCTGCCTCTGATATGGACGAGGTGAAGACCAGAATCAGAGCAGCAATATCAACAATCACTAAGGAGATACTGGTTAATACTTGGGCGGAAATTGAATTTCGGCTGGATATTTTACGGGCCACTAGTGGGTCACACGTGAAAGTGTATTTGTTGTAAATATTGTAAATAAAACTCTATTTGTTGCACTTTCTTAAAATGTAACAAATGTTAATAACTTGCTATCCGCGACCATAAGGTTTACAGGGTATTGAAATAATGTACCAAATGTCATTCTAGTGTACTTAGGAAGCAGGATTTACACCAATGTTAATATTTGAACATCCCTACATTACATTTTGACATTATAAGTTTGCCAAAAATAGAATGTTATTTTACTATTATATCCACCGATATTATTTTGTATATCCCGCATCGTCTTACAAATCTCACGTTTCCCGAACCATTGCGTCGCAAAGAAAGTTTTTCGCAAAACCAAACCCTCACACAAAAACTCGGATGTGAGTCAGCCGTTGAAGAAATCCGGCAGAATCGACAGAACCAGTGATGTAATGAGTTGTATAATAATAAGTATTGTTGTCAATTTGTTGGTGGTCGGGCTGCCAATTATGTGACTCCGAATAAACGGCGAACGGTGGCGGCCGCTTTGACCAATAACAAGCTGTTTTTGTCTGCCCGCCGATGTGAGAGTGGAGTGCACCGTCTGTGTGTGCGTGTGTGTGTGCGTCTCGGTATATCGCAGGATCACTATGACACGGCTATACATCGCACTGACTCCACACCATAACTCAAACTCGACCATTTCCATACAGGAGGTATTGTTTATTATACAGTACCAGGACAAGGCAGAGCGCAACAATCGCAGACGGTGAGAACGCCGACCGCTACCGCCCTCCGCCGCCACCGCCTGCGCCCCTCGTCACCAGACATACAAAACATCTGTATATTTATCTATCCAACAACATTAACTAACTGTTTTAAAGAAACTGACTGCTCTTTGTAAGCTAATTTATTTTAATACCTACCGTTCTATCTTGTTCATATATTAAATCCAATAATATATATAACAAGACACTCTTTCTTTACGAGCAAAAATAACTAATCATTGTTTATTTAGGTATGTCAGAACTCAAACACAATATAAACAGCTTATTATAATTACACACATGTTGGAAGTAATACTTAGCACGATACAACTACATCGCCTTACTAAATCATTCCAATGGCCCTACAAAATGTCGGCACAGTACGAGGGAGACCGAGCCATTCTCATGACATTTGATTGGATTCGTGGGTGAAAAAATGTCTATGGCAATCTTTATTCAATATTTCTAGTCACTGTTTTAATGAAACTAGATGATTACCCGTGCTTCGCAAAGAGAATTCAAGAACGAACAGCTAATTAAAATTGTTGCTGCAACTACATCTGTTTCTGATCTATTAAACATATTGCTCATAAGAATAACATGGAAACTTCAAAGTCCAATGGGGCGAAGCACATTGAACTGAGGGAGACAAAAGTTATTCCATGACTTCTACAGAGAAATCCCTTTAATTTGACGCCTCAATCATCAAAATCGGTTCATAAGTAAAAGAGTTTTACTGTACACAGTAAATTCCTTAGGGAATTAGTATAATAGAGTACCTGGGGCCGAGCTTTGCTCGGGAGAAGGCCAGTCAGTTTTTCTAGATGACTTGGAGTAATATTTCACCACTTCTCCCTACTGATAATCAGGTTTGTATAACTCAATTGCCTTTTTTCTACATTTTTTAAGGTCACTCCAGTTGTTATTTATAGGTAGCTCAATGTCCCTTTGGTTTATTTTACTACTCTGTATATGTAATCTTCACTAAAATCTTTTAATCTCTGCTCTCAGGAAACCACATGTTAATGATCATAAACAACAGGAGTATTTGACAGTTCCCTGGTTGATTATGAATTCTTTTGTTTTGATTTGAAACTCCATAAGCCCAATGTTAATTTTTTTAACTTTTCATTTTAGTTTTTTATATTATTGGATTTTTCCTGGGGATGAGGCCTGTCTAGAACTTATTTTTATCCCAGAAATGAGTTATTTCGAACATTTTAAGGAAATCGTTGGAGCCGTTTTTGAGATCAGTGTCGCAAGCAAGCGAGCATACAAGCAAACCTTACTCATATTAGAGTATTGGATATTAGAGTATAGGATAACTTGCTGTTACTTTACCATTTGTGTAAGTGCTACTTTGTTACTGGTTCTATATTCACAGCTGTTACGATTATTTGTTATGATTTGAATCTCCATAAGCCCAATTTTAAAATGTCTAGCTTTTAAATTAGTATTTTTTTTAATATGAAAACTCCTGGGGTTGAGGTTGAGCATCCCCTTGGGGTTAGTTTCAAAAGCCCCTTTAAAAGTCTAAGCATAATCCTTTCTGGATTCCGAGATAAATTTCGCAAACAAACTAACCAACAAACAGACACTATTCGTATTATAGTATAGGATGTGAGGATATTCAACAATTAAAAATTGCAAACATTGCAAATAAATTTTCAAATGTATCGAAAATTTAATTTAGAAGTCATTTTGAAGTTGATGCTGCCAAAGGAAAATAAGTAGCTCTTATGGAACATCTAGCTTCCACAAACGAAATGAACCTCTTTGAATACCCGGCGGACGAACAGACCCGTTTAACTAAACTCGTGGTTCATGCGGCCATTATTCTCGTCCACTCTCCGTAATCAGCTTGTAAATTGAAACATTCTGACGTGAGTAATTGTTTCGCCGGCCATTATGAGCGGAAACATATTGAAATGGTCAGTGGGACGTTCGCTGATACGATAACAATGAGGTGGGCAGAAGTGAGATGTCAGACTCTTATAAATCATGTGGGCATTGATGAAGGAGCGTGTAATTACTCTTCGCATGGGAACGCACAATAAACAATAGCCTGGACCTGGCCCCGGCCTCGGTCTGGCTGACCGTCCTGGCTATCGAACATCGACCGCCGCGGGCGCGCTGAGCCACACACAATACAGCGGGGGCTTGCCCTGATAACTCGGGAAATGTCTTCATTAGAAACAATCATCATCACTTTCCACTACCGAGGCGTGAGGAAATCTGTGGAATCTGCTACGACTTGTATAACATGTTGAATAATATGGCAACTGAAGACAAAGACTGTTAGATCTTTAAGACCTTCTGCCTTAACCAATTCTGGAACTTCATGCTGCGTCGTATCAAATTCATGAGTTTTTTAAGAAGTCGTTGTTCTTTAGACACCATTGCAATCTCCGGTTCTGCAATATGTCGGCAACCCTTTGAGCAATGACAACCGATAATATTGGAGCATTGCAATAACATGGTTAAAATTATATATACTAGCTGCTATGCCCGTGCTTTGCAAAGGGGTGAAAATTCAGAGAAGAAATATTATTTGGAACAAAACAGTGACAGTCTGTATTTATATACCGTATAGTACTTATAACAGCTGTTTATTTAAATTAATTGAATTAGGAAAACAAACATGTGGCATAAACCAAACAAAATTCTCCTCCATATATATAATATGGGAACTTGGGACAGAGCCTTGAAGACGGTAATAGGTCTATGACACTCCTGGGTGCATAGCCTATATTTGTGCAAATTTACAGCAGAATCAGTCCAGTGGTTTCGGCGTGATGGAAAAATAGACAGACAGACAGATATACACCACCTCATTTTTATAATAGTAGTGATTGTCACAAAAACTAGTATAAACACTGGACTGAGTTCAACGTCTAAAAGTTTAAGTGTTGTACACGATCAGTCGTGTGACTGTGTGGCGGAGCGTCAAACTATGGACCACATAGTTAATGACTGTCCCTGAGCACTTTCCCTGAAGGGTTGGCCAGCCAGCACGGAACAAGTGAGGCTGGACTCCAATGACTTCGTGCCCTGGATTTAGCTTTGTGATAGTAGATCCTTTATTTATTTATTTATAATTTTTGTTCTGAACTTAATTAACGAAGGTCATTCTGACATTTGTTATTTGTTGTAAACCCCGAAGTAGACGGCAGCTCTGCATAATCCATATAATGTGTGTACAACAACTAAACTATCTCCCCAGCACTTAATAATGATTAATCAGTTGTTAGCGAATTTCCCCTATAGGGAAGAAGCTATTATGTCGGCATGGTAAGACCTAGGCCCGGGACCATGATAACTTTTCGTTTTGAGGTCCCCAGACCCCAAAAAACACCATTCGGTCGAAACTGTATATATATATATATATATATATATATATATATATATACTGTGCTGCATTATTCTTTGGCGAACCAAATGAACTCTCATTGTTAATAAACACATGTTTTAAGTATATGTGTGTGTGTCCGTGAGCACGATAACTCTCGTAAAAATGATCCGATTTTTATGAAACTTGGTATAAACGTGTAAAGCAACATTTATGTTTTTAAGTTCGAAAACCAGCCAGATCGCTCTATCCAAAGAGGCATTTTGGGGGGGTTTGTATCCCAAAAATGGGTTTTTTGTATTTTTTACATCTAATTTTTGAAATAGTCAAATTTTAGTTTTCACCATTCGACTCAGCTTAAAAAACACACAATTTTGTATTTCGATCATTCATCTACGTTAATTGGTTACCGAGATATTGAAAGTGCTAAACACAGTACGCTGTGTAATGTTATTCTTATGGAGGAAAAGAAATATTTTTATATCTCGCTTATTTATGAACGTATACTGACGAAACTTGGTATTCAGCTTCATCTCGTTGTGGTCTATTGACATTTGCTCAAAAAAATATATTTTGCCAAATTCTCCCGTAGCAGCAAACCTGCGTACTCAGCCCCCATGTTATTCTTATGGAGAATAATTAAATGCTCTGTCTCCCTTAATTATGAATATAAATTAAGAATACCCCCGTCGCAGCATACCTGCGTACTCAGCGAATTTCCAATACATTCATATGTTTATCACTACCACATAAAGCCACTTACCTAGTTTCATAAAAATACATAAATAAATAAGTGATCTATAAATAGCATTTTATTTATTCTCCATAAGAATAACATTAAGGCAGAGTACGCAGGTTTGCTGCAACAAGGAACACAAAATATGGGTTTTTATGCAATTATCAATATAACTCAACTATGTGAAGCTACATACTAAGTTTTATTAATTTATGTTCATAATTAAGGGAGATACAAAACTTTACCTATTCTCCATAAGAATAACATTAGGGCTGAGTATGCAGGTTTGCAGCTCCTAGGATAATCAACCAAAACTCAATTGTTTGTGCAAATATCAATATACCAGTACTATATGAAGCAACGTACCAAGTTTCATCAATATACATTCATTTATAATCGAGATATACAATTTTATTTATTCTCCATAAGGATAACATTGGACAACGTACTGTGTTTAGCACATTGAATATCTCTGCAACGGTTGGACGTAGATTCACAATTTAAAGACCAAAATGATTGTTTTGCAGAGATGAATTGGATTGGTAAAAGCAAATGTGAAGTTTACATTAAAATGAACTGAGGAAAAGCCAAAAACCTTTTTCCCATAAGATTAACATAGGAGATTTTATGAGCAGGTTTTTTTGGATTTTCTCCGCAACCACTTAACCTAGCTTAATAATTCAAAATACCATATTATTTGTTTTTTAAGCTCTATAAAATGCTCAAAACCAAAATTGAATGTTTTCAAAATTTTAGGGTGAAAAGTGCAAAATGGTTTTTGGAAAATTTAAAACCCCCATAAACCCCCTTTCCCATGGTCCGACTTTTCTGGTTTTCGAACTTATAGTCTTGAATGTCACTGTACACATTTGAGCCAAATTTCATCGAAATCGGACGTTTTTTACTCAAGTTATCTTGTTAACGGACACACATATATACATATATATATATATATATATATATATATATATATATATATATATATATATATTGAACGAATAGTGTTTTTTACATCTGGGGACCTCAAAACAAAAAGTTATCATGGTCTCAGGCTTAAGTCTTACCATGAGACCTACGGTAATAGCTTCTTCCATATAGGGGAAATTCGCTAAAAACTGGTATACGACTTCACCTAGTTGAGTTATATTGATATTAGCATAAAAAGCCATTTTTTGTGTTCCTTATTGCAGCAAACCAGCGTACTCAGTCCCAATGTTATTCTTATGGATAATAATTAAAATTGTATATATCGCTTATTTGTGAATATATTTTTATGAAACTTGGTAAGTGACTTTATGTAGTATTAAGATATTTATATCTCCATTGTAAATTCGCTGAGTATGCAGGTTTGCTGCGACGGGGGTATTTTTATATTATTTTGGTAGATCAATTTATATTTAGAGAGTCTAATATAATTGGAAAGCCCCCGGCTCGAGTCACATTATCGTCTGATCAGTTTTAACGTCAAATGGTCTAAAGCGAAATCCCCTCTTCAGAGATAGTCCTTGGGTTCGAATCCCGCCTTGGTCAGTTGTTTGTGTATATTTCTCCGGAAAATGTTAAGGAGAAGGCGCTCGTGGGTCCAAGCTAACGGGCCCATAAGTGTATTGTACCGATTGCATTTTCCCAGAATAGTTTATAACTTTTAATTAAATCAAGTTTTATGTTGTTGAGCTCACAGCAAACCAATCCACAAATAAACGAACAGTTTTATACCGGGTTCTCTGATACACATACATTTACTTGTTGATATATTCTCATAATTTCTCGTATATGTTACATTCTAGTAAACATCAAGACTGAGATTACTCGAGCCCCAGCCCCGCCTCCGCCACTCCGCCTCCGCCACTCCGGCTCCGCCACTCCGGCTCGGCCAGCCACTCGCCCGTCTCGCTCCGGTCCGCCGATTATTGCCGGCTATTGTTGCGGACTCATTACAATGCACGTTAGATTATATATCGGCCTTATTGTTTTCTGACAACTCCATGAACTCGGTTCTCTCTATTTATTGCCTCCTTAATCAATTGTTACGGCGGATAATCGCTTATGATTCCTCGTTTATTTATCGAAGGCTCCGCGCCGTGCCGCTCCGTTCCCACCCGCTTTATCCAGATCTTTGCCTCCAACGATTCAATATGACCGTGCGGAATCGTCCCTCTTGCAACGGTTCTTGGCGGCAAGGTAACGCAGCACCACAGCTTTTCTGCTGTAAAATAAGCTTTTTTTCAGTCAGAAAAATAATGTATCTGAAAATAAATGTATAAAATGATCAATCAAATCGGTGAATACTCTTGGGGTCTTGGCATGGGGTTTAAATTGAATTGTGTAAAACATACAACATCATGTTTTTGTGTTTTCCGCTCTGTGTGTACCTTTTAGCGAATTTCCCCTATAGGGAAGAAGCTATATTGAGTTGAGTTATATTGATAATTGCAAAAAAACCCATTTTTTTGTTCCTCGTTGCAGCAAACCTGCTTACTCAGCCCCCATGTTATTCTTATGGAGAATAACTAAAATGTTATATGGCGCTTATTTATGATTGAATATTGATGAAACTTGGTATGTGGCTTCGCCTAGTTAAATTATATTTATATTTGCATAAAAACCAATTGTTTATGTTCCTTGTTTCAGCAAACCTACGTACTCATTACCAATGTTATTCTTATGGATAATAATTAAAATCGCTTATATGTGAATATATTTTTATGAAACTTGGAATGCGGCTTTATGTGGTATTAAGACAAATATTTTGCATTTGAAATTCGCTGAGGACGCAGGTTTGCTGCGACGGGGGTATTGTATTTTTACTTTCTCCCTTAATACAAATTCACATGGATATTTTACGGTATTTTTGGTATTGTCGCCTACTTAAGAATCTTTTTCAAAAAAAAACATGTTGTTTAGGAATAAATCCTGCTTATTAAGGAAGCTCGGTTGAGAGATATCTGATTGTAGGTCGGCGATCGACATTTAATTCTATTAACAACAAAAGGAAACTGCCGTTTCTTCAATCTCGTTTGTCGCTAAGTATTAGAGGGAAAGTTAGTTGACCGTAAGACCGACAGAGGCGGTCTTTAATGGGTGGTGGTAATCGATTTGGCTCTTGATTGGCTTATAGGGTGGTCCCCTACACTATTATTTGGCAAGTTGGAAGTCATTTTGTACTTTCATTTCCACGTGCAACTTTATGAGTAAAGCTTTGTTAAAAGAAATGTACATGGTTATTGAATTAAAAAACTTGTTTTTATATATTTCTGTGTGTAGGCAGAGTAAATATCGATGTCTGGTCAAGCCCTTTACAATCATTTCACAAACAGCAGGCGTTATAAAGCATCATTCCTTATTGAAAGAATTGTTCAAATCCAAGTCCTCTTAGAGTTGAATTATATTTTACAATATTTGGTATTTGGTGATTATACGCCTTTTTAAGTATTATCTATACTAAGTCGTGTTTGTGGCATGCTTTTTTTGTCTCATCCACGTTTGCCGGATGATTAAGTATCTTGATGAAACCAATGCGGGAGAGAATTAATTAAACAACTAAGAGACCTTAAAACTGAATTTTTTTCGAGTAATGGCTACACTGTGTGTATTACAAATGTATACCTAGGTATATTTGTTAGAAGCAAAAAATAAGTCGATCCAACAGATTTGCATCTATCTCCAGCGTAAAAAAACTCCACTTATGGTTTTCACCTACTCTTTCGTTTCGCTGTTTCTACATCAGTCTTAGCTAAACCTCTTCAAATTTATATTATCTCTGACATTCGCTCGTGCAAATTTGTCTCCTTCGGTCTTGTGCAAAAACAACAGGTCAATACAGTTTTCAGTATCCATCCAGATTTAACTAATTTAAAATAAACACAAAAACCTCTAATCTATTGTAAATGTCTGTAAGCCTCCGTGGGTACATTCTGCTAAGCTTGAAACCATTTACTGCTGTACATAAAAGATGATGAACTAAATTAAAATTTAATTGATGTTAAATTTACGTACTAGTTAAATACAGAACTCATTTCCTTCATATACAATTAACAGAAACCAAAAACTAAAATATGAATTCCTCACCTGTATCTTAAAGTCGATGTTATCATTACATTCATAATTTCCATAATAATACTACCCAAATACGCAAGGTTGTCTATTTACTTAACAATTATGGTTGAATTAGCAAAATTCTTGTACGTAATAATAAATACTCTTAATATATGTAAATTCCAAAAATAAAGGCAAAAGGTGAACAAATTCCGCTTCTGAGGTGTAAGTTAACTAATTATCTACAAATCATTTTCATTATTAAGAAGTGACATTAGTATAAGGAGAATCATGATCATGAGAGTTGTGTATATTTGAGTTGCCTCGTTTGACACCTAGAAGCATCGGTCCACCCAGCGGAGATATCTATCAGCTCGTATATATTGCAAACGAACATAATTTTGATCCTCTGAGAACCTTAAATTAATCTTAACTTAAATACTACATAAGATTACGTTTTCATATTGAAATATTTGCATATTAAACAAATAAATATTTGTTTATTCGGCAAATTTATTATTAACTATCTATGACACTAGTTAATATATATTTTATATTACGGTTCAATTTTGGAAATTAGTTTTAAAAGTCGTTCGTTTGGGGTCCCACAGATGGGGCGAATATCAAGACAATGTACTGCAGATTTATTGGGTTGATAACATGTGACAAACAAATTGATACGTAAACAACTAGAATTTATATAAAATACAAACATTAATGATCAGCTGTTAGTTATTTTAATTGAATCTTTAATTTATTTTAATTTACTTCTTTATCGATATATCTTAATATATTAATGTCAATGTGGGTGGCCTATGCCAGTCTTTTTATTTGAAGTTGAGAATAAAATATGGCAAAACAAATATTCTCACAAGCTCCCAAAAATGATTAAAGAGGTAAAATTTAAATTTTATCTTTATTTTTTCTTTAAACAAATTTCTAAAAGTTTTGTTAGCTGAGGATGAATTGAAAAGTAAATGTCGCACTAATTCCCATGTTATTCTTATGGAGAATAATTAAAATTCTATACATCGCTTATTTGTGAATGCATATTAATGAAACTTGGTAAGTGGCTTCATGTGGTACTGACAAATACATACATGCATTGTAAATTCGCTGAGTATGCAGGTTTGCTGCGACGGGGGTACGTTTTTTTTAATAATATTGCTGTCCTATTTAGCCTTCCGCTATATTTAACCCTTCGAAAACAACTTGAGATGGTTCTGTAACATAATGCCTGCTTCTGTATACTACTCTTCAATTATTTTGGAAAGTCTGAACTAAATACTAACCAATATTTTGTGATCTAGAGCATAAATTTGATTTTTTCAAAATTATAAATTGGGTTCAAGTTTTTATTTTTGTAATCATTAAATTACAAAAACAGTATTTTCATACTTAATTCTTTTCAAATTCTCAACCTGTTGGCTATAAGCATCTATAATGCAGACTGATACTGATTTAATAAACGATTTTAATTGTGTTGTTAAAATACAGGGTTGCCAATCACTTTTTGACAAATTACCCTCAGTCCTTGTCAAAATTACCCTCGAATACCCTCGAATTCCAAGTATGAGGCGGCAGCGTCGCATTTTACCCTGCTATATAAAATAAAAATGCTGCCTAACGTATACAAAAAACCTGTAATTTCGATTATTTTATAAAATCAAGGTTCAATTATTAAGATAACATGTTAAAAAGTGTTAAAACTTGAAAATGACACATGTTAATGGAAACTGATTACAATAGACTAGTATCCAGCACACTTAGTAGGCCTAAAGTACCAACAAGCAATCCTAACCTTCACTTATCAATCATATTTCAGCAAGTTTTTTTTTTTCTTAAGTAGACAAAGATTTATCATAATTAGCTAAATCTAACAAAAGATCTAACTATTCCCATCATGACAGTAATTAGGAAACTTATGAGCCTATATACCACGGTTAATGTTCAACATTCTACCAATTACCTTAAGTAAACTTATTAAGTTTAGGTTAACAACAAAACAGGATTAGGTACCGTAGGCTAAAATTTATTTTACAATTAAGCCTACAACTGAGGAAACAAAATGTTTTACTTACCATTAACTATCAAAAATAGTTTATCCCGCCTCACTTCTTAAAGTTATTGTGGATATAGACAACATAATTAAGTCTTGAAATTTATAAGTTCAAAAGTTAATTTATTTAGACCTTGTGGTATTTAACTTATTTTTATCTGCAAATAAAACATGACATCATCATGTGTAAACTAAGGTTAGTTCCAAAATAAACGTTAAAAAATAATCGTTTCAAAATATTAATTTATTGCGGTTTAAGAAAAAATACCCGAAATTACCCACGAAAAGTAATCAACCTCAAAAATACCCTCGAAGGTTAAAATTACCCTTGAAAAGGGTGATTACCCTCAAATTGGAAACCCTGTGTTAAAATTACGCGATTAACCCTCGCCGATATTAACTGATTGCATTGCACCCAGGTTACTAAGCAAGTATGCTGTGCTCGTGAAATTCAACATTTATTTAGTAATACAGCTGAGAGCAGCTGACGGTAATTTCCAGGATATAAAATATGAACGTAGTGTTAAATACCGCAGAGGCGGTCACGTAAAAACCTGATAAACTGATAACAGCAGCGGCTTATCTCGCCGCTTGTTACCAGCTCATTATTCATTTCTACACGATGCGGTGGGGGGAATATTGGCTCGATCACGCACCTAGGGCATCCATACGCCACGATTCACCTTCACCAATAATAATCACATATGTAACGTATCAACTAGGTAAGATTGTTCCTTAATATTTTATTTTAAATAATAGTTTCCCCTTCGTTAATTTTTTCACCTTTTTGTGCGAGAAATATTACGAAAATTTTCTTATACATTAAATTCTAATCTTTCTCTGCTGCCTAAGTCAACAAATAAGTCAACCGTAGCTACCGCAATCAGTGTTTAAAACAACCATTTGGTTATTATATTTTTTACGTTAAAATAAAGTTAATGTGTCTTATTACTAAGGTCAACGTTTACTACTTTCATGATTTATATTTTCTTCTAAAATCCCTAGAAAGCGGTTTGCTATGCAGCACAAACTTATGACTAATACGTTGCTTTATTGAGCGGAGCTCCTATACTACACTCTGGCTTTTTATTTACACGTACTCCTCCTGAACGGCTGGAGTGATCCTCACGAAATTTTGCTCGGTCATAGTAACCATCTATGGGAAGGTATAAATCTAAAATGGTCCAAATTGGACATAAGGGTTCTGCCCTACGGCCCTTTAAAGTTACCATGTTATTTTAATAGTAGAAATATTTTATTTGGTTTGTTTACTGTGTGTTGATTATACAGCTGTTATATGGATCAAATTTAAATGCAGACTGTTACTATCAGCTGTTTGTAAATACAGTAGTTTTCTGTGAAATTGTTGTTTTGTTTATTTTAGTGGTTTGTTTGTCGATACATTTCTGAAAATTATTGATTAAATAAATACTCGCTCCGCTCAATATTGCAAGCAGACAACTGCATTGTATACCTAGTAATAAACGAGTTCGCACGCAGCACGCTGACGTGAGGGAAGTGAATTTCCACAAAAAAGTTTAAAACTCAAAATATGTGTAAAAACATACGTGTATTCCAATTTTTATTGAAATCTGAAAAAAATTATTTTTGGCTGTTCTGATGCTCCTGGTTTCATTTACCTGCAAAGCTGGGAATACAATTTTGCGCATTATAAGGTTAGGAGAAGGTCCAGGCAGGCTTGAAAGTAGGCTTGAGTTGCTGGGGATGTGAAAAGTACTCTAACAAAGGAATAACAGTCTTGTCTAGTGTAAAATCCCTATAAGACAACGTACTGTGTTTAGCAAAACACATTTTCTTTAATAACTCGGTAAATATTTATGCTAGAATGACGAGAGAGAGCTTAAAACTTTTGCCTCACTAATTCCCATCTTTTTACATGCAATAATTTTACATCCGGGGCTTTTCTGACCTTTTTTGGGCCCAAAAACTAGAAATTTGAAAGATTAATCCCCAAAAAAAGGGTTTAGAGTTTTCCGATTGTTTTGCCCAACGAACTTGTCCAACTGATTACAGAAAGGAACGTCCCTACCAAATTTGAAGTTAATCGGTCAAAAAATGCGACCGCTAGAGTGCATACATATATATACATATACATATATATATATATATATATATATATATATGTCTATATATATATATACATATATATATTAATAAAATTTTGAACGACCCCCAAAAACGTGTTCAGGGGGTCACGTTAGGAACTTCTATGGAGGTCCCGGGCTTAAGTTTCACCGTGCGGGTCATGCTAATAGTTTACTTTCCAAAGGAAATTCACTAATAAGGTTTTTAAAAATGTCCCTTTTTAAATATTGCTCACTAACTTTTAGTTTGGAATTATTTTACTTTATCTTCGTTGGTATTCAACACATGATGGAATCTTCATTTCGGAAAATTGAACAATTACTAGGTCTGTGTACGCTTAAGCTATTTTATATGTGTTTAAATAAAATACTCGCAAGTAAGTGAGCTGAATCACCCCCATTACAGATTATCGAATAGGCCTGGACAGACGAGGACACTGTAAAATAGGCTAATGAAAGGAAAGAGTCGTAAAAAACATGCCAAACATTTACTTTAAAATACTGAGAGGCTAACTTCTAGGAAGATTGGCATCTAGTATCATAAATCTACATTTTTTAAAGTTTTGGAATGCATGTACACAAATGGGATCTGCCGTGCCAAATTTAAAGGTTTTTTTGTGAATAACACCAACATAAAGCGTATCAAAATACTCGTTATAATTGCTACATGTGTCAAAATTCAGAACAAATTTGAAAATTCCTTAGGTCTGCACCCAAAGAGGTACATTTTAAATACTGGAGTCAATACTGCTTCACGATTTGTGTCGAAAAGGCGAGCCGGTGGTATTGTCAGGCTGATACACTAATAATGAGGAAAATGTATCGTTCTTTGAACAGCATTAATGGGTTGTTCGGTTCTTCTAAGTGAATCTACTCATACAAATCACTAGGATGAAAGTAATCAGAATTAATACAAATTCATTTTGTACGTTTGATTTATGTATCTATTCTTGACGTGAAATATGATGAACTATGGACAAATTAACCAATAAACTGTGTTTATGAACTATGGACAAATTTATTAATTTTAAAATCAGGAATAATTGTTCGTTTGGTTCACTTTGTTGACTCATTTGATTTGAGCGACTAGTTCATTTCCTCACCACAAAATGGTGGCGGCTCGGTGGCTCGCAATTTCGCTGACTAGGGGTTTCTCCAGTATTATACCATACATGGCTGTACATTTGTTTTTTTTTGTGTATGTGGCTATTCCAATGAGGTTAAGATATATTAACCTCATTGGGAAATTATATTTACTGTTAACATGCTGAGGAAAATAAAATATTACGAGTAAGAACACGTGTTAATACGTAAACAAAACATAAGCATAAATCACATTGTAAATAATTACAACTGATCAATATAGTTTAGGCCTGGGGAGACCGATAACTCGGTGATATTTGATTCATTTCATGGGAGACAAATATGTACATTAAACATGACATTTTTATTCAATGGTTCTAGTCACTGTTATAATTATTTTGACAGTTCATTGGTTAATTTTTCTCAGCTCTTATGATTCTTTTGTTTTAATTGAAATTCCATAAGCCCTATGTTGAAATTTCCAATTTTGATACGAGATTTTTAACAAAGTAGATTTTTCCGGGGGTAAAGTTTTTACCAATCGATTTTGTAGGTCTAAAAGGCCCTAATTTCAAACTTTTAACAAAATTGTTCCACTGGATTCTGAGATTTGTCACAAAACAAACATTCATTGCCCGTATTAGAGGATTTTAAAGTTTCGACATTAAGCAAAGGACATTTTAAATTTAAAATAATAGGAAAAACACAAACGGTCTCCGTTCGGTTTTTCTCCATCTTTTCCTACGAAGATTCAGCCTTCTAGGTGTAAGATAGCTTCGGAAACCTGCCCAAAGAGACGGATTTACGGTTGTTTCCCTTACGCAATTTCATATTAGGATTTAATTATAATAACAATTTGTTTAGCAAATTTCGTGAAATTTAAGCACTTAGAGTGTGTTTCTAGAGTGCGTTTCATTTTAGAAACTATTGTTTTACATTAAAACGTGTTAAGCTTAGTTATAATTATAATTTAAAACATTTAAATTTACTGTGAATCCCAGAGAAATATTCTAGGGTGTAAATATTGACCGAGATTGAATTTCCTGGCAGTTGGCTTGTTAACGGTTGAATCATACGATACGAATCACAGTAACATAGAGATTTGCAACTATTGTAGTCGTGTCTTGGTAACATTTTGCTCTTTACGATTGGTAAACTTGACCTTTGTAAGCTGCTGTCGCAGCCAAGGTGCGGCCCCGCGGTGACAGCGCGTGCTGCAGCCTGGCGCAGGGCGGTTGCTTGGAACAACCACTAACCGACAATGCAACGCCGTTGTGGCTCCGACTAGAGTAACAAATGTTTAAACTACTCGTGAATGTGGTAATAATGTGGAATCATTTTGTAACGGGACAAGAACATCCTTAAAGGTGCGGGTAAACAAATACTGAACTATAACATACAGCCATAACATTGTATTTAGTATCCATAGTACATATTACGGATTTTGCAAAACTATACCTAGTTCCCCCCCTACATTAAAATATCATATTAAAACTTGGAAGGCATTCCTAGCCATTGAAAGGAAACTCATTTTTCTGTCCCATTACGTTCCTCTGATATTCCTATGGGTTCTGCAGAAACACTCAATTATTATAACGATATATTACCTATACATTACATGCGAAAATTCAAAAACAGCGTTGAGTCATTAAAATGGTTGAGTCTTCACACCACTTACATAGTTTTATGGAGCAATACAAATCATAAATTTTACAAAACTTCTATGAAGGGGAACTAAGCTTACAATGTAACATGCGTTTTTAACTTTTAACTATTTCCTATGAATGAATTACGTTTTTTGCAGCCTGACGAGTAGGACTTGACTCCTCAAACCCAGTGGCATATGCAGGAATATATTGGAGCACCAACTGAAAATAAAATAATACGAGCTGCTCCCCCGAAATATTTTGCGGATGTAATCCTTATAACAGCTGTTTATTGAATCAAGAAAAACACATGTGACATAAACCAAATAAAACTCTACTCCATATGAATAACATGGGGGCTTGGAAGTCCTGTTGGGCAGAGCCCTGGGGCTTAAATCTGAATTCTGGCTCGACAGTGACTTATAACTTAAAATTATCTTTTAAATAAAAAAAGAATCATCAAAATCGGTTAAGTATTAACTTCTGGAAGTGGGTGAACAAAAAGCAGGATTTTTTAAATATGTAGATAAACCATTTTAGTACTGACAAGTATCCAGAATCTACAGTCAAATAAAATTACAGTAAATTTCCTACAGTCCTACAGTAAATTTAAAATTGTTGCGAGAAAAGTGTTAATTATCTTATTTATGACTCAGTACGTTTCTAAATAACATTTTCCGTACTGAAATAAAATATGCCTACATTCATGAAAAACTGGCAAAGCAACCCTTTGATGCTTCTTGTTAAAATCTGTTACCTCTGGAGATTCGCTTATCCAAACAAAAATTCTCAATAACCTTTATGCTTGTTAAACTTACCCCGGTTTAACGATGTCTATAAGCAAATCTTACAGTAAATATGTCATTTAAAGCTATTTAAATTTATACTTCATCAATTCATTCTATCAGATTAACACTATTTATTAATCATAGTTAGTTATAAAATATAATAATTTTGGAGTGCATCTTCTTGCTTGAATTCAAGCAAATATCTTATATTTACCTGTCTCGAATACTCTCTTATAAATTAATATTATATAATAGTTATTATATTTAGATCTCTCTTAAAATATTTTGCTGCTGTGTTGTGTTTTTGACAGTAGACTTATGTAAAAGTACCGAGAACAAAAATATATATATATATATATAAATATATATAGAAAGTGTCTCAATAGACAACATTTGTGTAATCTTGCAGTGACAAGTTCAACTAACTCAAAATGGTGACTTAATACACAAGCAAATGTTGTGCCACGCTGAGATCTCATGAACCACTGAACCGGTTTTTATGATTTAAGTATCTATGGAAATGTCTTAATGCGTAGGTTTGCAGAAAATCATTAAAAGATACATCGGCCCTTAGGGCTACGCCACGCCGGCCTTCAAAACTGGCAATGTTAAGGAAGAATACCCCCGTCGCAGCAAAACTGCATACTCAGCGAATTTCCAATGGAAATATAAATGTCTTAATACTAAATAAAGTCACTTACCAAGTTTCATAAAAATATATTCACAAATAAGCAATATATAACATTTTAATTATTCCCCATAAGAATAACATTGGGGCTGAGTACGCAGGTTTACTGCATCAAGGAACACAAAAAATGGATTTTTATGCTAATATCAATATAACTCAACTAGGTGAAATCATATACCAGTTTTTATTCATTTATGTTCATAATTAAGGGAGACATATAGCATTTAATTATTATTTATAAGAATAACATGAGGCTGAGTACGCAGGTTTGCTGCTACAAAAGCCTTTGACAAAAAATTGTTTTTTTTTCGAGCAAATACCAATACACCACAACTAGATGAACCCGTATACCAAGTTTCATGAGTGTACGTTCATAAATAAGCGGGATATAAAATTTTTCTTTTTCTCCATAAGAATAACATTAGACAACGTACTGTGTTTAGCACTTTCAATATCTCGGTAACCAATTGACGTAGAGGAATGATAAAAATACCAAATTGTGTGTTTTTTTAAGCTGAATACAATGGTAAAAACTAAAATTTGACTATTTCCAAAATTATATGTAAAAAATTCAAAAAAAACATTTTTGGGGTACAAACCCCCCAAAAATACCCCTTCGGATAAAGAGATCTGGCTGGTTTTCGAACTTAAAGTCATAAATATTGCTTTACACGTTTATACCAAATTTCATCAAAATCGGATAATTTTTACGAGAGTTATCGCGCTCGCGGACACACACACACACACATATATATATATATATACAGTTTCGAACGAATGGTGTTTTTGGGGTCTGGGGACCTCAAAACGAAAAGTTATCATGGTCCCGGGCCTAGGTCTTACCATGCCGACTACGGTAATAGCTTCTTCCCTATAGGGGAAATTCGCTAAACGTGATCATTGAAATTGAGCATTTGACAGCTGTTGAAGATAACAAAATACAGTACAGAAGAAAGATCAGCTGTTTTAAGCTAACTTCTGGAATGACATTACAATTTAAACTAACAGAATCGTATTTGCTCAAATTCGAGCAGCTGAATTCGATAGTAAGCGATGAATACACAGACACTGAGGAGGTCATATCTAACAATGTATGAATAGGCTACATTGTATCTCATGTTAAAAATTCAGCCACTTTTTTACACTTGAAGCGCTGTCAAGTGATGGATTCTGCACTAAAACAAAATATATTAACGTTAGTGGTGTGTGGTTATAATAACTCCACATGCGTTTAATGGATCAGCTGTTGTCTCTCTCATTTAATGGATCAGCTGATGAATCTCTCGTTTAATGGATAAGCTGATATATCACTCGTTTAATGGATCAGCTGTTGTCTCTCCCGTTTAATGAATCAGCTGTTGTATCTCTCGTTTAATGGATCAGCTGTTGTCTCTCTCTCGTTTAATGGATGAGCTGCTGTCTCTCTCGTTTAATTGATCAGCTGCTGTATCTCTCATTTAAGGATAAAACTACAAACAACTGGTGAATCTGTTGGAGGAATTTTGCCCATAAGATATTCATTGCAATAAGTTTATGAATGAATAGAGTTTTCGTGAGTGAAGTTGTGGAACGTCAAATTGAACATCGTTCCATTTTAAACTCGCCGATGTTATTTGCAGTCCCAAGCCTTTAGCCGTCACGTCACGTCCGTTGTGTCCAGCGCAGCAGGGAGACCACAGTAGACGTCTGATTCGACGGCCCTAGTGTAGGGGAGATAATCTTGTAGAGAGCAAGGGGTCGGCAAGACTTAGCCTACCTCACTTGTTGTTATTAGTTTTTCTCACTAAATAAGCTAAATTAGTATAATTAATACCTGCATTGTATTATCTTAATTGTAAACTGAGTATTTATTTAGTACTAGCTGTGTACCCGTCCTTCTTGTATGTATAAATTTTAGATTAGTTAAAGAAAATAACAATCCATATAACTTTGTAATATTCAAAATGCATTTAAACATTTTTAATGTACAATTAAATTTGTAAACCTTGGTAAAAAAACTGTCGATCAGTAAATCCTGTGATTCATTGATTGTGCCGAGTGAAGGAGAGATGTTTATGAGACTACATTTGTTTTTCAATGTCCCAATCTCAAACTTTTAAAAGGGCATAAGAAAACTCCTCAACCCCTTAATCTTCTCCAAAATACATTTTCATATTTATTAGTGAATTTCCTATGGAAAGTGAACTATTAGTATGACCCGCACGGTGAAACTTAAGCCCGGGACCACCATAGAAGTTCCCTCTGAACTAGACGTCACCCCCTGAACACGTTTTGGAGGTCGTTCAAAATATATATATATATATATATATATATATATATATATATATATATATATATATATATTTATATATATATATGTGTGTGTGTGTGTGTGTGTGTGTGTGTGTGTGTGTGTGTGTGTGTGTGTGTGTGTGTCTGTGTGTGTGTTTGCACTATAGCGGTCGCATTTTTTGTCCGATTTACTTAAAATTTGGTAGGGACGTTCCTTTATATAATCAGTTGGACAAGTTCGTTGGGCACAACAATCGGAAAACTCTAAACCCCTTTTTTGGGGATCACTCTTTCAAATTTCGAGTTTTTTGACCCTAAAAGGGTCAGGAATGCCCCAAATGTAAAATTAATGCTTGTAAAAAGATGGAATTTAGTAAGGCGAAACTTGTAAGCCCTCTCTCGTTATTCTAGCATGAATATTTACCGAGCTATTAAAGAAAAAGTATATCGATCAAACACAGTACGGTGTCTTATGGGGGTTTTACATTAGAAAAGCCTGTTATTCATTTGCTGGTGTACATTTATTATCCCCAGCAACCTCACACCTACTTTCAAGCCTGACTGGACCTTCTCCTAACCTTATAATGCGCAAAATTTTAATCCCAGCATTGCAGGTAAATGAAACCAGGAGCATCAGAACAGCCAAAAAATCTATGTTTTCAGATTGCAATCAAAATTGGAATAAATGTATATTTTTACACTGGTTGGTAAGTTTGTTACGTGGAAATTCACTTCCCTCACGTCAGCGTGCTGCGTGTGAACTCGTTGTTAATTCGGACGCTCTAGTGGTCGGCAATATAAAATATATTTTTATTTTTAGACCGGCGTAGATCTCATCCACCCATGTCTCATGCACGACAAAGGGTCCATGTGAAATCTCCAGAGAACAACACCGTGACTCCCCATGATGTTGTTTCTTATTTCCTTTAAAGTAACAAATTTCATCAGCTCTATTGGTTGAGTAATTGGTGTGTGGTGATTAACACGCTTATATGAAAGGCCAGTGGGCCAGAGTCCATGAAAATATTGTTTCTGGAGTAGGTAAATGTCTCCAAATGTCTGCATTGAGCTATCAGCTATATTCCTACTAAATTTCAGATCCATCAGTCCAGTAGTAGGTGCAATATTGTTAAAAGATTGTATTTTGAAATTCCGGGGGACGAAGCCCTTAAAAATTGTCGTAACGGGAATAGGTTTGCATTTTTTTCTGATGTTTTAGTTATGTTTCTACCGAATTTCAACTTACAAAGGTCTATTAAATACTAATACTCATAAGATTTCCATAAAGGTAAATTAGTGAAGAGCCCTATAGAATTTTTTTAAACCTATATCTGCAGCATAAGGGGAACCACCAAGCAAAATGTCATCTTCACGTCGTTTTTTGGATCAAGTGATCACTGTGTCAGTGAGTGCATGAGTCTGATTAATATAAATTTAGATCGTATGTCCATTCTGTATACTTATGTTATTTATTACCAACCTTTCTTTCAACGTTTTAAATAATAACTACAACATCTGTTTATAGAATAAATATTCTTAAGTCATCATCCGGCTCAATATAAATGCTTTGTCCATAAGAATAACATAGGATCTTTAAAACCCCGTGGGGCAGAGTCCTAGGTGATTTAAAAATATCCAATTAGCCTTAAACTTTCTAACGCACATATAGAACATAGAAAACAAGTTTAATCGAAATCAGTGCACCCGTTTCCCTGTGAAAAGCGATCAAAACATGACAAAACCCGCACGAAATCACGTTTTTGAGAGGCCACCATTCTTTTTCCAAAAAAGCATATGCCAGTTTAAAGTGGCGTAAAACCTTCTCACACATAGAGCAAAGAAACAAAGTTTCATCAAAGTCAGTGCACCCGTTTTCCCGTGAAAAGCGAACAAAAACCCGTCCTTAAGCGGTTCAGACAGACAGACAGAAATTGTGATAAGACTTTTTTTGGCTTCCCTAGGGTGTAAAACGTGAAAATATGCAAAAATGTCATAATTCCAAGCAACGTACAGACAAAACTCTAATTTATTTATATAGAGTTGGCTTAATACCGTTGCCCAAGAAAACAATCTATATGTTGTGTGTTTAAATAAACAATAACTTGTGAGTTTAAAAGTGTTGTACATTAAGAAACTCAACAACATAACAACATTAAGACAACTAAAAGGTTAACTATGTTTGCGATCGATACCAATGAGGGTAGAGCGAATAGCATTACTTATTTGAAAACCTACTGATGAATTATTGCTTACTGAAGATGACAACGATCATTGAATTCAATAATTTACAAATTTAAACCAATTTTGACATGACTGGCCAATTTAGTTTTATCGTGTATATTTTTATTCAATATTGAGATAAGGCTTGTTTCAGCTTCACTAGTGTATGAAACGTAAATATATGCAAAAAATAATATATTCTAAGAAAACCAGACAAAATGATTTTGTATTCATAGTACCTGGGGGACCGAGCTTTGCTCGGGTAAGGACATTCAGTTTATTTAAATGATATGGAGTAATATTTCACCACTTCTACTGAATATCAGATTTTTATAGCTCTTTGCCTCTTTTCTGCATTGTTAAGGTCACTCCAGTTGTTATTTATAGCTCAACGTCCCTTTGATTTATTTAGGATATGACCACTCTATATATGCAATATTCACTCAAGAGTTTCAGTCACTGCTCTCAGTATACAGGAAACCACATGTTTACAATTATAAACAACCCGAGTATTACTTTGACAGTTCCCTGGTTGATTATGAACAGCTGTTATAGTTCTTTTGTTTTGGTTTTAAACTCCATAAGCTCAATGTTATTTTTTTAACTTTTATTTTTTTATTTGTTATTATTATTTGATTTTCCTGAGGATAAGACCTGTCTAGATCTTATTTTTATTCCAGAAATTAGTTATTTCCAACATTTGAAGGGAATCGTTGGTGCCGTTTTGAGATCAGAGTAAGCACCCACGCACCAAACCTTACTCATGGTTTGATGTCCGTGTTAATTTCATTCTTTTATTGTTAAAATGTGCTGCAGAACTTCTATAACAAAAATATCCAGTTTTTGATTCTCCGAATAAGGAGAAGTATGTAAATAAATTAAATTACTTCTTCTATTCTGATGAGAGTTACGTAAAATTCTAAATGAGTACATACCCTCGTATAAATAAGTTAAAGACCAATTTAAACGCTAAAAATTGGATTACAGTAATGCAACAAGGAGTCTCTAAAATCTCCATAAGCTAAGGTCAAATAAATGTCTTACTCGAATCTGTAAGCAGCAAGCTAAGAAATCAACATTTATTAGTTGTTATAATTCTTATTTTATAGTGAGTTAATAAGATAAACCCTGGATTAGACATTTCCTCTCCAACAAGGAAATTGATCGCCAGTCAAGTAGATCTAAACCAATAACCTCCGAGTGGGGGTGAGGTAAGGGTGTGTTCTCGAACAGTGATTGCAATCAATCCTTTGGTGATACTCATCTCTTCCAACCAGATAGTTAATTTGATTTCTAATTTAAAACTCTTGAATTTAATTTTTTTTTGTCTTATTCTGTCAGATTTACGTTTGTAGTGTAATTATTATTGAAACAAACATTTGGATTTACTTCAGGTTCAAGCTTGTTTAGCTTCGGATACTGAAGCAAGCGGAAAAGGCATGGAAACTTTAAGAAAAATACGTTTTCACATAATTTCATCTTCTCCTCCACTTAAAACTGGATGTTTTCGTTCTAAGTCAGTTTCAACATCAGTCCTTGGAAAGTTCCACTACTTGTTTAAGAAAAGTTCAAACATTCTTTAAATTCCAAACTCAATTTATTACACAACAAAAAGAAATGACTCGATCGAAACACTGGTGCGATACGTTCATTGGTACATAAGAATGTGTGTTTTGCTCGTAGTAAACTTTGGGCATACATTAATAGTTTGCACGTCTGATGTATATTTAAATATGTAAAACACATTCCCATACCAGGACCTCTCCTGCATAAAATTTTATCTACACAAATATAATCACAAATCAAACAGTGGCTGTATTCTGTTAACCTAATGAAATTTTTGAACATAGGAATAAACTAGCTGTCATCGTACAAAAACCCGTGATTTGTAGCCACCTCCACTTCAAATCATGATCAGCTGGTTGATCTTTCATCAGATAAAACCAAAGTGAATTTCCATAAGAATAACATTGGATTGGAACTTTGACTCCCCGTGGGTCGGAGCCATAAGAGAATATATTAAAATCCGTTCTTAGGATATAGGTTTTGACAAGAGTATACGTGCCAAATTTCGTGGTTGTAGAAGTAGAGGTTTGGCCTGAGGATTATTGGTTTTTCTTATTTATAGCTATAGATAATAACCTAGTCAAATAAAATCTTCTCAAAATATAAACATTGGTACCCAATGGTACAGCGAAAATTGCATTTGAAAAGGATTTGTTATTGCTCAAAAATTAGTTGTGAATTATTTTAAATACTCTTGTACAAAAACAGCTCATCAGAGTCAGAACTGAAAATTAAACTTCTAAACGCATAAACAACGCGATATCCAAATGGAAAAGTGTTACTTGGCGTGACTCACCTGCGGCCACAAGTCGTGTCATATAATTAACAGCAAGGGCTAATATAAGTTTTCACACCATGTGATAGAGTGCCTGACATCGTGGCACAGACAGGCTTATCGGCTATCAGCAACCGATAGTGTTACACTGGTAGCACGCACCACAATCGTATTACAAAGCCAGTCTTCACTTAGATTAGGTAAGTGATTCCTACATTTTCAAATTGTTTGGGAATTTGGATTACACATTTATTCAAACCAAAATGGAAGCACTAAATTTTTAATGTGGTTACCATGAGATCAAACAATTTCTGTTGTTTAATAAATGAAAGTATTGTTTATCAGTAAGATTATCACTAGAACTTAGATGGCCGTGAGGGGGATTTGGTATTTGTCAAAATCCAAAAGTGGATTTGTCAACATTTAAGGGATCGGATAATTCTACAGATACCAAAATGTTAAAAACTAATAGCTTTTCAGAATTAAAATTGCTGTACAAAGATCCAGATTAATTTCATAACATAGATAAATACTATGCTTATCGCCGTTGGAGGCTTTGCTCCCAAAACACCTTTTGGAGTTCGCTTCCCTCACTTGCATTCCTTAATTAACACAAGTTTAAATCAAAGTTAACTACTAAAGTTTTTCAACTCAAGAAAAACTACAACAACTAGTTGTCCTGTTGCTCGAATTCGAGCAAGTTTGAACCCAACGAAAGGTTGCTTCAGCTGTAAACAAAAATTACTGAACATCTTATATTAAAATGGATGATAACAACGTACTTTCAATCAACACATAGTTTAGACTTCCGCCGACGAATAGCGCCACTGTTCCGAAAATTCAGCCCACTGGATGATGCCCTTTCTTTAAATTGACGTATTGGCAAATCTACGTAAAAATACATTAAATTTGACACCTCAAACGTTAAAATCCGTCCAGCCGTTATCAAGTTATGACTGTGAAGAAAAAAAACCATAGCGGGGGTCCTAAATAGTGGGGGTCCATAGCGGGGGAAATGGGGTCCTAAATTCAGGATTCTAATCTTCAGGTGGCTGTTGGAGAGCACACTTAAACCCAACACGGAAGGGTGCTTGCTGTATTCGGCTATCAACGACAATAGTATTATTTGTATTTCGTTCGCGTCTACCAGTTAAAGTCCGTCGGCCTCCTCCTCTTGGCCGTCCTGGTCGACGTCTTATAGTCTCCATTATGTCGAACGTTTTTTTGGTTATGTTTTGATTTTGTGCAAATAAGCAAATAAAAACTGGTGTTTTGTTGCCAGCTGTACGTTCAATAACCATTTTTCAGGGTCAGATTTTATTTGTTTAACCACTTCCTTAAATAAACAGCTGATTTCTCGATCGTTGGTTTGTAACTGCATATTATGTCTATGGGGAAAATCGCGACTTTGACCCCATATTTTCCCATGTCCACGGTGACTTTTATAATTTTTTTAACTGATGGCAAAACTACATGCTAAGACCTTTCTAACGACACCTTGGACATGGTGATCGGTAGCACCACCGCTCCAAAACAATTATGACAAAAATATGCCTAGCGTATTAAAAATATAGATGAGCTTTATATAAATCAGCTGTTACAAACATGTAGTATCAGCCAAAGGTGAAGGTAGTGTGGTTTTATACAAATATGAACCTGTGTTCAAAATTTCCAATGGGAAATCAGCCGTGCCAAATTTGAAGGTGTTAACATTGTGTTAATTTCATAAAACTCCAATGTATCCCTTATCACAATGCTCGTTATGAGCCTACGTGTGTCAGCATTCAGAAAATGTCCACAATTCCCCCAGGCTTTCGCCTCATTGGCCGTAAAAGCTTCAACTTTTGTCTATGGCAGACGATGATTTTATTTAGTCAAGTGATTTTACATTTTACGAGGATACATAACCCCAAACATTATATTAATAGATGAATGGACAGTTATACAATGGTTATACATTGCATTGAATCTTCCTTGTGTAACTGGCCTAGTTATTTTTAAAACAGTGTTTTGTGCGACCATCAGTGTTTTGTTCTGAGCTTGTATGGTTTAGGTTCAGAGTTGAGTTTATCATACACCATTCATACATAAATAAATTAGATATGAGGCAGTAAGGAAAGTAAGTACTACAAATACCATATTACTTCGTTTCAATCTATAAGTGTAATCAATTGATTTTCATTATATTTGAATCCAATTTCGATAATCATGTTATAGTATTACATGTCATTCATTCATCATTTAGTAATAATTTTCTTATTATGTGTTATTTTATATTTAAGTTTCCCTATAAATGTACTAATTAATTAATTTCCCCTAAATGTGTTATTTGTATTAATTGTCCCATGTTTATGCCTAATAATAATCATCATTATCATCACTCCTCAGAAAGCTATTCCCCTCTATATATTTAATGTTTATTTATCTGTGCAATTGTATAATAATATGTATTACATTAATTTAATCACCAATAATTATTCATAGCCTATCCCCATATAATAGCCTACTCACTTAATTTAATATGTTTGTTAATAACAATATTTTAGATATAATTTATGTGAGAGGATTGCAATAAAATTAAAATTTAATATAATATACTTTTCAAAAATAGTCCTTAAGGAATCTAAATTACAGTGACCAGTGTTAACAATTGTGTGAACATGTGCTTCTCAACAATGGACCATGCTTCCAGACCTCATCTCTACTAGATCTTTCTTCTTGCTCCAGATGCCATAGTGTTAAGACCTAGAATCTGTGAAGGACACAGTTCCTATTTTAAATTTCCCAGTATGGCCTAAGTTTTGCATTGCTTGGTGCTCATTTTATTAGGGACTTACTGCTCAATTAATACCATCTGTAAATTCACTCCTTTTTATTTGATTTTCCCCAAAAACTGGTATTTGAGCGAAGAACATTTGTAAGCAGATTGGTAAACTCCTTCCATTGTATTCTATTTAGGGACTGGAAAGAATACAGACATTTAAATAGAACAAGCTTAATGTTCTGAAAGTTAAAGTAACCTCAAGAGAGTATTTTTTTATATTGAACTATCTTTCCAAATTTAATTTTGAGTATTTTAACCATTCATAAAGTCAGTGAAACCATTGGACTCTCCTTTGGACAACAACCAAAATTTCCATTGTTGTAATTTTTCAACACATCAGCTTAATTGGACTTAATATTCTTTCAAATATCATCCCAAACGTTATTCAAGTCAGCACGATACTCCCCCCTGAGAAAAAGAGCCCTCATTTGTAAAGAAACCCCATTTAGAACCCAAAATATGAACATTTAGTTTTAGGCCTACAAGTATATTTGTCATTTACCTTCTAGGCTAGGCCACACATTGTAACTGTTCCCCCTGAGTTGTATATTATTGTAAATCCCTTTAATTGAGAACCTTTTGAAACATAATTGTACTAATAGATAAATAAATATTGTATTGTTCCTCTGTAACTTTGTATTTTATTCAAATAGTTAAAGAAATCTTAGAAATTGTACACCTACCTTTTGTTGACATCCAGAGTAAATACAAAACACATTCTACTCACTACAATAAAGTAAAGGAGACCACAAGTATAAGTATATTTATTATCAAGTCAAAGAAGATCATTTGTGAGCTATATTTAAATAGCCTAGGGAATTTTGTAAGTAATAACATTGATTTTTGTAGAGAGAAGCTAGGCTTAGCACATGGCAGCCATTGCCCTCAGATCCCGATAACATCACTGTTTATATCCACTTTTCCTGAGCACATCCGAGCAAACAATTAGTTAAAAGTTAGCAATTTAGAATTATAATTAAATAAGACACTAATTAGAAGATCAAATAAGAATTTGGCGACCAACGTATAGGCTAAACAAATAAGAATTTGGCGACCCAACGTACTGGCTTGAATAACAGTTGATAAACATTGCAATCCTCAACTAGAGTAAGCCTAGAATAAGACCATATTTAATATTAAGTTCCCGTAATTGTTTCCCTTCCCACCAATAATAACTGTGTACAAAAGCATTACATATTTAATAATCTCGCATATTATAATAAAACGAACACACGATGGCAGAAAATAAATACAATCTACGGAAAACACGAAACTACCCCGCAGCAGACGCCGATTCGAGCGACGATGAAACCAGCAGCCGCCATGTTTCGCAGAACGAGGACGAAACGCCCAAAAGCAAAGACCGCCAAATTTACACCGACCCCATCAGCCAATCAGAGAACGTCAATTTCGTAACCTCTACGCGAGATTTCTCTCTCAGCCTGCCCTTAGACGCTAACTCTGCTTTCTCAACACCAAAACGAAATATCGCCAGCCGACCGACCCGAACGCTGACGGACACACCCAAAGGTTCCCGAACTGGATTCATTGATCAGAATGAACGAGGACGTATCGCTAGCTCATTGAACAAGTCGACGCTCATTCATTCCTCGCGCTCGATGACTGATGCACACACAGACGACGCAACTAGCGGATTAAATGTTACAAACCCGACTACACCGACACCTGCAATCGATATAAATATACTAATTACCCTTATGACAAATTTAGGAAACAAAATTGAGCAATCAGTAAACAATAAAATTGAACAAACTAGTCTCGATTTAAATAACAAATTTGAACAGACCAACACGAAAATTGAACAGACCAGCGCAAAAATTGAACTAAATAATGCTGAATTAAAATCCGAAATAAAATCCGAAATCCAGACAATCCATACAGATTTCCATCAACAAATTCATCAGACGAAAGCCGAATTAACCAAAATCATCCACGATAAGACCAACGAAACTCAGCAGGAAATTCAAGCCTGTCGAAATGCTTTCGAATCGCAGATACAAGAAACAAGAGAAAACCAAATCGAAATTCGATCCGAAATTAATGCCATCAAAATGACCCAAAATGCCCAATCTGAAGAAACTGCCAAATTAACTGACAAATTAATACTTAGAATTGAAAATTCCCAAACTCAAATGAGGCAATTCGTGCTGGACAGTATCTCACAACAACAAACCGCTGCCGAATTTGAAAATAAACAATATCAGGAAAATATTATATCTACTGTCAAAACACATCTGGAAGAGCATAAGCAAAATTTTGATCTGAAAATAGAAGAATTAACTGTCAAAACGCAATTGGACAACGAACGTAATTCAAAAGCAAACCTAACGGCACTTAAAAATGAAGTTATCCCCAAAATTGCATTGCAAACAAAACTAATTGAGGCACAACAAATTTAAATCCAAACCTTGAATCAAAATTTAAACAAATGTGAAACTGAAGTAACCAATCTGAAGCAAGCAAATCAAGTAAACGGAATGGCCGGACAAATCAAAGTAATATGCAGTGGAAGCGAAGCCCATGATCGTCTAATGCCGAAATTTAATGGACGGAGCGGCAATCCAAATGAATATTTATATAAATTGAGAAGGTATTACGAACGAGGAATCGAAAGGAACCAATGTTGCGACTCAACTGAGTACCTGAAAGACCTGCTTGAGACATCCTTCGAGGGACCAGCATCACGATGGCTACAGCTGATAAAAAGTGAAATTATTGATTGGGAACATTTTGCCAGAGAATTCGAACTCAAATACTGGAGCCAGGCAGTCCAACGAGGAATTAAAGCAAAAATCGAGTCGGAGAAGTATAGAGCCAACGGAACGTTAAGCCGGACGGAGTACTTGACAGAAAGAGTATTGTTATTACAATCGATGACACCCAGCCTAAGTGAAGAGGAGATAGTGACTCTTATGGCGGAGCGATTTGACGCAATAATCCAAGACAGCATAAGCGTACAGAACATCACTACGATCCGAGCGATGGAAAGACTACTGCAGAAAGAAGACATAAAAGATGGACCTAAGAAAGCCAGGAACCACAACAACCAGCAAAGCAACCGACCAGCCAGTCCAACCACTTCGAACCAACAGAATTACAACGATCGATATGCTAACCAACGGGCCTATCAACCAAAAATGAACAATTACCATAGTTACCAGCAGAATAAATACCCTCCAAACAACTCTTCGTATCGAAATCAACAAAATTACAGGAATAATGGTAACAACAACCAGCAATACCATAGAAGTCATCATGACAACAAGCCGTATCAACGTGAGCAATATCATCCCAGAAACTATGAACAAAACTACAAAAATGATCGTCAACACCCTACCAACGAACAGAATCAACTCTGCGCCATATTTAGACAGAATCCCAATCCACCTAATGCTCCAACTGTATCTCCAATGAGCCCTCATTCAAGTAACAACAATACTGCTAGTCCACGTTCCTCACCGTCTCAAACGAGACAGGGAAACGACTCGGCGCTGTAGACCACGGCCGAGAAAGGGTTATGTTGTCATGCGATCACCCATTAAATACAGCGCCTACTTACACTATCCTCGGTCAAACTATCAATCACTCTATAAATCTTATGCAGTCCAACAACATAATATGTGATAAAAATTTCCTTTTAGAAGATGAGTACGAAAATGATGTCAATTTGAATTATACACAAATTAACTGTCCAGAAATCAATATAACATTAAACAATATCAGCACTAATGCCTTAATTGATTCCGGTTCTTCTGTAACTTGTATAGCCGAAGCTTGGTTCAATGAAAACAAAATGAAGCTACAACCATTTGAAGAATTACCAGTGAACAATACCGTTATCAAAACAGCTGTTGGAGAAAAGTCTAAACGTGTTTCCCGCACAATATATGTTCCCACTACCATTGATAAACATACGATGCTAATTGAATATTTGATAGTGCCACATTTAATAAAACCCATAATTCTCGGAGTCGATGTTCTATCTGCCCTCAAAATGGATTTAAATTTCAACACAAACGAAATAAATATGAAAATCAATAATGATAATGTTACTATGAAGTTTAATATGTGTCATCATGAAGGACAGTTATGTCAAATAATAATTAATAATAGCCATAGGCCAAATAATAATATGAATAATAATTTTGATAATATGATGTACGATGAGTACAATGATGATTTAATATATGATAAATATGATAGCACAGCGCACAACTTCAACGAATTACAAACAAATCCAACAAACGACAGCACATTGACACAAGAAGAAATTAATACATCTTTAGCATCAAATGCTTATATCAAGAAAGAAGAACAAACAATTTTAAGTCAGTTATTAAATAAGTACGAACATGTTTTACACGAGCTATTTATGGAGAAACTGCAACACTTTTCGAGGTTTACGAAGGACCATTCGTCATCAAGCAAATATTAGGAAAATCTACTTTTCATGTAACCAGAGAGAACGAAGACATCTTATTTGGACCATATCACATATCTGCATTAAAAAGATACATAGAACCGATAATAGAAGAGGATAATGTATATAGTGAAGAAGACCCTGACAACATAAACTCTTAAAACAGTGTAAATAGTCCATCATCATCATCACCCATCAAGTGTAATCATTTTAAATGAGGAGATCGTCATGAACCTTAACCGCGAGTGCGTACCCCTTCCCCTATTCCCCAAGTGAACAGTGTGATTATTCCCAAAAACAGTGTTGAATAACAATTTATTTATAAATGCTATGATTACAAGCAGTGAATTTTGCCCTTGTAACAAACAATGTATAAACCAAAGTGTTTTTATGCGAGTGAAGAACTTCATCCGGATGCCAATAAACAATTGTTATATTAAATGTTCCCTTAATCCCAAATTCCCCTGTGCGGTCATGAACTATCTTAATCCCTCATCCCATATTTCCCCATTTATGTATTGTTCCTATGTTTATGTAAATTTAAAATAAGAAGTGTACTATCACCAACCAACATCAATCATTTAATGTACCTCATAACTAGCTGTAAATATATTTCATACTAAATAATTCATGTATTCCATTTCATACTTGATCGAAATCTGTCTTTAATTTCATATCATACAGATTTCTGAGGAGATAATTATAGTATTACATGTCATTCATTCATCATTTAGTAATAATTTTCTTATTATGTGTTATTTTATATTTAAGTTTCCCTATAAATGTACTAATTAATTAATTTCCCCTAAATGTGTTATTTGTATTAATTGTCCCATGTTTATGCCTAATAATAATCATCATTATCATCACTCCTCAGAAAGCTATTCCCCTCTATATATTTAATGTTTATTTATCTGTGCAATTGTATAATAATATGTATTACATTAATTTAATCACCAATAATTATTCATAGCCTATCCCCATATAATAGCCTACTCACTTAATTTAATATGTTTGTTAATAACAATATTTTAGATATAATTTATGTGAGAGGATTGCAATAAAATTAAAATTTAATATAATATACTTTTCAAAAATAGTCCTTAAGGAATCTAAATTACAGTGACCAGTGTTAACAATTGTGTGAACATGTGCTTCTCAACAATGGACCATGCTTCCAGACCTCATCTCTACTAGATCTTTCTTCTTGCTCCAGATGCCATAGTGTTAAGACCTAGAATCTGTGAAGGACACAGTTCCTATTTTAAATTTCCCAGTATGGCCTAAGTTTTGCATTGCTTGGTGCTCATTTTATTAGGGACTTACTGCTCAATTAATACCATCTGTAAATTCACTCCTTTTTATTTGATTTTCCCCAAAAACTGGTATTTGAGCGAAGAACATTTGTAAGCAGATTGGTAAACTCCTTCCATTGTATTCTATTTAGGGACTGGAAAGAATACAGACATTTAAATAGAACAAGCTTAATGTTCTGAAAGTTAAAGTAACCTCAAGAGAGTATTTTTTTTATATTGAACTATCTTTCCAAATTTAATTTTGAGTATTTTAACCATTCATAAAGTCAGTGAAACCATTGGACTCTCCTTTGGACAACAACCAAAATTTCCATTGTTGTAATTTTTCAACACATCAGCTTAATTGGACTTAATATTCTTTCAAATATCATCCCAAACGTTATTCAAGTCAGCACGATACTCCCCCCTGAGAAAAAGAGCCCTCATTTGTAAAGAAACCCCATTTAGAACCCAAAATATGAACATTTAGTTTTAGGCCTACAAGTATATTTGTCATTTACCTTCTAGGCTAGGCCACACATTGTAACTGTTCCCCCTGAGTTGTATATTATTGTAAATCCCTTTAATTGAGAACCTTTTGAAACATAATTGTACTAATAGATAAATAAATATTGTATTGTTCCTCTGTAACTTTGTATTTTATTCAAATAGTTAAAGAAATCTTAGAAATTGTACACCTACCTTTTGTTGACATCCAGAGTAAATACAAAACACATTCTACTCACTACAATAAAGTAAAGGAGACCACAAGTATAAGTATATTTATTATCAAGTCAAAGAAGATCATTTGTGAGCTATATTTAAATAGCCTAGGGAATTTTGTAAGTAATAACATTGATTTTTGTAGAGAGAAGCTAGGCTTAGCACATGGCAGCCATTGCCCTCAGATCCCGATAACATCACTGTTTATATCCACTTTTCCTGAGCACATCCGAGCAAACAATTAGTTAAAAGTTAGCAATTTAGAATTATAATTAAATAAGACACTAATTAGAAGATCAAATAAGAATTTGGCGACCAACGTATAGGCTAAACAAATAAGAATGTTACAGTTACACAAGGGAATAATAAAAATAAACCTTAATAACACCACTCAGTTATTAAATTTTATAACTAAACCTTAACTTCTTATTAATCTGTAAGGTTTAAAAAATGTGTTGGTAAAAATCAAAAAGTTACTTTATTTATGAGGCGAGATACAGTTTTTGTTTGGTATGTTTCAACTTGTTCTCATTAAAAATAATGAGTGACTTTGTACTCTTACTCACGCATGTTGTACTGTTCATGAGGCACATTTTAAGAAATGCCATTATTTTAAAGGAGCTTTTTATAGCAACAAAATAATATTAAACATTGTAAACTTATCAACGTTTTAGAACCAAGAATTACGAAGGCGATGGAGTTGCCTCACTAGCCTCAGCCTATAGATTTCTCAGCGTCTTGGATTTCAGTGCAAGGGGTGACGAGTTCGATTCCCCGGGCGTCCACAACGTTAAGTAAAAACGTTACGGGCGTAATAAAGCAAAAAGGTTTTTTCAACATCATCTGTCCCTAATGCGTGGATAATTAACTTATTTTCCCCAAGTCAGCAGTTATGAGTATCGTGTCTACGTATTTCTAGCTCTAAAGATAACGCTTTTTCAGTGGGAAGGGTCAACCGTTTTAGTATAAAGCTAAAGTTGTGCCAGGAACTCGTCTCAGTTTGTGTGAGTGAAGCCGCGAAGGGGGTTGTTAGTGAAGCACGGGGTAGAACAAGCAGCACTGAGGGTGGAAGTGTTTTGTTTGTGCAAAGTGAGCACCAGTGTTTCCGTTTTTCGATTGAACCTTTCGTTTGGTAGCTAAAGCTAAAATAGGTTTTCTTGTTTTAAAACCAGATAAGTCACGTATCACACTTTTCAAACAACACAAAAATCAATTAAAAAATTATCAAAATTGTTTTCCTGCTTTTATTAAAAACTTGTGTGAGAAATATTGGTTGAGCTCTGCATAGTATGTAGCTGCAAATAGTTTAAGCCAAATCCTCGAACTAATGTCACATGGTCTTGATCTAATATTTATTTTTCTAGCAAGGAATAAAACAGTAATAGTTGTTTCCTGGAAATTCGTGACGTCATTGTCGGAGTGTCCAAGAGTTGCGTGACGTCAGCCAATATGGCGGTCATGCAAAGTGATTACCGTCACGTACTCGCGCACATCTGCACAACATCCACGTACAACACGGCACGTCATGTGATTGACCGGGTACAAACAAAACTACAGTTACTCAAACATCTCATATCAATTACTAGTCCTCAACCATCCTATACTTTCTCTTTACTGAAACCAATTCGATTCGCTTATTCATTATTTTATTTTTAGGTAATTTGTGAATTGTTTTCTTAGAATGGTGTGACTGTAAACAACTCTTACATAGATTAGTGTTCAAATACTTTAGGATGTTTTTCAAATAGTAATCAGATTGCATTGTGTTGATAATGCCGCATTGTCCGTAAAAGCTGCAATGGCAATCTTATGGAAATTAAATTATTTTACTATCACCATGTTAAAAGAAAATATAACGTTTTTTTATCTAGAAGCAAGAACGAGTCAGCAGCTAAGATAAATCAAACCGAAATCAAAATTACATTTTACTGACAAAACCTTTTTGTTTTTCACTACATGAACGATGGACAAAATTGCAGTACGTTATCAAATATTCATTTGTTAGTCCGTAGTACGTATCCTTTCAATCCTCCTAACAATCGTAATTTTAAATGTATTTTAAACATTATTTTTAAACAGTCTCGATTGAAATTGAAAAATGAGTTGCTTTCCGCTGATCAAGACTCTCTCTTCCTTAATGAAAGACAAAATAAGATTGCGTAAAGCAATGTCATACCCCCTCCACTACTTAGTGCGTTAACTGATGTATGCGTCTATGTATGGCCCCTTTGGCTTTTTACTTTCTCCTCCATGCTTATTATATGGAGAAAGATATCATGGATGATGTCTATCCATGAAGGATTTATTTTTCTTGATACCATTTATTTATCATCAAGATTGAAGACACTTAAAAAACTGGCGTAAACCATATTCATAAATGAAAATATGTAATTACTTTTTGGTCAGTTTAAGTGTATCCAAGGAAATCAATCAGCTATCCTTTTTGATCTCCTTATGAATTTAGTGATAAAGAACTGTTAAGTCAAAGTCTGTGAAAATATGAACCTTCTATTCGTCACTGTGCGTGAACGATCCAATACCACCCTCGCCCCAGGTGGTGTAATGAATAATGAGTTGGTAACAAGCGGCGAGATAAGCTGCTGCTATCAGTTATCAGGCTGTCACGTGACCTCTACTGCGGTATTTAATAAACTGTTGATCTGTTATCACTTATAATCACCACTTTACAACAAGCCCGACCTATAAAAACTAATTTCAACCACCAAGTTGTCACCCTCTCTTAAATATAACTATGTATGATTTATTGAATGTAAAAGATTCTTTAAACTTTTTAATCTTACACATATTAGCTACTTTGACATTTATTTAGTTTGTGTAAAGTAATTTCAAACGAGTAAACGAGAGTTTCGATAAAGCTCTGATTCTGTTGATGGAATGAAAGGTAATTCTTTATTACTTTACAGTGAAACATTAACACGTTTGAACTTATATAACAATTTATTTACCCCTGAGGTAGATAAAGAATCTTGATACTAGTTTTGCGCTGAGTCTTAGATATTTAGAATATGTAAGTTGACAAATTTGATTGACTAATAACAATTTTCGGGTTGTATTTTAATTTATTACTAAAAACGTTTTTTAAACAAGTTTACCCTTTTCTGCTTGGAAGTGAGTTGATAAAAGCCATATTGTAGAACTAATCTATTATTTTTGTATTCTACACTTATCATGACCAACTTTTGTTACCCCGATTAAACTTTTAAAACATTTCTTATTTATTCTTATTGTCATGGTGGTATTATTGGTGTAATCATGAACTTAATATTAATTTGTAGCTCCATATGGACATTCTGTAAAGGCCTTCTTTCTCCGTTGTGCCTCATATCACCAACCAATCCGCGAGTAAGTTGCTCAATCCCGGCCGCCAATGAGGTAGCTCTTATTATCTCTAACCACTCGCTTGTTGAAGGGATGGAGTAATTAAAGGGTTTTAATTGTGAGATGCCGGTTTTAACGAGCGTAGCTTTGACGAATCGCCTCGCAATTACGACGTCATCAGAAGCTCCTGGTCATTGTCTTTATTTACTCAACTGTTCCGAAAGTCGCGGTTAAAGGAATAAAATAAAATAAATCATTAGGAAAGACAATGCGGCCATCTGATTAAAATCGCACATAAGTATCGTAAGAATCTAAACACAATTGGACAAAATAATTGTGATATTTAGCAAGGACTAGATATCAAAGTTTTGTGTTTAGGGCCTGCATATAATTTAATAAGTATATCCATTTCAGGAATCCATAATTAAGTTTTATAAAGTTAACTTTAACATGATAGTCTCAGTTTAAAATATAGTATGTCTACAATTTGTATATAAAGATATAAATACAGCTGGTATTAATAATCTATACTAATAAATTAGTTGTTCGCGTGTGTGTGTGTCTCAGGTGATTTCAAAAACGGCACCTGTTGTTTGTTTTGTGAGGTTCCAGTGGGCGGGAAAGTCCTGGCCCACTGAGGCTGCTTTAGGGCGCTTGGGCCCTCTTCAGCCGTCGGATAGGGTTGGTCGGTGAGGGGGAGATTGACACACTGCAACAGGACTTTTTTGATTATTTTTTTTCGTTGCCTGCTACAGTGGCCAGGGAATGGTTTGGGGGTTGGAAAGGTGGACACACTGCAACAGGACTTTTTTATTATTTTTTTTCGTTGCCTGCTACAATGGCCAGGGAATTGTTAGAGGTGAACACACTGCAACAGGACTTTTTTTTCCAAACTGCTCCCGGACCATACCACGTTGTAGAGGAGCAAAACATTTTAGGCATTTTTTGTTTTTCCCCCAAACCTTAGAGCTGCCCCCCAGTGGCACCAAAAGCTGTCATGTTATTCTTATGGAGAAAAGGTTGTTCCTAAATGGTTCAAAACGGCTCTTCAAATCTGCTCTCGGACCATATCATCTTGTTAGGGGACTAAAGGTATTTGGATAATTTTTTCGCGACCACAGGGCTCCGCCCTACTGGCTTCCTCTATCACTTCCTGACGTCCAATTTGGACATGTTATGGTTCTTTGGATATTTTTTACAAAGCCGCATGTCTTGAATGATGTCCCAAGGTTGGACACGCCCCCCCACCAATCCTAGGGCTCCGCCCACCTGGTAAAATTGTCACGTTATTCTGTTATTTGTGTGATTTCATTCAATTGTCATTTATAAACAATATTTGGGTACCGAAGGTTTTTTTATGACCCCTACCTTAGGACTCCACCCCGGTCGCTAAAACATTGCCATGGTTGTTTTAGAAAGATCGATTGTTTTACAAAGATTCATGTCTTGAACTATGCCCAAACGTTGGATATGTCCCCCTCTCCCCCACCAACCTTAATACAACGCCCCCTGGCAAAATTGCTACGTTATTCTTTCCGATTATATGCGTGATTGTAGCTAATTAATCCATTACATTTGGATACGTTTTTTATAACTCCAACCTTAGGGCTCTGCCACACTGGCTATAACCTTGCCATATTATTTTTATGGAGAACAGAGTACTCCAGGGGATTGTGAAAAAGGCTCTTCAAATCTGTTTCCGGACCATACCAGGTTGTTAGGAGGATAACAAACTTAAGATTTATTTGTTTCCCGACCTGAGGGCTTTTTTTCCTAGGGCTCCACCCCAGATCGTGCTTCTCCTATCACTTCCCGACTTCCGATTTTGACATGTGACATGTGGTTATTTGAATTTTTTAACCGCATTTCTTGAATGAAGCCGCAACGTGGATACGTACCGCACAGCAACCTTAAGGCTCCGCGCCCTGGCAAAGTTCCTATCTTTTTTAGCGAATTTCCCCTATAGGGAAGAAGCTATTACCGTAGTCGGCATGGTAAGACCTATGCCCGGGACCATGATAACTTTTCGTTTTGAGGTCCCCAGACCCCAAAAACACCATTCGTTCGAAACTGTATATATATATATATATATATATATATATGTGTGTGTGTGTGTGTCCGTGAGCACGATAACTCACGTAAAAATTATCCGATTTTGATGAAATTTGGTATAAACGTGTAAAGCAACATTTATGACTTTAAGTTCGAAAACCAGCCAGATCACTCTATCCAAAGGGGTATTTTGGGGGGGTTTTGTACCCCAAAAGTGGGTTTTTTGAATTTTTTACATATAATTTTGGTAATAGTCAAATTTTAGTTTTTACCATTGGATTCAGCTTAAAAAAACACACAATTTGGTATTTTGATCATTTCTCTACGTCAATTGGTTACCAAGATATTGAAAGTGCTAAACACAGTACGTTGTCTAATGTTATTCTTATGGAGGAAAATAAAAATTTTATATCTCGCTTATTTATGAACGTATAATGACGAAACTTGGTATACGACTTCATCTGGTTGTGGACCATTGATGTTTGCTCAAAAAAACAATTTTTTACCAATGGCTCCCGTAGCAGCAAACCTGCGTACTCAGCCCCATGTTATTCTTATGGAGAATATGTAACGTGTTATCTCCCTTCATTATGAAAATAAATTAATGAAATTTGGTATATGGCTTTACCTACATGAGCTATATTGATATTTGTATAAAACCCCATTTTTTGTGCTCCTTGCTTCAGCAAACCTGCATACTCAGCCGCCATGTTATTCTTATGGAGAATAATTGTCATAAATCGTTTATTTATGAATGTATATTGATGAAACTTGGTATGTGGCTTTATGTGGTATTAATATACATATATATGCATTGGAAATTCGCTGAGTATGCAGGTTTGCTGCTACGGGGGTATTTCAAATTTGTTGTCAATTTCAGCCAGCTGTAATTGATCTATAGCGTTTGGATACCTTTTTTATAACCCCGAACTTAGGGCTCCGTCCCACTGGCTAAAACGTTGCCATATTATACTTATAGAGAAAAGGTATTTACTAATATAGTAGTACTCCAGTTCATTTAAAAAAGGCTCCTCAAAACTACTCACACGCCATACTACGTTGTAGGGGACCAACAATATTTAGAACGTTTCCCCCTCTCCAAGCCTCAGGGCTCCGTTCCACTGATGGCCTGGAAAGTGGCCATGTTATTCTTATGGGAAAATTACTATACCTAAAAGGCTCGAAAACGGCCCCTCAAACCTGCACCTCGACCATGCCACGTTGTTATTTAGTATGGATACGATTTTCAAAAGTTTCCACCCCAGTGGCCTAAGCAGTTGTTATGTTATGGTGAAAATATTGTTCATGAAGCGACAAAAGGTGCTCGGTCTAGGTACTAGTAAATAACTAAACATTTAATTAATATTAGATGATAGTTTTCGTGTCATGTCATTCTTCCCGTCTTCATTTAGAGTGGAGAGGCTCGTCTTATTCGGGATGATTGTCGAAATTTATAAAAAGGAAATTCAGCATTTCTTGTTGATCTGTGAGAATCATCATTATATTAATAGGCAAGCACAAAACTGTCCCTTCTTTTTCTCAGCGTGTGTGCATTGTAGGAGAAATTCACGCATACCGTTAGAAAGATATTGTCGTGTGAATGAGCAGAAGCCCCTTACAATTTAAATCAGCCCTCAGGGCTGTGCTCCATAGACTTTCAAATTTGCAATGTTAATCTTATGGAAGAACAGTAATAAATGAAATTGTACATTTTACAGCTATTTTTATAATAACAAATGCTAACACAACAGCAAGAATAATACAATCGTTCAGCATACTTCTGTGTGTCATTCATTCACCAGAGCATCACTCAATTGGATATTGTAGGTAATAGTGTAGTGATCGAAAAAAGACAGGTCTGTGAGGGCGGCCATTTTGGAAAATGGCCGCGATCTTTGATGTTTTTTGAAAAATAATAAATTCAATGCATATGGGCATGTGTGATGTCATTTTCAATGTTTTTTAGGGTGCTGAACACGTTTAAAAATAAACGGTATCAGGAAACTGACACATACTTTCTCCCTTTTAGCCAAACTTTAATAACAAAAATATTTGTTATTTACTAAATATAGAATATGAAGTATAGATAAATGTACAGAAAATTGTCTAAAATAGTTGTTTTCAGAAATATCCACCCAAATTGCTTTTTTGGAGGCACTATAGAGTCCGTTGCTACACACAGTAGTTTTGAGAGGGGAAATGCCCCCTTGCCCCCCCCAGGGTTAAATAGCAACACATTTCGAACATCATCTGTTGGTCAATGCTAACTTGACCTGCATATCAAATGAAATTGATCAGTAAATAAGAGAGAAATAGTTATTTTTGTATTCCCCATAAGAATAACATTGGACAACGTACTGTGTTTACCGCTAAATGAAAATTTCAATTTTCTCCGCAACTAGCAATCGTAGAATAGTAATTTAAAATACTAATTTATTTAGTTTTTTGAGCTCTTTTTAATGGTGAATAGGAATCTTTTTTAACATTTATGATTTTTTTTGAAAAATCCAAAAAACTGAATTTTTGATGTTTTAAGTCCTGTAATTTCTGAACCCGCATTTTTCCAGAAATGCGGGTGGTGTCATTTTGTTGGAAACCTAAAGTTCTACAAACCACGAAAGTTTAATCAAAATCGTTAGAGCCGTTTTTGAGAAATTTGGATTTTTCATGTTTTTTGGCGGTTTTGGGGGGATAATTACCCTTAAAAATCAAAAATTCAAAACAATGAAAAAAACGCCTGGAGATATCGTGGATTAGTACCTACATACCAAATTTCATAAAAATCGGCCCATAGGTTAGGGCTCTAGCTCTGTACACATCCACACAGACACACACACACACACACACGGACACACACACACACACACACACACACAGACAGACATCACGTAAAAACCACTTTTTTGGGTTCAGGGAGCACCAAAACGAATATTTCCACTAACAACTCAAATTCGAAAATTTTTACGAAAACAATAGGCCTACTTTCTCCATATACTATGTATAGGGGGAGAAAGTAAAATACATTTAAAAAGGATTTTAACGAACTTTTACAAGTATAGAATTGAAAGCATACCTAATATATCATGGTAAATATTATAAAATTCTTTTTAAATGTCTTTTTACTCATGGTCCGATTTTCTGGTTTTCCAACTTAGTCATAAATTTCACTTTACACATTTGAGCCAAATTTCATCGAAATCGGACGTTTTTTACTCAAGTTATCGTGTTAACGGAGTCATATATATATATATATATATATTTATATATATATAAATTTGAACGAATAGTGTTTTTGACATCTGGGAACCTCAAAACAAAAAGTTACTATGGTCTCGGGCTTAAGACTTACCATAAGACCTACGGTAATAGCTATAGCCTATAGGGGAAATTCGCTAAAAGATCCGATCTTAATGAAATTTGGTACAAATGTGTAAAGTACCATTTATTTTAAAGAGTTCGAAAACCAGACGAATCGCACCATCCAAAGGGGGGTTTGGGTGGGGGGTTGTACCCCAAAAATGGGTTTTTTGGGGTTTTCACATGTAATTTATATTTAAATCAAATTTTAATTTATACCATTGAATTCAGCTTAAAAAACAAACAATTTGGTATTTTTATCATTGCTCTACGTCAATTAGTTACTGAGAAATTGGAAGTGCTAAACACAGTACGTTGTGTAATGCTATTCTTATGGAGAAAAATTCAAATTTTATATCTCGCTTATTTTTGAATATAAACTGACAAAACTTGGTATATGGCTTCATCTGATTGTGGTTTGTTGTTGTTTGCACAAAAAAACAACATTTTCACGTATGGTTCCCGTAGCAGAAAACCGAGGTACTCGGTTCCCATGTTATTCTTATGCAGAGTAATTAAAATGTTATATATCGCTTATTTATGAATGTATATGAATGAAACTTGTTATGTGACTTTACTTAGATGAGCTCTATTGATATTTGCATAAAAACCTATTATTTTCTGTTCCTTGTTGCAGCAAACCTGCGTACTCATCCCCAATGTTATTCTTATGGAGAGTAATTAAAATTGTTTTTCTCGCTTAGTTGTAAATATGAAATTGACACCATTCGTTCGAAACTGTATATATATATATATATATATATATGTGTGTGTGTGTGTGTGTGTCCGTGAGCACGATAACTCACAACCAAGGTTATTACTTGGTTGTGAAACTTGGTATGCGGCTTCATGTGGTATGAAGACATTGCAAATTCACTGAGTACGCAGGTTTGCTGCGACGGGGTATTTTTTTTTTATTTTTTTAGTAAATTAGTAAAGATTAGTGCTCTCCCCCGTTCTGTGATAAAAGATAATAAGCTGACTAAATGCTCATTGCAACAAATTTGGTGCATTCTGTAGTGTTTTGAGTAACCTGGTCCCTTAAGATCTACTTTGTAGCAGTGTCGGACAAAGGGGGCATAATGACACACCATGATTTAAAACAGCTTAAACATTTCCTCCTTTGTTCGAAAATGGGCAAAATCTTTTATTTCATTCAGTATAGTACTTTTTTTAGAAACGCGGAACAAATATGGCTCATAATCAAACAGACAGATAAACAAATTTTAACCCAAAATTTAAACATCTCCGCTGCATAAAACAGCTCACTGCTCAAAGCGATGTGTATAAAACTTCATTTAGATAGATATATACATTCCTCGCCTGTAACATCTGGTATTGCTAATAACCTGTCCATAATGTTTTAAACAGATGCAATTCAAATCCAATTATTTCCCATGTTAATCTTATGGGCGAAAAACGAACTTTGAGGGTGGCCCGTGCCCTTCAGGTTAAAAATATCAAAAAACGAAAACCTTTATTCACAACTATGAATCAGGACGAATATTTTGGTACCTCAATCATAATAACGGAGGCGTTCTCTTAAACATCTCTCAAAATCGCCTTAACGTATTAATAGATAAGATACTTATATGGCAATAAATATAGTTTTGAATTCAATCTTGAAATTATCGACTTTGATTTCATAACTTATGTTATTTATTCATATTCGTATAGTTCAGTTAAGTTTTTTGAACTTTTTACCCGAAAATTTTAAATACACTAGATTTTGGTTATAGCCATTTTATAGAGCTTAAAAAAACAATTTAGTATTTTGAATCATTGAGCTAATTTTAGTAGTTGTGGACAAAAGTCAAAAAATGTGTCCATAAAATTTCCGATGTTATTCTTATGGGAATACGGTTTTTAGATTTTCCTCAGATAATTTCACTAAAAACTCCACATTTCTTTATAACAATCAGTTTAGCTCTACAAAACAATCATTTTGGCGTTTTAATTGTTGTTTTACGTCCAACCATTGCAGTGATATTGAAAGTGCTAAACACAGTACGTTGTCCAATGTTATCCTTATGGAGAATAAATAAAATGTTATATTTCGATTATTTATGTATGTATATTGATGAAACTTGGTATGTGGCTTCAACTAGTTGTGGTATATAAATATTAGCACAAAAAAAGTTGTTGTTGATTTTTCCCGGTAGCAGCAAACCTGCATACTTGGACCCCATGTTATTCATATGGATAATAAAGTTTTATATCTCCCTTAGTTATGAACCTAAATTAATAATACTTGGTATGTAGCTTCACCTGGTTGAGTTATATTGATAATTGCAAAAAAACACATTTCTTAGCTTCCTTGTTGCAGCAAACCTGCTTACTCAATTATAATGTTATTCTTATGGAGAATAAATAAAATGCTTTATATCACTTATTAATGAATGTATTTTTGTGAAACTTGGTAAGTGGCTCTAGGTAGTAGTAATACCCATATATATGCATCGGAAATTCTCTGAGTACGCAGGTTTGCTGCGACGGGGGTGTTTTATTTTAATAATCTCCAATCTTTGTATGGAAATTCTCGATGAGGCATTACTTTAACTTATTTTTTACGAATTTCCCCTATAGAGAAGAAGCTATTTACCGTAGGTGGCATGGTAAGAGTTAAGCCCGAGACCATGATTACTTTTTATTTTGAGGTCCCCAGATGTCAAAAAACACTATTCGTTCAAATTTACATGTATATATATATTATATATATATATATATATATATATATATATATATATATACAATATATTATCTATATATGTGTCCGTTAACACGTTAACTTATGAAAAAGAACATCCGATTTCGATCAAATTAGTCACAAACGTGTAAAGCAACATTTGAGACGTTAAGTTTGAAATCCAGAAAAATCGGACCATGGGAAGGGGGTTTATGGGGGTTTACACTTTTCCAATAATCAGTTTTTTTGCATTTTTAACCCTCAAATTTTTAAAACTTTTAATTTTGGTTTTGAGCATTTTATAGAGCTTAAAACACAAATAATATGGTACCCTTAAATCATTGATCTAGGCTAAGTGGGTGCGGAAACAATCCAAAAAATATGCTCATGAAATCTCTCATGTTAAACTTATGGGAAAAAGGTTTTTAGCTTTACCTCAGTTGATTTTAATGTAAACTTCATATTTGCTTTTACCAATCAGTTCAGTGCTACAAAACAATCATTTTGGTGTTTGTGGCAGAGATATTCAAAGTGCTAAACACAGTACGTTGTCCAATGCTATCCCTATGGAGGTTATTTACAATTTTATACCTTGATTGTTCATGAATGTATATTGATGAAACTTGGTATGTGGCTTCAACTAGTTGTGGTATATTGATATTTGCACAGCAAAATAATTTGTTGTCAATTGTCCCCATAGCAGCAAACCTGCGTACTCAGCCCTAATGTTATTCTTATGGAGAATAAATAAAGTTGTATATATCCCTTAATTATAAACATAAATTAATAAAACTTGGTATATAGCTTCAGTTAAATTGACAATTCATAAAACACATTTCTTATCTTCCTCATTGAATCAAACCTGCATACTCAGCTTTCAATGTTATTCTTATGGAGAATAAAAAAATGCTATATATCACTTATTTCTAAGTGAATTTCTATGAAACTTAGTAGTAGTTTTATGTGGTAGTGAGAAACATATACATGAATTGAAAATCCACTGAGTACGCAGGTTTGCTGTGACGGGGGTATTGAATTGCATTATGTTACTTAAAGATTGTATGGCCAAAGGAATTATATTGTAAATTTTGATTGATAATATGTATGATTGGCGAAAGTTGAATTTGGATGTTGTAAGTATATACGGTTGATATTTCTTATGTTTTAATTTTGTATTAGTGAATTTGGAAAGTGAACTATTAGCATGACCCGCACGGTGGAGCTTAAGCCCGGGACCACCATATAAGTTCCTAACGTGACCCCCTGAACACGTTTTTGGGGGTCGTTCAAAATTTTATATATATATATATGTATATGTAGACATATATATATATATGTGTGTGTGTGTGTGTGTGTGTGTGTGTGTCTGTGTGTGTGTTTGCACTCTAGCGGTCGCATTTTTTGCCCGATTTACTTCAAATTTGGTAGGGACGTTCCTTTCTGTAATCAATTGGACAAGTTCGTTGGGCAAAACAATCGGAAAACTCTAAACCCCTTTTTTGGGGATTAATCTTTCAAATTTCGAGTTTTTGAGCCCAAAAGGGTCAGAAAAGCCCCGTATGTAAAATTATTGCATGTAAAAAGATGGAAATTAGTGAAGCGGAAGTTGTAAGCCCTCTCTCGTCATTCTAGCATACATATTTACCGAGTTATTAAAGAAAATGTGTTTCGACTAAACATAGTATGTTGTCTTATGGGGGTTTTACACTATAAAAGCCTGTTATTCCTTTGTTAGAGTACTTTTATCATCCCCAGCAACCTCACGCCTACTTTCAAGCCTGTCTGGACCTTCTCCTAACATTATAATGCGCAAAATTGTATTCCCAGCTTTGCAGGTATATGAAACCAGGAGCATCAGAACAGCCAAAAAATCTATGTGTCGGGCGGACGGACGGACAGATAGACAGACAGAGAGAGACAGACAGACAGACAGGCAGATAGACAGACAGACAGACAGAGACAGAAATCACCTCTTCTTTATAATATTATAGATTACGTTTTTCTGAAACGATTGATATGACACGATGAGTATAAATGTAAGAAGGTCATCCAAATAATTGTAATCACTTAATTCAATTAGTTTTCAATGGCGGTAGTTGTAAAGATTGCACATGGTATTGATAAGGGATATCTGGAAAATTCGCTTACAATGGTCAATAGATGTTTTGAGTTGTTGATGGGATTGGCCTCTTAAAGTCTTAACTTAGACGCTCTTAAATGGAACTGCAGCTTTAATCAAGTTTTCTTTCCTCTTGTGTTTTATCTGAGCGCAAACTCTACAAGATGATGTTATTTTTCGAATTTCTTCTAATGTTTAGGGGAGATTATTAGATTTTATCCAGTGAGTCATTATAGCCACTCCAAGGTGATACAAGGAACTATGTAGGGGGGTTTGTGTTTCCATTGTATGAGTAGAAATTCTTTAAAAAGCATCAGCCGCTGGCCGCATACTCAGCTCTTTCAGTCCCGTAGTTTTTGCTTGATCGAGAAACTCACAAAAAACCCTCATTGAATAGGTTTAAGGCGTTAGCAGATACAGCGTGCTAATCAACAGAATGGGATTTTAAACTCCATTTGGTAAACTGTGATGGTAAATTCCCTCATTTTAACATTGGCATACGTTACAAGCACAATGAAACCAGAAATATAAATGAGGTCCAGTTAAATAAGGAGGTAGGCTTAGCGGGCCGGGGGATAACGCAATAAGGAGCGGGCAGCGTGGACGGTGGACACCTCAGAAATACACCGGTAAGCGGCTTTGCGATCCCATTTCGCCGCCCATATCGTATTTAATGTGACATCTTTAGCTTGTATTACAAATCTCTTTTCCCGATCTTATTTTGGCAAAAGAAGAATTCGCTGAGGAGGGATAAATCGAGTGAGCCCGATTGAAATGTGAGACGAAATAAGACTTGACAGTATCCAGGATTCACTATATTAAAACGGACAACAAATTTACGTTATTGATCATCTCTTTCTTCACTTGGTTGTTACCTTTTATTTTCAGTTAAAAAGGGTTCGTGGAAAACTCAAATGCAAAATTAGAAACCGATTTTTTGGGCAGTGGCGTACCTGAGAGTTGAGCTTTGGTAATTTATACATAACCTAATAAGTAGGGACACGCTTTTGGAAAAATAACTTCTAGTGAGAACGGTGGGATCGTCCCCCAAACACATATATTAAGAGTCTCAACCACACATTTTACTCTGTTTGGTCCGGATTTAAGAGTTTACAAATTATCTAATTCAGTTGTTAAAATCCTAAAACCTGGCTGAAAGTATTGGCAGGCGAATATTATTAATTTATTTGAAACAAATATAATCTTTGTTACGTTTTAAAAGTAGGAAATAGAAGTCTGTGCGACGGGACCACGCAGAAGTGGCAGGGACATTCAGCGCTTTTTGGGGGAAAATCCAAATAAAACAACATGGGGTATCTATACTTATTCAGTCGTGTATACATTGGTTTTGGGGATCAAGCAGACCATTACGAGAGGGGATTGTGGGCTTATTGCCTGGGAAACCTATATGATATACAAATTCTATTGCAATTCACTTTTTTTAATTTCAATGTGTCCATAAGTTATGACATTTATAAAAACTAAAAAGGAAATTAAAGTGGCATGTTCTACATTATAAAACGTGTATTAGAATCACATGGGAATAAATAGGGGCACCCGCGGAACCGAATTTGTAGGTATCATTTAGCCAAACCCCTGTTGTAGCTTAACAAAATGTGTTGTGATCACTTTATATATCAAAAGTAAGACAGATATTAAACTATTTTTGTTCGTTATTTCATTCTGGGCCTCAACTTGTTAATGTTTATATTAGCTATGCTGGCCAAATGCCACTCATTCACTGACTGTCTTAGTGATAACTGTATATAAAAATCGACCACACCTATGATGTTGACAGTTAACCCTCTAGTGGTTCCTCTTATGCTGGTAGCTCCATATGCACAATAAGAGATGATTCCTGTGATAAAAGAGCCCGTGAAATGGCTTACACAAGGTAATCTAGCTCAAACACCTTTTACCATAGTATCCGTGATCTTTTACAATGTCTTAGACAATTAATAACATTTAGTATCATACCGCTTTTCCGCATGGGCTATTCATTCCTTGACAAAACGTTCATGGTTTGGGGGTTACAATTTCATTTATTATATTATTACATCGATGTTTTCCAAAATAACGAAAGGCAACAATAGATGGCTGCAGATTACTGATATAGCCGGCTACTAAATAATCTCGATTACTAGGGTTCGCCGAACAGCTGGACTGCGAGCGACCACAAAATTACCAGCTCACGTTTCCAAATCTTCAAAAACCGCTATGAAGATGTTCAAACCGGACTACAGCGCGCCGTTAGACGAATCCCCTAACAATACGATAGTACTTTCGTAGACAATAGGAGATTATATGGGGGAAAAGTGAGCATAAAGACGAAGTGCTGGGTGGAGGTAGTGCGGAGTGCGAATGTACGGATTTGCATAATTGTAGTCCGGCCCGGATTGAGTTGTCCGGACTGATAGAAATCACGGAGAGCAAAGCACAAAGCAATTTGTCCACTACTAGCGATTCGAAAAACATGTGGTTCCTCGCACGGGGCGCCCACTGCAGTCACGAGCTCGAACACCCCCGAGGCAGCGTCGCCGCGGCGGTGGCGGTATACCAAGGGACACGTATCACAGCGGGGAGTTCAGTGAAGGTTAACATGAGAGGTGCAAAGTAAGATAACAGTACATAGTAACTTTGTTTTTTTATGTAAATTAACAGTGGTTAAAACCGCATACTATTTAGACATGCGTCCAAAGTGCTTGGATTCAAATTAAATATAGCAGGCCGGCGCACCCTTTTGGCGCATACGAGTGACCCGAGGTGCCGAGGTGTCCGAGGTGACCCGACAAATTCATATTTTGTTGAAAATCTCATTTGAAAATTGGAAATTTTAATATTGGGCTTATGGAGTTTATAATCAAATAAATTAACCAGTAAACTGTCGAAATAGCACTTACACAAGGTAAAGTATCAACACATGACTTCTTGAAAACAGTAACTAGAATCGTTGAATGAAGATTGCATATAGACATATTTTCAACTCGAAACCAATCAAATATCAATGCCTCGGTCTCCCCGGTACTTATCATATAATTAACCAAAGCTGGCAATGTATTTGGTCTGGGTTTCTTTTTATTTTGACTACTTTTACAGGTTTCTGTTTGAGCTTGTTTCTGTTTTTTGTCCAGCTTTTCCTGGATTTTGCCTCCAACTTTAGTTATGTTCTAGGCATTCTTCTCACCTGAAGATGGGATCAGATTACATGTCCCGATAAGAAGAAAGAACATTTCATGAAGGTATGCAGATTAATAAAAGCTCAAGGTAAGACCATCACTGCCTCATCATCAGTGATATCCTCACTCACATCTGCAGCGGCTTCCAATGGACTAACAAAAGCGGTTGTATTTGGAAAGCTAAATAAAATACCTGTTGAAATTCTGGTAGATACTGGAAGTACCAATAGTTTTGTAATCTGAACTCTTGTAATGAAAAATAGTTTTTGTATCTTTCCAGAAAGAAAACGAGTGTCCATGGCATCAACTGCCTTAACATCACCTATCAACGGGTATGTTTTAGTAAATTTAGAAGTTTCTGGTCATGAATATGAGAAAGTTAAATTGCTTGCTATTGACAATTTATGCACTGATGTCTTGATTGGTCACGACATAATTAAATTGCATTCTTCGGTTAATCTAGGTTTCGGGGGTGAGAAAGCACCTCTGTCTATTTGTAATATGTAGCTTGTGCTACTCTTGAACCGCCTCACCTTTTTCAGAATGTATTATCTGAGTGTAAGCCAATAGCAAGTAAGTCTCGCAGATTTTCTAATGACGATGAAAAGTTCATAGACTCTGAAGAACAGAAACTCCTTCAAGGTGGGGTAATTGAAGAAAGCTCATCCTCATGGCGTGCACAAGTACTAGTTACCAAAAGTTCATCTCATAAGAAGAGATTAGTAATAGATTATAGTGACACAATAAATAGGTTTACTTTACTTGACGCTTACCCGCTGCCTAGTATTGAAAGCATAGCTATTAAGATTGCGGAAAATACAGTGTTCAGTACTATAGACTTAAAAGATGCTTACCATCAAATTCCAATATCAGAACATGAAAAATGCTACACAGTATTTGAGGCGGCAGGGAAACTTTATCAGTTCTGTCGAGTTCCATTTAGTGTGACAAATGGTGTGTCTGCTTTTCAACGCACCATTGATAAGATTATTTCAAATAAAAATCTAGAAGGGGTCTGGGCTTTCATTGACTATATAACAATAGCCGGGAAAACTCAGTCAGAGCACGATGAGAGATTGAATAGATTTTTACAGGTTGCTAAAAATATAACCTTACATTAAACAAGAGAAAAGCAAATTCTCTCGAGATACTATAACAATTCTATGATATCGTATTAGTCACCGATCTATGCAAGCAGACCCAGAGCGATTAAAACCTTGTTAGACTTGCCTTTGCCAGCTAATGCATCTCAGTTAAAACGTTCATTAGGAATATTTTCTCACTACTCAAAGTGGGTTCCTTAGTATTCAAAGAAAATTCGGCCTTTAGTTGACTGTAAATCGTTCCCTATATTACCTTCTTCTGTGACAGCTTTGGCATTCAACGAAATTAAACAGGACATAGGGAAGTCAGTACTCACTGTGATTGATGACCACACTACGTTAGTTGTGGAAACAGATGCTTCAGAATTTGCCATAGCTGCAACTCTTAGCCAAGGGGGGAGGCCAGTTGCATTTTTCTCCCAAACCCTGTCCGATTGTGAAAAATGCCATCCCTCAATTTAAAAAGAGGCACTAGCTATAGTAGAGTCCTTAAAGAAATGGAGGCACTTTCTTATAGGAAGACATTTTCTTTTAATAACAGACCAACAGGCTTTGTCGTTTATGTTCAACAGTAGGCATGCTTGGAAAATCAAAAATGAGAAAATCACAAGATGGCGTCTTGAGTTGTCCCCTTACTCATTCGACATTCATTACAGACCTGGTAAGGAAAATGTCATCGCCGATGCTTTTTCACGTGTATATGCTTTTTTACGCGTTACATCAATCTCTCTGTCATCCTGGAATCACTAGCGTGATGGCGGTGATGGCGTGGATGGGCCATTGGGTAAAAAGTACAAATCTTCCATACTCATTAGATGATGTTAAGACGGTAACGAACGATTGCCCAATATGTGCAGAGATTAAACCTAGATTCTATAGAAATACCAATTCACATCTAATCAAGGCCACTAAGCCCTTTGATCGGCTGAACATGGACTTTAAAGGGCCCTTGCCTTCAAGCACACGGAACCGCTATCTACTAACTATAGTTGGTGAATATTCTCGATTTCTGTTTGCATATGCCTGCAGTGATATGTCATCAAGCACAGTAGTTCGCTGTTTAGAGAATCTGTTCTCAATTTTTGGAATGCCGAATTACATTCACTTTGACAGAGGGTCGTCTTTTCTTTCAAAGGAACTGAGAGACTACCTCCATGAAAGGGGGATAGCTACTAGTCAAACAACACCATATAACCCGGTGGGGAATGGACAAGAAGAAAAGTTCAGTGGAACATTATGGAAATCAATTCTGTTAGCATTGAAGTCTAGGATGTTGAAAGTTGAAAAATGGGAAGTTGTGCTTATCGACGCTTCACATTCAATACGATCACTCTTATGCACTTCAACCAACAGCACACCACATGACATATTTTTCACTCATCCTCGGCGATCCCTCAACGGAACATCTCTGCCAGCTTGGCTATTGCAGCCAGAACCAATATTTTTAAAAATAAATGTGCGATCATCAAAATTCGAACCTCTAGTAGATGAGGTTGAGCTAATTGATGCTAACCCTCATTATGCATTAATCAGACACAGTGATGGAAGAAACTCAACTGTATCCCTCAAGCAATTGTCTCCTAGGGGAGATACCAGTCTACTAGAGAAAACAAGACCGTTCTCTCAGACAAGAAGATCCAGGCGAGTTGATAGGAATGAAGGTAATAATTCATCTGAAAGTTCTCTTCCAAATGCACCGGACCTCTGTGTACCAACTGGACCAGATTGTTCCCAGCCAAATGAAACTGCTGGATGTGATAATGAAGAAGACCTTTCTCTAAGGAGGTCGCAGAGAATAAAAAAAACGACCAACTTATTGAAATAATTACATACTTTAATATTTAAGAGGGGGAGAATATTGTGAACTGTAAGAATATGCATATGATATTGTAATCAGCTGCTAAGAATTTATCTGTTCTTGTTCATAACTTTAGTTTGTTTACCTTTCCATCATGTAACATTTTTAGTTGATTAAAGCCTTATAATCTTTAAAGGGTTTACTCATTACAATTAGACACAAAATATGTGCGTTGTACCTCCTTACTTCATCCGTATTTTTGTCTTACGAATACAATCTGCTAACGTAAAATACATATAGGCATCCTCCAAACAACCAATAACATAGCTAAATATAGAGGAAGCGGTGAGTAGGGAGGCGGTTGGCAGGTAGTTGGTAGTTTCTGTATCAAGTGGCCGGTAGCTAATCACACGCCTGCACCTTTGTGTCGGTCCTATCACGGCCCGTGATGAGCGGTTTAACCGAGAGCACACAAAGAGCCATGTGTTAATTTCACGCTCTCTATTCAGAAATTCCAAAAAGCCTGACGGGGTAATGCGGCGTGGCCGGCGCGTCAAGGCGTAATAATCGGGTTCCCATGGCTGACACCGGTGATGACTTCATCCAACGAGGTGCCAAAAACCTTGTTTGATTCGGGTTTAATAATCGTGAGGCAAGGCGAGGGGGCGAGATGGGCGGTGCATGGCGACACGCACGGAGCGGTCCGGGGCTGGGGACGATGTAACGGAGGCCGAGGGCGACACGTCACGGCTGCGTACAAGAATACAGCAGAACGTACCGAGGGGTTATTGAGTCTCACACACGCGAATTAAGATCTTTAAATTAATTTATTCAAACATGTCCGATGCGTTATCGCTGTATATTTCATGCTATGAATATGGAGATATGAAGCGTAAGAGTCAAACCTGAATCCTTCGTTTACTGACATTTCAGGTACCAAAATAGCACCCTGCAAAGGTCTATGATACTTTTATATTTATCTACTACTCCTTAATATAATCTACTTAATACAATCTTAGCACTGACTGACTGACGGACAACGGAGGGATTTTTCAATTTCAATGTTAATCTTAAAGGAGTTGATTTATTTTGTTAATTGGTTGATTATATTATGTAAAATTGTCAAAGCATCTGGCTTAATTTCTGCAAGATCCCCGTGCCGAGGACGGGACACCGGCTAGCAGTCAATAGTTTAACTATCATAAAGTATTTATCTTGATATATACACTAACAATTCTATTTCGTTGTGTTTCGCATATTTTTCTGTGTAAAAACTATATTTTGATCAAACTGATCAAACTGGATCAATTATGTAGTAAAAACAGAATTTTTAAATAATTTGGGTCGTATTTTCCCACTCTAATATACTTTTGGGGCCTTGTAGCTTTAAAACCTGATGTCTAAAAGGTGGTGTGATTTGGTTTGGTCGATGCAAAGCTATAGTCTAATGGCACAGTAAAGTAATGCAAACATTCCTAAACATTGAACAAAAAAAATCAGACTACTGGAAGTTGTTCATCACCTTTAGCTTTAAAAATGGTATAAATATTTAACTTTAGGCCAAGTTTTTAATCTTTTTAAAGCATGTTAAATATCCGGTACGATTGGTAAGCCTACTTTACATTTTCGTGAGGCTCACAATAGTTTCGCCGTTATGGTGAAGGAAAAAGTAAGGTAGTACGGTAACATTTTTAAATTTAATTTGTAGTGGAATCATTTTATGAGAAAATATGGCCTAACCCCAAAAAAATTGCAACACAAGCAATTTTTTATTAAATGATAGCTAAGAGTTCCCTTAATCACCCATCCAAAATCGCCATCAATCGTACTTTGGCAACATGCCAAAAAATTCAAAATGGCCGCCAAGATGGCGGCCAAAATATATATTTTGGCTTATATCTCGAGAACGGTTAGTTTTATCGAACAACTTTATTTCAAAAAAATTGTAGCTCTTTTAATGCTGATGAATTTTCATACCTACATTTCTTCTGTAGGTCATACGGTATGGCTGCAATTTGCCAAGCCGTATTTGATTAAAATCTGTATTTTTCCAAAAAGGTCGAAATTTCCAATTTTGGATGACTTTATGTTTACAAATAATAACGTTACAACGAAAAATCATAGATAAACCATGAGACCATGTGGTTTCTAATTATTTTCAGTTTTAACCCTTTTAGTGCTACAGAGTGGCTGACAGCAACGATGTATTTTTCTCCTTAAGTGCGAGCGTCGCTGTAGGTGACGCCTAGCATGTTGTATTGCATGTGTCAATACCATATACCTATTGGCTGATTAATGCGTGAATACAATCCAATGGCTTCAAACTATCAATCGCCAGGGCATTTTGCTCTGTCACTGTCGTTAGCGGTCAGCTGTTTACGTAATTTCTTTGATTGTTAGCTGTGCGCTGTTCCTGCTGTTGTTTGTTTTGAAGTTGTGTCTTCTGTCATATTTTGTTTTGTCGTTTATTTTAAGTTGTAATAAGTGAGATGTTAAGTGTTACAAAGTGAGATATATGAAATATATCACTCTTGATGTTTTTATAAAGTTGGCCTAAGTGTTCTAATGAATGTGACAGTGGCTAACTAAGAGCGAGACATAATGAATTGTGTTTATTTTATCAACGTTATTTGAAAGTACATCGATTATGTTGAAAGCCGATAAGCCCCAACTAGCAAAAGCAATCCTCACATATATGTCTGATAAAGATCAAGATCTGCAGCCTCTACAACAAGAAAGAATTATGTATGTATTGGATGGTGGCTCCCTTTTACGTTTGTCTTGGCAGAAAGAGATGAAATATAAAGATGTTGCTGAAATGTATGCAGAATTTGTTAAAACAAAGTATGGAGATGCAACTATTGTTTTTGATGGATACATATCTGGTTGTACAACAAAATATATGACCCATACACGTCGGTCTCATGCAAAGGCACCATCTGTCAACTTCACACCAGAAATGAAATTTACTGGTAAGAAAGAGGTTTTCCTTTCTAACAAAGAAAACAAACAGAGACTAATTGATCTCATCTCAAAAGAAATGGTAGAAAATGGATGCGCAGTTGTACATGCAGTAGATGATGCTGACGTTGATATTGTTTTGACCTCAATAAAACATTTAGAGCAAAGTGATACAACAGTGATTGGCGAGGACACAGATCTTCTTATTTTACTTATCGATTGGTGTAACATGACAGCAAATTACAACTTGCTTTTCAGAAGTGACAAACGATTATCAGATAAAGTTTATAACATTTCCAAAATTACATCCTCACTTGGAGAAGATTTAGCTAAATCTCTATTAGCTCTGCACGCCTATACAGGGTGCGACACAACTTCGAGGATTTTTCACATCGGAAAACTATCCGTATTCAATCGAGCATTGGAAGACAAATACTTTCGGGGTCTACTGATATCTTTCAGCTCGCCAAATTTGAGTCCAAAACAAGTTGAATAAATTGGTCTGAAACTAATGGTTAGTCTGTTTAATGGGAATAGTAACGAATCAATGAACACATGTAGATATAAAGATGACAAAGTATTTTATCAAAATTAAAAAAATCCAAAAGTTTTGTAAAACCTCAGCAACTTCCTCCAACAGAGTCAGCGGATAAGTTTCACAGTCGGCGTGCCTATTTACAAACCCAAATATGGAAAAGGGCAAAAGGTATAATGATAACTACAGACTGGGGATGGACTTTGCAGGACAGCATGTATGTGCCCCAAACGATGGATTTGCCGGCAGCACCAGAGACATTGTTAAAAATGATTAGATGCAATTGCAAAACTCCTTGTAATTCAATGAGATGTGTGTGTAAAGCGAATGGATTCGACTGCACTATTTTCTGTGGTCATTGTTTAGAAAACAGTTGTGAAAACTGTCTCCAGTTTACCGTTGGACAAAGAAGATGACGATGAGAAAACTACTTTTGAAAACGTTGACTAAACTTTGAAATCCTTGGGCTACACATTTACATAAAAGTATGTTAATCGACTTAATGTACATATTGTGTGTAGTGGTCCTTTTATTTTGTAGTATTAAATACAATTTTATGATTTAATAACATACCTACAATTTTTAATTGCATTTCCATATTGTGGCCACTTACTTATCCTTTAAAATTTTAGATTACTTAAATCATGCCAAAAACATTGAACATGACCATAAAAAGCACAATTAAAACTAAAAACAAGGAGGAAACGACATTTCAATCAACTTAAATATGTGATGTTTTGCCGAAAAATTTGTATTTTCAAAAATAGTCATCCAAAATTAAAATTTCGACCTTTTTGGAAAAATACAGATTTTAATCAAATACGGCTTGGCAAATTGCAGCCATACCATACGACCTACAGAAGAAATGTAGGTGTAAAAATTCATCAGCATTAAAAGAGCTACAACTTTTTTGAAATAAAGTTGTTCGATAAAACTAACCGTTCTCGAGATATAGGCCAAAATATATATTTTGGCCGCCATCTTGGCGGCCATTTTGAATTTTTCGACATGTTGCCAAAGTACGATTGATGGTGATTTTTGAGGGATGATTAAGGGTACTATTAGCTATCATTTAAAAAATAAATCTCTTGTGTTGCAATTTTTTTGGGGTTCACAACTAAAATGATTCAACTATTGGTATTGAATAATTATGTTAATTAAGAGATATGTTATCATTACTAGATCAAGGCTTGATGTACTGTTATAAACTTCAAACGTTATTTTGAAGGTATAGGTTAATATATATTTACTTTGTAGGCCTTCTGAAAAATGTATTTGTAGGCAATAATATATATAACGATAGTATTACCATGCCTGAATATCAAAATCAGGAAATAGACATCTAACTCTGGTTGTCAATCGAAACTGTTAAAATCCATTAGCTATTTATATGATGTATACACAGAACCCTCTTCGTACAAACTAACTCATAAATTAAGTTAATTCAATCCCGTGTAATTTGCCACATTTACTGACGCAGTAACAAATGCAAGCCCTTTTCTGTAAAGCACAGAGGCGGACAATTACTCTTTTATTTGCCTCAGGAGACGACATAAAAGACTGAATTATTACCGTCCGTTTTAATTTTCGGGCAGAAATTTTCACACTTTGTTTCAGCTGATAATTAATTTTTATTCCAAGAGTTTCTCTCGCATTACAGCTATTAACCATTGGTTTACCTATGATTGATATTTCTTTAACTGAGATATCCTTGCTGAACTGGTCCGTGATGTTTTAGGGTTATGGTACAAGACTAAGTATAAAGCAAATTCCCTATCAACGTGGGCTAACTTTAGATATATTTGTAAATATAATAAACCAATTTTCTTACAATTTCATTGGATTAAAACCGAAATAAAACGGCTTTGCTCTTTCTCAGATTTGACTTGTTTATATGGTACCAGCTGATGTACCCGTTCTTCGCACGGGTTAGAAAGGTTGAGATCTTGAAACAGCTGTTCTTGCTTCTACTCTTTAAGCTGTCAAATGGAAGTGTCCACAGCTGTTCGCATTACAGTTTCTGAATGTTTACTTTCTTCTGAAATGTAAACATTGAAACTTAGGATGTTCACGGGGCTTAGCCCGAGGGGATTTTAAGGAAGAGAATAGGCCTATGTGTTGCACAGGTTCAAGATCTAACTTTGTGTGAAGTTTCAGCCCAGTCAGTTCAGTAGTGTTTGCGTTTACCCGGTACATCACACAGACACACAGACAGTCAGACAGACAGAAACCCAAGGGCGGTTCCAGAGAAGGGGCCATGGGGGCCATGGCCCCCCCCGAGATTTTGGAAAATATATTTTTTTCTAACTGAAATTAAGTGGACTAATACAACTTTTATGAACTAGCGATCATTTCCTATGAAAACAAACCAAAACAGCATTTTGCAAGCAACAAAGTATTTAGCCAGCTCTCAATGTCAGAACTCAATCGTATCAGAACCACTAATATATTGACAAAGATGATTGGAAAAACTGGCAGTGTCTATTCCTCCATCTTGAAATTCTCCTCTCTCTCTCTCGCCCGTCGCGACCCTTTCATCACAGGAACACGGACTAGGCCTTTGCGCATGCGCCAAAAATGAACGACTCTTGTTCCTTTGATTCTGTTCTATAAGTCAGATTACTGATTCGTGAATGATTTAAGCTCGAACTGGACCCATAATAATGCAACACCAACCAACACTCAACCCAATAGTACCATTCCCACGCATTTTAATAGAGGTGCACCACAGATGCATACCAAAATTTAGGAAGTTATTAAACGAAAGTCTAATTATTTTGTTCGTTTAGCCTCAATTTTTATTTTATAGAGAACATTGATTGATGACTTGTTTTTAATTTCTTTGGCATTAAATAGGCCTATGTCTTTCAAAACATGAATCTGTATAGCTATGCCATTTTAATAATAGTTATATTTTGATATTTTGTAACCTGTTTTCTGTTGATAAGCAAGAAATATTTATTGGTTGTCAAGCATTGCAACATGCACTGGACATTGTAAAATTAACTGCAGGTGAACGCTCATTCTTCACGTAAGAGGAAGAACAAAGATTTGATTTACAAATAATATCCTACAATACATATTTTACTTCCAATATAATCCATGTAAAAGTGATTACAAATGTTAATACATTCATTGCAATTACAATTTGTTATAACATGGTGAGAGTGGCATGAGAGTACCGATAACTCCAATGTTTGATCACAATTAAAATTTTGTCACCGGTAACAGCGTCATATTCTGTAAGCAATTTCAGAGAACTGCCAAAGAGAATATGTAAAATGAATAAGCGCAAAACCAAACAAAATATTTAAATAATACAAAGAGATTTGTACCGAATCCCGCTGAAATGGAAACAAAATTTCCTACGTTAACCTACTTAGACAAACACTGGCAAAAATGAATTTTGTTATTTATGATGTAACTCATCGTTCGTGAAATAAACCTAATAAAGAACCTAATAATATATGCTCTCCTGATACTTGATAGACAACACCAAAATTTATATAAATGACCAGAATTTATATTATTAATGATGATACAACGGAGGGTCGTAAACAGGTGGTTAAAATATTTTCTTAAGTAAAGTTTTGCGAGGAATCCAATGGTTCAATCAGATTTTTAATCTGACACAGTAAAGGAGTTATATTATTTTACCAATTTCAAAGGGCTACCATACGGAAACGGTGTAAGTGGATAGGCCAGTTAACGAATTTGACCTAAAAATCAAAGCAAAGAATTCGTGTGCCAAATTTATAACTGTAATATACTAAAGCGTTCTTGAGTTATGCGACCAAAACACATACAAATTGGAATGAAATTTGTTGTTGAGTATATGGACTCACTTCGTTCACCCAATTAATTTCAAGGCATAAACCACACAGCAATTATCATACCAGGTTTCACATGACTATAAAACAAGGTTTCGGAACGCTCGTACATCGACATATTACAACCTAACCCTCCTTCTCCCAGGAAATTTGTCACGTAACTGTTTAAATTGCTTTTACAGCTTGTCCTCTTTTCACAGATAGGGCAAATAAACTTGTTATTTTCCATCTTTATGCATCTCCGAACTTCAAACAAAAATTTTTATTTACCACTTGTTTTGTACTGTACCAGCACTCTTTCTTTGCCTTCTAAGGAAGCGATTAGTGAGTGAGTGAGAAGTTAGAACTTGAACTGAATAAGTCGTTATTTTACTTGTAGAACATAAACAAAAGAACAAAAGCCGTTAATTTCTGGTGCATGCGCATAGGCCTAGTCCTTGTTCCTGCATCGAAAGGGTCGCCTCCCGCCACTCGCCAGTCTGTACTACACTCACAGTATAGACGCGAAATGGTTGGTAAAATGGTTTTTAGGCTTAACCTTCTCAACATTAAAGAAGAGTTAAGACAAGAAAGGCAAGGCAAGAACGCCTTAAGAGTAAGGGCAAGACATAAAGCTCTACTTTGGATAAGAGTAAGGGCAAGAATGGGAGAAACACGGCTCACGGGTCTTTGCTTGCTTCTCGTTCACAGAGCCCTTGATGTGAACACAGATCAAATCCTTTAAAGATTTGCAAAAAAGGGTGCCAGACGATTTGGCTTTGTTTTATAAAGACGTATAGACACAATTTGGCAGTTCTTACAGTTTAACAGTTATTTTATTGTAAGCTATATTAATAAAACTTGTTTCTTCAACAATATTTTTTCTTTCAAGAATTCAGTTTACAATTAAGAACATTATAATATTACAACTTCTTAGTTTTATTTATTGCCTTATTGCTTAGGCCTCATCCAAACTTTATATTCGATTCATATAAATAATAATATGCTATATTTTTTAAATAGTATATTATGATGTTTTATATTTGCTTCATAAAATATAAAATAATTCCCGGGGTAGGCCAATGGGTTTCTCTTTACTTTGGGTTCTGCTCTCAATAAAATTTGAATATCAATTACAGCAGTAATTATTGCATTTTTCAATGAGCTCATTAACACCATCCTTGCAGACTCTTAAAACCGAAAGTAACTTTAACCTTAAGCAATATGGCCCCTCCCGAAAATCAGTCCTGGAACCGCCCTTGCAGAAACCACCTCTTCTTTATAATACTAGGTGTACGCTCATTTCTCGCGTATAAGGATAATCGAAACACATGATCAAATTTAAATCGAGTATCATAAAAAATTAAATATCTGATCCTATATAAATGTTTTAAGATTAAATAATTAAATTACTGTTCGTTTAACATGAGTAAATTCAATTTATCAAAGGTTTTTGAAATTTTTAGATTAAAACAACTATTAGGCCTACCAGATATTATAAATAACGATAACGTTCTCCTGTAATGTGAATAATGTGAGTAAGTTAATAGTTTATCCGCTAGATTGCAGCAACCATTTATTTCATATTTACTTCTGCCAACTGTGTTCTTTTGTTAGTTTATCTATAGTACCTGGGGGGCCGAGTTTTGCTCGGGGGAAGGCCAGTCAGTTTGTTTAGATCACTCGGAGTAATATTTCACCACTTCCCCCTACTGGTAATCAGAATTTGTATAACTCATTTGCCTCTTTTCAGGAAACCACATGTTAATAATCATAAACAACATGAGTATTACCATTGACTACAGATACTGAAGTAGACTTCTCATTGCCATTGTAAAATGTGTCCCTAGTTTTGTGTATGCCAGGATTGAAAGAGGTCGTAGTTTACACCAATCACCAACAGAGTATACTGCTGTCAACTATTACTTATCCTATCAAGGAGAAGATAATATAACTGTTGGTGTGTCAGGAAGCAAACATAAGTTGATTATCACTTGCTTTCGGGGGTTTAGATATTTTAAAAGTTTACGTAAATAACTAAAATAAAAAGTTTACAGCAGCACAATCTGTCGGTGACCCAATTAAACTACTTCAATTTTAAATTCTAGCATACACTAAAAGTGGGACAGCTGGGCCATATGGATGGGATGTCTCCTTCAGTATTTATAGTCAATGGTATTACTTTTACCGTTCCCTGGTTGATTATGAACAGCCGTTACAATTCATTTGTTTTGATTTGAAACTCCATAAGCCCAATGTTAATTTTTTTAACTTTTCATTTTAGTTTTTAGTGAATTTCCTATGTGAAATTCGCATGACCCGCACGGTAAAACTTAAGCCCGGGACCACTATAGAAGTTCCTAACGTGACCCCCTGAACACCTTTTGGGGGGGTCGTTCAAAATTATATATATATATATGTGTGTATATATGTACATATATATATATATATATATATATATATAGACATATATATATGTGTGTTTGCACTCTTGCGGTCGCATTTTTTGTCCGATTTACTTCAAATTTAGTAGGGACATACCTTTCTGTAATCGATTGGACAAGTTTGTTGGGCAAAACAATCGGAAAACTGTAAACCCCATTTTTGGGGATTAATCTTTCAAATTTGAGTTTTTGGGCCCAAAAAGGGTCATAAAAGCCCCGGATGTAAAATTAATCCATGTAAAAAGATGGGAATTAGTGAGGCGAAACTTTTAAGCCGTCTCCCGTCATTCTAGCATAACTATTTACCAACTTATAGAAGAAAATGTGTACTGACCAAACACAGTACGTTGTCTTATGGGGGTTTTACATTAGAAAAGCCTGTTATTCATTTTTTGTGTACTTTCATCATCCCCAGCAACCTCACGCCTACTTTAAAGCCTGACTGTACCATCTCCTAACCTTATAATGCGCAAAATTGTATTCCCAGCATTGCAGGTAAATGAAACCAGGAGCATCAGTACAGCCAAAAAATCAATGTTTTCAGATTTCAATAAAAATTGGAATAAATGTATGCTTTACACTTATTTTGAGTTTTAAAAGTTTGTATGCGGAAATTCACTTCCCTCACGTCAGCGTGCTGCGTGCGAACTCGTTTTACATTATTTGATTTTTCCTGGGGATGAGACCTGACTAGAACTTATTTTTATCCCAGAAATTAGTTATTTCGAACATTTGAAGGAAATCGTTGGAGCCGTTTTTGAGATCAGTGTCGCAAGCAAGCAAGTAAACCTTACTCATATTAGGGTATAGGATATACTTATTTAATACGCTAGGAGTTTTTATTTGTGACTAGAACTCCTCCTACAGTTATCAACCGATTTTGATATTTTTGGTTTCGTTAGCTAGATCTTGGACTGAAGTTGTTTGTTTCCAAATTTCATAATGAACGAACCTAAGGGAGGGGCCCTAACCGCTCTTAAAGTTCGTAATTTGTCCATAAGATTAACATGAAGAAAGAATTATTTTTAATTGTACTAGCTGATGTACCCGTTCTTCGCACAGGGGTTTTCTTTATCCGTTCTATAGTCAATGCAATTTACATTTTGATTCGCTTGGAACAACTGTTCTTGCTTCTGCTCTTTAAGCTGTCAAATGGAAGTGTCCTCCCTCAATTGTTCCCATTACAGTTTCTGAATGATTATTTTCTTATGAAATGTAAATATTGAAACTTAGGATGTTCACGGAGCGTAGCCCGAGGGGATTTTAAGGAAGAGAATAGGCCTATGTGTTGCACAGGTTCAAGATCTACCTTTGTGTGAAGTTTCAGCCCAGTCGGTTCAGTAGTGTTTGCGTTTACCCGGAAGATCACACAGACACAGAGACAGACAGACAGACAGAAACCACCTCTTCTTTATAATACTAGGTGTACGCTCATTCCTCGCGAATAAGGATAAGCGAAACACATGATCAAACTTAAATCGAGTCTCATAAAAAATTCAATATCTGCTTTGAGTAACATTATCAGAATACATTCCGCTATCATTTAACTGCCGCCAGAATGCGGGTTTTATGTCTATATAGCTATAGTTATAGTCACTTCCACCCGAATAACCTCTTATCGCGGTAGCTGATTGGGTATGGCCCTGGCTCTCTGAGCGATAGGTCTTAGGTTCGGAGGCCGTCGCCGACCAAACATTTTATCCGTAGAAAAACATACATACATTTATCACTTGTTTTTATCCAAAAAAAGTTATATAAATCTTGAAATTTATTTATTTTTTAAATAAATTGTAGATTTCAGGCATGGTTTGTTGTTAGGATTGGCATGGGTGCGTTATCGTAGTACAAACAGAATTTTGGGCTTAGCAGTGACTTTAGCAGTGTGTTTAATCTAACTTTTAAGAGAACAGCGAGTTTCCTAAATGAACTAATGTTACAATTCCTATAGGCCTAGTCAAAATGTCCTTAAGGATTAACAATAAGTCGTCAGGTCCGGTTATTTAGAAGACAGAATGAGATTTCAATATATTGTTTCAATAGCCTACCCCATCATGAAATTAAATGCTATAAACATGGGTTGGTCCAAGACCGTACATGAAACTTCTAAAATGGCAAGTAGCCTAAGTGTATAGGCCTAATTTCATAGCCATAGGTCCAAGTTTATGATGACAACAGCTCACTGTAATCCAAACCTAGGATATGTCAAATAATTTCAGATAAACTGTAAAGAAGGCTTAGTTTGGTTACAATAGTTTAAAGCTTTTGTTTTGGTTCGCTAAAACATTTCTGGTAATGTGTTTATAGAATTTTGCAACAGTTGTATTACCAGTTCAATGTCGGCTTACTCTTACTGTAATCCAACCCTAGGCTATGTCAATATTACTATAGCTTATTACAATAGTTTAAAGCTTTTGTTCTTTAGGCTATCATTACATTTAATTCTATAAACATGGGTTGGTCCAAGACCGTACATGAAACTTCTAAAATGGCAAGTAGCTTAAGTTTATAGGCCTACATTTTATAGCCATAGATCCAAGTTTATGATGTAAACAGCTCACTATAATCCAAACCTAGGATATGTCAAATCATTTCAGATAACCTGTAAAGAAGGCTTAGTTTGGTTACAATAGTTTAAAGCTTTTGTTTTGGTTCGCTACAACATTCCTGGTAATGTGTTTAAAGCCGGTATTACCAGTTTAATGTCGGCTTACTTTTACTGTAACCCAACCCTAGGCTATGTCAAATCATTCAAGATAACCTTCCGAAAAAGGCTGTTTGGTTAGAATAGTCTATAGCTTTTATTGTGGTTAGCTACTACATTACTTGTAATGTAGACAATTTTTATTATTAATTTAGTGAAAATATAACCTAGCAAATAATTGTCCTAAAAAATAAATGTTATGGTTTTCGCTTACTGTGACTAACTTCGTCAAAGCTTTCTAGACAAATTGAGGCAATGTATATTTTTTACACATGACAATCACAATATTACCAATTGTCTAAGACAATGTAATAAAACAAACTGTTTTATAAGTTAAGTTAATATCTTAGTATCTCCAGTTATATATTTAGAAAAGTTATTTTGAGTTTTTCGACTGCCACTGTTACAATCGTCGCCTCCGACGACTAACAAAACACACAGACACACTCCGACGACTCTGTGTGATGATATTTACACAGAGTAGGCATACTAAGAGAGTATTAACTGTATGGATATTTTTTTAAAACGTACACTTAATAATTTTTAAAATAATAAATATGCTCACAACTTAAAAATATACTTCGATTTATCTCTCTTGTGTCTTTTTTGTTGGTAAAAAACCTTTTATTATCCAGTATAACAAAGTATACTCTAGTAAACTAACTATTGTTACTCTGTTGTTGAAACATAGACGTCAGCTAAATTTTAACGATTCAAGTATTACTAAAATGGCTTCCAATGTTATTCTTATAGGGAAAAAATAAATTTGGTTTTATGATAATTTTATTAATACTGAACGAAATTATCTGAATAACGAACTCGACCGAGATTTTGACCTGTTAAGTTTATCTAGAAAATTTGAAGTTTAACTGTGGAGGCGTTCTCGAGTTATTTTGGTCACAGACACGGCAGTTGAGTTGATTTTCTTACCAGTCTAAGTAGTTAAGTTGTGTATAAGGATAAACTTCACTTCGTTCGATTATCCAATTAAAATATATTTAAACATAGTATTGTAGAAGCATCCCTAAAAAATTATAAAAAGTACTTATCTATAGAAATAAAATTAGAGTTTTGTCCGTACACTGCTTAGAATAATGAAAATCTTGGTTATTTTTGCATTTCACAGGTCAGAGAATCCGAATTAAGCCTTATCTCAATTTTTGTCTGTTTGTTGGTTGGTTGGCTGGTTGGTTGGTAACGCTCTGCATCACACCTTTGTCCGCTTTTCACGTAAAAACGAGAGTACTGTTATGGCTGAAACTTATTTTCTGTATTTCATGCACATATGAAAAGGTTTTAGACGTATTAAAACTAGCATAAGACTTTTTGAAATCAAACAGCGAGCTCTTGAAAAACTAATTTGATTTGATTTCGACTAAGTTTGTCCGCTTTTCACGGTAAAACTAATTAACCGATTGTGACGAAACTTTTACACTGTATTCTATGAATGTGGTGGAAGGTTTTAGGCTACTTCAATTAGTAAATTTCATCCTGGGGCTTTGCCCTTTGGGGAGTTGAAATTACCATGTCATTCTAATGGGATAAAAAGTTTGATTTGGCACCTGTGCAAATTGAGGTTTATATTGTTAACAGCTGTGATTAGAAATATGTGTTACTATAGGATGGCACAATTTTAAGACATTACAAAATTTGTACTGTATGAAACAATTATATGAAGCATTAGTTCTGCGGACAGTGGAAAGCTTTAATGGTTCTTCAACTACTAGGTTTTAGACTCTACGGAGCAATTACAACTTGTTAGTGAATTTCCTTTGGAAAGTGAACTATTAGCATGACCCGCACAGTGAAACTTAAGCCCGGGACCACCATAGAAGTTCCTAACGTGACCCCTGAACACGTTTTGGGGGGTCGTTCAAAATTTTATGTATATATATATATATATATATATATATATATATATATAGACATATATAATGTGTTTGCACTCTAGCGGTCTCATTTTTTGTCCGATTTACTTCAAATTTGGTAGGGATGTTCCTCTCTGTAATCTGTTGGAGAAGTTCGTTGGGCAAAACAATCGAAAAAATCTAAACCCCTTTTTTTGGGGATTAATCTTTCAAATTTCGAGTTTTTGGGCCCAAAAAGGGTCATAAAAGCCCCAGATGTAAGATCAATGCATGTATAAAGATGGAAATTAGAGAGGTGAAAGTTTTAAGCCCTCTCTCGTCATTCTAGCTTAATTATTTACCGAGTTATTAAAGAAAATGTGTATCGACTAAACACAGTACGTTGTCTTATGGGGGTTTTACACTAAAAAAGCCTGTTATTCCTTTGTTAGAGTACTTTTATCATCCCCAGCAACCTCACGCCTACTTTCAAGCCTGTCTGGACCTTCTCCTAACCTTATAATGCGCAAAATTGTATTCCCAGCTTTGCAAGTAATGAAACCAGGAGTATCAAAACAGCCAAAAAATCAATGTTTTCAGATTGCAATAAAAATTGGACAAATGTAAGTTTTTACACTTATTTTCAGTTTTACAAGTTTTTATGTGGAAATTCACTTCCCTCACGTCAGCGTGCTGCGTGCGAACTCGTTTGCATTAGTTTATTTCACGAAAACCTTTCAATCTATATACTTAATACAATAAGGGTTTTCACTGTGACATCCCTTTTTCACCTGTCCTACTTAACCGATTTTTATGATTGAGGTGTCAATTTAAAGCTTATGGTCTAGCGCACTGGCCAATGATAATAAAAAAGGTAATTTCGTTTAGGACTTCACCCCCCTAGCCTTTGATTTATTTCTAGAGGGCGTTTTCAAAGGTCCAGTTTTAACGGTTTTAAATGTGATTTTAATTTAACAGCTAATTATTAATGATCATTTATTGATAGAGATTCTTACGGGATGTGGTGTTGGAGATGTGGCGTTTGTTCCCCGAATTCCACTAATCCCCAGCATCTACCCGTTTGAGTTTAAACGTGTGCAGTTTCCAGTGGCTACGTGCTTCGCGATGACTATCAATAAGTCACAAGGCAAACTCTGTCGACTGCTGGGATTGAACTTGGGGGACCACAATGTTTTTCTCACGGGCAACTGTACGTCGGCTGTCCGAGAGTGAAATCTCCTGCAAGCCTCAGATGTAAATGCTAACAAAAGACAGTACAGTATTAGTAACAGCTGTCAATTCAACTTCTTGAATGGCATTATATAATAACAATATTTTAACATCAGGAACTACCAGGAATCAATAGGGATCAACAGATAACAACGGGGATAACAAAAAACCACGCGAACGAAGTTGCGGGCACCAGCTATTCTTATGTATTAAAAAATATCGGTTTTTCTTTTCCGAGTCCGATCGGTTCTTCTACCTGACCGATTTTCATAATTGAGGTCTTAAATTAAATGTATGCACCCACAAATTTGTCATCAAGTATTCATTTATCTACCGCATATCTCGACTTATATTCAATCAAAAATTACTCTCCATGCATTTCTTATGGGAGTTTAAATTTGCAGCATTGTCTTATGATTGTTGTTCATACATCTCCGGATTTAATCCAGGTACATAGTTAGTTTTGGTCTTGAAATACTCATTGAATTACAGGCTTTCATATGAAATAGAGATCATTCAAATCTGTAGAGTTTAATGCAAGTTATGGACCTCCAAACAACATATATTTGTATTTTTCATAAATTCGACTTTATTTAAAGATCTATATCTCCACTTCAAATTATGTTACCCGAAATGTCTTTGCCTAAAAACCATCAGTGGAGTACTAGCTTTCATTTAAGCCATTAGTTATAGAGATTGGATGAGTTTCAAGCGAACGCAAGGTGGACAACCAACTTTAATTTTAATTTTACCAAGATTTGTCGTTAATTAACTATTGATAGATCCAGTATTAATTATGTTATTATATTTTTTTTGTATGATAACACTCGGTGGATTACATGCTTTCATTTGAGCCATAGTTATTTAGTTCTGACATTGATTATACATTCTGTATTCAAAATCAATGGTTCTGATGAATCTGAAGTGAACTGTAGACCTCCAAACAACACAATTTATTTAGGAGTTGCCTGCAATTATTGATCAATAACTCCAGTTTTATTTAAGTTACTTCGTATGTTTTGGTCTTTAATACTCACTAACTTTCAGGCTTTCATTTGTATTGATAATTTAAATCGGACAGGTTTAGGCGATTAATAATCTTCAAACTAACATAAATTGTCATTTTTCCAAAATTTGCCTATAATTGAAGATCCATACCTCAACTTCTTATTAAATTATTTTTAGCCTAAGAACCTACAGTGAAATACCGGCTTTCATTTAAACGAGTTCGCACGCAGCACGCTGACGTGAGGGAAGTGAATTTCCACATAAACAACTAAAAACTAAAAATCAGTCTAAAACATACATTTATTCCAATTTTTATTCAAATCTGAAAATATTGATTTTTTGGCTGTTCTGATGCTCCTGGTTCTATTTACCTGAAATACTGGGAATACAATTTTGCTCATTATAAGGATAGGAGAAGGTCTAGTCAGGTTTCAAAGTAGGCGTGAGGTTGTTGGGGAAGATAAAAGTACACCAACGAATGTATAATGGTCTTTTCTAATGTAAAACCATTTAAGACAACGTACTGTGTTTGGTCGATACACATTTTCGCTAATAACTCGGTAAATATTTATGCTAGAATGACGAGAAAGGGCTTAAAAGTTTTGTCACACTAATTCCCATCTTTTAACATGCGTTAATTTTACATTCGGGGCTTTTCTGACCCATTTTGGGTCCAAAAACTCGAAATTTTAAAGATTAATTCACAAAAAAGGGGTTTAGAGTTTTCCGATTGTTTTGCCCAACGAACTTGTCCAACAGATTATAGAAAGGAACGTCCCTACCAAATTTTAAGTAAATCGGACAAAAAATGCGACCACTAGAATGCATACACACACACACACACACACACACACACACACACACACACACACACACACACATATATATATATATATATATATGTCTATATATATATAAAATTTTGAACGACCCCCCAAAAAGTGTTCAGGGGGTCACGTTAGGAACTTCTATGGGGGTCCCGGGCTTAAGTTTCACCGTGCGGGTCATGCTAATAGTTCACTTTCCATAGGAAATTCACTAATAACTGATTATTGAAATTGGACGAGTTTTAAGCGAACGCACTGTGAAAACCAACATATAATTTAATTTTTCCAAGGGTTTTCATTAAGTAAAGATCAATGGCTCCAGCATAATTTATGTTACTATACATGTCTTGGTATGAGAACAATCATTTAATCACAGGTTTTCAGTTGAGCTATTGTTAGTGAATTTCCTTTGGAAAGTGAACTATTAGCATGACCCGCACAGTGAAACTTAAGCCCGGGACCACCATAGAAGTTCCTAACGTGACCCCCTGAACACGTTTTGGGGGGTCGTTCAAAATTTTATATATATATATGTGTATGCACTCTCGCGGTCGCATTTTTTGTCCAATTTACTTCAAATTTGGTAGAGACGTTCCTTTCTATAATCTGTTGGACAAGTTCGTTGGTGAAAACAATCGGAAAACTCTAAACCCATTTTTTGGGGATTAATCTTTCAAATTTCGAGTTTTTGGGCCCAAAAAGGGTCAGAAAAGCCCCAGATGTAAAATTAATGCATGTAAAAAGATGGGAATTAGAGAGGCGAAAGTTTTAAGCCCTCTCTCGTCATTCTAGCATACATATTTACCGAGTTATTAAAGAAAATGTGTATCGGCTAAACACAGTACGTTGTCTTATGGGGGTTTTACACTAGAAAAGCCTGTTATTTCTTTGTTAGAGTACTTTTACTACCCCCAGCAACCTCACGCCTACTTTCAAGCCTGTCTGGACCTTCTCCTAACCTTATAATGCGCAAGATTGTATTCCCAGCTTTGCAAGTAAATGAAACCAGGAGTATCAGAACAGCCAAAAAATCAATGTTTTCAGATATCAATAAAAATTGGACAAATGCATGTTTTTACACTGATTTTGAATTTTAAAAGTTTTTATGTGAAAATTCACTTCCATCACGTCAGCGTGCTGCGTGCGAACTCGTTTATTTTGGTAGGGTGAACTTTATGCGAAGTGCTGCTTGATTTCAAATAAGACCGATTTGATTTTTTATAGGATTCGTCTTCAATCAACGACCCATACTCCAGTTTTATTGAAATTATTTGACATATTTTCGTCTTAAAATACTCATAAAAATAAATTCTTTCATTTGAAGTGTTGATTGTTGAAATCGGACAAGTTTAAGGCGAGGAATTAACCTATATACAGCACAAATTTGACTTTTTACAATTCGTAGTTCTACATTATAATTTATAGGCTCAATCAAAACCTATACAAGTGTGAATACACTCATCACAGAGGATGACAGTGAACTCTTGCAATTTCCAATTGAATTCCTAAGCAGCCTAGAGATGACCGGTTTGCCATCTCACGAATTAGTCTTAAAGGAAGGTGCCATGTAATGCTTTTGAGAAATTTGAATTACACAGCAGGTCTTCTAAGTGGAACAAGACCCATTGTTAAGAAAATGTATGAAAACCGTTTAGATTTAGAAATCATAACTGGCAAAAATATTGGACAACGTGTACTATTACCTCGAGTTGATCTCTCTCCCTCAGATTCAACTGTACTATTTTCCTTCAAGCGAAGACAATTCCCCATAAAGGTTGCATTCTGCATGACCATTAACAGGGCGCAAGGGCAAACAATTGATCGAGTTGGTGTCTACTTGCCTGAACCACTCTTCAGTCAGGTCAAATGTACGTCGCCTTATCACGAGGAAAATCGTTCGATAGCGTGAAAGTCGAAATCAAACCAAAAGGTCGACGCATAGCCAATATTGTTTGGAAAGAAGTACTGTAAAAAGCCAAAATTTATTGTTTAGTTTTATTTTTACTTCTTTTACATTTAAATGCATTTTAATATTTTTTGTTATTAATTGGATGAAGCGAGCGAGTTGAATCCTTCATACTCGTGTTTAGTCACTCTCTTGTTACGCTAACTTCTTTTTAACGGTTTAATGAATTGCTTTGAAATTTTCAGGGTAGCTCTTAATTGTAAATACCCCCGTCGTAGCAAATCTGCGTACTCAGCGAATTTCCAATGTATAATATTATGTCTTAATACCACATAAAGCCGCGTACCAAGTTTCATAAAAATATATTCACATATAAGCGATATATATATATATATACAATTTTAATTATTCTCCATATAACATTGGTGATGAATACGTGGGTTTGCTGAAACAAGAAACACAAACAATTGTTTTTTTATGCAAATATAAATATAATTTAACTAGGCGAAGCCACATACCAAGTTTCATCAATATTCAATCATAAATAAGCGCTGTATAACATTTTAATTATTCTCCTTAAGAAAAACATGGGGGTGAGTAAGCAGGTTTGCTGCAACAAGGAATAAAATAATGGGTTTTTATGCACATATCAATATAACTCAACAAGGTGAAGCCAACTACCCAGTTTTATTAATTTATGTTCATAATTAAGGAAGTCGTTACATTTTACTTATTCTCCATAAGAATAACTTGGGGGCTGAGTACGCAGGTTTGCTGCTACGGGCATAATCAACCAAAAATCAATTTTTTGTGCAAATATCAATATACCAGAACTACGTGAAGTCACATACCAAGTTTCATCAATAAATAATAATTTATAAATAATTAAGATAAATAATCCAGATATCAAATTTTATTTTTTTCCATAAGGATAACATTAGACAACGTACTGTGTTTAGCACTTTTGAATATCTCTGCAACGGTTGGACGCAGAATCACAATTTAAACACCAAAATGATTTTTTTGTGGAACTGAACAGATTTATAAAAGCAAATGTGAAGTTTAAAGTAAAATTAACTGAGGAAAAGCCAAAAACCTTTTTCCCATAAGATTAACATGGGAGATTTTATGAGCATGTTTTTTTGATTTTTCCGCAACCACTTAACCTAGGTTAATAATTCAAAATTCTATATTATTTTTTTAATCTCTATAAAATGGTCAAAACCAAAATTAAGTTTTTTTTTTAAATTGTAGGGTGAAAAATGCAAAAAATTTATTTTTGGAAAATTTAAAACCCCCATAAACCCCCTTTCCCACTGTCCGATTTTTCTGGTTTTCGAACTTAAAGTCATGAATGTCACTTCACACATTTGAGCCAAATTTCATCGAAATCGGACGTTTTAGCGAATTTCCCCTATAGGGAAGAAGCTATTACCGTAGTCGGCATGGTAAGACCTAGGCCCGGGACCATGATAACTTTTCGTTTTGAGGTCCCCAGACCCCAAAAACACCTTTCGTTCGAAACTGTATATATATATATATATATATATATGTGTGTGTGTGTGTGTGTGTGTGTGTGTGTGTGTGTGTGTGTGTGTGTGTGTGTGTGTGTGTGTGTGTGTGTGTGTCCGTGGGTGCGATAACTCTCGTAAAAAGGTCCGATTTTGATTAAATTTGGTATAAACGTGTAAAGCATTATTTATGACTTTAAGTTCGAAAACCAGCCATATCGCTCCACCTTAAGGGGTATTTTGGGGGGGTTTTGTACCCCAAAAATGGTTTTTTATAACTTTTTACATATAATTTTTGAAATATTCAAATTTTAGTTTTTTTCATTGGATTCGGCTTTAAAAAACACACAATTTGGTATTTTTATCATTCCTCTACGTCAATCGGTTACCGAGATATTGAAAGTGCTAAACACAGTACGTTGTCTAATGTTATTCTTATGGAGGGTAAGAAAAAAAATATATATATCTCGCTTCTTTATGAACGTATACTGACGAAACTTAGTATACGGCTTTATCTGGTTGTGGTTTATTGATATTTGCTCAAAAAAACAATTTTTTGCTAAAGGTTCCCGTAGCAGCAAACCTGCGTACCCAGCCCCCATGTTATTCTTATGGAGATTAATCAAAACGGAATATACCGCTTATTTATGAATGTACATTGATGAAACTAGGTATGTGGCTTCACCTAGTTGAGTTATATTGATATTTGTATAGAAACCAATTGTTTATGTTCCTTTTTTCAGCAAACCTATGTACTCATCCCCAATGTTATTCTTATGGAGAATAATTAAAATTGTATATATTGCTTATTTTTGAATATATTTTTATGAAACTTGGTATGCCGCTTTATGTGGTATTAAGTCATATATTATGCGTTGGAAATTCGCTGAGTATGCAGGTTTGCTGCGACGGGGGTATTTTACTCAAGTTATCGCATTCACGGACACATTTATAGATATTTATTGTGGCAATAATAGCAAAAAGCATGTATTCTATTAAACAAACTGCTATAAATCTGTTATTTATGGTCCGATCTTAAAAATCTTTATACCATTGTTTAGAAGATAACATTTCCCAACTTTTTGTTTCTTGTAAAGTCTTTCGTAAAATTTACGGTTTTTAAGATATTAAGCTTTTAACTTGATGACACTTTTAATTTTTGGCCTCATGAGGGGTTGCATAACAACTATTATGTCCCTCCGATTTTCTCGCAGAGTCCTTTCATTCAGGTGTGTGGTCCATCGGAGTCAGACTTATTTATGGGTTTCTCAAAAGATCCTAGAGGGCTTAGATTTTACATTTATATAATTGTAGTGAATAATTTCTGTTGTTGAGTAAAAATATGCTTTACAAACGCTGATTTTGGTGATTTACTTGAGACTATTTTCTACAATTTTTGTTTTTACTATGACCAAGGTTCAAACAAACTTGGCAGAACAAGCATTGAGGAATCAAACTTCATTTAAAATGAAGAATTATGTCTGGAAAAGCAATTAGCTAGCAAAGTTAGGCTGTAAACAGCCCCGCACTTACATTGGCCAAGGGTGCTCCAATCCTGTGTGAATAATCACTGTTCTGAACTTTTCTCATTTTCTTGTAGAGACTCTGTATTAAACAAACCCCTTTATGAGAAACTGAAATAAGAAAATCCTCTTCTCTTCCCCCAAGTATAGAAAACAAATTACTTCAATGAAAGTTGTTATCCCATCGTTCCCCTAAATGATTATCACTTATTAATAATGTTTTGAATCAAAATATGTGTATTAACCCTCGAAATAACATAATACATTCATTATTAACAAAATGATAAATAATACCCCAGTCGCAGCAAACCTGCGTACCCAGCGTATTTCCAATGTCTTAATACCACATAAAGCCGCATACCAAGTTTCATACAAATATATTCACAACTAAGCAATGAATACAATTTTGTAATTATTCTCAAAAAGAATAACATTGGGGGTGAGTACGCAGGTTTGCTGCAACAAGGAACACAAAATAATGGGTTTTAATGTAAATATCAATAGACCTCATCTAATTAAATTCTCATACCAAGTTTCATTCATATACATTTATAAATAAGCGATATATAACATTTTAATTATTCTCCATAAGAATAACATGGGGACCGAGTACCTAGGTTTGCTGCTACGGGAACCATACGTGAAGATTTTGTTTGTTGTGCGAACAACAACAAACCACAACCATATACCAAGTTTCGTTTCAATATCTCAGTAACCAATTGACGTAGAGCAATGATCAAAATACCAAATTGTTTGTTTTTTAAGCTGATTTCAATGGTAAAAACTGCAATTTGATTAAAATAAAAATTACATGTGAAAACCCCAAAAAACCCATTTTTGGGGTACAAAACCCCCCAAAAACCCCCCTTCGGATGATGCGATTCGTCTGGTTTTCGAACTTTTCAAATAAATGGTACTTTACACATTTGTACCAAATTTCATTAAGATCGGAGTGCTTTTTTACGAGAGTTATCGTGCTTACGGACACATATATATATATATATATATATATATATATATATATATATATATATACATATATAAAAATTTGAACGAATGGTGTTTTTGGCATCTGGGGACCTCGAAATGAAAAGTTATCATGGTCTCGGGCTTAAGTCTTACCATGAGACCTACGGTAATAGCTTCTTCCCTATAGGGGAAATTCGCTAAAAACTAAAAAAAACACATTTTGGGGTACAAACCCCTCCCCCCAAAAAATAAAATAAATACGCCTTTGGATGGGGCGATCTGGCTGGTTTTAAAACGTAATTTTATAAATGTTGGTTTACAGGTTTGTACCAAATTTCATTAAAATCGGACCTTTTTAAGAGAGTTATCACACCCACGGACACATGCATTCATTGTTGCTGGATTAGGAAACCCCAGCTTAGCTGATAGGCACGTCTTCCACAAGCGGGAATTTTGCGCAGGTTACCGGAAGGATAGGATATTGCAGGAAAGGAAAGATTGGGAGGGGACAAGCAGCCAAATTGACGTATCAGAGGGTCAACTCCCGTGTTCCTGTGATAGCTGTGATCAGACTCAAACAGGCGGACCTGCTCTGTCCTACAACTGGCCAACTCAACTGACAGTGAATCCATGTACAACAGCCAGGGACCATACATTCTCAGGTTGGAGACAAAACCCGGAGTTTCCATCCCCATCAGCCGCTGCAAATGGAGGGACCACACGTGAAAGTATTGAATTTAAACTAACATGCTGTATATAACAACATATGATTTTATCTAAATCATGTGTGTTAATGTTTATGTTGTCAGTTACTGTGATTTATAATGTTTTTATGGTTTAAATAAAGTTTAACAACTTTACATTTTCTTTTGTTATTTTTAATTGGTTATGCTGCCCAGTAAAGCTCTGTTCTTTAATTAAACATGGATATGAAAGTACAGATTCAAAAGCTAGATGGAGCTCAGTCATGGCGTCGATGGAAAAGGCAAATGGAATTGATGTTGAAGCATCATGGGGTCTTGGACATTGCAAAGGGCCAAAGAACTATGCCTGTGGTGGTTGACCTTGCTGATGGAGCTGAAGCTGATGAAAAAGCACGAATTGAACAAGCTCACAATGTGGAAGTAAGATCTTATGAGAAAGATGATTCTCTAGCCCAAGTACTAATGGTAAGTGCTGTAGATGATGCACATGTTGAATTGACAGCAACATGCAGCTCAGCAAAGGAAATTTGGCAGAAGTTGCTTAGTGTATATGAACAGTCTTCTAGTCAAAGGTTAGACAGAACCTTGGAACAGTTTTTCTCGGCCAAGGTAACTGATGATGAGGAGTTGGTTCAGTATATTTCTCGTTTGCAATTAACATTTAGGGAAGTAAATGAGGAGTTGCAAAAGCACAATGCTAATGTCCTACCTGAAATTGTACTTATGTCGAGAATTATGAGCACATTACCGAGTGAATTCTTTGAATTTAAAAGCGTATGGGAAAGTATTCCGGTTACAGATAGAAGTGTAGATCTTTTGATTGAGCGAATCAGGCTCATTGAGTCAAGGTTACCTTCTAAGAGTGTAACAAGTGGAGGGCATGCGTTACAAATAAATAAGAAACCAGTTAAGTCGCCAAGTGGTGATAAGGGTGTTAATGAAAAATCTCTTAACTGTAGTTCAAAGGTTAAGTGTTTTATTTGTAAAGGACCGCACTACGCAGGCAAGTGTCCTCAGAATGCTAGAAACTTGAAACACTATAAAAGTGGTGGAAATTCTTCGAAAGAGAACCAGAAGAAATCTAGTCCCTTTTTATGTTTTGTAGCTGATGGTCAGGATAATGACACATTTATTGCTGACTCTGGTGCTTCGCAACATATGTGTTTTAAGAGAGAATATTTTAATACTTACCAGGTTTATTCTCAGCCTGTTTCAGTCACAGTAGCTAATGGAGAGGCTATTTATGCTGAAGGTGAAGGCGAAGTCCGTGTTCTTGTACAAATCGGCAAGAAGAAAATGGTCCGAGTACTAGAGGGAGTATGGTATGTACCCAAACTCGGGAGAAATCTTCTTTCAGTATCCAGGTTAGTTGAAAAGGACTACATTTTTAAGGCTAATAAAACTAAATGTGTTTTTATGAAGGATAATAAACCACATTTATTTGGACATAATGTAAACGGTTTATATGAGCTGGAAATGTCTGTTTTACAGAATAATACTTCTGTACAACTTGCAAGTGGTCCTAAAAAGACTTTGCAAGAGTGGCATGAGAGTTTAGCACATCAAAATAAGGCTCATGTGTATGAATTTCTGCGAGCTCATGGGATCTCAGTAGCAAAAGATGATGTTTTCTGTGAGGGATGTGTATTAGGTAAGCATCACAGAGAAACTTATCGTACACGAACTTTGAAGCCTGATAAGCCAGGTGATATTATAAGTGGTGACTTATGTGGACCAATGGAAAATACTTCTCTTGGTGGTAGTCGTTATTGTCTGGTGTTGAAGGATTATTATACTAAGTTTCGACGAGTTTTCTTCTTGAAGGACAAAACGGAAGTACCTGAGTGTCTAACAGTTTTCTTAAATGAGTGTCAGACTGCGGGTCATGTTGTTAAGACATTCATGAGTGATGGCGGAACAGAACTCTGCAATACTAAAGTGAAGAAGTTGCTTTCTGATCGCGGTATTAGTATAAGAACGAGCATGCCATACACACCAGAACAAATGGGTTCCGTTGAACGTGAGATGCGAACCTTAGTCGAAGCAGCGCGTAGTATGCTGTATGCAAAGAATCTTCCTTTGGATTTGTGGGCTGAGGCGATGAACACTGCATGTCATGTGATCAACCGAACTGGACCGTCTGTAGGTGGTAAAACACCTTATGAGCTATGGTTTCAAAAGGATTCTACGACATTTGAACACTTTCGTCAGTTTGGTGCTGAATGTTATGTTCATGTTCCAAAATCAAAACGTAGGAAATGGTCAGCTAAATCAGTACCTGGATTATTAGTCGGTTATTGTGATGAACAAGATGGCTATAGAGTTTATGTTGCTCCAAAAATTGTCACAAGTAGAGATGTTGTGTTCAAGCCAAGAGTCTCAAAACGAGGAGATAAAGATGTAAAAGCAGAGGGCACAGACAACATTGATACCCCTCTAATCCAGTCCCCTCATTTGATAGATGTTATTCTCAAACCAAGTGTTCCAAATCAAGAGGAGGATGCAACTACAGAAGACACAGATAATGTTGGAAATGGAGCAGATGAAGAAGTGTCTAGAGGAGGTTGTTGTAGCAACAGTGATGTTTTCGATGTTGCCATAAATTTAAATGACAGAGATGATGGCCGATCTCAACGTCAAAGGAGACCTCCTGCTTATCTCCAAGACTATGTCCTACTTGCTGAGGCTGGTCCTACATACAAGGAAGCAGTGAATAGTCCCGATTGGTGGCACTGGCAATCTGCAATGAATGATGAGATGGCATCAATCAAGGAAAATGAAGTATTTGAGATAGTTCCTCGTCCACATAATAAGAGAATTATTGGTCTGAAGTGGGTTCTAACTAGAAAACAAAATCCTGAGCGCTATAAGGCAAGGCTAGTAGCAAAAGGATATGCTCAAAAGTATGGTGAAGATTATAAAGAAACATTTAGCCCCGTAGCTAGATGTGATACTATTCGTTGTCTTTTGAATGTAGCTGTTCAGGAAGATCTTCATCTAAAACAGTTTGATGTAAAGACCGCATTTCTTTATTCTAAGCTGGATGAAGAAATTTATACTTGGCAACCTGAAGGTTATAATGATCAAACTGGTAGAGTTTGGAAACTGAAGCGCAGTTTATATGGTCTAAAACAGAGTCCAAGATGTTGGAGTAAGCTTCTTATGGAAAGTATACTTAAAAAAGGTTTTAGCCAAAGTACTGCTGATCCATGTTTGTTCATTCGTAATAAGAATGGTGCTAAAGTGTATGTAGTATTTTTTGTTGATGATGGTCTAATTGCTGGCTCTAATAAAGAAGAAGTGTCTGACTTTATTGTACAATTGGAACAAGAGTTTAAGTTGAAAGTTACTGACCCCGAGTGTTATCTTGGAATGGAAATTCAGAGAACAGAGAAAGGTATTTATTTAAGTCAGAAGTCTTATATCAAGAGTGTCCTTGAGAGGTACAGGATGTCAGATAGTAATCCAGTTGGCACGCCTTTAATACCAAAGCGTGAAGAACCGGTGGTAGATGACAAACCTCTTGCGACAGGTGTTCCTTTCAGAGAAGCTGTGGGCAGTCTGATGTACATTACAAATACAAGACCAGACATATGCTGTGCAGTAAATGTAGTTGCACAGAAATTAAATTCCCCTACTATGCAGGCATGGACTGAAGTTAAGAGAATTTTTCGTTACTTAAAGGGGACAATGGATTATGCATTAATATATTCTAAAGGTGAAAAAATGCTACATTGTTACAGTGACGCGGATTTTGCAAATGACGAATCAAGAAAGTCACGCACAGGCTATCTATGTATGTTTGCTGGCGGAATCGTTAGTTGGTCTTCTGTGAAGCAGCACTGTGTTACTCTATCAACAACAGAAGCAGAGTTTGTAGCTGCAAGTGAGGCTGCTAAACAAATTGTGTGGTTAAAAAATCTGTTGGGTGAGATCTATGGACAAGACGTCAATGCTATTCTTTTTGTTGACAATGCAGGAGCTGTAAGACTAGCGAGGAATGCTGGAGAGTTTCATAAGCGGTCGAAGCACATCCATGTGAGGTATCAGTATGTACGTGAACAATTCCAAGCAGGGACATTTGATGTGCTTCATGTTGCTGGAGATGAGCAGCTTGCTGATTTCTTGACGAAGGGTCTCCCGGTTTCAAGACTGAATAATCTTCTGCAGCACGTTAGTTTGAGGGCATATTGAATTTAAACTAACATGCTGTATATAACAACATATGATTTTATCTAAATCATGTGTGTTAATGTTTATGTTGTCAGTTACTGTGATTTATAATGTTTTTATGGTTTAAATAAAGTTTAACAACTTTACATTTTCTTTTGTTATTTTTAATTGAAAGGGAAGTTTGTCATAATGGACAGCTAACAGACTTACCATAATGAAATGGCAACTTCATTTGCAGTACCCAATGTCAGCCTCAAAACTGGTATAGACCAGTTTTAAGGTTGTTCTGGGACCCTAAGGATATATATACATATCATACATATATACAATTTTGATCTGATGGTGTTTTTGACCTCTGGGACCTCAAAACGAAAATTTATCATGGTCCTGGGCCTAGGTCTTACCATGCCGACTACGGTAATAGCTTCTTCCCTATAATGGAAACTCGCTAAAACAAAACAGTATACAATTTTGACTGGACTCTCAAGTTAAACCTTAGCAACACGGGGAAATTAACATACCAGAATTAGTTTTAGAACTAGTTCCACCCCTATAAATTTGTGTAGATTCACATTGGTCCATACCATGTACAGCATACTGCGTGATTTTCGTTTTTCATCATATTTTAAATAAATTTGCTAGTTATTGAGGATTTGTGATATTGTTATTAAGGTGGTTTTTTTTCTAACCTAGTTATTTTTTTAACAGTTATTGCATCCTTTAAAAAGGATGATTTACTGGGAAACCTACCACCACTAACAGGATGTAAAGGATATAAAGGATGTATAGAAGTTTGCTAACACACATTCGTTCAAAGGAAATTAACTTAGTGTATTGCAAAATTGGTCTATATAATAATGGTGTACAGGGAAGAGTACTGCGTCGGTATCGTGTTAGTCCAGCTAGACACCGAAGCTCTTATGTGCACTGTTCATATCCCATCAAAAATCTACCTCTGATTATTATTTCTTATTGACTGAATTAAGTACTACGAGAAAATAATTGATTAAACTTACCCTGTATTTATCTGCAGTTAACTGAAAATACTTAGAATATCAACTCTTTTAAAATTACGTTCACATCCTAAAATCTAAAACCAATATATAATAAGTCATTAAACGGTTTTTAGGTATACTTAAAGAAAGGACGTACTTACAAAAAGGCAGAAAATTTGCAAAACTCAAGTGCACCCTATGATGCAATTTAAAACTTAACGGAGACTCTTTAAGAATATAAATACCAAATTTTTATATTAATAGGAAAGCACAAAACTGTCCTCCTTTTATCTCAGCTCGTGTGCATCGTGGGAGAAATTCACGTATACCGTTAGAAAGGCATTGCCCTGTAGATGAGCAGAAACCCACTATAATTTACATCGGCCCCCAGGGCTACGCCCCACAGGCTTTGAAAGTTCCAATGTTAATCTTAAGGAAGTACAGAAATTGATTAAATAATTCTATATTTGAAAGCTGTTGATATAATAAATGCTAGCAAATAAGCAAGAACAGATGTTTCAGGCATAATGTAAATAAAAATACTACTCACTACTGGAATGGTAACACCCTTCTATTATCCGTTTTAACTCCACATAAAATAAATCAAACCTTTTTGTGAGGAATGGGGGAGTATGAGGGAATGAGAGAGGATGAGGTGGAGAGGTTTCAGGCATAAATAAAAAGCCCTAGTAGCACACATTGTTGGCCCAACGATGGGGAATGGTAGGGATGGTTAGAAGTGGTTGGATAATGGTCGGTTGGCCAATCCAACCATAGGAGACGTTGGGCCAACGAATTAATCGTTGGGTAACCCGCGTTGGCAAATCCAACCATAGGAGACGTTGGACCAACGAACCAATCGTTGGGTAACCCGCGTTGGCAAATCCAACCATAGCAGACGTTGGGTCATCAAAAGCTATGGTTGGCAAATCATACTATACTATATTATTATTATTATTATTAACAGTAATGTATATATTATAGTTTACCGTATTAACAACATATATTTTATTATTATAATTATATTAAATATATATTAATTTGCTCAGTGGCGGATTTAAGCAATTGCCGCCTAAGGGCTATTAAGAAATTTGCCGCCCTCCCCCCCCCCCCCGCTATATAATCTTTGTCCTTTTCGCCGCCCAGGTTTACCCTCATGTTATATATATCTTGTTTGGTTATTTTGTGATAGTATCTAAAGAAGTTACGAATTAACTGAATGAATAAGTTTAAGAAATTTCTTTTATTACCTAGTTGAAAAATCCAGTAAAAGAATGTATAATTGACATGATTCACATTAACACAGTTTAATATTCAATATAACCTTCTCCAATGACAATCAGCCCTAGAGACAAATGTTGGTGTTAAAAGCAGTAAAGCAGTGCTAGTGCTACTTTTAATAACAAGAAAATCCTTCAACAAAGGCCTAAAAATCCCTTCTTATACTTAATAAAAACATTAATTTTTACACCAACGCATTGACTACTGAAAATTATAATAAATAACCTATAAATAAGATATGATGACAATGTAGCGTTCGGACCATTAGCCTCAAAATTCGGACTATTTTAATCCTGAATTAGCGCTTTTCGATACAGTTTTTCAGTCATTTTTTAATTTATACTCTTATGCAAAGAATTGTTTATATGTTTTAGACGATCAAAATATAAAATTAATTGATGTAGGCCTAATCTTCATAAAACTCTACACATTTTCAAACACTTCTTCTAGTTTCACCTCCATGATGTTGTAGATCCAATGAATTAAAATATAATACTAAAGGAGTAACTACTCTCTGACAAATAACCTTCATAAAGCGTGCCGTCATATTTGGTATTTTGTCCTGTTGAGGTGTCAACTTGTTGGTGGGACGGTGTCATTCGACGTACAAGGCGGCTTGTTTTCAACACTATTTCCAAAGCTATAATAAAAGGGTGTTTTAATTTAACTCAAATCATAACTTTGCTTTGAGATAAACAATAAAATTACGTATAAAATATGTCTTAAGATTATAAAGTTAAGTTTACCATCACGATTTGCCTAAAATGCGGCACGATATTAAAGACTTCAATTATCACGGTTTTTCAATTAATGAAATGGGAGATTTTGACACCGTCCCACCCAAAAAATATATATAGAGCTCGCCTGGAGTAAAACACTGCAGCCTACATGCTGACCACCATTTTGACCCTCTGTCAACTATGCTCCCATGGCAACAACCAATCAAATCCTTTCCTTACAAATTATGTTATTCTTTATTTGTCTTTGGTCAGATGTTTTGTTTAAAAAAATATCCTCCAGAATGAACGATTATGTGTGGTAGCCTTTGATGGTAAGTATAAGACGGCCAGTGTTGCCACTTTTAGAGTAATTACTCTTTTTAGGGTAATTTTAGGGTAATGGAGTTTTTAGGGTAATTTTAGGGTAAAATCTAGAGACCCTTATAATTTAAATTTAGATGTTTTGGCAATGTAAAATGTTTTTTCAGGAATTAAAACATTTACATAAAGTGCTGGGTAAATTAAAAGTACTATAAAATATATATAACTTGCATGTACATCGTATATCCTATTGAGTATTAGACTAGAGATGCTTGTAATCACAAAGGACACAAAGTTTAATTTTCGAACAGATAAAGTTGAGGCACATTATGCTATGTGTCCAAAATTGGGCATAATATAATAATATAGAATACCCTAAACAGTAAAAATATATCGGGTTAATTTGGTTAAATATAGGTTGTTAGATTTACAGCGCTGTTGTAGAAATTATTTTGACTGAAGATTGTCTCCATTTTGACACATATTTGTATGAAGGAGCTAAATTGTATTTTATACCTGTGAAATCCCCATAGTGGCATAGTGGCGAGCCACGTGAGCGCACATACAAACATTACAACAAGGCATAACATGTGTAAATTTGTGTGATGTAGTGTTGTATTGCAATGAAACCTATTGATATAATCAAATAGTAATAAGATGACAAACCTTATTATAAAAAAATAACATTAACACATTTGTATAACTGAAATAAGTTTATAAAACAATAAAGTACTAAGTACTCCCAGTCCCGACAACTTTTAATGACATTTATCAGCAAGTTTCTATTATCAGTGATACCAGCACATTAAGTATAGATAGCACGGAATAAAAATATTACAACAGATTATTTATTTGAATTTTTTAATACATATTTCGTTTTATGTGTAATATAGTACCAAAGACGAGTAATAAATGCTATGCTACCTTACTTTGTATGCCTTAATCATGTTTTAAAACCAATCTCGAGTGTATTTCAAGCATTTATAGAAGAAAATCAACTCTTAGTGTCATTTTAGGGTAATTTACAAAAGGTTTAGGGTAATTTAGGGTAATTTCACCACACGTTTAGGGTAAAATTTCATCTACCTGGTGGTAACACTGAAGACGGCTGAAATAACTTTCTTTGACACCTTGAGTTTGAAAATGAAACGACAATATCATTGTAGTCTAAATTTTGTTATTGTCATCTCAAATTCGATTGTTGCAATATTTCTCATCCGTGTGCCTTGGTCATTATTGATATTGTGTAACAAATAATTGTAATGCTATGCGAATGTATAGGTAAACTTGGAAGTCCGTGAATGGACCATAGATTAAGAATACCACAAGGAGTATGTTTAATCTATGGTTGGACGTAGTCATAGTGGCGCAGTGCCTGATGTAGTTCGTGGCTTGCCGCCCTTTCTCTGTAGCGTAATCGTGTTGTCGCTAGTACGGATGAATGACAAATGAATTATGACTGCTTTGAGGAACTGCAGTGTGAGGGTTACATTCCATTACATACATTAGTCTCAGTAGTTTTAGTCTAAGTACCTTTACCTTTAAAAGGGCGGCACACCGTCATTGTAATCAGTTTTCGTCAAAATGTTCCCCGTTTCAACATTTATTTTCTAAACAACTTATTAATTTTCTGTAATTTGCCGCCCCTAAAAACTTGCCGCCCTGGGCTACAGCCCCTATAGCCCCCCCCTAAATCCGCCACTGAATTTGCTCATAATTTAGTTCATCATATTTCATAGCAAGAATAAACACATAAATCAAAAGAACCAAATTACATTGTTCCAACTTTTATTCTCTTATTACAGTGATTTGCGCAAGTAGATTAATTTATAGAAGAATTAAAGGAAATATTGTCCATTGTCCTAGTCGTGTAGGTGTACACTATTGGTAATTTATATATCCTAGTCCTTCCACTCACATACACGAGTCAGAGTGGCCGCGAGGGTTAAGGCGAGTGTACAGTAAGACCAAAAGGTCGTAGGTTTAAGACTCGACCAGGACTGAATAGTTGTTCTATTCAAATCGTTTATAAAAATTTATATTATTGGTTTAATAAGCCAATTCAGTGTGAAATTGTGTTTTTTTTAATACAAAATAACCATTTATATAGAAAATTATAAACGGTTGGCATTTGGTTGGGTGTTGGTTGGCATTGTTGGCATTTTGTTGGCAAATACAACGTTGGCCCAACGGTGCGCCAACGGACATTTCTTACCGTTGGCCAACGAACTGTGCCAACCATTTCCCAACGTTGGCCCAACGATTTGTACTACTAGGGAGGCTACAGATTACTGGAATGGTAATGTTGTTCTGCTATCCGTTTTAACTCCACGTTAAAAAAATACCTGTTGGTGAGGATGGGTGAGGAGGAAGGAGAGCGAGAGAGAGGTGAGCGCAACAGAACCCACTAGATGGTAAAAATGTTTTTAATATATTCGTCGACTTTAATACAAAAAATATTTGGTCGAATTTCGACCATTGGGCGGTCTGCAGTATGAAATTAAAAAGCTAGCTATCGTAACCATTTACTGTAACACGCTGAATTTCTTTTAATAACATTATCCTTATTTCGCCTCGTAATTAAGCAGTACATCTCAATCACAAATTAATCAGCAAACCCATACTTGCATTCTCGCCTCATTCTTCATATAGTTAAGCCTATATTTCATGGAAGCAATAAGAACTTGCGGAAATTTGTAAGACCTATTGCTCCAAAGGGAAATTTCTTAGCACTGTTTATCACAAGACAGTCAAGTGTCCTGTTGAAGTATAGTGTTCATTTCTCAGGTCCATGGAATAACTGTGGACCATCTTGTTGCACTTGAAACGGCGTCACACTTTCACGCCTAGCCTAATTTTTATGATAAGGACTTTTTTATCACTCCGTCCATGCTTTACTATTTATACTTTTCAACAAGTTTATAAACTGTTATAATAAGGTTAAAGTTCACATTAGCACAGACAAAGGAAGATTCGTTTCTTTGTAACATTAGTAAGGTTTTTTGTTGCATTTTATATTTATTTTATGAAAAATAAAATTAAAAAAGGTTATTTTAAATATGGTTATGATTATGGGAATGGTTACTTAGCGAAGCGAGAGGTTCATAAAAAACCCTTTTGCAATCGTTGAAATCGCCTCACACAATAACCAGTGAACACACTTACCAAACTTTGCATAGTTATTGGGACAAACAGTGAAAATTACCAGCTGTAGTTGTTTGTCAGTTAGGGAAAAGATAATCAGATGGTAAAACTAAACAAAGATTCAATAGTGCTGGTCAGGTTAGTATTTTGAATGTATTTTAATTTGTCGCGAGCGAAGCCACGGGTAGCAGCTAGTCTTTCATATTATCCAAATTTCCGAGAAGCGGTACATTTTTAGACCGTGGGTCTATTTTCGTCAATAGCCGGCACGATAAGCTTTAAAATGAGGGGTAAATCAAGGAATTTGATAAAGGAATAAGGAAGACCTCGCGGACTGACAGAAAAAACAGGCAGGAGAAATAATATATAAGACAATGTATAGTACGAATAGATTAACAGATCAAAAGAAAAAGATCGATTTATATTTTGATTATCTTTTGTCAAATGATTTGAATGAATCAAACCACCTAACAGACTCGAACTTCCATCACTGCAGCTAAAATATCATTACAATGATTTTTCACCTATGTGATTTTTTTTGTGAACGATAAATACTCACGGTAATATCCTTACCGGCACATCTACCACCCATCGAACCAACGCAGGGCCGAATTTAATATTTAGTTTAGCTGTTTAGTTTGTAACTTCTAACTTAATTGAACGTAATTAAAAACATAATTTTTAAATATAAACTCATAAATACAGAGAGCAACAAACATGTTTGGTGGTATTGAGCGAAACGCTCACATATATGACACAGTATTGCCACATGTTATAAAGTTACCGGATTGCAACGTTATTATTTGACCCTCATAGACGTAACTGTTCAGAGCTTTATGAAAGTCAAGAGCGATCACAGTGTGCAAAATCCGCAAAGCAGTATTTGCTGGGGAAATTAACGCAAAAGCTGTAAATACTACATTTTACTAAATTCATATATAAGTGGGCTGGGGCAAGATAGTGTTGTTATCCACATGTACGACAATAGCAAAGGATAGAATTTTGGGGAGGGGAAGTGTAACGTTTTGCTCCGTTTTCTATCTGCTTTGCCCGTGGATCAAAATACATGTCCTGACTGAGCCAAGAGCCGTAGATCAAAATAAGGTTCACACGCGCTCAAATTTCCGTCCGCGTATCTGACCTGACACCGTCGCGGTCACCAAGTATAGCACATCATAGAATACTAAATAACTTTTTAATTTGCATGGTATGTGTTGTAACAGAAAATTATGTAATAAAATAGTCTTATAACACAACAAAATACTGTATTTTATCTATTTTATGCAAGACGTAGGAAATATACTATAAGATAGATGAATCTGAAGTAATGAGTAAAGAACAAGAAAGTAAAGAAGTAATGACATGGTTATAACGAGAGTCGGGACCATCAAACTTGGTACGTGTGTAGATTGTTTATATTATTCTACTTCCCCTATTGTGTTACGTCACAATTCTATGTATTTACAAAATTCTACTTCAAGTCGCCACCTTTTTTACACCAAGGTGGCGATCTGTCGGGTGCGCTATACCGTCAGATTGCCACCTCGCACGGCTGCGACAAGTAGCCACCCTGACAGATCGCCACCTATTTCATGAATGTAGTATAATCTACGGTAATCTACGGACTAACCTACTAGTTATTTACACTCGTGGAATCCCTAGTTCTTTTAGAATATAAAGAAATAATTTTTGCCAAACACCTCGCAGGGCTACGTCAAGTCGCCACCTTCTTTACACCAAGGTGGCGATCTGTCGGGTACGCTATACCGTCAGATCGCCACCTCGCACGGCTGCGACAAGTAGCCACCCCAACAGATCGCCACCTCCCTTACAAAGGTTGCGATCTGTCGTGTACGATACACGACAGATCGTCACCTCCAAACTAATTTGAAAAGGTGGCGATCTGTCGGGGTGGCGATCTGACGGAGTGGCGACTAGACGCGGTCCCCTTTGAAGTCCCGGCTCAGACGCCACTGCAATACATCTTATGTCCCCCACAGTGCCCTGCCAAGGTTTCACATGATAGGAAACGAGTTATAGTAGGCTTAGGTCTTCTTCCTGGAGAGTGAGAGATGCATCAAGAAACTTTTCTCGTAGGTTTAAGCATTTTCGTAATTTATTTGTTCTCATAAATCTTTGTTACATGTTTAGTGCTACGTTATATTGTTTTTATATATTCTTGGTAGTTCTTGTTCCTGTATTTTGCTCTCATTGTAATCATTACTACTGTTGTTGATTGTTACAGTGTAATACCTGTTGTGACATTGTTCCATCTTGGGTCACTGAAATATTATTATTGTTAACCTTTGTAAAAATGGTGTATCCCGTGAATAAATCAAATAAAATAGAAGAAACTTAGTTATATTCTACAAAATTATGCTACATATAAGACAAAATTATAGTAACCTAAACTGAACTAACTCCACAGAGCACTATATGGCGGCTCTTTATAACATATTACAAAAATGGGTTTATGTAAAATATAACAAAAAATGATACCTCAAAAGGTAAACACGAAAAGGTAGAATTGAACCTGGGACCGCACGATCGTGAATCCAGTGCCATTTCCATTAGACTACCCTAGCGTATCGAACTAAGTAAAAGTTAAAATTCATCAAACAGTAGACTGCGCTGTGGTTTTAAAATTTGCTACTGGTAGCGCTCGGTGTGATTTAAAAGTTTTACACTGGCGGCGCGGCGCTCATATATTAAATGTCTCCACTTCACTAGATTCGTCCTGTGATTAGCTGCTAACAATATTTTTTTATAAACCGAAACTAGTTGCCTTAGCAACCATTTTGGATTAATTTGATTTCAGGTATTTAAACCACTTCTTCCTATTGCAGTTCATTCAAACTTGTTAAAGGTGCAAAATATCCGACATAATTTTAGTTAGGCTGGAGTTACTTAAAATTAACTTAGTTGTTAGGCATATTAATATATTTGTTTACGGCAGGGTATCACTTTTTTGTAAGTAACAAAGAAAGGAATGCCCTACTACAGTGTTTCTCAACCTTTTTGTGCCTGCGTACCACCTGATGCTTATTAAATTCTTTGGTGTACCACCCAAACTCATACCTACCCCCGCACCCACCACCGGGCCTCCACCTTCCACACCTTAGAGATACAGCTGGAGAGAGGCTAGGACCTAGGATATTGTTTCCTTTTTAACATGTTTCGTTATAATTAGTGGTGTGTGAAAAAATGAAACACAAATTTACAACAATTAGAAAAATTCCATTTTAGTTGAATAAACATAAATTCGAATGAGCATTATAGTTCGAAGCTATACAAATATTAATGTGATTATAAATTAACATAATACTATAAGTAAACTAAATTTTACAGTTTGAAACTAAAAACTGCTAGCTGCAGGTTTTATAAACAAAGTTGAATACAATAAAATTGGAAAACAATGGTTACAACGACACACTTAAACCGCAAAAAGAAAGTTATTTTGGTTTTCTACAAAATTAACTAAAAACTAAAACAATAAAAATACAAAATGACCAATCTAATAAATATTGATACAGAAAAAAAGGTTGTTAATGGGAAACTTGTTGTTTCTTGCTCAGGAAAGACTCAATGTCAGGACTAATTGAACTGATCTTTAACCTTAAGTCGTTCTCTACAGATAGTCTGTTTCTGTACTTGTTTTTAACATATATCAATTCCGAAAAGCCTCGCTCACACAAATAAGTAGTCGAAAACCTAACCAAACACTTTAGTACTTGAGTAAAAAGATCAGGATACTCGTTTCTTGTTGTCATCCAGAAAGATATGAGACATTTTTCTTTAAAAGCGTCTTTCATCGTACATGTAAGCTCAATGAAACTCTATTTATCTTCTACAGTTGGTGGCACGTCTTTCAGGGAAAACGGATTTCTAATCCAGTCATCACTTGTAGAAGTAATATCGGGGAAGTACTTCTCAAAACTCACTTTAAGAGTGTTTAAATGGTCCACAATATCTGTAAGAAGTGCATCACTTGGAGTCAATTCATTTTCTTGCAGCCAAGATGACAGAGTTGAGAAAGAAGATATGTCCTTTTGTTTAGTTTGCTTGACGAAGAGGTCTAGTTTCCTCAAAAATGATTTGATCTTGTCTTTAACTGAAAAACTTGTTTCATGTGCTCCTTGAAGACCCATGTTTAAAATATTCAGTCAGGAGAAAATATCGGAGAGATAGGCTAGCCTTTGAAGCCACTGCTCGTCTACAAACATGGACTTGGTCATTTTTATCCTTTTCAGATAAAAATAATAACACCTCAAACCTCAATTCAAATAGTCGAGTCAATATGTTCCCTCTTGAAAGCCATCTAACTTCCGTGTGGAAGAGTAGATTTTTAAAAATGCCACAAGTATCTTTGCCAAGAATTGCAAACAATCGCGAATTTAATGCCGAGCCTTTGATAAAGTTGATAACCTTCACGGCATCTTGCAAAACCTTACTTAAACTTCCAGGCATATTCTTAGAGGCAAGAGCTTCTATGTGTATCATGCAGTGCGTGGCTTGACACTGTGGAGCAACCTTTTTAATTCTTGCCACAAGCCCAGTTAACTTGCCATATATAGCTCTGGCACCATCTGTGCAAACACCAACACATTTTGACCAAGGCAGTCCTATTTTGGTCAAGTACTCGTAAATTAACTCAAATATATTTTCAGCTTTAGTGTTAGTTAACAAGGGTTTGCAGAAGAAAAAATTCTCCACAATTTCATCTTCATGGTCAAAACGAATAAATACTAACAGTTGAGCCATGTTTGTTATGTCAGTGCTCTCATCAATTTGAAGAGAAAAAATGTGCATTGCTGCAGGTACAGGGCCAGCGTTTCTTCTACATTTAGTGCCATGGCATCAATCCTTCTCTGGACTGTAGAGTTAGACAATGGATTTTTTTCTGTTTCCTTTGCTGCCTTCTCTCCTAACACTGTGTTAACTATATCCTTTGCGGCAGGCAAAATAAGAGATTCGCCAATGATATACGGTTTCCCATTCTGCGCAATTCTTAAACTAACTAGATAAGATGCTTTCAATAAATTAGTATCTGTATGAGTAAAATTGTTCATACAAACTGATTCTTTTTTCAATTCTGTTTGCTTCCTTTTAAAAAATTCAATGGGTTTATCTTCAGTTTCAGGATGTTTCGTTGATTGGTGTCTTTTCAATAAAGACGGTTTCAAGGATTGATTGGAGAGGCATTCTTTACAAATCATGCACTGAGGAATGGGACATCATTTTTCAGTCCCAGCCTTTACAGTAAATCCTAATTTCAAATACGTATCAATATATTTACGGGTTGGAGGAGTTTTAAACTTATTACTTGATTTCGAATTGGAACTGGAAGAGGTTGAAGGGACACCTTCAAGAGAAATCTTTGGCTTTTTATTTGAGATGGAAGCGTCAGGATTTGAGGTGGACGCCTCACTAACTAAAAATCTCTTCATTTAAATATACAGTTACAAAAAATAGCAATTATAGTTACGAGTCAACAGTAGGCCTATCTAAGTATTAAACATACTCATAAAACAACAGTACTCTTCTTTAACACTGCACACACCACTACTCTACACTCTACACAAGGCAACAGTACTCCAAAAAGTTCTACTCATGAGAGAAAATTTATTGACTTACGTTTCCGCTCTCTACATCTACACATGAACAAATAACTGTCACGACACAAACTATTTTGACAGATCACGGGGCTTTACCAAACGAATACACAGCGCGTGTTCCGTTCACCAGTGTTACCAAGTGATAAAATTCTCTGTGGATATGACCACATAAATTTTCTCTCACGTTTCAACATTTCTGCGGAGCGTGTCTCGTAACTTGAAATAGTTCAAGGTAAATCTTCAACTTAAAATACTTCAAGTTTGGACGAGTACTGGACACAAAATCATTATTTGTTAATATAAATGTGCTTGGAAAACGGGAATCTTAAAAATAATTTACTTTGCTAAGTTGGTACGAAATTGCTTTAGCTAGGCAAAGGTGCTGCTACCTATTGGAGTCTCTCAAAACTAAGTGGAAATGCTTTGTAACGCAGAACTGTGCTGGCCAAAACAGCCGTCGGCGTCACGTCGATCAGAAACGCTTTTTTAATTTTTCGTGCATTTAATTTTTTATTTCTTCCTTTGTCCCTCGCGTACCACCTGAAATGCTCTCGCGTACCACCAGTGGTACGCGTACCACCGGTTGAGAAACACTGCCCTACTACATATATATATATAAGCTTAGAATACCAAAATATGAGGGGGCACCATCAAAAACTCTCGCCCCTGGGCTGTTTTGTTACAGCCCTGATTGTCAAATGATTTGGTAAACGTCTAAACATGTTTTTAGAACCGATTGAATTGAACTGAATTAGCAAGTTTCGTAGAGCTTACAGACCGCAGGTGTGCTTACTTACATAAGGGTAATTACTTACATAAGGGCTTGTTCGCAGCAAAGATGTCTTACGAGGTCGTCAAGCTGATTCATAAATCAACAACATGCCATAAAGTGTTGCCAGCCTTAAGGGTATAATAATGGTACAGCTATTTTTAAATTGTCACTGGACATGCAGAAAGAACATTTAAACACTTAATCGATTAATCTAATAATACAAATAAATCAAAACAATATATTAGTTTCATAAAATAACAGCTTATCATAGAATGTAAGCAGTTAAACAATGTTAATTATAATTACACTGATGAGGAAAATATGGTACTCGTACGATAAATATCGTGTTTCCAGCAACACTGCAGATTGGATTGGTGATCACGTGACCTTCCAGCTGTTTTACGAGGTCTCTTCTGGTTAAGTAGAAAACCTTAAATAGATCGACTCAGCACACCTGGTCTGAAAGCTCTACGAACCTTGCTGAATTAGTTGGTTTATTTAGCTTTACGCTGGCTAACGTTCCAACAAAAATTATACACAAAATTCTATACATTTCGTTGAGTGTAGCAAATCTAACTGATGCTACCAATAATTAGTTGTTTGTATTATCAATGGTTATATATACAGAGATTATTTGTATACTCTGTACACGTGATCAATTGTTAGGCCACATTCAAAATTGCTGGTAGTCTGTAAAGTGAACAAGAAGAACTTTAACTTCATTTCTGCTTAGTGAGCTCCTTTGTTAGGTTTTAAGGAGGCTGAGTTTGTTTATTATTGATAGTGAGGTTAACTGATTAAGTCGATATTAGTTATAGTTATTTCTATTAGCGTTTGACTTACCGTCTGTAGTTATTATCACTATGGATATATCAGACTCAGATGAAGATGATTGTCAGTTATATACAAGAACAGCAGAACATTTTATCAAGAAAAGAGATGAAATCCAGGCTAAGCGAAGAGAACTTGAAAAAGTAATCGATTTACTTCCTGAAGACGAAGTTGAAAATGCATTAAATGACGAGAGCTTCACAAATCGGCCCTTATTTACGAATGACAAATCTTCTAAGAAATGTAATCCAGATATCAGCGTCGCAATTGTTGATGACGTTTCAGACTCTGAAGATGACATGCCATTAGCAGAACTTAGCCGAAATTTGAGGAGTAATAAAAGGCGTACAAAGGCACCTCCTCCACTGCCCCAGAGAAGGCCCAAAAGGAACTCTAGAAGGCAAAACAATAAAGAACTTTCTACATCTCAGGTAAGAGACTTTGGTGTAATTGTATTAGATGACGACACAGGTTATTCAGTTGACTCACTTGCCCCTATAGATTTCAATAGCCGGTCACACAAAAAATCTTGGCTATCTGATGAAGGGCTTATGAATGTTTCTTTGGAAAACATTATAAATGAAGATTCTGAAGAAGATGAAGTGATTGAAAACGATGACTTGGTTACATTAACCATTGAGTGGAACAATTATCAAAAGACTACCCGGAAAGAATTTAAACTCCGCAGGTATCAGAAGTTTGAGTCAGTATTTGAAGAGCTAGCAAAAATGGAAAACATTTCTATAAACCGTGTTTTGTTAATGTATGATTTTAAATCAGTCAACCCTACAGATACCCCATCATCTTTGAATCTCAAGTTTTATGGTGCTTTAATAGGTTCAGTATCTGCTTCAGAAATAAATCGTAACAATGTGAACTTAGGTCAAGAAAATGATAACGAAAATAACTCTGGACTCACGGGGGGTATTCAGGTTAAACTGTTGTTACAATCCAAGCAGACATTGTTATTCAAAGTTTTGAAGCATCAAAAGATGGACATCCTTTATAAGAAGTGTGCTGAAGAATTAAAATGTGAAAAAAGTAGGTTAAAACTCACTTTTGATGGTGAATATGTTGAACCAAGTGAACTTGTTGAAGATTTAGACATAGAAGACGGAGATGTGTTTCATGTACATGTTAAAATGTCATAAGTAAAGTTTCTCTTTAGACTGCGATAGAAAAATATTGCCTCTTTTAAAAGAATTGCTTAGGTTATAAAAACCTGCCTAAATCTAGGGATATCCAGGTGGTACTTGAAACTAGAGGTATATCCTGTTTAAACACCCAAATGCTCAAAATTCATAAATTTACTATACACAGGTACTTAGGCCTACTCGCGATAATGTTTTGAATGAAAACTTTATAGTTTATTCCTACACTTGTGAATCACTGTTACTTATATATTTGTAAATGATTAAATTAATTAATTAGTCTACTAATAAATATATAATAATGGTGTTTTACAAACAATTGTTGGCCTAATATGGACATTTTATTAGTAAGTACAAAAACCTTGGTAAGCTTACTGATACTAAGTGAATGATACATCACCAACAATCTTACCTTAGAAATTAAACAGTAATGAACTATCAGGATAGAGAAATTAAGAAGTTCATTTATTTCAGGAGAATAAAGGACAATGTCCTAGGACATTAACCACACATCATTGATGAGTGTATAAAATGTTCCATGATATTTTCATAGCTTATCAGCTACAACTTCAAACACATTACTTACGTACCTCAAACTCATTCCTGTTTTTTAAACATTTAGGCATTCATATTGGGAATCTTGGCTGATAACTTAAAAAAGACAGAAATAAGTTGCAAATAATGTATCTTAAGCCATTCTATTTAATTTAATTTGAGACATTTCTGGGTTGTGTCCAATTAACCAAACATTTTACATAGGAGTTCAAATAATTTCAATTTTAAATTAGGCCATTATAACTTAATTAAGTTAACTTATTATGCTCATCTATCAAACTGTTTATAACTGCATCTATCCAGTATGATTTTGTTAAACACTGATTTTTGTTTAGCTTGTATTGTTAAGCTAAGTAACACGATTTAAATTAAGTAAAATGACAGTGATTTGTTAGTGTCAAAAAGTTAGTATCGTAGTGATGATTCAAGGGGCTTGATTTGATGCTAAGATTAATGCTAATCACATTCTTCAGTTTTGGTCAAATCCCTTTATAGGCCCTAACCTTTTTTGTATTCCTCAACACGGTATCCACAGCCCAATAACTCATGCCTTTAGTGGTCATGGTTTATATTGTGCTAAGATAAACTGAATGGAGTATTTGCCTAATAAACTTGGCCTAATTTTTTGGGTGGCGATTGAGAAAGTGAAGCAAACTCATCTTCCCAAGCCCACTTGCCATACACAACTCAATCAATGGCCTAGCCTATTCTGTTTCATATTATTCAAAATTTCATTTACATCATTCATACAAACATGTCGGGTAGTTTGAACTAGGCCTATTCAGTTATTGTCATAAGCTAAACTGCACCTGAATTATAATGCTCTAATTGAATCTCCCCTCTATCCCCTATAACAGCCTTCCTCCTGGTTTGAAATCTAAAATTGTTTCAAACCGTTTTAAACCTTCCCTTAAAGAGCATTTTCTTAGCAGAAGCTATTATAGTATAAATGAGTTTGTTTTGTAAAATTGATATATTTTTATAAGAAACGTAGGTATTTCTCTCCTTTAACTGAAATTTGTTTTGTTTTACTCACTTGTATTGGTTTGATTTTGTACGGTACTTGCTTGTCTTGGTTTTTTAATATTGTACTATAGTTAAGTTTTAGTTGTAGTACCATTTGACCATGTCACCAGTTTGTACAGCCTTGCTATGTAAAAAATGTAAAATGTAACAATAAATATAATTTGAATTTGAATATAATTGTTTATAGTTGTTAGGTGACTTGTATTCTAACTAATATTCAAATTGTAGCCTATTTAAATCCTTTTAATGCCAACTGTAATGTTTGCATGAATGTAAGATTCAATTGTGTTCTGATGAAATTTGCAACCTATTTTCAACCTATTTACAGAATTTGAGTTAAATTAGATAATGTACGAAGCTAGATTACATTTTGTGCTAATTTTGTACTAGCAAGCTTTATATATGTTATGGACTAACATCAATGAGATTTTGAAAACTGTTTGTGAAATCAAAATCGGATCAAATAACCTATATTGATAATACTCTTGTGAAAAAAGTTGTTCTATTTCCTCAAATAGTCTGTAATATTTTGAACATATAAGGTAAATTGTTATGTATTCCTGAAGGTACTAAATTGTTTTGAGATGTGTTTACTTTATAATAGAGCGCCTTGAGTAACTAAATTTTCATGAACAAAATAACTTTGAAAACTTTTATTTTTATGAAAGAAAAAAAATCTGATTGTAACTAAATTTCTGTCCTTATAGCAAATGTTACTTACTAATTTTAATATTTAACACTGAAGAATTTTCTTATAACCTGTCTTTCAAATGCTGTAAAAAATTCTGATAAATGTAAATACCTACTCAGTGCATACCTATATATAAATGTTATTATGATTATTTAGTACAGTATTTGGTGTTACAAACCAAAATTATTGTATTTTTTGTAATTCTATGATCCCTAAAATGGATAATATATGATCCCTATTGATTGATAATATTTGTAAAATGCCAACTAATTCTTGTAAAGTAAATAAATTTGAACAATGTGAAACTTCTACTTGGATTTACAAATTCCTTCCTTAATAAGGCATAACAAATTTTAATCGATTATTTAAAGCTATGGACAATGTGAAAGACTTGTTTGTACAGAAAGAAAAAATAATCACAATTGTGTTTATTTTTAGCCTGAAATATAAATTGTGCCTTAGTTAAAATTAGTGCTAATTTCCTCTAAGGGAAAGAAGCTATTACGTACCGTGGTTTGAAGCGTGGAAGGGTAAATATGCAACATATAAGGTACCATTGGCAAACATATCATTTTTTGTTTGTAACTAATATATTTTTATCTGCAGGTCGGAAACCCCGACTTTTCTTTGGTCAGAAACTCATACCGTGTAACTGCAGTTTTTTTGTGCATGTGGGTGCAATATCTATTGTAAACATGGTCTGATTTTGATGATATTTGGCACGGATATGTTAAGTAGCATTTATTTCAAACGAGTTTAAAAACGAGACAGTTCACATTATTTGAAGGGGGGGTTTTAGGGGGGTGTTGTACCCCATATATATATATTTATTTATATTTGTGTCCGTAAATATGATAAGTTAACTTTAGAAATAGCTCCTTCCTATTGGGGAAATCCGCTAAAAAATGTCTGATTTCAATGAAATTTGGCACAAATGTATTAACATTCACGACTTTTAGTTTGAAAACCACAAAGATTGGACCTTGGAAAAGGGGTTTTATGGGAGTTTAAAAGTTTCCAAAAATTTATTTTTTGCATTTTTACTCTAAAATGTTTAAAACACAATTTTGGTTTTGACCATAACATTTGTTTATCCCAATAAATTCAGCTCTAAAAATCAATAAATTTGGAGCTAAAATTTTCATGAAGCTAAAATTTTTCATGAACATGCTTATATATCAAATTAACATATAGACCTGATAATATCCATATCCAACCTTAGGGCTCCACCCCTCGGGTCCTGTAAGTTCCAATGCAAATCTTATGGGAGGATATCTTTTATAATATTATCAGCTGTAGTTGTTTATCAATTAAGGCAAAGGAAGTCATATGGTAAAGGCAGAGGCTACGTACACGTCCAACGGGAGCCGCTACTGTTCACGTCCGTTCCAAATTATGCAACGTAGGTTACTTTTCCTGTGATTTTTAAAACAGATTGAGAGCCAGAAAACCTCCTAACCTAACCTAACGTAACGTGACGTGACCTAACCTAACGTAACCTAACCTAAGTGGTAGCGATGTGAATTTGCCTTTACATTGGACGTGTACGTAGTCACTTCGTATGGTTAAACTAAATACCCCCGTAGCAGCAAACCTGCACACACAGCGAATTTCCAATGCATATTAATTGATCTTAATACCACATAAAGCCACATACCAAGTTTTATCAATATACATTCATAAATAAACGATTTATGACGTTTTAATAAATTCAATACCTAAAATACAATTATATTGACAAATCCTACCTAAAAAAAAAAAAAAAAAAATTACGTACCATTTATGTACGTAATAATTCAAGGGGCTTGATTTGATGCTAAGATTAATGCTAATCACATTCTTCAGTTTTGGTCAAATCCCTTTATAGGCCCATAAAAACCATAAGTTCCGGAATGGTGTTTTGTTGTTGTTTATCGGTAGTGTCTTATGGGGGTTTTACACTAGAAAAGCCTGTAATTCCTTTGTTACAGTACTTTGATGCATAATTTTAATATAGGCCTGTGTATGACAGGGTTTAAGAATAATATGGCGGATGAGTATGCAGGTTTGCTGAAATAAGGAACACTAAAATGAGTTTTTATACAAATATCAATATAACTGAACTAGGTGAAGCCACATACCAAGTTCTACTAATTTATGTTCATAATTAAAGGAGATAACATGTTACTTATTCTCCATAAGAATAACATGGGGCTGAGTATGCAGGTTTGCTGCTACAAGACCTATCGGCCAAAAAATGGGTTTTTGTGCAAATATCAATAGTCCACAATGAAATGAAGCAATATACCAAGTTTCGTCAGGATAAGTTCATAAATAAGCGAGATATACAATTTTTCTTATCCTCCATAAGAATAACATTGGACAACGTACTGTGTTAGGCACTTTTAATATCTCAGTAACCGATTGACGTAGAGCTTTGATTTAAACACCAAAATGTGCATCTTTTTAAGATGATTCCAATGGAAAAAATGAAATTGTACTTATTCAAAAATGATATGTAAAAAACTCAAAAAACCCATTTTTGGGGTACAAAACCCCCCCAAAATACCCCTTTGGATAAGTCGATTTGTCTGGTTTTCGAACTTAAAGTCATAAATGCTTCTTTACACGTTTGTACCAAATTTAATCAAAAGCGGACCATTTCTACGAGAGTTATCGCATCCACGGACACATACGGACATATATATAAATATATATATACACACACAGTTTCAAACGAATGGTGTTTTTGGGGTCTGGGGACCTCAAAACGAAAAGTTATCATGGTCCCAGGCCTAGGTCTTACCATGCCGACTACGGTAATAGCTTCTTCCCTATAGGGGAAATTCGCTAACAAAGATTTGACAGTGCTGGTCAGGTTAATAATTTTAATATAGGCTAGTTTAATTTTTCGCGAGGGAAGCTGCGGGTAACAGCTAGTGAATGCATATTGATGAAACTTGGTGTGTGGCTTTACCTGGTGGAGGTCTATTAATATTTGAACAAAACAGATTTATAGTCCACATAGCAGCAATCCTGCATACTTTGCCCCAATGTTATTCTTATGGATAATATAAGTAAAGTTTGATATATCTATTAATTATGAACTTAAAATAATACAACGTGGTAGGTTACTTCACCTGGTTGAGTTTTCTTGATAATTGCATAAAACACATTTCTTATTTTCCTTGTTGCAGCAAACTTGCGTACGGTACTAAGTTCTAATGCCCCTAATGTTATTCTTATAGATAATAAATAAATATAATGTTTTATATCACTTATTTATGAAAGTACTTTTATGAATCTTGGTATGTCGCTTTATGTGGTAGTGAAACACATATATGTGAATTGGAAATTTTCTCAGTATGCAGATTTGCATTTTACGGTGAACACAACACAAACAAAATAAGAAAGATGTTACAACTAAACAACAAAATTAAATGATTGTTTTGTCATTAATTAGGCCGCATATTAGTTTACAGTTCAGGGCTTATTTTGTTTTTGAGCAATTTGTACGAGTGGATGTAGAGTTGATAATGAATAAGTTAGAGCAATCAATTAAATATTATTATTGGTCCGCTAGACGGCAACTTCTTTGCAGTGTTGACGAAAAAGGTATAAAAAAGTGCCAAGTTTCAAACCAGTACCTTAACTGGTTTCTAAGATATGTTGTATAGATTTTTTTCATATACTGACAGGAAACGAAACGAGTTAGGCCCTATGTTTATGTAACATTTTTGATTTTTCTATCTAGGAGTAAGTTTCTTAAGATTCCGGTGTGAGTTTGTTTGGGAATATCCCCTGGAAATATATAATCAAGATCGGACCATTAAAAACGATGTCATATTACAGACATATATATACTAGGAGTACGCTCAAATATTCGCGTAGTGGGATGACTGAACTCAGGAATTGTAGATAAAAGTTACTGCTGTTTTGTAAGTTCTAACCGAAATTTTATCCCAAAATATTAAACAAATAGTCCTGGGACCTCTGTAGGAAAATATCTACTTTTCTTTTGGTTAATTTTAGGTCATAGGATAAATCGTTCTTAATTATATTAAATTATATTAGAGGTGTAAATTCTTCAACATAAAATTAAACAGTAAGTTGCCTATGCAGTGAGGTACATTGGAAATTAGTGAGTACGCAGGTTTGCTATGATGGGGTATTTAAAGATCATAAACTGACAAAAGAACATAGCTGGCAGAAGTAAATATGAAATAAAATGGCTGCTGCAATCTAGCGGATAAACTATTAACTTACTCACATTAACTTATAGGAGAACGTTATCTTTATTTTTTATAAAAACTGGTACAGTTCAGGTCACAGTGCTTGGCATCTGGTTAGCGTATGCTCTGGAATGACTTTTCACCCCTATTTGGCTTAGTACCGTTAGGGTTTTAGTCTACTTTTGTCAACAAAAAGCAAAAATCAATTATTTCCCAGAACTTAGTATTTTCTCGCCTTTCCCAGGTGCCAAGCACCGTGAATCAAACTGTGTTAGTTTTTTTCAAACAAAAAATGTCAAAAACCTTGTTGAAAAATTTAATAAACTCATATTAAATGGACAGTACTTTATTTATTTAATCATAAAACATATATATAGTAGCCATTTTTTAGTAGTTTCTTGCAACTACCAAACAATATTGAATTAGTATCTCGTACTTTACAAGCAGTAATTCTTATCCAATGCTTTATCTTATGGACATCTTACAACGTTTAAATATTAATTAATAAAAAACGGTTAAACGAATGTGTTCCATTTTTAATCTGGAAGTGAAGTGTACTGGAAAACATTCGTGTAAAATCTGAAAACGATCCGTTTTCACGATATTGTATTACAAACACACCCACACACCGACGGATAACGAATCATTGTCTCAGCTAATAGATAGATTCCTTCACTTCGTTCCTTCATCAATAATGGTAGGAGTACGCTCAAATATTCGCTTAATGGGATGAGCGAACTCCAGAAATGGTAGATGAAAGTTACTGCTGTCAACATAAGTCCTAGCCAAAATTTTGTCACAAAGTATTAAGTATCCAGGTGGGTATTATTTTATTTGTCTTGATCCTGGGACTGTAGGAAAATATTTATTTTGGTTAGTTTTAAGTAGTAGGATAAATTGTTCTGTAACAAAACCATAAACATTTGTATATTTGACTCTTTCACACCAAAACTTTCACTACATTCAAAACTGCAACTGATAGTTCTTAAAAACCTGTATACAAAATAAGCAGGTTTACTACAGGGGTATTTAAATATCATGAACTGACAAAAGAACACAATTAGCATTAATTTTGAACAAATGGTGTTTTTTGCATCTAAGGACCACAAAAAAATTTATAATGGTCTTGGGTCTAAAACATATGGAAACTGGCAAGAGAATCCATTAATGGTATTTGCAGGTATTACCATTACAGGTATTTGGCCATGAGAATAAAAGAGGTTTTTGAAGCTGTTACGCTATCCTGACCTTAGTGTTAAAGAAAGCTATGTTACTTCCTTCATCCAAAACATGTTCTTCGCATCTGTAAATTGCACAATTTGTGCAAGTCTAATAGTCACCAAATCGGGTGGGTGAGTGATTTTGCAACGTTTTCACACATGGGTTTAGATATGAGAAGGAAGGTAGAAGAAAGTAACATTTTGAAAGTTTTACTTAAGGCCTAATTATTTGTGAATTTCCTTTGGAAAGTGAACTATTAGCATGACCCGCACGGTGAAACTTATGCCCGGGACCACCATAGAAGTTCCTAATGTGACCCCCTGAACACGTTTTGGGGGGTCGTTCAAAATTTTATATATATATGTATATATTTAAATATATATATATATTATAGACATATATATATATGTGTTGGCACTCTAGCGGTCACATTTTTTGTCCGATTTACTTCAAATTTGGTAGGGACGTTCCTTTCTGTAATCAGTTGGACAAGTTCGTTGGGCAAAACAATCGGAAAACTCTAAACCCCTTTTTTGGGGATTACTCTTTCAAATTTCGAGTTTTTGGGCCCAAAAAGGGTCATAAAAGCCCCAGATGTAAGATAAATGCATGTAAAAAGATGGGAATTAGTTAGGTGAAAGTTTTAAGACCTCTCTCGTCATTCTAGCATAAACATTTACCGAGTTATTAAAGAAAATGTGTTTCAACTAAACACAGTACGTTGTCTTATGGGGGTTTTACACTAGAAAAGCCTGTAATTCCTTTGTTACAGTACTTTTATCATCCCCAGCAACTCACACCTACTTTCAAGCCTGCCTGGACCTTCTCCTAACATTATAATGCACAAAATTGTATTCCCAGCTTTGCAGGTAAATGAAACCAGGAGCATCGGAACAGCCAAAAATCTGTGTTTTCAGATTTTAATAAAAATTTGAATACATGTATGTTTTTACACTGATTTTGAGTTTTATAAGTTTGTATGTGGAAATTCACTTCCCTCACGTCAGCGTGCTGCGTGCGAACTCACTATCCAAAAATACATAGGGTACGCATTTTCCTAACACTATGCATATTTAAATTTGTTGTATTATAGTTTAAACAAATTAAATTTTTGGAGAAGGATGAACATGCCAGTGACCATGATGTAAATATTAACAACACGGCCAGTGACAATTTCAAGTACGGCCAGCAGCGATGTATACACCGATCAGCTGCTGTAAATCTGGCATCATCGCAAAATCACTCACCCGCCCGATTCGGTGACCGCGACTTTAGTCTGTAAATATTATAGCAAGATAAATTTTTTTTGAAATCATTTCAAAGCAAGATTTATAAGAATACCCCTGTCACAGCAAACCTGCATACTCAGCGAATTTCCAATGGAGATATAATGTCTTAATACTACATAAAGCCATTTACCAAGTTTCCTTAAAAATATATTCACAAATAAGCGATTATACTATTTTAATTATTCTCTATAAGAATAGCATTGGGGCTGAGTACACAGGTTTGCTGCATCAAGCAACACAAAAAATGGGTTTTTATGCTAATTTCAATACAACTCAACTAGGTCAAGTCATATACCAGTTTTTACTCATTTATGTTTATAATTAAGGGAGACATAGCATTTAGTTATTATCCATAAGAATAACATGGGGTACGCAGGTATATCAAAGCCGAGTATGTAGATTTGCTGCTACGGGAGCCTTTGGCAAAAAACTATTTTTTGAGCAAATATCAATAGACCACAACCAGATGAAGCCGTATACCAAGTTTTGTCAGTATCCGTTCATAAATAAGCAAGATATAACATTTTTCTTTTCCTCCATTAGAATAAAATTAGACAGTGTACTGTGTTTAGCACTTTGAATATCTCGGTAACCAATTGACGTAGAGGAATGATCAAAATACAAAATTGTGTGTTTTTTAAGCTAAATCCAATGGTGAAAACTAAAATTTGACCGTTTCAAAAACAATATGTACAAAATTCAAAAAACCCATTTTTCGGGTACAAAATACCCCTTTGGATAGAGCGATTTAGCTGGTTTTCGAACTTAAAGTCATAAATGTTGCTTTACACCCTTATACCAAATTTCATCAAAATCGGATCATTTTTACGAGAGTTATCGTGCTCACGGACACTTATATATATATATATATATATATATATACAGTTTCGAACAAATGGTGTTTTTGGGGTCTGGGACCTCAAAACTAAAAGTTATCATGGTCCCAGGCCTAGGTCTTCCCATGCCACCTACGGTAATAGCTTCTTCCCTGTAGGGAAAATTAGCTAAAACTACATGCACAGAGGAATAAATACGCTGTTGTACACAAACGACACCTATAAATACCCCTGTCGCAGCAAACCTGCATACTCAGCGAATTTCCAATGGAGATATAAATGTCTTAATACTACATAAAGCCACATACCAAATCTCATAAAAATATAATCATAAACAAGCAATATATACAATTTTAATTATTCTCCATAAGAATAACATTGGGGCTGAAACGCAGGTTTGCTGCTACGGGAGCCTTTGACAAAAAATTGTTTTTTTGAGCAAATATCAATGCACCACAACCAGATGAAGCCGAATACCAGGTTTCGTCAGTTTACGTTCATAAATAAGCAAGATATAAAATTTTTCTTTTCCTCCATAAGAATACATTGGACAACGTACTGTGTTTAGCACTTTCAATATCTCGGTAACCAATTGACGTAGAGGAATGATCAAAATACCAAATTGTGTGTTTTTTAAGCTAAATCCAATGGTAAAACTAAAATTTGACTATTTCCAAAATAATATGTAATACCCCGTAGCAGCAAACCTGCGTACTCAGCGAATTTCCAATGCATATATATGTATATTAATACCACATAAAGCCACATACCAAGTTTCATCAATATACATTCATAAATAAACGATTTATGACATTTTAATTATTCTCCATAAGAATAACATGGCAGCTGAGTATGCAGGTTTGCTGAAGCAAGGAACACAAAAAATGGGGTTTTATACAAATATCAATACAACTCAAGTAGGTAAAGCCACATACCAAATTTCATTAATTTATTTTCATAATGAAGGCAGATAACACGTTACTTATTCTCCATAAGAATAACATGGGGCTGAGTACGCAGGTTTGCTGCTACGGGAGCCTTGGGTAAAAAATTGTCTTTTTGAGCAAATATCAATGGTCCACAACCAGATGAAGCCGTATACCAAGTTTCGTCAGTATACGTTGATAAATAGGCGAGATATAAAATTTTTCTTTTCCTCCATAAGAATAACATTAGACAACGTACTGTGTTTAGCACTTTCAATATCTCGGTAACCAATTGACGTAGAGAAATGATCAAAATACCAAATTGTGTGTTTTTTTAAGCTAAATCCAATGGTGAAAACTAAAATTTGAATATTTCCAAAATTATATGTGAAAAATTCGAAAAACCCATTTTTGGGGTACTAAACCCCCCCAAAATACCCCTTCGGGTAGAGCGATCTGGCTGGTTTTCGAACTTAAAGTCATAAATGTTGCTTTACACGTTTATACCAAATTTCATCAAAATCGGATCATTTTTACGAGAGTTATCGTGCTCACGGACACATATATATATATACAGTATCGAACGAATGGTGTTTTTGGGGTCTGGGGACCTCAAAACGAAAAGTTATCATGGTCCCGGGCCTAGGTCTTACCATGCCGACTACGGTAATAGCTTCTTCCCTATAGGGGAAATTCGCTAAAAAATTCAAAAAACCCATTTTTGGGGTACAAAACCCCCCAAAAATACCCCTTCAGACAGAGCGATCTAGCTGGTTTTCGAACTTTAAGTCATAAATGTTGCTTTACACGTTTATACCAAATTTCATCAAAAGCGGATAATTTTTATAAGAGTTATCTTGCTCATGGACATATATATATGTATATATATATATATATATATATATATATATACACAGTTTCGAACGAATGGTGTTTTTGGGGTCTGGGGACCTCAAAACGAAAAGTTATCATGGTCCCGGGCCTAGGTCTTACCATGCCGACTATGGTAATAGCTTTTTCCCTATAGGGGAAATTCGTTAAAAGTCAAAACAAAAAATAGACTACTAAAATGTTGTTAACTTAATACTTAATATATTAATATAAAAAAATTAATTTGAGCCATATTGCTCTTTCGAATTTCTTTGAAAATTAAAAATCCTTTAACCACGTAGACTCATCAGGTTGATATTTTATATTTTAAATATCTAAATGAGCTAGAAAACGCAAAACGAGGTATGTTCATTACCTGTGTTTGCTTTGTTTAATTAATCTGGAATTATTTATAGTAAAAATTCTTATAGTTATAGTATTATGAGGGGAAGTGATTCAATTATTCCATTCTGCTATTGGGAATTTAAAACCAAACATCAATACTCCTTAAAATTGTTATAATTCTTCAAGTGTTTAAAAAGTTTGATACCAACTTAATGCTAAAGTTTCAATCAAACTTTCTACTTAGACGCATCCTTCAGTTTAGCCACTCCTAGAAATGACAATAACCACAGAAAGCAACTTTCAAAGTTGTTCAGAACAAGTTACCCTCCTAAAAGTTACTTGGACACAATACTGCAGCAATTAACCACTAAGCCAGCCATTTCCTTCTTGGCCCACGTTCAGCTTTCAATCTTATATATTATACAAGTAAGTTTTTTAGAAAGAGGGAGATCCAAGGTAAACTACTGAAAAGATGTTTACACTTGTTGTGCTAATAAAAAGAGACTGAGATGTAGGACGTAGATTCTATGAATTTCCTTATAATTTACATTTCTCTTTAGGGCTCAGTCCCACAGGCTTTCAAAGCTTCAATGCAAATTTTAAGAAAGAAATTAATTGAATATTGAACAGTTGTCGATTCATTAACAAAACACACCACTTCAGCAAGAACAGAGTTACTATCACTATCACTGCATGACTACTGGAATGAAAACGCAATAGGCACAATTAGCTCTGAGGGGTGTTGTAAATTTAAAAGCATGTGAAGAACATTTGCTCGAGTTTCAGTAGCAGGTCCTTACTCATAAACAATACTATTTTGTTTTCTTTCAAGCTGAGTCCAATGGTCCAATCTATTTAGTCATTGGTCAAAAATCCTTTTTGGGGTAACTGCCCCCCCCCCTCCCCACTGTCACTTTGGTTTTGGAAAAGATATAAATTTATGCTCTACATGTTTCACGATCAAACCTTTTCACAATCGATATCGCGCACACTGACACATGAATATATGGATTCGGTGTTTTTACCAATATGTTTAATAAATAATCTTGACATAATCTTTACTATGATCAAAATTTTCGAGAAAATAACTGAGTATCCTTATTTTTCATGTCAGGAACATTATATCATTTTTTTTGGTTTAGTGAATTTCCCCTGCAGGGAAGAAGCTATTACTGATTTAGTGGGCACGGTAAGTACCTAGGCCTGGGACAGTGATAAATTTTTGTTTTGAGGTCCCCAGATGCCAAAAACACATTATTTGTTCAAGTCATGATAACTTTCATAAAAAAGTCTGATCAGGATGAAATTTGTTTCAAACGTGTGAAGCAACATTTATGACTTGAAAATTAAAAATCCAGAAATATAAAAACAAATTTAAATCAGTTCTTAAAACCTACCGAATTAAACATGTTTGTACAACCTGAGCAGCTTTACAGACCATTGACAAACTGCACGAGAAATTGCCATTTTTTAACCTAACCTCTACCTTAACTTACCCGGCCAACTCCTGTTGGCCGCCAAGATGCCACATGTGGCACTTATTGACCTATCCAAAGTTCCACGACTGGGGCCTACGGATGGAAACAACAAGTATGCAAGTAAGTATAACTATCTGAAGGGGATTTTGTTCACCACAATTTTGTTTTTTAATTTTGTATATAGAATTTTTTGTATGTTGAATTTTAAATCCCACCACTGGATTCAGTTTAAAACAAACAATTTTGTATGTTGAAAAACTGTGGATCGCAGAAGAATTTCAGGTCGACCCTTCAGAGGGCCAACTCCCGTGCCCCTGTGACAGCGTGGATGAGGCTCTCAAACAGGGGATCCGCATTCTGCCCTCCAACTGCTCAACACAACTGACAGGAAATCAATGTACAACAGCCAGGGACCATCCATTCTCAGGTTGGCAGGTTGGGGACCAAACCCGGAGATTCTGTCCCTAACCGCTGTAAATGAAGGGACCAAAGGTGAAAGAGAAGTTTGTCATAATGGACAGCCAGAAGACTTACCATATGTAATGACAACTTCATTTGCTGTACCCAATTTCAGCCTCAAAACTATGATATTAAACGACACAGGTTTAATATCATAATATAGTTTTACACAAATTTTAGCTTGATTTTTCCATAACTAAAATGTCAATATCTATATAAGTAGTGATAGCTCTGATAAAAAAATACACTTCTCAATAGAATTCTGCTTTTTTAAACCAAGTATGATTTAGAGAAACCTGAGAATGATGTCAAGATAAACAATTTTCATATCATGATTGGTCTAAATCAATTGCCTTGTACCACATTTATATATTTTTACCAACTTGTATGTAAGAACATTGTAAGAGTAAATATATTTTGAAGTGTTGTAGGACATTTTGATTTACATCTTGTAATTATAACAACATATATCATGCTAGTAAACAATTTGTTTCGTTTTCAACTGTTTAAAAAGGGAACAAATTGAAAGAATATGTTGGTGAGGACCTTAGTTAAGAATCCCAGTGAAACTCTCCATAAGCCTCGATGTGTCATTTGCAAAATTATGTTGGATCCAGTTGATTCAAAAGCAATAGGGTATTAAAACACAGTTTAATTAAAAGTTAGTAAATCAACTTATATTAAGACATCAATAATGTGACCCACCAACATATAAACATTGTCCAAAAGACGATCATGGAACATCAAAATCCTTGCGAGTTTGACTGATCATCATGTTGATGCGGTCCCTAAAGATGATAGAAACAGTTATATAATTTCAACACAGTTAAATGTTGAAAGGTGCAATGAGCTTAAAACCTTTTGAAACACAAAATGATACCAAATGATTCTTATTAATTTCAAATTGATGTGGTTAATGTGTCACCATTTGATGTTGAAAACCAAGTTTTCTTCCGGGTTAGATCTCAAGCTTTAGTCGAAAGTGATCTGACTTGGCTAATAATATACTTGAAATTTTACATGTAAAAAATTCCATGTCATTTACTTCTGAAGAAACAACAGAAAACATTCATTTTCTGTGTATGTCAGATATTATATTTTTACCAACTTTTCAGGTTTAGTTCATTTTGAAATGTATTCTTCTTTTCTAAAAAGTTCTTCTTTTAAACGTTTGCAATAGCCCAAATAAAAGTTAACAAGAATATATTCGTCCACTTTTTTCTTCAATTTGTTCAAGTGTTTTTGTGTGTTAAAGTCATTTGCCTTTCATATAAAATATACCTCTGTTCTGCATTAGTTGGTTACTGAAATTATTGAGATTGCTAAACACATTACATTGGAGGATAAATAAAATGTTATATGCTGCTAACTGATAAACTTGTTAATACAACTTGGTGTATGTTTTCATCTGGTTAAGATTTACTTAATATCTGCAAAAAAAAAAACAGAACCAGAAAACCTCCTATGTAATAAATATGAATAGAATGTCATTCTTTGGGGGGTAAAAAAAATTATATATATCTTCATTATTCATCAAAATATTTTGGCGAATCTTAGTATGTAAGTTATAATATAACTATATATACATATATATATATATAGTTATATATATTATATTAGTTATATATATTAATAATAAATAAAGGAATAAACCTTGAGCACCCTTTCCTCATATGGAATTAACATAGTGAACTATCATTTGCTATCTTTTCTTAGCTTATAATCGTTGGTGAAGTTGTTTCTTTGATCGTCTAATTTCATTAATTTTGTCAAATAGTGGGTTTGGCGTTTCTGTTTGCACTGCGTTGAGTAAATTTACTTTGTCATTTGGAAGTTGATATAAATGTGGAGTTCTTTAGTATTCATTTTTTGTCCTTTCTTTTCGTATTCCAAAATTTGCAAGTTTTCATTAATATTTTTATAGTTATGGTTTATAGTCATCGGTTTGTAAATGTGTTCTGCAAATGACGATTTTTGTGACATCATGTTGTTAGATCGTATGACCTGTAAGATTTCTTTTGATGGTTAATTTGTTGATTAGATGGATGTATTAGAAATCATCAAAATAATTAATTTGAAAAATCAGGTTTTTATAAATTAACTTGTAGTGACTGTAACAGTTATTATATCAGCCAAACAGGGAGAAGTTTCAAATCCAGATACAGTGAACACATACAGGCCATATGATCTAACAACATGTCAGAAAAATCGTCATTTACAGAACACATTTTGCAAACATATCATAACTATAAAAATATTAATGAAAACCTGCAAATTTTGGAATACGAAAAGAAATGACAAAAAATGAATACCAAAGAAGAACTCCATATTTATACAAACTTCCAAAATAATAAAGTAAATTTACGACTAAGAAAAGATAGCATATGATAGTTACACTATTTTAATTCCATCTGATTGCCTTGTTAGCGAATTTCCCCTATAGGGAAGAAGCTATTACCGTAGGTCTCATGGTAAATGTTAAGCCCGAGTCCATGATAACTTTTCATTTTGAGGTCCCCAGATGCCAAAAATACCATTCGTTCAAATTTTTATATATATAATATGTATATATGAAATATGTATATGTGTATTTTCATATATTTAATTTTTATTGTAAGCACGATAACTCTCGTAAAAAATGTCCGATCTTAATGAAATTTGGTACAAATGTGTAAAGCACCATTTATTTGAATGAGTTTGAAAACCAGACGAATCGCACCATCCGAAGAGGGGTTTTGTACCCCAAAAATGTGTTTTTTGGGGTTTCCACATGTAATTTTTATTTAAATCAAATTTAAATTTTTACCATTGAATTCAGCATAAAAAAAAACAATTTGGCATATTGATCATTGCCCTTCGTCAATTGGTTACTGAGATACTGAAAGTGCTAATCACAGTACGTTGTCTAATGTTATTCTTATGGAGAAAAATAAAAATGTTATATCTCGCTTATTTATGAACATAAACTGACGAAATTTGGTATATGGCTTCATCTGATTGTGGTTCATTTTTGTTTGCACAACAAACATTTTTCGCCTATGGTTCCTGTAGCAGCAAACCTAGGTACTTGGTCCCCATATTATTCTGATGGAAAATAATTAAAATGATATACAAATGTATATATAAATATATAAATGTAATGATATATAAATGTATATCGCTTATTTATGAATGTATATGGATGAAACTTGGTATGTGACTTCACTAAGATGAGTTCTATTGATAGTTGCATAAAAACCCATTATTTTGTGTTCATAACCCTTGTTGCAGCAAACCTGCGTACTCATCCCCAATGTTATTCTTATAGTGAATAATTAATATTTTAAATATTGCTTGATTGTGAATATATTTCTTCTGAATCCTGTTGTGTTTTAATGTGTTATGTTATATATTCATTGGAAATTCGCTGAGTTTGCAGGTTTGCTGCGACGGGGGTGTTTATTTATATATTAGGTTAATGTACTTACACTGTGAAGATGACTTGACAGTCGAAACATGTGTCATGCAAAATAAAAATGACAAAAGGGTACTCAAGGTTTATTCCTATATTTCTTATTAATATTATATTAGTAGCCCTAATTTGTGAAACAAACGTATATATATATATATATATATATATATATATATACTGTACTTAGTAAATTTCCAATGAATATATATATATATACATTGGAAATTTACTAAGTACGCAAGTTTGCTGATAAAAAGATAACACGAGTTTGCACGCAGCATGCTGACGTGAGCGAAGTAAATTTCCACATATAAAACTTTTAAAACATACATTTATTCCAATTTAATTGAAATATGAAAACATTGATTTTTTTAATGTTCTGATGCTCCTGGTTTTATTTACCTGCAATGCTAGGAATACAATTTTTCACATTATAAGGTTAGGAGAAGGTCCAGTCAGGCTTGAAAGTAGGTGTTAGGTTGCTGGGGATTATTCAAATACACCAACAAATGAATAGCATGCTTTTCTTTTGTAAAAACCCCATAAGACAACGTACTGTGTTACCCGATATGCAATTTCTTTGATAACTCGGTACATATTTATGTTAGAATGACGAGATAGGGCTTAAAACTTTTATTTCCCTAATTCCCATCTTAAAACATGCATTAATTATACGTCCGGGGCTTTTCTGACCCTTTTTGGGCCCAAAAACTCGAAATTTGAAAGAATAATCCCCAACAAAGGGGTTTAGAGTTTTCCGATTGATTCGCCCAACGAACTTGTCCAACTGATTATTGAAAGGAACATCCCTACCAAATTTGAAGTAAATCGGACAAAAAATGCAACCGCTAGAGTGCATGCACACATATATATATAATTTTGAACGACCCCCCCAAAACGTGTTCAGGGGTCACGTTAGGAACTTCTATGGTGGTCCCGGGCTTAAGTTTCACTGTGCGGGTCATGCTAATAGTTCACTTTCTATAGGAAATTTACTAAAAACACAATAAAATAATTACAAGTATCCTGAAAAACTAGTTTATTTTATTTGCACTATATATATTCTAAAAAATACCAAAACTTACATTTCAAAACGGAGTTATATTATGATTATATATATTTTCCTCAGACTCACAACATATTTTACACAAACAAACTTCACAAAATATAGGGTTAGCATATTTAAAGACTAACAACATCTGTTTTTAATTTTCGTGTTACTAAACCAGCTGCTTTTAATTTTGTCACCTTAAATGCTGGCCATTAGGAAATTTTGACTTTGTCTCAAGTTGGTGTGACTGTTCAATGTCTCGTAGGGAACTAATACTTTGTGATTTGCTGGATGGGTTTGACTTTGTAAGTGTTTTGGAATGTGTCACCATACTCCAGCCCATGAGTGACTAAAGGCATTGATTATATAGATCTTACGGAATCCGTAAATCCATTATACATTCCTACGATGTATAATCAATGCTAACGGCTTGGACAGATCTTTATGTCTAAAGTCAAACCAGTGACCAGTCATCCTTTTTCTGGGAGAGTTTATAGTGGAACCAATGTAATCCTTTGGGCATTTTTGATATTGAATTGGGTACACTATAAACTTAAGACTCACAATTAACTTAGGTTTCCTTTGATTTGATATTCTTTAGATGTAGAGTTGCTGAAAAAGATGTGTGATTTGGATGCAAATCAAACATCTTGGCTTTTTACAAGGGAAAGCACCACAAAATACACACACAATCTATTTTCTTCGTTGTAATCGGCAGGGAGTTTTGGTTTTGACAATAAGTCTTATAAAGTCAAAGGTTTTGTAAACACTACTCTCGGAGGGGTACTTAAAAAAGATTATGTTAGAAGAGAATTGCGAAGAATACTAAACTTGATCTTAATCTCTCTCTATTTATCTTAGGTAGGCCAGGATGATACTGTGTTATAAGTTTTAGGCTGCTACTGCCAAAGTTTGAAGCTTGAGAGTATTGATGGTTTAAATTGGTCTTTGGTTCTACTAAACTTTTCAGGTATCCACGTTCTTGAAAGGCGCTTTTCAGTTTGTTTACGTATTCGCTCTCACTGCATAGTTTATAACCACAAACTGCTAAACTTTTCGGAATGGATTTTTTTACATACTGAGGAAAACTTTGGTAATGCAAACATTTAAATATATTTGTTGGTTTAATATTGATTTTACACTGAAACTGTTTTTCTTTTAAGTAAATATCAACATCCAGAAATATCACCAATGTAGCTGAGAGGTTCCTTGTAAATTTTAGATTACTAAATCTATTTAGCGAGGCTAGAAAACTTTGAAGTTTCTCATTTCCATGGGTCCAAACCATAAAAACATCATCTATAAACCTCAGCCAACATAAAGGCTGATGTTCTTGGGACGTTATGAAATATTCTTCTAGTTTGGCCATATATAAGTTGGCCAATATATATATATATATATATATATATATATATATATATATATATATATATATAATATATATATATAATAATAACAATATTATAATATATAGTATATATATGATGGTGCCATGCATGTTCCCATTGAAGATGCCCTTCTTGAAGAGACCTTTCTTTTGAAGATAACCCTGTGTCTATAAAGCGGAAACAGATACAGGTTAGAATGAAATGTAAAAGTGTCATAATAAAGGTTTGGACCTGAATTTGGTGGTCTACTTTCCAAGAACCTTTTTACAGCTTGCTTTCCTTCTTCATGCTCGATATTGGTCTATAATGACTGTACGTTATTTTCTCCAGGAAATAATCTGTGTTTTTTTATAAAGTCTTGAAAATATGCGTCTACATATTATATATTCTGAGATTCTCTCTGTGGGTGATGATACCAATGTAACAAAAGGGCGTCCAGGAGGAGAAATAACTTGTTTGTGCATTTTAGGTAAAAGATAGAAAACAGGTGTTTCTGGTATTTTGTTGGTCAAAATATTTACAACTTCATCTGAGAGGGATCCCTTTTCATATTATTGGCTATAAAGTTGTTATTCTTCATTACATTCTCCTGTCTAGTCATCATCTAGTTGTTCATAAGCTGTTACGTAATTTAATTGTTTGTAAGCTTCGGCTTCATAATATTTTCTGTTCATTATAACTGTAACATCTCATTTGTCAGCTGATAAAATAATAATGTCATTATTGTTTTTTAGTGAAGTTATAGCTTAAACTCTTCTTTTGATGGTTTTTTCTATCAGACAAACTTTTACAAAAACTGGGATCAGCAACATTCATCATGATGAGATTAATAAATTGCTCTACTGGATGGTCAGGACTCATATATTGTAGATCTCTTTCCTGTTTGGTTCTGAACTTTCTAATGCAACTGTACAAAGGGTCAGGTCCAGCAGTTACACCTTGTGTTGTATCTTGTATTTGAAGCATTAATCCACTGAAAATATTTACTCTAGTATCCTTGTAAATTTTAACGTATCTGACAGTAGCTGTATTTGATCAGAATGTGGCGTAGGTGCAAAATTTAATCCTTTTAAAATTAAATTTGCTTCATCCTCTCTGAGCAAATAGCCAGATATGTTTATGAAATTAGTGTATTTATTTAATTTCTTTATTAGCATGATACGTGTTGTTACAACTAAGCAGGATAAATGAAATACGCCTTACAACACTATAAGTATATTTACACTTATACTGTTCTTACATGCAAGATGATAAAATATACACAAAATATGGTAAAAGGCGATCGATTTCAACCAGTTACACCGGTCATCATCAGGCCCAATCAGAGAATGACAGAAACAAGATGGCGAACAGCTTATATCCTATTGGCTACCAGAAGTTCTGGAAAAAAGTTGCGATAAGTACCACCAGAGTCAAAGTTGACCTCTGTTCATTGATCAATTTATCCCTATCCTTACATTTTTCATTAAAAATTAACAGCTCTTCCCATGCATTCATTACATTTCCTTTCTTACAAATATGGAGGATATTCAAATTATCTTCAATTGTTCCCAATGAGTGGCCATTTTCCAGGTGGTGTTTTGCGAGATTCGATCTTTCCAGTTTTCGGTTCATTCATGCTGAAACATGATTCTTGTATCTTTTTACAAAATTAACAGTTTGACCAACATAAAAATTACCACAATCATTACAACTGATTTTATATACACCGGGCTTATAAAACTTATCACAATCTTGTGTGTTTGGATGCAGAATTTTACTCATGGTGTTTTGTGTCTTGAAGGCTACGGATACTCCATACTTCTTAAATCGATTTGCAATATTCTGTGCTTTATCGCCAGTGAAATTAAGTGCAACATATCTCGTACTCTCCTTCTCCCGTTCCTTGCTCAGAGTTGTCATATTTCGGAACTGTTCTTGGTTCTTCATCTTCTTCAATATCTTCGCTCCCATTTCATCAATGAGTGTAGATTGGTATCCGTTGGCTCGAGCTATAGATTTTATTGTAGCTATTTCCTTTCTTCTGCTTATTTCACTTGATGGGATCTTGTAGGCTCTGTGCAGCATTGAACGAAATGAAGCGGTCTTGTGGCTTGATATGATACATCGAGATAGTACTATTGATGAAATTGGACAGAAGAGAAATCAACATGAATTCCAACGAGTTATCAACATGACAGTAGTGCAGTTCGAGAAAGAAGTCAAAGTTCTAGAATACAGCCTAAAACATAATGTTGTCGTCAGCAATAAGAAAATGAATGATCTGATGGCGACGGACATTGAAGCGAACGTCAGGATGTTGACCACTGCACAGTGCGACAGGAGATCACCAAAGATGTTCAAATCAACAGAAAATCACTAAATAAGGAGAAAAAAGAAGACCTGAATAAGTGTAACGGTATTAAGAAGAAATTAGAAGAAAGTAACTCACTCGCCCTGAAGGCTGACAAGAGCAATGCCGTTGTAATTATGAACAAAGAGGACGGAGTTGATTATATTAAGAAGACGGAAGATTTTATTGAAGAAAATAACTTCAAGGAGCTTCAGAGAGACCCAACAGAAAAATACCAAAAAGAACTGACAGAGGCTGTGAAGAAGTGTACCAAAGTGAATACAAAAGAATGTAGACCGAAAATGAACATCCTTAACTCAAAAGCTCCAGTAATGAAGGGAATTCCTAAGATCCACAAGAAGAATGTGCCTATTAGACCTCTTGTAAATTTTAAATGTGCACCTACATATAATGTTTCAAAGTTGTTGTCTGCTAGATTAAACAAGGACTTGGAATTAGAATACAAGTATAATGTAAAAAATAGCTATGATTTCATAGATAAAGTGAAACACGTCAATGTAAAGGGTAATAGTAGATTAGTTTCTTTTGATAATTCTAATTTGTACACAAATGTACCTGTCATGGAAACGGTTAATTTGATTAAATGTAGGCTCATAGATAACGGCCATTGGATAAAGTTTATGTAGGAGTGATTTTTTTTTTATTTTAATTTTGTTGTCCCTGGCCTTTTTACAATAGATAAACTCTTCTAGTACTATTCATGAGTATTTTATCAAAATATAAATATCTAGGGCAATCTAGTAGCAATATAATATTACATATTTCAAGTAAGATAATATTTTTTTCATAATTTCAAAATTAAAAAAGTCACGCCCGTCCTTTGTCCCTAGACCTAAAACTTTAACTTTAAAGCTCTACCAAACCGTTTTCGATTTTTATTTCTAACTAAATGTACTTGTTTAAAAACAATCAACTATTTTAGTTCACAATAACTTGACATATAATTTTTTTAAGTTTTTAATTTACCGTTCACTTGGTAAAATAAACCTGTCCCTGGGAAGTATTGTCACTACCGTCCGTGCAAATTAAGGCATTTCAGCTTACGATATTGGCAACCCTGTGGCCATGTTTCCAGTTGTGAGATGTTTACTGTTGTTGTAGTGGGTCTGTGTTTCTGCACAAGGATTTTACTTTTATTTCCATGAGAACTAATCTGTTTACTAAGGTAAGTGTGTAATTTAGAATTCATAGGTGTCACAGAACGTCCACAATGTTTAGCTCATTTAAACTAGCTGTAAATATTATGTCTGATGTACTTTTGTTTGCTTGAATAATGGACAGGTTAGAAATAGAATTCTAGCCGGCAAAGCCAGTTCTACCACTCACGGGGAGCAAAATTTCCCTAAATGTCACTGCCGTCCATGTCACGCCCGTCCATGATTCTGTCCTGCCCGTCCAGACTCGCCTGGACGGTAGTGACTGAAATTTCTGAAAGTTAACACATTTATAATCCCTTATATAATTATATATTTCTAATTATAAATATGTTTGCTGGCACTTAGGTCTTATGATATGAATCAAAAAGGAGTTTTGTGTAATAAAAAAATAAAAATTAAACATTTGTACGGCGTTTCTTTGGCCAATTTCAAACTACATAATGGCTTCATATTTGGCGATGTAATTGCATTTTTCATGGTTTACTAATGGGTTTTAGCGTTCTAAATACGAAAAAACAGCAAAGTGCATTTAGGCCTATTTCCCACCAAGTGTGTAATGTTTAAAATACAATTAATTCATATATTAATTTATGCTTATTTCCATAACATTTTCCACCCTTAAACTATTTATAAATTACTTGGTATGGTTTTCAAATGAACTATCATTGTATTCAAAATTGGTTCTACATTTTCTAAAAATGTATTTAAACAAGTTTCTTTTTAACTATGTATTAAAACTAGGCAGATTTTTGTTTCTTTCTAGAATGGAGGGAGTTACTGAAGATGAATTTAGAGAAAGGCTTAAAAACATGAAAGAAGAAGGATTGAAAAGAACTGCTGAAAGGGAAAAGGCCAGAAAGGAAGAATTACTTCAATTGGCTACTAAAAGAAAAGAGCAACGTGTCAGTTTGGAGAAGAAAAGAATTATGTTAGAAAAAGAAAGTAAGGAGATTGAGGAGCTAAGACAAAAGTTAAATGAAGAATTCCGAAAATTGAAGGAAGAGAAGATAAAGTTAGCAGCTGAAAAAGAAAAACTTAATATGAATAAAAAGGAAAGTAATGTTGTTGATGTTGGAAAAAACCCAACAAAAAAAGAAGTTTACGTTGAACATGTGCAAAGTACTTCCAAACGACAAGCAATGATTGGTAGTTCTAAGAAAAATAAAACCAAAAAGAAGAAAACTCCTACACTTAACTTTAAACAAATTGAGGAATTTCGTAAAAAGGACAGAGATAGAAAGAGAGCTGAAAGAGAGCAAATTAAGAATGATCCTGAAAGCTACCTTGAGTACCGTTTGAGAGAAAAACTTAGAAATGATCGAAGGAAAGAAAGTGGACAAATAAAGCCTATTTCAAAAATGGATAGAAGAAGTGCAAATGCTCAAAGAAAGCAGTGGAGAGAGAGGCAGCGAAGGCATAGATTACGACTGAACAGAGAGAAAGCACTTGATACCCCCCCTAGCTCACCTGAAAACCAGGTTGTTATAGCAAAACCACGTGAGTCCAGGCAAAGTGTTTCAGGAAAGAAGACTATACAGAAAAATAGATACAAGGAAAAGAAGCATATCCAAGAGTTAATGACACAACAAAAGAAAAGAGAACAGCAAATTAATATGTGGAAAAAGAGGTTTTTTAGAGAAAAGGCAAAGAACGCAGCATCTCCTTCGCCATAAAGTTGGCCAGTCAAATTGTAAAAAAGGGTCAAAAAGAGGTTTGCCGCCAGCTAATTTATGGATGTGCTCTTCAAAAACAGTTAAAGAAGAACAGTGAAACATGTACAACCAGAAAAGAAAAAAGAGAAATGTCAAAGTTTGTCAGTGGTCCGGTGATAAAAAAAGCTGGCTTGATGAAAAGATTGTCAATTGACAGTGTTTCTACTCACTTACAACGTAGGTATGCAGTCAAACGAGGTACTACTGACCAGAAATCTCGTGTAGGAAGAATAAAAAAAATCAGAGGCCTCGTAATCAAATATTTTCTTGATGATGAAAACTCTGTACAAGCTCCAGGAAAGTCACAATGCATTACACGGAAGAAAGTAAAAAAGCAAAAGCGCTTCTTGTTGGATTCAGTACGAAACCTTCATAAGAACTTTGTTTCTAAGACTGGGATTAAGATAAGCTATTCCTCTTTTAATATGTTGAAACCTTTTTGGGTTGTTGCGCCAAAGGAGAATGACAGAGATACTTGCAAGTGTGTAAAACATGCTAACTTTGACCTAATGATAAGACCTCTGGCAAGAAATCATATTCTAAAAGTAAAGAGTACAAAAGAAGTTTTAAAAAATGTAGCTTGTTCTGTAGAATCGAAGGATTGCATGTATGGTACCTGTGATAAATGCAAATCAAAATCAATTAAAGACAGTGACATGGATTTAACAAATGTAAATGTTGAAGATGAGATAACTTACTGCAAGTGGGTTAGGAAAAAAGTTGACAAGATTAAAAAAGGAAAACCAAAGAATGAATCAACTATAGGAGAAAATGATGCCGGTAACGTTAATGAAAATAAGAATGTGACGCAGTGCACGATTGTGGTAAAAGAGAAAAAAAGGTGTACAATAAGATACCTGATTGACCAATTAAACAGCTACCTACCTCAGTTCTGTATTCATGTATACAATGCGTACCATCAACGTGTATTCTTGAATGGAGCGAAAAAAGATCTCAAGACTAATGAAATCTTAATAGTTGTTGATTGGAGCGAAAATTATTTGTGCCGCTACGCTGAAGAAATCCAAAGTATGCATTTCGGAGGTTCTAGGTCACAGATTTCACTTCATACTGGGGTTTTGTATACTAAAGAATCAAAACTTAAGCCTACTTCATTCTGCACCATATCCTCCTCCAAGTATCATGGCCCATCTGCCATTTGGTCGCATTTAGAGCCCATTTTAAATCTAATTAAAGACAAGTTCCCAAATGTAGACACACTTCACTTCTTTTCAGATGGTCCTACAGCGCAGTACCGCAACAAAGAAAATTTGTACTTAATGGCAAGGTTTGCTTACGATTTTAACTTCTGGAAAGTGTCCTGGAATTTAAGTGAAGCCGGTCACGGCAAAGGAACAGCTGACGCAATTGGAGGAGTTGTTAAAAGAACGGCTGATTCTATCCTTCTAAAGCAAACCGACATCATTGATGTGCATTCTTTTAAAGAAGCTGTTTCTTCTCTTGCAGTTTTGATTTACGTGGTAGATGAAACAAAAATAACAGCAACTGAAAAAGGCTTAACATCATCTCTTACAGCCATACCAAAGACAATGAAGATACATCAGATTACATGGGCTAGGACAAATCCACAAACACTTGGAGTAAGGCTGTTATCATGCAAAGATTGTACTGGAAGCATAATCTGTTCCCACTTCCCAATTGACTCAGGGAAATTTGGAATGCCAAACAGCATTATTGCTGAACGTATCCTTTTCAATGCTTATTTTGTGCACAAGTACACCAGTATATTTGTACTATTTACTTAGAAAGTTTTTTAATCATGTTTTATTTTAAAATCGAGTAATGATTAAATAATTAATTAAATTGATTGATTTAATTGAAATCTAATGAATCAATAACCAATTGAATAATTTAATTTTAATTTCAATTTAATTAATTTTTTTATTTAATTAAAAATTGCATCAAGTTCAATTTAAATTAAATTAAATTTTAATCCAATAACTTAAAAGAAAATAAATTTCAAAAAATTCCATTATCAATCAATATATTGATTAATTTAATTAATTAATTAATTTCAATTTTAAATTGAAAAATGCTTTCACATATTTCCTTAACAGACCATACAGGAAAGACTTCCCTTCCGAACAATATCCTTACCAATGATGTGACGGTGTCTCCCACCCCATTGTCAGTGTTCCAGGAAACTAATGATATGGATTGTATCCTTTTACAATAAAAAATGCACCAAGATAGTTTATTGCATATTATTAGTAAATAACTTCTTAGTACAACTATTATTATGATTTATATCGTGAGGTAAAATCTTTGTCATAATTTCATTTTAAACTTCCTTTACTTCATCTTTAGCTACTACTGCGCCCGACACAACTGAAAATGTCCAGCCTGGAGACTGGGTTTCAGTGATTTACGACAACACCTGGTACCCTGGAGTTGTGGAAGAAGTCACAGACCAAGACATGACAATCAACTTTATGAAACGTTCCGGAACTTTTTTCGTCTGGCCAACCAAGCTCGACAAACAAAGTGTCCCCCTAAATGGAATTTTGAGCACCTTAAATCCGCCCATAAAAGTTTCCTCGAGGCTGTTTAAAGTTGAAAACAGTGATGAAATCGATCGGTTGTGTTCAATTTATGTTGATTAGTATCACATCAGTGTAGTGTTCATTATGAGCTTTATAAGCTTATAAGTTTATTATGAATTACTGTAGAAGGAACTAAGAAAGTACTAAGAAAATAGGATGTTTCTTAAGTAACAAATTTTATTTTCTTACATTTAAACTAGTTTAAGTACCAATTTTCATACTTTTTTACTTTAAATAGTAGAAGTATTTTCTTTGTGTTTTTCCAATATTCATTTGACTCCAGTCTTATTATTAGTCTCCCCAAGACTATCTTAACCTTAATCAATTAATAAAAGGTATTAATTAAATTTAGATTTTCACTGTAATTGTATTATTTTTATTGAATTCCACCATTACAGTAGTGAAACCTCACTCCCGTCCGTATCAGTCACAACCGTCCAGTTTGCATTATTTTTGTGTCACGCCTGTCAATACTTGTCACTCCCGTCCAGTATGTGTGAAAGTTCATAAAATATTGAAATAAGAATATAATTGACTTTTTAATACTTCAAAACTAAGATATTAAGTAGCAGAACAACATAAAAAATGGTTTTCAATCATATAGGGTACCTTTGGTTCACACCAACACAAAAAAAATTGTTTTTTCCCTTATTATTATGTTTCTGTGCAATTTGTACCCAAAAAAAATTGTATTATGCTGTCATAACCTTACGTGATTTTTTTTAAATAAAGTACCCCCACTGAAACAAGTTTTATCCCTTACAACAGCATTCAAACGACAGTTGATATTTTGTTTATAGCACCAAAAGTCATGGACGGGTGTGACAAAATGTTGTGTCTTGTAACAAAAAAGTGCCAAAACTAAAATGAAACATTAGAAATTAAGCTTTAAAACGGTTTATTAATGAAAATAGATACTCCAAGGTATTTAGTGAAATATAATACAGTAAGAAATTCAAACTTTTATCCCTGCGAAACAAAACAACCAAAATTTAAAATTAAAAAAAAATCACTCGTAGATCAACTTGTAAAATTGTTAAAAATTGTACTGAAACAGAATTATTTTAGATTCAACAATAGGTTTTATGCAAAAAATGATGGATTAGCTATGGGGAGTCCACTTTCCGCAATAATGTCAGAAGAGTTCCTGCAACATAATGAATAATGTATTTTGGAAAGATTGGACAAAGATCATGAAGTACCAATGTAAGTTAGATATATAGATGATATCCTTATAATTTATAGCGAAACCAAGGATAGTGAAAGCAGATGATATGATGCAAATATTCAACAACCACCACAGAAACCTGGCTTATACAAGCGAACTTGAAGAGAGAAAAACCATTTTAAAAATCTTTTTTTTGTATTTTTCACCCAAAAATTTTTAAAACACTTAATTTTGGTTTTGACCATGTTATAGAGCTTAAAAAACAAATAATATAGTATTTTGAATTATTAACCAAGGTCAAGTGGTTGCAGAAAAAATCCAAAAACCTGCTCAAAAAATCTCCCATTTTAATCTTATGGGAAAAAGGTTTTTGGCTTTTTCTCAGTTAATTTTACTTTAATCTTAACATTTGCTTTTACCAATCACTTCAGCTCCACAAAACAATCATTTTGGTGTTTAAATTGTCTACGTCCAACCGTTGCAGAGATATCCAAAGTGCTAAACACAGTACGTTGTCCAATGTTATCCTTATGGAGAATAAATAAAATTTGATATCTCGATTATTTATGAATGTATATTGATGAAACTTGGTATGTGGATTCATGTTGTACTGGTATATTTATATTTGCACAAAAAATTTGTTGTTGATTGTCCCCGTAGCAGCTAACCTGCATACTCAGCCCTAATGTTATTCTTATGGACAATATGTAAAGTTTTATATCTCCCTTAATTATCAACATAAATTAATAAAACTTGGTAATGTAGCTTTACCTGGTTTAGTTTTATTGATAATTTTATAAAAAATTATTTCTTTTCTTCCTCGTTGCAGCAAACCTGCGTACTCAGTCCTAATGTTATTCTAATGGAGAATAAACAAAATGTTGTAAATTACTTATTTATAAATGTATTTTTGTGAAACTTGGCAAGTGGCTTTATGTAGGAGTAAGAAACATATAAATGCTTTGGAAATTCGCTAAGGTTTGCTGCGACGGGGTATTTTGTATTTAGGCTTCACTTTACTATCTGTTCGGAATGGAATAGTTCCTAATAGTCGGAATAGTTGGTAATAGTTGGAATAGTGGATTCTGGTATAGTTACTGGAGGGGCTTAAGGGTTGTGTAAATTAAGACTTATTCCCAACCCATTATTTAGATCTGTTTCTGATCTCATCGTAAAAAGTTACGTTGTGGGTGTTGATGATTTGAATTGAATACCTAAAAGATTTGTACCAACCACATTTTGATAAGGTTGAGTAAAACGTAAGTTGTTTAAAACTAAACAGTTTTGTGACGTGTTGCGGATGTATCCAATAGAAAAATGTTTTTATCAGGATACTCAGGGTTCTTTTTATGTTTTTATAGCAGCCCTTTTCTATGAACCCAATTCTCTAATATATAATTGGCTCAAATCCAAACACTAATCCAGTTTGAAATCAAATGCCGCAGACCACATGACCTATTCAAATCACAAATTTAAGAACACTGAAGAAGATATATAAATCACACAATATGGATCAAATGGGGCTAAACTAAACATAAATGAATAAGTTTTTAGAATACTAAAATTATAAAGTACCCCCGCTGCAGCAAACCTGAACACTCAGCAAATTAAAAATGCATATGTGCTAAATACTATACAAAGCCACTTACCAAATTTCATCAAGATATGCAAGATATAATAAATAACCGAGATATAAAATGTAATTGTTCAAGTAGAATTCAACAACATATTGTGTTTAGTAATTTCAATATCTCAGTTACTGACATAAAGCTATAATTAAAAATACTAAATTGTATACTGAATCCAATGGTGTAACTAGCATTGTTTTTTTAAGATCTATGAGAAAAAAATGTTTGGGGTAGAAAAATCTAATATAAAATAAATTATTATTGAATGTCCCAGGTCTACCTGGTCTATACCAGTTTTGAGGCTGACATTTGGTACAGCAAATGAAGTTGTCATTACATATGGTAAGTCTTTTGGCTGTCCATAATGACAAACTTCCCTTTCATCTTTGGTCCCTCCATTTGCAGCAGCTAGGGACAGAATCTCCGAGTTTGGTCCCCACCTGCCAACCTGAGAATGGATGGTCCCTGGCTGTTGTACATGGATACTCTGTCAGTTGAGTTGACCAGTTGGAGGGTAGAATGTGGGTCCCCTGTTTGAGAGCCTCATCCCAGCTGTCACAGGGGCACAGGAGTTGGCCCTCTGAAGGGTCGATTTGGCTGCTGTCCCATCCCACCCTTTCCTTTCCTTCTATATCCTATCTTTCCGGTAACCTGCACAATATTCCCGCTTGTGGAAGATGTGACTAGCAGCTATACTAGGGTTTCCTAATCCGCAACAATGATGATGATGATGATCTATGAAAAAAAATGTTTAGGGTACAAAAATCCTAATACAAAATAAACATGGATGATGTCACCTGTTTGGTTTTAAAACTTATGAATCAATTCAAAATCTAAAATATAGGTTACTTACCCTGAAACCAACGTCGATTCTATTTTTAGTCGAGTCACAGTTAAAGTTTTTGACCTGACTCGATCATTACAAAATAAGTTTTCAGACTCATATATATTTTTTTTAATGTTTTATGATGATTTTGAATTTTTATATCTATAACACCATCATAAAACAAAAACAATAAACATTGATGAATACTGATATTTCAAAAACAATTCTTTGGTTGAATTAATGAACAGTACCTGGGGACCGAGCTTTGCTCAGGGGAAGGTCAGTAAGTTTGTTTAGATGGCTGGGAGTAATATTTCACCACCTCCCCCAACTGATTACCATATTTTTATAGCTCATTTGCCTCTTTCCTGCATTTTTAAAGTCACTCCAGTTGTTATTTATAAGTCAATGTCCCTTTGATTTATTTTATTACCTGTATATATGTAATCTTCACTCAAATCTTTTAATCTCTGCTCTCAGGAAACCACATGTTATAATCATATACAACATGAGTATAATTTTGACAGTTCCCTGGTTGATTATGTACAGCTGTTTTGTTTTAATTTGAAAGTCCATAAGCCCAATGTTAATTTTTTTAACTTTTCATTTTAGTTTTTTACATTATTTGATTTTTCCTGGGGATGAGGCCTATCTAGAACTTATTTTTATCCCAGAAATGAGTTATTTCGAACATTTGAAGGAAATCGTTGGAGCCGTTTTTGAGATCCGTGTCGCAAGCAAGCAAGCAAGCAAACCTTACTCATATTAGAGTATAGGATAGGATAGGATATGATGGGATAGGATAGGATATTTTTTTTGTTTTATGATGATGTTAGGATGAAAATAATTCAATATCTTCACATACATGCTGATGAAGTTATTAAATGTGTCTGAAATTGATTTTATAATGATCGAGTGAGGTCAAAACTATAGTAACGACTAAAAATAGATCAACAATGGTTTCAGACTAATTAACTGTTTAAGAGTTAACATTATGTAACATCTATACTAGTCAAATAAACCTGGGGGAGAAGCATGATAGTTCTGTGCACAACAGTGTGACGATCTGTAGACTATTCCACTGTTGTATGATATGCTCTGCACACGGTTTGGCTGAATAACGTTCAGTACCTGGGGGGCCGAGCTTTGCTCGGGGGAAGGCCAGCCAGTTTGTTTAGATGACTTGGAGTAATATTTCACCACTTCCCCCTACTAATAATCAGATTTGTATGACTCATTTGCCTCTTTTCTATATTTTTAAGGTCACTCCAGTTTTTATTTATAGCTCAATGCCCCTTTGATTTATTTTACTACTCTATTTATGTAATGTACCTGGGGGGCCAAGCTTTGCTCGGGGGAAGGCCAGTCAGTTTGTTCAGATGTCTCGGAGTAATATTTCACCACTTCCCCTTACTGATAATCAGATTTGTATTATTCATTTGCCTCTTTTCTACATTTTTAAGGTCCCTCCAGTTGTTATTTATAGCTCAATGTCCCTTTAATTTATTTTACTACTCTATTTATATAATCTTCACTCAAATCTTTTAATCTCTGCTCTCAGGAAACCACATGTTAATAATCATAAACAACATGAGTATTACTTTGACAGTTCTCTGGTTGATTATCAACAGCTGTTACAATTCTTTTGTTTTGATTTGAAACTCCATAAGCCCAATGTTAATTTTTTTAACTTTTCATTTTAGTTTTTTTACATTATTTGATTTTTCCTAGGAATGAGGCCTGTCTAGAACGTATTTTTATCCCATAAATTAGTTATTTTGAACATTTGAAGGAAATCGTTGGAGCCGTTTTTGAGACCCATGTCGCAAGCAAGCAAGCAAGCAAACCTTACTCATATTAGAGTATAGGATTAGGCAAAATCTATTTGCAGCTTAAAATAGCCATTATATCATCAGATTAATTAAAGGTAGGGCCCTATTACTATCTCTATTTGGCTCTTAAGTATTGAGTTGCAATGCCCCCCCCCCCCTGGGAAATGAGGCATAATGAAGCAACAAAAGAGAAACCAACGAGGATGATGGAGTCAGTGCGCCAATGTCACATGATATGTGTTCTGTCGCACTGCACTTTTTTCTAGCTAAAGTACTTCAGAAACAGGGATTAAACGTTGCCTTCCTCCTTAACAGGAAAATCCACATGGAATTGAAAAATAGTGACCAATGTTCACAAAGCGGAGTATATAAATTTAAATGTTTAACTTGTAACAAACTATATATAGGGCAGACTGGAAGAAGTTATAAACAAAGATTTAAAGTTCCTATTTATGCACTAAAACAAAAAGAACCAAAATCACATTTTGCATTACATATTTTGAAAGAAGACCACACATAAGGAATACCACACATAAGGACCACACATACTTTAAACAAAATCAAAAAACCTAGAATTTCTTGAAAACCCTATTTTTTAACATTGTTCACACTTTTATTTGGTTTATTATTTTAAAATTCTTTCCTTGACCAAAAAAGATAATTTTCCCTAACTTTCTCTAACAAAAAAAGTGAATTTTCCCTGACTTGCGACTCAAAACACACACTTTTTTACAATCGGTAATAATTAAAAAAAAAAACATGTTTTCTATCGGCCTCCTCTTCCCTGTCCACGCTCTCCTGTTTACTTTAAAGTTTACAGTTTGTTACTGTCCAATACATTTATTGTCATCTTCTCTGTTATGGTTCACTTCCTTTTCTTTACACCATAAATACCCCCATAGCAGCAAACCTGCGTACTCAGCAAATTTCCAATGCATATATATGTATCTTAATACCACATAAAGCCACATATCAAGTTTCACCAGTATACATTCATAAAAAAACGATTTATGACATTTTAATAATTATCCATAAGAATAACAATGCCGGTTGATTATGCAGGTTTGCTGAAACAAGGAACACAAAAAATGGGTTTTTATACACATATAAAAATAACTGAACTAGGTAAAGCCATATAACAAGTTTCAAATATACCCTAACCTTTTTCAAATTTACTGACTTTCCTGAAAGTGTGAACCATGTTTAAAGAAAAAATTAAAAATAAATTAATCAACCAACAGACAGTAAGCTATGAAAATAGAACTTTCAAAATCTTAAAAGATCAAATTATAATAAATTAGAAACAGTAAGTTGAACAACCAAGAAACTTCCCCTCCCGCACTGACCTCGCCCCCGAAGCCCAGAAGGCCCAGGTCCATTATTGAGCTGTTCTTAGAACCTGGCAAATCACATTAATAGACGAATCGAGAATATCAATAATCAGTATCAGTTGAGAATGGTGAGACGCCATAGGTGCTTCTGCGAAAAACTTAGAAACAAGTGCCTCCCGATGGACCACATATCACTTTGACCAAGAGAGTATGGAAAGATTTTGGCTTCGTCCAACCCACCAATTACTCCTGCACTTCTTCCGCCACAAGTTAGTTGGCTAAAGCAAGAAAGCCACCAATGATATTTATACTCCTGCTTGTTGACAACATGTTTGTACAAAGACCAACAGTGCAATATGTTTTGTAAGGGGCTTTAAGTCAATCAAATTGTAGTCTGTGTACAAATATTAAGGTTCTTATAAATAAAGAAAACAAACCAGATTTAACATGTTTATTTATAAAAAATTTAACATAGTATTCACTATCTACATAATGTACAATATAGTTAAAGCCCTATTTGAACAAATTATGAATCAGCCTTGTTAAAGTAATGCCCAATGTCTCTAATTGATATACAATGATAAAAACCAATTTCTTTAGATAAGTTTTAAATTAGGTAAATATCATATGTAATACTAAAGAAAAAACACAATAATATTGGTTTCAGCCATTGTTATAAAATTAAATGAGGTTATAATAAAATATAATTGTTTTATAAAAGCTGATGGAAAAGACCGTAGGTAAAATACTCTCAAATATCATGTTTTCAAATCGTTTCAAGTTCTCCCGAGTTCATCCTTTGCCCTGCCTTTGGACACTGTCCTCAGTACTGATTGAAACGTGCAGTCAGGCTTACTCTAGCAATTTATTACTTTAAGTGTTGTTGTGAGTTTGTTTTTTGGAAAGTCATGATAATAGGACACTTTTATTTAAAATATAACTAAGGTAATATTTTGCATTGCATTACCTGACGATTAAACTATGCCTAATTATTTCTTGAATTTCCGGTAATTCCCTGCAAGATAATCCTCAGGGCAAAGTTTTGTTGTGCGTTAGTTATTGATGTGTTCAGAGATATATCCACATTTTGTACAACATCTAGTACTTAAAACTATGAAGAAGAAGATGTAGAAGCAGCAGACTTATCCTGTTTTCTGTCAAAATTTGACTGCTTGTGTTTGTTTAGGAAAGCTTTAAAACTCTCACCTTCCTTCATTTCCTCTTCATCTGAAACAAAAAGAAAATATTACTTTGCAAATAGAACCAATATGTAAAATAAGCGCTAAGACATAATTTTTTTATTTCGTATTTTCATCTTAATGTACTTTAATTTTCCTTCAATTTAATTAAAAGAAATAGGAAATATTATGTCTAGAAAGCCATAACTCATTGTTACAAAAAAAATTAAATTTTCAGTCAGAAAGTTTTTCTGATTGAAACAATTTTGCAACACTAATTTACTAAGATCCTTAGATACGAGGATGATTTAGCTTGTTGGGGAGAATGACAATGATTCGTTGTCCATCAGTGTGTGGGTGTGTTCGTAATGCAATATCGTTAAAACAGCTTTTCAAGGATCGTTTTCAGATTTTACATAAATGTTTTCCAGTACACTTCACGCTTCCAGTTCAAAAATGGAACACATTCGTTAAACCGTTTTTTATTAATTAACAAGTTGTGCAACTTCCATAAGATAAAGCATTGGATACAAATTGCTGATTGTAAAGTACGAGTTACTAATAAAATATTGTTTCGCAATTACAAGAAACCAATAAAACATGGTCCTACTTGTTTTATGATTGAATAAATAAATACTGTCTGTTTAAAATTAGTTTCCTATTCAATTTATCAAAGGTTTTTGAATTTTTAGAATAAACTAATAATACCAGTTTTTATAAATAAAGATAACGTTCTCCTATAATGTGAATAATGTGAGTAAGTTAATATTTTATCCGCTATATTGCAGCAGCCATTTATTTCATATTTACTTCTGCCAGCTGTGTTCTTTTGTCAGTTTATGATATTTAAATACTTCATAGCAAACCTGCATACTCAGCTAATTAAATTTCAATTTACAAATATACACTTCACTGCATAGGCAACTTACTTTGTTATTTTTGTTTAAGAATTTGCACCTCTAATATTATAAAGTTGAATATAATCAAGAACAATTTATCCTATGACCTAAAACTAACCAAAATAAAAGTAGATATTTTCCTACAGAGTCCCCAGGATCAAGACTACTATAATCTGTCTGTTATAGGTATTTAGGCGGTTTGAGGGGAAGCATTAGTACCCCCTCCACTGGATCAGAGCGTTGAATGATATCACAGCTGTTTTTTTTAAATCAAATCAGTGTAGGTGAAAGACAAACAAGTTCATCGAAGGATCGGTGAACTATCGTATGCTTAGCTGTTTATAAAACGATCATAACAAAACCAAAAACCTAACCATAACAACCTAAAATCACGAGTATATAGGACTATTATGTTTTAACATTGACTAACATAGCCAATGGTTTTAATATCATTGCATACTATTCTATATTAGCCTTGGAAGACATAAATAAAGCAAAGCAAATAAAGCTTTCCCTCATTGCTAAGTAAATGGCAAAATCAACTGTTATTTTTAAATTCCCATTACCCAATTAGGTATCCGATTTTTCGTGTTTTGTAAGGATGCTATCAAGATTTATAAAATAATTTACAAGCCAGAATATGCCTTAAATAATGTATCATAATGTACGCTTTGATAAAAAATACATTAAAAGAAAATGTAAATGAGAAGCGGACCTTTATTATTTGGATTACATACTACAGTTGTTGTTGTTGTTATTGGCGGATTAGGAAACCCCAGCTTTGCTGCTAGTCACCTCTTCCACAAGCGGGAATATTGCGAAGGTTACCGGAAAGATAGGATATAGCAGGAAAGGAAAGGGTGGGAAGGGACGGCAGCCAAATCGACCCCTCAGAGGGTCAATTCCCGTGCCCCTGTGATAGCTGGGGTGAGGCTCTCAACAGGGGACCCTCATTTTGCCCTCCAACAGGTCAACTCAACTGACAGGGTATCCATGTACAACAGCCAGGGACCATTCATTCTCAGGTTGGCAGGAGGGACCAAACCCGGAGACTCTGTCCCTAGCCGCTGCAAATGGAGGGACCAACGGTGAAAGGGAAGTTAGTCATAATGGACAGCCAAAAGACTTACCATATGTAATGACAACCTCATTTGCTGTACCCAATGTCAGCCTCAAAACTGGTATAGACCAGTCTTAAGGTACATACTACAGTATAGTTTTACATATAAGGTAAACTTTAAGCAAAACGATAAAATTAAAATAATAGCAATTTCTATTGGAGATTTGAGCAGCAGCACATGGGTGGTTCGATTTTATATCAGGCCTATTGACAACAACATAGATTTGTGGTTTAAACTCTTTCTATGGGGTCTAGACCCTCACTGTCAGTGTCGTCCCTACTTTCACTTCCATAATTATCCTCGTAAAATATTAATTGATCATAATTAATCCAATTTTCTACAGTAACAGTATTTTTTGTTGTGTCAGGAATGTCAGGAAATACGTTATTTCGGTTTTTAGCGAGATCTTCTAGGTATTTGTATATACCCCCGTAGCAGCAAACCTGCGTACTCAGCGAATTTCCAATGCATATATATGTATCTTAATACCACATAAAGGCACATACCAAGTTTCATCAGTATACATTCATAAATAAACGATTTATGACATTTTAATTATTCACCATAAGAATAACATGGCGGCTGAGTATGCAGGTTTGCTGAAGCAAGGAAGACAACAAATTGGGTTTTATACAAATATCAATATAACTCATGTAGGTAAAGCCACATACCAAATTTAATTAATTTATTTTCATAATGAAGGCAGATAACACGTTACTTATTCTCCATAAGAATAACATGGGGCTGAGTATGCAGGTTTGCTGCTACGGGAGCCTTGGGTAAAAAATTGTTTTGTTGAGCAAATATCAATGGTCCACAACTAGATGAAGCCGTATACCAAGTTTCGTCAGTATACGTTCATAAATAAGCGAGATATAAAATTTTTATTTTCCTCCATAAGAATAACATTAGACAACGTACTGTGTTTAGCACTTTCAATATCTCGGTAACCAATTGACGTAGAGAAATGATCAAAATACCAAATTGTTTGTTTTTTTAAGCTGAATCAAATGGGGAAAAATAAAATTTGACTATTTCCAAAATTATATGTAAAAAATTCGAAAAACCCATTTTTGGGGTACAAAACCCCCCCAAAATACCCCTTCGGATAGAGCGATCGGGCTGGTTTTCGAACTTAAAGTCATAAATGTTGCTTTACACGTTTATACCAAATTTCATCAAAATCGGATAATTTTTACGAGAGTTATCGTGCTCACGGACACATATATATATATATATATATATATATATATATATATATATATATATATATATACAGTTTCGAACGAATGGTGTTTTTGGGGTCTGGGGACCTCAAAACGAAAAGTTATCATGGTCCCGGGCCTAGGTCTTACCATGCCGACTACGGTAATAGCTTCTTCCCTATAGGGGAAATTCGCTAAAAATGAACACAACTTGTTTAGCTAGTCTATTTTCTAATATCAGGACTTTTTGTGTCAATCTAAAACAACATTGAATAATTTAGCTGGAATAATGCATACACACCAAATGAATCAAATAGTAAATAAACATAAACACTATTTTGACATTTTGAAACAAAGTACGACCAGCTGGATAGGGTATCCAGCTGACACGGAGGAGTGGGAGAAACAATTTAACCTCCCCTTAAACCGCCTAAATTTAACAGACAGATTACAGTGGACCTGTTGCTCTAAATCAAGCAATCAGCTGTTATTTCTGTTTACCTGTGTTTTACTCTATCATCACCTGTCTTAGAATGCACCTGAATTCAAACTACTCTCCATGTTATATTTATGGGAGAAAATTGAACTTTGAGGGTTGTCGTGTACCCTTCAGCAAAACAGTATTGGAAATTGAAAACCACTTTGCAAAACTACGAATCTGGGCCATTTTTTTACACCTTAACCCATTCGCGCAGACTCACGTGCTGGTTACGTGGTCTGCCGCCCGACCCGGACGCCGACTCACGCGCTGGTTACGTTATCAGACTTTGACCTTGATTTGTTCACGTAGTTCGCCAGATATCCGACAGATACCATTGGCATGCATTCACCCGGTATCTATACGTACAGCTGTGCTAATGTTTAGTTGCCTAACCTGCATTTTACATCATTGTTTGTTGACATTTGTTGTGAGTTGCCAGCTGTGCGGTAACTCGCGAGTTGTCTGTTCTGTTGTTATGTGTTTGTTTATATCCTTGAAAAATGACTCGTAAGAACTTACGTGATTCGGAAATCGATCGTTTTCTATTAGACAGTGGAAGTGAAAGTGATTTGGACAGTGACAGCAATGAAAAACCTAAGGATCATTATTTTACTTTTGATAATTTGTTTGTGCAGCCGCCGAGGAATGAGAGTGAAGATGACGAGGTCGTACTACCTTCGGATAATGAAGACAGGGAAGGTAATTTTAGTATATCTTCTATGCCTAGCCCATTTGATAATCTGCCAGAATTGCCCACAACTGTGGACTTTGCTTTTCCAGAGTCTATTGAGTTTCCTGTTGAGGCTAGAAACAGTCCAACTCCGATGGAGGTTGAGAGTAGGCCTATGCCTGATCCAGATTTTGTTGTTAGTCCTAGTACCTCGAGTACAGATTTTGATTTAGTTGTTAGGTCTAGTACCTTAAGTATGAAAGTATGAATTTGAACACTAAATAAACCGAAAAAGTTTGTTGATAGTGACTGGCCTTGGCTAGATCAGCCTAATGAACCCAAGCAGATTAGATTTCGTGGGGTGCCTGGCGTAAATTCACATACACTGCATAGACTAGGAAATAGTCCTAGTGAGTTAGATTGTTTTGTTGAATTTTTGGGCAATGAGTTTTGGGAGACAATATGCACTGAAACCAACGACTACGCAAGAAAAATACTAAATCACCCTGGAAGAAAAAACTAAAATCTGATGAAAAATGGAATGAAGTAACAATTGATGAGTTGAAAGCATACTTTGCTTTATATATCAACATGGGCCAAGTGAAAAAACCAGACCTAAAGAAATACTGGACTCACCGAAAAATTATAGAGACAAAGATTTACACAGAGACTATGTCTTTTGAAAGATTTACATCAATACCGGTATCTAGATTCTTACACTTCCATGACGAAGAATTTGAAGCTACCGATGGGTCCGACAAGATAATAAAAATTAGGCCTATAATAAGGTATTTGGAAACAAAGTTCCTACACACTGTCGAACCAGAACAAAACCTCGCGCTTGATGAAAGTCTTCTGAAATTGAGAGCTAGGCTATGAATAATACAGTTCAACCCAAAGAAAAGGGCTAGGTTTGGGGTCAAGATCTATAAAGTTTGCGAATCATCATCAGGTTACTGTTTTGTCTTCAAAATCTATGTAGGGGACGACAAAAAAGATGATCTTTTGGCAAGCGAGTCAGAAGTTTTGGACCTTATGGAACCCTTTTTTGGAGTTGGCCATACAGTATACTTAGATAATTGGTACTCTTCGCCTTTTCTGTACACAAAACTAGTTGACAAAGATCTTCATGCAGTAGGCACAGCCATTATTGATAGAAAATGTATGCCTCGCGTCTTCAAAGAGACACAGTTGGAAAAGGGGAGGCTGTAAAACGTTCTGGCCGCGGTGTCCTCGGAATCAAATGGTTAGACCGAAAGAATGTGCACATGCTATCTACAATGCATACAGATATTGACATGAAAGTTTCAAAAGTATCCAGAATAGGTGAGAAACTAGTGGAAGTAAGGAAACCACAGTGTGTCATTGAATATAACAAGGGAATGTTAGGAGTGGATCGACAGGACCAAGTTTTGTCATGTTTCCCTATTATGCGAAGATCTGTCAAAGCCTACAAAAAGATATTCTTTTATTTAATTGACATGACAATATATAATGCTCTTTTTGTCTTCAAGAAAGTGAAGAAAATTAAGAAGATGCGCTTTACAGACTTCAGACTCAATTTAGTCAAACAGATTTTGGAGTCCGTGACTCTTCCTGCATGCGCTACACCAGGTCGAGCTCCACTCGCGCCCTCTCCTCTTCGGCTGCAATGCAAGCAATGGGCACATTTCCCTAAGCAGATTCCACCTACTGCTTGCAAAAAGTTCCCTGCAAGAGCCTGCAAAGTTTGCACCTCACACAAGAAAAGGGCTGAGACCAGATGGCTGTGCGGGCAGTGCGACATCCCACTGCACCTTGAAAATTGTTTCAAGGCCTTCAAATTCAAATTCAAATATATCTTTATTCACCAATATACATATTGTACATTGAATAGCGTCACAATATACTTCATGGCACAAATTATAATTCTAAAGAAATACAAAAGAATCTCTTCACGAGGCCTGCTCTAATAATTGTTTATATAATTAATGATAAAAAGAGAACAGAAACAATTAATACTAGCAAAACAATTAAAATCTAGAGTACAAGAAAAATGAGTGATGATTATTCAACAACAACAAACAAATCTTCAAAAGAGTATAAGTTTAAAGTTAGTAGGTAATTTTTAAAAGTCTTTTAAATTTTTCTAAATTTTGTTCCTCAAAAATATTTTTTGGTAAATGAAATAAAAATTTTTTGCCCATGAAACAAGTCTTCTTTTCAAAAAATTTTAGTTTGTGATTTTCAACATATCTATTATTTCTAGTATTGTAATTATGATTATTGGGATTTTTGGTTGAAATATTCATTTTTTTAACATATAATACTATTTCGTAAATATATAGGTCATATACTGTCAAAATTTCTAGTTGAGAAAAAAGAGGTTTAGCGGATTGATTCTTTTTAATATTAAAAATTATTCTCAATGCTCTTTTTTGCTGTAGAAGAATTCTGTCCAAGTTTTTCTTTGTAGTAGCTCCATAAATAGCTATGCCATAAGACATGTGTGAATTTATTAAAGAGTAATAAATAGTTTTCAATGCATTAATATTACAAATTTTAGACATTTGACGTAAAGCATATAATCCAGAAGACATTTTTTTAACTACATAATTAACGTGCTCATCCCAACACAAATTTTGTTCAAGTATTAATCCAAAAAATTTTGTATTTTCAACTTGTTGCAATTTTGAATTTTCTAGAATGATTTCTGGTTCTAAATTAGATCTGGTTTGTTTAGTACAAAAGGATATAAAATTTGATTTATTTAAGTTTAATGTAAGATTTTTGCTATTTGAACATTCTTTAACTGATAGAAGGCTTAGAAAAGATTTTAATTCAATGCCATCTTTAGTTGTATCTGATATTGTGATATTGGCATCGTCAGCATAGAGGCACATAGAGCCTCCTGCCTCCACCAAATTTGGTAACCCATTTATGTAACATAAAAATAATAAAGGGCCCAATAATGACCCTTGAGGGACGCCTCGTTTAATAGTTTGAAAATTAGAGATTAGGTTTTGAAAATATTTATATTTACTATTAGGATAAGAAAATTCATGGTGGACTTGTATACACTGTTGTCTATTACTTAGGTATGATCTGAACCATACGTACTCTTTATTCTTAATATTAAGGTCTTTTAAAATATTTAGCAATTTAATATGTGATACACTGTCAAATGCTTTTGAATAATCAAGGAAAATTCCGATAATTTTTTCATTTTTGTTGAAAGCGTTAATTATTGATTCAATAAAATTTATACCTGCAGTTATTGTGGATGTCCCTGGTCGGAAACCATGTTGTTCATCATCTAGTAATTGATTTTCTTCTAAATAATGTAATAATTGGTCATATACAACTTTTTCAAGAATTTTTGAGAATACTGGTAATAAAGATATCGGTTGGTAACTTGCAGGGTCATCCAAGTTTCCTTTTTTAAATAACGGTATTACTTTTGCAATCTTTAGTTTACAAGGGAAAAATCCTGATATTAGTGATGAATTTATAATGTGTAAAAGAGGTTTGGAAATTAGTGGAAAAGTTTGCTTGATTATTGTGATTGGGATGTCATCAATACCAGTGGATAACTTATTTTCAAAACCCATAACTGTTTTTTCTAAAGTTAATTCATCAATCTGTTTGAACCTAAAATTACTTGAAAACTTTTGTGATTTGGAAATATTTGGATGATTAATATTTTGGAGTTTCGAATCTTCCACAGCATTGATAAAATAATTATTAAAAATATTACTAACAGCAAGTGGATCCGTAATCAGTTTGCCATCTTTCATTAAATTTATGTTGCTATTTACATGGGCTTCTCTATTAATTTCTGATTTAATAATTTTCCAGGTTGCACTTGATGCATTGCTAGACTGAGTTATTCTACCATCATAAAACAGTTTTTTTTCTTTTTGTATTTGAGTCTTTATTCCAGACTTTAAAGTTTTTATTTTTTCTTTCGGGTTTTCCGTTTTTTCAGCTCTGTACTGTTTTTCCAAATCTATTATTTCTAATCGTTTATTTTTTATTTCATCAGTTATCCATTTTTCACTGTTAGCGAATTTCCCCTTTAGGGAAGAAGCTATTACCGTAGGTCTCATGGTAAGACTTAAGCCCGAGACCATGATAACTTTTCATTTTGAGGTCCCCAGATGCCAAAAACACCATTTGTTCAAATTTTTATATATGTATATATATATATATATATATATATATATATATATTTATATATATATATATATATGTGTCTGTAAGCACGATAACTCTCGTAAAAAAGGTCCAATCTTAATGAAATTTGGTACAAATGTGTAAAGTACCATTTATTTGAACGAGTTCGAAAACCAGATGAATCGCACCATCCGAAGGGGGGTTTTTGGGGGGTTTTGTACTCCAAATGTGTTTTTTGGGGGTTTCACATGTAATTTTAATTTAAATCAAATTTTAATTTATACCATTAAATTCAGCTTAAAAAAACAAACAATTTGGTATTTTGATCATTGCTCTACGTCAATTGGTTACCGAGATATTGAAAGTGCTAAACACAGTACGTTGTCTAATGTTATTCTTATGGAGAAAAAGAAATACCCCCGTCACAGCAAACCTGCGTACTCAGCGAATTTCCAATGAATCTATATGTCTTAATATTACATTAAGCCTCTTACCAGAATTCATAAGAAATATATTCATAAATAAGCGATATTTAAAATATTCATTATTCTCTATAAGAATAACATTAGGGATGAGTACGCAGGTTTGCTGCAAAAAGGAACAAAAAATAATGGATTTTTATACAAATATCAATAGAACTCATCTAAGTCAAGTCACATACCAAGTTTCATCCATTTACATTCATAAATAAGCGATATATAACATTTTTATTATTCTCCATAAGAATAACATGGGGACCGAGTACCTAGGTTTGCTGCTTCGGGAACCATGGGCGAAAAATTGGTTTTTTGTTCAAACATCAACAAACCACAACCAGATGAAGCGATATACCAAGTTTCGTCAGTTTATGTTCTTAAATAACCGAAATATAAAATTTGTCTTTTTCTCCATAAGAATAACATTGGACAACGTACTGTGTTTAGCACTTGTAATATCTCAGTAACCAATTGACGTAGAGCAATGATCAAAATACCAAATTGTTTGTTTTTTTAAGTTGAATTCAATGGTATAAACTAAAATTTGATTTAAATAAAAATTACATGTGAAAACCCCAAAAAACCCATTTTTGGGGTACAAAACCCCCCAAAAACCCCCCTTCGGATGGTGCGATTTGTCTGGTTTTCGAACTCGTTCAAATAAATGGTACTTTACATATTTGTGCCAAGTTTTATTAAGATCGGACTTTTTTTACGAGAGTTATCGTGCTTACGGACACACATATATATATATATATATATATATATATATATATAAATACATATATAAAAATTTGAACGAATGGTGTTTTTGGCATCTGGGGACCTCAAAACGAAAAGTTATCATGGTCCCGGGCTTAAGTCTTACCATGAGACCTACGGTAATAGCTTCTTCCCTATAGGGGAAATTCGCTAAAATTGTATATCTCGCTTATTTATGAACGTAAACTGGCAAAATTTGGTATATGGCTTTATTTGGTTGTGGTCTATTGATATTTGCACAAAAATCCATTTTTTTCCTGATAGTTCCCGTAGCAGCAAACCTGCATACTCAGCCCCATGTTATTCTTATGGAGAATAATTAACGTGTTATCTCCTTTAATTATGAGCATAAATTAATAGAACTTGGTATGTGGCTTTACCTAGTTGAGTTATAATGATATTTGTATAAAAGCCCATTTTTAGTGTTCCTTATTTCAGCAAACCTGCATACTCAGCCGCCATGTTATTCTTAAGGAGAATAATTAAAATGTCATAAATCGTTTATTTATGAATGTATATTGATGAAACTTGGTATGTGGCTTTATGTGGTATTAAGATAAATTAATATGCATTGGAAATTCGCTGAGTATGCAGGTTTGCTGCTACGGGGGTATTTTGGTTGTTTATAGTAGTTAATAACTTAGGAAAACTAATTTCAAAAGCGTAATTAAATATTGTAAAAAAAGTGTCATACTTAGATTCTACTGTGGCCTGGTAAACCTCTAACCATTTTTCATTTGACAACAATCTACAGAATAACTCTAAATTAGATTTAGTAAACTTCCTCCTATAACCCTTATTTACATATTTTATGGTGCTTTTAGTTCTTTTGATTTCAAGCAGTTGACCATCATGGTCAGATATACATGTAATAATTCCTGAAATGTGTAATTTACTAGATTCAATATTACAAACAAAATTATCAATTGCTGTTTGTGATTCAAGAGTTACTCTAGTAGGGAAATTTACCTTGTATTCTAAACCATACAAATCCAAAATATTAACAAAATTCCTATAATTTTTACCTTTTACTAGTACATTTATATTGAAATCACCAGCAATAACAATTTTATTATATCTATTGCTTATTATGTCACAAAGTGAGTCAAAACGATCGAGAAAAGATTCTATGAAGCATTGTAACGGAGACCTGTACAAGCATACCAAAACAAATGAAAATTCATCCATCGTAATTTCAGTAATACAAAATTCAAACTCTTTTTCAACTAAAAGATTCTGGGCTGAGGAAATGTGTACGTTTTTACTTTTGATATTATTTTTGGCTAGGATTAAAGTTCCTCCTACTAGTAAAAAATGTCTGGAAAAAAAAGAGCATATCTTATAGTTATCAATCTTGAGGAGCTTAATTTCTTCCACTGTCATTTTATGCTCTGATAAACAAACTATATCTGGCTGTATTTCATATAAATTTATTTTTAAGATATTAAGACGTGAAGATAAATGTTGGACATTTTGATGCATTATTTTAAGTGCCTTCCACACTCAAATACTAAAAGGAAAAGTGAACATGTAAATAGTGTACAATTAGTGAAGTGAAGTAAACTTTTAGTTAATATTCGTATGTTTTTGCTTTGTTGCTATGGAAATTTAATGATTTTTTGTGTGAACCGCCAAAAAATGTATGGTGAGTACTTTTGTAATTTCTTTATATTTCTGTTACTATCAAATATATGGTACTAATATTTTTGTTCCATGTAAAGTTAGGTATAAACATTAGATATCAGCATTGAAACTCTTTGTAAAAAAATAAAATATACATAAAAAAAATTACTTTTAAAAATTGATTTTTAATTATTTTTTTTTTTATTGGTACAAAACTTTTTTGGGTGATATTAGTCCTTTAAAAATGTTTGTATAACATAGAGCAACAACTTCCCAAAAAAATGGTGAAAGTTTCATCAGTTTTAAAAATTAATGAAGTTAGAGTTTTAACCAAAAGCCTGCGTTATATTATAAATTAATTGCTGCCACCAGTCCTGCAGAGACCAAAATAATTGCTTCCTTAATGGGTTAATCATTGAAGTTGGTTCAAAAATAACAGAGGAGTTCTGTTCACAAAAATCGGCTTAGGGTATTATATATATAGAGATTTTACTTATTTAACATTTTGTGATGACATGTTTGTTAGAACTTATATAACAGCAGTAAGTTTCATCTACCATTTCTGAGTTCGGTCATCCCATTAAGCGAATATTTTAGCGTACTCCTAATTCATTCTCCATAAGAATAATATTAGGGTTGAGTACGCATGTTTGCTGCAACGGAGAAAATAAATAGTGTTTTTTTTGCAATTATCAATATAACTCAACCAGGTGAAGCTACATACCAAGTTTTATTAATTTAGGTACATAGTTAAGGGAGATATAAAACTTTACTTATTCTCCATATGAATAACATGGGGCCCGGGCCGAGTATGCAGGTTTGCTGCTACCGGGAAAAATCAACGAAAACCACTTTTTTGTACTAATATCAACATACCACAACTAGTTGAAGCCACATACCAAATTTCATCAATATACATTCATAAATAATTGAGATATAAAATTTGATTTATTCTCCATAAGGATAACATACTGTGTTATGCACTTTGAATACATCTCTGCAACGGTTGGACGAAGAACAACAATTAAAACACCTGTTTTGTTGAGCTAAACTTATTGGTAAAAAGAAATATGAAGTTATTAAAAAAATTATCTGAGGAAAATCCAAAAATGTTTTTCCCATAACATTAACATAGGAAATTTTATGAACACCTTTTTTACTTTTCTCCATAACCACTTAACCTAGGTTAATGATTCAAAGTACTTCATAATTTGTTTTTTTAAGCTCTATTAAATGGCTATAACCAAAACTGAGTGTTTTTTTTATTTGGGGTAAAAATATTAAAAAAAACAGATTTGTTGAAACTTTTGAACCCCCATAAAGAGCACTTCCCATAGTCCGATCGATCTGGTCTTAAAACTTACTCATAAATATTACTCTCCACATTTGTGCCGAATTTCAGATGTTTCTTTCAAAAGTTATCAAAGTAACGAAAGTAACTTGGTAGATAACATGATCAAGAAGACAATAAAGAAAAAGATCACATAATGAAAATAATATGCAACAAAAGAACTTTATATAAAGTATACCTCATAATAAGCAATCCAAAAAAGATTTGACAGGAAGAACTTCATACAACAAGAAACAATGCCTTCAGTCTAATCAACAAGAAAATCAATCACAACATCAATGATGCAAAAGAAAATGACTATGACAAATCTGGAATATCTAAAATCAAATGTTTGACCTGTGATAAATTTTATATAGGACATACAGGGAGGTCTTTAAACTCACGTTTTAAAGAACATGTACAAGCTTTAAAAAGCAACAATAGAAGAGCATTTTCGCCGAACACTTGCTTTGCACTAACCACAACTATAAGAGGATAGGTAACATGAATATAATAGAATACTTAAGAAAAGGGGAAAGAATGAACACTAAAGAAAATGTATACATGTATTTGTAATATAAAATAACCTCAAAATATTTTAAACATCCATTTTGAGACAAACAACCCAATTTATGAAAAAGTTCGGCAACTAAGAGAGATAAATCACTCTCTATGTAAACTACTAGTCTGTAGATAACAGATAACAAACATCTGTTTTAAATTTTAATATAATTTATGTACTTTGTTTATATAAGGTTAAGAATTTGTTGACTATGATAATGGCCTCAACAGCCGTCGAATAAATAACTGATTACCAGCAAAAAACAGGGTACTCAGTTTACTATTATGATATTATTCATATTTAGATATACATATATACATATATATATATATATATATATAAATTTGAACGAATAATGTTTTTGGCATCTGAGGATCTCAAAACAGAAAGTTATCATGATCTTGGGCTTACCCATTGGCTCACAACCTCGAGTATACTCGTGGCCGCCGTAAGTAGCCCGGACGTGCAACCCCGAGTATACTCGTGATTGTATAAAAAAAATAAAAATGTATACTTTAATAATTCTTTACAAATGTTTAGTCTAATAAGAATAGATTGTGTATGATTGATTTTTTGTGTCATGAAACATCTTGAGGAATTTTATATGCATATGCCCATACTTCGGGAACTTAGTCAAATTTTGGAAAAATATGATTTTTGAAAATATGTTATATCTAGGTCAAATGTAAATGTATCACTATAATTTTTTATTTTCATGTAAAAAATAAATAACCTTCAAGTAAATAATAGTTTTTGGGCTGAAACATTATTTCTTGGTTTTTACTTGTAAGCTCCTTTTAAAATTTGAACTTTTTTTATGAACTATATATAATATTTACCATACATAAATGCTGTCAAAAGTATTTTCTTCTTATAGATAATCTATTTCTCTAAAGATTAGTGCAAAAATTAAGTAAATTGAGCATTAATTGTTGCTATAGTGACAGTTTTAGTAAAAGTCTACATTATGTAATTTTTCTTAGGAAACTGAACGGTTTGTCAGGTGGCAAATCTCAGGTAGGCCGCCAATGGGTTAAGTCTTACCATGCCACCTACGGTAATAGCTTCTTCCCTATAAGGGAAATTTGCTTAAATCAATACTTGGAAATATATGGATGAATGCCTTAATGTTGATGGAAACTGTGTCAAAAAGTAGATTAAGGTTCAGGCTTTCTTAAAAATAAAACTGTTATATGAATTATACTTGTTTGAAAAAAAGTGCTTACTTTAAAAACAAGCCTCGCACTTAGTAAATGGAAGATTAACATTTTGTAAAAAAAAAAACTCAACTACTTACTTACTGATGGTTTTGTAGGGTAATATTTATATAAAATAGAAAACCTTGTAATTTTTTACCTTGCTGAGATATTTGAGGAACGTTCTCTTCTCCCTCACTATCGTCCGAACTCTCATTGGCAGGATGTTTGAGGTATATGTCGACAATCTCTCGCCCCGCGCTCACTTCTCCTATCAGCGGAACCGCTTTTCCTTCACCCACATCCCCTGCCAAGCGCTCCAGCCGAACCTTCTTCTCCTTTTCGTCCTCCTCAGCACGCTTCTTCCTTACTTCTTCCCATTCTTTTCTGTAATCTCTAAAATAAACGCAAAAAAACATATAATTTGACAAATTAAAATCAACCAACATTTTTTCAACATACTGAAAAATAGTTTTATAAAGACTGGAACAGGTAACAAATAATATAGTAACAATAATGTGTTGAAGACAGAATAAATTACTATTCAATGACTACAGACGGTAAGGGTAAGTTGAAACTTATGGTAAATGACTTGATTCAACTACAATTAATGTACGAGTAATGAAAATGGATGTTCAGAATCGTCAAATAAAGTGGAGGTTTATGGTTCAGATTCCACATTAAAGCAGCCTATCATTGGTTACTGGGCTATTGATTAACTATCCAGGCTTAAAAAGTAAAAAGGCCAAACAAGAAATCTCACTTATCCTCGACTCATAATTAATCCATATTCGACTTATATTAAGCCCCAATGTTTGTTAGTGTTTTAACTTATGATTTAATAAATTTTAGATTTTTTTAGCATTGAAGCAAAATCACCTAAAATCAACAACAAACAGATTTGTTGAAACTTATGTAACAACAAATAAAAGGAGTGTCCTTTATTAAAAGGAGTGTTCTGACATTTTACCCGAGACAAAAAATTAAGCGTAGATTGTCAAAATTATCAAGAATCACCTGCGACTGTTTTTGCTTGTAAATGCAATTTTAATCACATCTTGTTAGGACATAAAACAGTTTTTTAGACTTTTTTTATGTTAAAAATATTAGTTATATAATATCATTCATTTTGAATAAATCACTATTATTGATTCAGAGAAAATACAGATAAAATAATAAAGTACAACTGAATTGCACTTACCACCCAATCTTAATTCACTGTATTTCAGTCTAGGAGGTTATAATAACAATTTGAACGATGCAATGAACAGCTGCATTTCAATTGATAACTACAGCGAATAGAAACTTATCATTGTTTAGGCCAATAAAACCGGTCCCTAAATCTTAAAATAAAACTGCACCTCACTCCCTTTGGATTTGGCTCTTCATCCCCTAATCTCCCTCACATACCTCCCTATATGTATCTAATTCCCTCTACAGCTAGCCTCTTTCTCCACAGGTAGGGATATTATAAAACTAGAAAATAATTTAACTTATTGATTGCTCAAAATAGCGCACCATCAAACACCACAATACACTGCATGACATTTAAGCCCACTCACGTTTCAAACTCCTTAGCCGCTTCTGCAATGAGCCCCAGCAGGTCCGACAGCCCGGCACCTGTCAGCCCTGAAACGCCCGCACACTTGAGGCCGCTGTAGAACTCATCCAGCGCCAAGGACATGGAACGTGTCAAGTTTGACACGTAGCTCGTCTCCGACTCCAAAGCCTCTTGGAACGCCTCAAAGTCGTTCATCCACTCGACTGCATAGCTGTGCTCCACCACATCTGTCTGCAGTAAAATAGTATTGTCAGCTCACAGCTAAAAACAATAGCCTGAGCCACAAGGAAGTATAACCCATTGAATACTTTTCACGGAACGATTCCGTGACAGCTGTTTTGGCCCAAAATCTTTATCACGGAGTGGTTCCCGTGGTGATTTAATACCATATGTTTTTATTTTTTTTATTATTTTCAAATTTTTTAATTTTAGCGAATTTTTTTATAGGGAAGAAGCTATTACCGTCTCATGGTAAGACTTAAGCCCGAAACCATGATAACTTTTTGTTTTAAGGTTCCCAGATGCCAAAAACACCATTCGTTCAAATTTGTATATATGTATGTATGAAATTTGGTACAAATGTGTAAAGTACCATTTATTTGAACGAGTTCGAAAACCAGACGAATCACACTATCCGAAGGGGGGTTTTGTACCTCAAAAATGGGCTTTTGGGGTTTTCACATGTTATTTTTATATAAATCAAATTTTAATTTATATCATTGCATTCAGCTTAAAAAAAGATTTGGTATTTTTATCATTGCTTTACGTCAATTGGTTACTGAAATCTTCAAACTGCTAAATACAGTACGTTGTCTAATGCTATTCTTATGGAGAAAACGAAAAATTCTATATCTCGCTTATTTGTGAACATACAACTCACGAATGGCTTCATCTGGTTGTGGTTTGTTGTTGTTTGAAAAAAAAACAATTTTTCGCCTATGGTTCCCGTAGCAGCAAACCTAGGTACTCAGTTCCCATGTTATTCTTATGGGGAATGATTAAAATGTTATGTATCGCTTATTTATGACTGTACTGTATATGTATGAAACTTGGTATGTGACCCCACTTAGATGAGTTCTATTGATATTTGCATAAAAACCCATTATTTTACGTTCCTTGTTGCAGCAAACCTGCATACTTATCCTCAATGTTATTCTTATAGAGAATAATTTATATTTTGAATATCACTTATTTGTGAATATATTTCTTATTAATCCTGTTAAGTGGCTTAATGTGTGATTAAGACACACACACACACACACATATATATATATATGTATATATATATATATATATATATATATATATATATATATATATATATATATATATATATTCAACAGAAATTTTCTGAGTACGCAGGTTTGCTGCCAACAGGGGTTATTTTATTTATTTTAGGCTTATACCCATGAATGATTATTTTAGGTAAAATAATTATTGCTTTTGTAATTGTCTAGCAAACGGGTAAAAACCCACGTCGCAGCAAACCTGCATACTCAGAAAATTTCCAATGAATATATAACATAACACATCAAAACACCTAACAGGATTCATAAGAAATATATTCACAAACAAGTGATATTTAAAATATTAATTATTCTCCATAAGAATAACATTGGGGATGAATACGCAGGTTTGATGCAACACGGAGCATAAAATAATGAGTTTTTATGCAAATATCAACAGAACTCATCTTAGTGAAGTCACATACCAAGTTTCACTCATATACATTCATAAATAAGCGATATATACCATTTTAATTATTTCCCATAAGAATAACATGGGGACCAAGTACCTAGGTTTGCTGCTATAGGAACCATAGGTGAAAAATTAATTTTTGTGCAAACAATAAACCACAACCAGATGAATCCATATACCAATTTTTCTTTTTCTATAAGAATAACATTAGACAACAAACTGTGTTTAACACTTTCAATATTTCAGTAACCAATTGTAGAGCAATGATCAAAACGCCAAACTGTTTGTTTTTTATATGCTGAATTTAATGTTAAAAATTAAAATTTTATTTAAATAAAAATTAAATGTGGAAACCCCAAAAAACCCACTTGGGGGTACAAAACCCCCCAAAAATCCCCCTTCGGATAGTGTGATTCGTCTAGTTTTCGAACTCGTTAAAATAAATGGTACTTTACACATTTGTACCAAATTTCATTAAGATCAGACCTTTTTTACGAGAGTTATCGTGCTTACACACACACACACACACACATTTATATATATGTGTTATATATTTATATAACCTAGATCCCTTGATTGTGGCCCGGGTGACAAATAACCATCGTTTGTGGCCCAATCTAAAAACCGATGTATTTTCCTATATAGACAATCAGTGCTTGTGAAATTTTGTGAATACACTCCAAATTGGTTATCGTAACGATATTTTATTTTAAATGTATATACATCCAGTGGTTTAGCTACTATAAAGTGTGCTGATTCACATTCAATTGTGGCCCATTTATACTAAGGTATCTAAACCCCCCTATTGTGGCCCACACGGGTATCATTTTAAATTTGATTGTGGCCCAAGTTACAAAATCCACCAATTGTAGCCCAATTGCGGTGTTGCCAGATTTATTTTTCTTCTTATAACCGAACTACCATCCTCCAAGGCTGGAAACTAGCTGGTCTGATTTTACTGAACTGAACATTTAAGGCCAAAATGGTTTGTTTCATTTAGGGTAAACTTTTAAATAATATGGTAATTTATTAACAAAATTATTAAATCCATAATTGTAAATACAAAAAAAGATTGTACAAAATAAATTGTTTATAATATACAGGCTGTTACAAAAAAGGTGCACTGGCTGTATATTTTCGGATTCTACACTCAAAATTAAGCAAGAAATATTGATTGAAATTTGTTTAATTCCGCTCCGTTTAGCGTCAGTTGGTCTGTTTGTATTTTTTTCTAAATTTAGTATATCTTTTGAGCCGTTATAGGTACTGTTTTGAAACTTGGCTTACTTGATGCCTATGCTTAATGATGTTTTGGTATTGAATTTCAAGTTTATATCTTTAACCGTTTCAAAATGGCGACCATATTTGTTTTTCAAAGCTAAATATCTTAAAAACCTTAATAATTAGCTAAACACCTTAAGGATCCAAAAGGTTTTGCCTTTCTGCCCTAAAAATTATAGTGTAAAGATTGTGATTATCGGATGATAAATAACTGAGTTGTTGTGATTTTTATAAGTTGAAACATGCTTTTTCAGCCCAGAAATGCCAAAAAAGCATGTTTTAACTTATACAAATCATAACAACTCAGTCATTTACCATAAGATAATCAAAATCTTTATATCATTATTTTTGGGAAAAAGACAAAACCTTTTTGTTTCTTACGGTTTTTTGCTAATTATCAAGGTTTTTAAAATATTTAGCTTTGAAAAACAAAAATGGCCGCCATTTTGAAACTGTGAAAGATAGAAACTTTAATTCAATACCAAAACATAATTAAGTATAGGCATGACGTATGCCAAGTTTCAAAACAGTACCTTTGTATTTTGAAAAGATACATCAAATTTAGTAAAAAACACAAACAGACCGACTGACGCTAAACGGAGCGGAATTTCAAAAAATGTCACACTACATTTCTTGCTTAATTTTGAGTTTAGAATCCGAAAATATATAGCCAGTGCACCTTTTTTTAACACCCTGTATAATTGTATTATGAGGGAGGTGTAGTAGTATGATATAAATTGCGTGAAACCCCTGAATGAAGGTGTTTCAATGAGAGGTGTGACTATTACATATTTGATTAAGTATATTTTAGTTCTTGCTGTATGGCCAATTGACAAGTGTGGGCTGTTTTACAGTTTCCTCCTGTAGGCCACAATTACACACAGGCCTAGAGATGATTTGATAAGCAGCATTTAAAAAATATGAATCATTATTCTCAAACGTAAAACCTATAAGAGCTACCTAACTTACCCAGGCCGAAACTAACTTGTTAAGAACTAGTTTCAAAGTTTCAGCCAATGATAACATTGGCCCGTCCTTTAGGCCTAAAAATGTTACTTCAATAATAGCCATTACAACAATAGTTATTACTGCACAAATATATTGAAGGTTATAAATCAGGATATAAATCATATTTTTACTTTCTCCCCCTATACAGAGTATATGGAGAAAGTATTGTTTTCGTACAAATTTTCGAATTTGAGTTATTAGTGGAAATATTTGTTTTGGTGCTCCCTGAACCCAAAAAAGTGGTTTTTACGTGATGTCTGTCTGTGTGTGTGTGTGTGTCTGTGTGGATGTGTACAGAGCTAGAGCCCTAACCAATGGGCCGATTTTTATGAAATTTGGTATGTAGGTACTAATCCACGATATCTCCAGGCGTTTTTTTCATTTTTTTAAATTTTTGATTTTTAAGGGTAATTATCCCCCAAAAAACATGAAAAATCAAAATTTCTCAAAAACGGCTCTAACGATTTTGATTAAACTTTAGTCGTTTGAAGAACTTTATTCTTCCAACAAAATGACACCACCCGCACTTCTGTAAAAATTCGGGTTCAGAAATTACAGGACTTAAAACATCAAAAATTCAGTTTTTTAGATTTTTCATAAAAAGACATAAATATAAAAAAATATTACTATTCACCAATAAAAATAGCTCATAAAACTAAATAATTTAGTATTTTGAATTACTTTTCTACGATTGCTTGTTTCGGAGAAAATTGAAATTTTCATTTTGCGGTAAATGCAGTACGCTGTCCAATGTTATTCTTATGGGGAATACAAAAATTATTATTTCTCTCTTATTTACTGATAAATTTCATTCAAACTTGATATGCTTGTCAATTTAGCATTGGCCAACAGAGGAAATTCGAAATATGTTGTCCCTTGATAACCCTGGGGGGGATAGGGGGCATTTCCCCTCTTAAAACCACGAGTGTAGCAATGGATTCTGTAGTGCCTCCAAAGCAGGGATTTGGGTGGATGTTTTTTAAAACAACTTGTTTACAAGATTTTCTGTACATTTTACCCTGCTTTGTATTCTATATTTAGCAAATAAAAAGTAATTTATTCGTTAAAGTTGGGCTAAAAGGGAGAAAGTATGTGTCAGTTTCCTGATACCTTTTATTTACTCAAGTTATCGTGTTAACGGACATAACGGACATATATATATATATATATATATATATATATATATATATATATATACCCTTGGAGCATGGTATATAAAGCTCAGTTTGTCTAGGTAGTCATTGTGATTATAATATTGAATATTTGATGTGTTTTAGCGAATTTCTCCTATAGGGAAGAAGCTATTACCGTAGGTCTCATGGTAAGACTTAAGCCCGAGACCATGATAACTTTTTGTTTTGAGGTCCCCAGATGCCAAAAACACTATTCGTTCAAATATATAGATATATCTATATATATTTATATATTATATATAATTATATATATTATATATATTTATCTATATATAAATATATAGATATATAGATATATCTATATATTTGAACGAATAGTGTTTTTGGCATCTGGGGACCTCAAAACAAAAAGTTATCATGGTCTCGGGCTTAAGTCTTACCATGAGACCTACGGTAATAGCTTCTTCCCTATAGGATAAATTCACTAAAACACATCAAATATTCAGTATTATAATCACAATGACTACCTAGACAAACTGAGCTTTATATACCATGCTCCAAGGGCTTATGCATTCCGTACCCATGTCATTGTCAATTCTTTATCTTAAACGGCTAAGTATAAATAATTTGTAGAGTAGTAAAGCAGATGTGTTTCCTCTGTTCTGTGATAACACATAATTAGGTGACTAAATGCTCATTAGAACAAATTGTGCATTCTGCGTAGGTTTGGTGCATTCTGGAAGGTTGAGTAACTTATACCCTTAAGATCTACTTAGAGCAGTGTAGAACAAAAGGGCATAAACAGCCAAAATGTTTGCTCCTCCACACGAAATTGGGCAAACAATTTTATTTCATTCAGTACACTCTTTACTTTGGTTCAGGGATTAAGCTGCGGTCGCATTTGTCGCAAAATGCGACATGCACCACGAAAATGCGATAATATTTGGGCAGGCTGTCGCTTTTTTGCTACAAAGAAAAGTATAGAAATTGTTTAATTTTATGGTAGAAAATCTGGTTTTGATAATACAAATGGTATTCAAAGTCCATTTGCTTCAGCAAATTATTTTTGTGTTACTTTAAAATATGACCTTAATATTGAATGCAACGCGATGTGATCACGATCCACAACCAAACAGAAGACTAGAATAGCAGTTGGGATGTTGTGGAGGCTTGACAAAGTTGTGTTGGTCATTCACTTTGTCACTTTACCGATCGCTTCTAAGTGAGTTTCAACTGTGTACTGTGTAAACGGAACGCGCAAGTTACTGATATGACAGTAGCTAACCGACTCGCAGACGTCATGCGCTGTGACTTTGCTTGGCGCGCACTCTGTAGTAGCTGAGTCTAGCCGAGCGATGGTAAATGCGAGAATGTGAAGGGCTAGTTCGCCACCGCTCGGGATAGTTGCGCTTGTCTTGCCATCTCTCCGATTCTTGTCGGTTTTTGTGACCGAGTCAAAGGAGATGATCGGCAGGTCCTCCATACTTAGTGCCGCTGGCAGTCTCAACTCGCTGCAGTGTGGATGGTCACACGAGCACGAGTCACTCGCCCGAGTCACTCGCCCGAGTCATTCGGACGAACGATTGGGCAAAAGTATAGAGGTACCTTAGCAATAACAGACAACTCAAAATCGGTGATGCGCAAATGCGATTGTGATATGCTTTGAGTTTATGTTGTTTTGATTTTCAGTTGTTTTGGTGCTACATTATTCTATTAGAATGTTTAGTATATTTCCACTACAGATATTAGTGGTTGAAAATGGATAAATTACCAATAAAAGTAGACTCTAAATGATATAGAAATCAAAACAAATTTCAAGTTACACGTTTCAAATACTCAAAAAGCGAAAGGAATTTCAATGAAATGGGTATCAAAATTTTTAATAAATTACGGACTGATTGGAAAAATGTAAGTGAAAGAAGCTATAAAAGAAAATCAAGAATATTTTACTAAATGACTGCCCTTACAAAATTGATGAATGTCTGAAGAACAATTATTGGACCGAGAAGAAATTTAAGTAAATAAATGTACTATACTGTATCTAAATTTATTGTTCTGTTAACTATTGTCATGTATTATTTGTAATACTCAAAGAGTAATATTTTTGCTACAAGTCTCTAAAAGCTTGTAGCATTTTTGCTCAAATAATTTTGTTCCACGCTTAAACCCTGCTTTGGTTCATGGTTTGTTTCATGAACAACCATGTCATGCAAATAAATATCTAACAGAAGACCAGAGAGTGGGGATCCCATTGCTAATCCATCCTGTTGTCGGAAGAAGCTTGATTTATATTCAAAATAACTCTGGTTTGTGCAAGTTTTTGTCAGTTTTAGCAAATTTCCCCTATAGGGAAGAAGCTAATACCGTAGTCGGCATGGTAAGACCTAGGCCCGGGACCGAGATAACTTTTCGTTTTGAGGTCCCCAGACCCCAAAAACACCATTCGTTCTAAACTGTATATATATATATATATAAGTGTCCGTGAGCACAATAACTCTCGTAAAAATGATCCGATTTTGATGAAATTTGGTATAAACGTGTAAAGCAACATTTATGACTTAAGTTCGAAAACCAGCCAGACCGCTCCAACCGAAGGCGTATTTTGGGGGGAGTTTTGTACCCCAAAAATGGGTTTTTTGAAATTTTTACATGTAATTTTTGAAAAAATCAAATTTTAGTTTTTATCATTGGATTCAGCTTAAAAAAACACACAATTTGGTATTTTCATCATTTCTCTACGTCAATTGGTTACCGAGATATTGAAAGTGCTAAACACAGTACGTTGCCTAATGTTATTCTTATGGAGGAAAAGAAAAATTTTATATCTCGTTTATTTATGAACGTATACTGACAAAACTTGGTATATGGCTTCATCTGGTTGTGGTATATTGATATTTGCTCAAAAAAACTATTTTTTGCCAAAGGCACCCGTAGCATCAAACCTGCGTACTCAGCCCCATGTTATTCTTATGGATAATAATTAAATGCTATGTCTCCCTTAATTATGAACATAAATTATTAAAATCTGGTATATGACTTCACCTAGTTGAGTTATATTGATATTAGCATAAAAACCCATTTTTTGTGTTCCTTCTTGCAGCAAACCTGCGTACTCAGCCCCAATGTTATTCTTATAGAGAATAATTAAAATTGTGTATATAGCTTATTTGTGAATATATTTTTATGACTTGGTAAGTGGCTTTATGTATTATTAAGACATTTATATATCTATTGGAAATTCGCTGAGTACGCAGGTTTGCTGCTAAGGGGTATTATATTAATATTTCACTAATCTCTCGTTTATGGCATTATGGCCTCTCAGTGTCCGCCATTCGGAAAAACTTGTTTTTTGGTTGGTAAATTAAATCACTGCTCTTCTGGCTGTAAGAAAAAGAAGTCTAAGTCTGCTGATAATTTCAAGCCTAGTAAGCATATTAATGGTATTACACAGAACTCTTGTGATGAATTTTGTATCGATAATATTGAACTGGAAAGTTCACAGTCAAGTGGTAAGAAGGCTTGGTATCAAGACATATCTGTTAATGGACATAATATCAAGTTTAAACTTGACACGGGGGCAGAAATCAATTGGCTTCCTCAAAATGTGTTGCTGAGTGCTGATCCAGAGCCCAAGGACTTCGTAGTCAACTCAAAAGTCAAGCTGGAATCCTACGGTGGTTTCAAACTTGATACTGTTAGAATGATTTCATTGACTTGTCATGTGAATGATGTTAAAGTACAGCAAGACTGTTGTTGTGAATAATCCCAAATGTATTAAAATTTTAGGTCTCAACACTAGTGTAAAGTTAGGCCTAATCAAAAGAGTTTGTTCTGCAGCTGATTCATCCAATGACAAATTTGTAAGTAAGAATAGAGATATTTTTTAGGGTTAGGTTGCTTTCCTAAAACATATTCTCTAAATATTTATGCCGCTAAATTATATAGTTGCTAAGCCGCCAAGAAGGGTTCCATATTCAGTTTTGCCAAAACTAAAAAGGACTCTTAGTGAGTTAGAGAAACTCGAAGTGATTGTAAAAATTGAATGTCCAAAAAACTGGGTAAGTAACCTGATTATAGTTGAAAAGTCTGACAAAACATTACTGTTATGTCTAGACCCACAGGACCTGAACAAAGCTCTCAAACCTGAACCTTTTCTAATTCCTACTCTAGAGGAAGTAAAATCTAAGTTAGCTGGCAAAAAATACTTTAGTGTATTTATCTCAAAGATGGTTTCTGGCATGTAAAGAAGATTAGATAGTAAACCAAGTGATTACTGTATCTTTAGTTCACCCTTTGGTTGTTTTAAGTTTAAGAGATTAGCATTTGGTTTAGAGGTTGCACCTGAGTTGTTTCAAAGAGTCAACACTGACATTTTGTCTGATATTGATGGAGTAACAGTTTACTTTGATGACTTATAGCAGCATCTTCAGCTAAAGAGCATGATGACATTGTAAGAAAAGTAATTGAAAGAGCCAGAAAGAACTCTGTAAAATTCAATCTGAGTAAATTACAGTAAAAACTAAATAGTATACATTTTTTAGGTCATAAATTTAGCTCAGATGGAGTAAGATAGGAAATAATCATATAAAAGCTATATTAAAACTGCCTAATCTAATAAACAAAAAACGACTACAGTCTGCACTAAGTCTGTTTAACTATTTCCGTGAGTTCATTCCTCACATGTCAACATTAACTAGTCCATTAAGAGAATTGTTGAAAACATCCACCAAATGACAATGGTTGCCAACTCACACGCAATGCATTGAAAAGTTAAAAAATTCAGTTACGTCAGCTCGTTTTAGCCACGTTTGATCAGAGTAAACCCATTGATGTGCATTCAGATTCAAGCAAAGATGGTCTTGTTTGTTGTCTCCTACAATCAGGTAGGGCTATATCTTTTGCATCTTGTAGTCTAACCTACACAGAACAACATTATGCTCAAGTTGAAGAAGAATTGAGTACTGTATTTGCTGTAACCAAATACCCAGCATTTGGCACAGCAATACCATCTTCTTTATTGTATTAAGTTTCCTGTATATAATAATGACTCTAAGCCTTTGGAATCGATTACGCAAAAACCACTGCATAAAATTAAGTCACCTAGGCTACAAGGCCTAAAACTGAAACTTGTAAAATATTATCTAACCATTAAAGATTGTCCAGGTAAGAAAATGGTGGTAGCGGATCTTTTGCCTCGTACATGTATCAAACAGGATACTTCTAGTTTTGAACAATCTGAGGATTGTTTAGTAGGGTGGGCTGAAAAAAAAAATTATTTTTTTTTCTTAACGCTATACTGAAAAAAAACTTGTCTCTAGGATAGGTTATTAGTATGCAACAAAGAAAAAAATTTTATACCTAACCCCCAGCTAGCGCATTACATTTGAAATTTTGAAATTTTACAAATATCACATGACGTTATAATTTTTTTGAAAGTAATTAAGCAGCTGCATATTGGGCTGCTACAGTGAAAATCCTTTATAGTAGAGTTATAAAAGCACACTAAAATATTGAAAACGTAGTATTTTTAAAATCCGAGGTAGCACAATGGATAAGAAAAATCACGCTTTATAGCGTCGGTTGACGGCTCCGCGGCTGCGCGTCCGGGCGATGACCTGGCCGCCCGAATCCCTCCCCTCCACCCATACTTTCTCTGCCCACAATGCACCGCGCGTAGACGCCGGCGTCCATTTCATGCTCTCTGTTACCCGGCAGTTAATGTTTGGTGACGCTCTTAGACTGACGTGAGGTTAACTCTGAGTTGACAGTGCAGTGTTTATAATTATTTGAGTGAAGTTGTTTGGTTTGCGTTATGGCTGCTGCCAAAAAAATAACTCGTAGTGATTTTAATTGTCCATTGTTTGGCTACCCGAGGGAGTTGCCTGTAAGTAAGCTTCCAACTTACCAAGATGTTATTAGGAGTTGTTTTCATGAACAGTACATTTTATCTTTAGAAAGTAAAAAGCCTGTTAGTTTCGCTCAGATTTCAAATATTGTCGCTCCAAAAGTAAAAGCCATTTTTGAGAAAGCATCAATACCAACAGTGACGTCCTACAGAATTGTTCAGGTAATAAATGCAAACCTTGCTAGCTACCGTAATCTAATGAAGTCCTTTAAGCGTGACAAGAAGAAAGAAAAGTACAAACAGAAATAGAGGAATTTAAGCAAAAGGCTTTATCACTCTTTGATGTTTCTGCATGCAAATGTAAAATGACTTACTCTTGCGAGTGCAAAAAAGTTCCTGAGGTCTGTGAGTGCCCTTTATTGATTTCATGCATATGTGAAAAAGATAAAAAAATTCCAGCGCTTGAACTTAAGTTCTTGTTTTTCCAAAGGCATCTTGGAGTAGGAAAAATTGGAAATTTAGACAAAAAGGAGTCAACAAAAATTACCAAAAGACTGCAACGAAAGGGAATAAAAAATCACCATGTATCGTCTAACATTCTGCAGCCTTCATGCTCTAAGTATCCAACTAAACCAACAATAGGTTCGGACGAAAGTTCAACAGAAGAGCCAGATGTTTCCGATGACAACTACATTCCTAATCCAATCCAACAGCCGTGGCAGATGCGGATATCATTAAAAAATACCGCATTGACCAGTGACCGATTTGGAGTGTCGGACAGGGCAACTGCAGCTATTGCCTCCAGTGTGCTACATGACCTTGGTCTTGCAACGAAAGAGAACGATTCTCTCATAATAGATAAGAATAACGTAAGAAGGGAAAAACATTCATACCGATCAAATCTCCAAGACGAGAGCACAAGGGAGACAAACGTAATACAAGGGCTGTACTTTGATGGCCGAAAGGATAATACGCTGCAAATTGATAAAATAAATCAAAAGTGTTTCCAAAGAACGGTAAAAGAAGAGCACTATTCAGTTATAAAAGAACCTGGCTCCATTTATGTTGGCCATGTATCCCCAGCTAATGGATCTGCAAAAGAGATTGCTAGTGCCATATTGGATCATTTGAAAAGTTCAAATTTTTTGTTGGACGAGCTGGACGTAATTGGATGTGATGGTACCGTCACCAACACAGGCTGGAAAACTGGTGTAATACGCACGATTGAAGAGGAAATTAAAAGACCACTGCAGTGGGGAGTTTGCCTTTTGCACTTTAATGAATTACCGTTCCGGCATTTGTTTCAAGCTTTGGATGGTGAAACGACTGGGCCAAAATCTTTTAGTGGTCCTATTGGCTCACAACTTACAAAATGTGAAAAACTTCCGGTAGTGAAATTTCAAAGCATTGAATGTGAGATTCCAGATATCGATCGGAAGATTTTAAGCAAAGACCAGCAATATCTCCTGGACATAAGTTCTGGTATAAAGTCAGGCACCTGCACGGGAGACTTAGCAATTCGTGAACCAGGTCCTCTTTCACATTCCCGATGGCTGACAACAGCAAACAGAGTTCTTCGTCTGTACATAAGTGTTGAAAATCCCTCTGAAGAGCATCACATTTTGGTACACTTCATACTTAAATCGTACATGCCTGTATGGTTTAAGATTAAAAACAGTAAGTACCTTACAGATGGACCAAAACATGTTTTTGAGGTATTAGAATCTTCAAGATTTCTGCCAGAAAACTTGATTAAGGTGATCGATCCGGTTATTGAAAGAAATGCGTTCTTTGCGCATCTGGAGAACTTGCTCCTTAGCATGATAGTCGATGAAAGGGCCCACATCAGAGAGTTGGGGTTTAGACGAATTATAAAAGCAAGGGCAATAGCTTCCAAAAAAAAAGCTAATCCGAACTTTCAAACCGCCAAAAATCAACTTTCAGGCAAAAGAATATTACGAAATTATTGATTGGACTACTGCTGCTCTTTTTCCACCACCTTTGTTGCGAAGAATATCTGACGAAGATATTTTGGCCAAGGTTTCAACGGCCAAAACAGCAAAAGAATGGAACTTCCACAAATTCCCGTGTCACACGCAAGCAGTGGAGCGCTGTGTGAAGTTGGTAACTGAAGCCTCCTCAAAACTCGTCGGCGCTAAGAACAGAGATGGTTTCATCCGAACAACGCTGCTATCAAGAGCTTCAATGCCAATTTTTTCAAGCAAACGTAATTTCAATGTTCCAACTATGTAAATGACTATGATTTAATAAGGTTACAAAAACAATGTTGAAGTGTAATAATTGGAAATTTGTATTTCACAAAGAATTTTGAAACTAATAAACTCTTATGGATAAATTTATATATTTTCTATTTCTTTATATTATTCCTTTAGGTATTTGTTTTATCAACGTTATATAGCTAAAAAAAAAAGAGTGGTGGGCTCAATGAAGCTATATGCCGCACCGAGCAACAGCCGGCAGGCACTCAAAAAGTGATAAATTGACAATATTAAGTTGCTTTGCGCTACCTCAGATTTACAAAATACTACCTTTTCAATATTTTAGTGTGCTTTTATAACTCTACTATAAAGGATTTTCACTGTAGCAGCCCAATATGCAGCTGCTTAATTACTTTCAAAAAAATTATAACATCTTGTGATATTTGTAAAATTTCAAAATTTCAAATGTAATGCGCTAGCTGGGGGTTAAGTATAAATTTTTTTTCTTTGTTGCATACTAATTACCTATCCTAGAGACAATTTTTTTCAGTATAGCGTTAAGAAAAAACAATTTTTTTTTTCAGCCCACCCTATTGTTTAGTTGATACTGTAGTGTCCGTTAATTACCAATATCTAAAGAAAAGATGACAGAGTTTGTAAGAGAAACTGTCAATGATCCAGCTTTAAGTTTAATAAAGAAGTGGTATCAATAAGGTTGGCCTAGTAAAAGTCATATTCCCGATTGTGTCAAAATGTATTATCATAACCGAAACAAATTGCATGTCTTCAATGATCTTGTGTTTCTAAATGATAAAATATATGTTGCTGTTAGCTTAAGAAATTCAATGCTGCCTATATTACATGAAATTCATCTTGGTAATGAAAAAAACAAAGCAAGAGCCCGACAACATTTATCCTGGCCAAGAATGACAATGGAAATAGATAATATGGTAAAAACATGTAGTTTGTCAAAAGTATGTAAATGCAAATTCTAAAGAGTCTCTCTTGTCATATGAACCACCAGATGTTCCATTCATCCAGGGATGATAAATGCAATAAATACAATTTATTAACAATTTTTTCCATTCATCTGGGGGTGATAAATGCAATAAATACAATTTATTAACAATTTTTTCAATTTAAAATGTTGGCTTACCAAAAAAATTGCTCAGAAGTTAAGACTGTGTCTGGTCGCTTACAACCAAATTATACAATTAAAGGTACCGATTAAATATTAAGAACTGATCACTTGGTATGATAAGCAACCTTCCAACCTTTTCCTTCATTAAAAGCGTTTTCAATCGTTACATCAAAATAATAAGCAAATACAATTATGTTGTAATAAAATGAATATCACGAAATACAACAACCTGAACTGCACTAGGTTTGTAGGTATTTTGAGATTTCTGGGCAAATAATACCAAGATAAATAAGTGACTTACAACATCGAATTTCCCTAATATGCCTTTTACAATATTGGAATATGAACCTTAGTACTCTGTTATGTGGTAACGAGTTATCATAGAACTGTGATTCAAATATTGTTCTATTCATCAAGGTTAGGAGGTTCCTTTCCTTTAAATTATCAAAATAAAATACGGCGATCAGACAGAATTGAAAATATGTAGAATAAAATATAGCGATCCCTTAAGTATTTGTGCCATAAATTTTACTAATCCAAAAAAATACATACAAAACTACTTCAACAATTAACAATGACTAAACTATGGTTTGATCTTCAAACCGCACACCGCACTTTGCTACCAGGCGGCTCATGGCACCAGCCCAGGTGCCGTCACAGCTCATAGCATGCAATCAAAGCATGCCCCTGAGTATCAAAGCTCTCCATAGTGTGCCCTTGTCATGACCCATTTTCCTATCTACCTTTATTTTAAAATTAAAAACATAAACATTATTTCTCCCAAACTAAAAAGCCACTTCTTTAACTTGTTTGCAAAAATAGCTGCGCCTTTGGATTTTTTTATTTCATCAGGCAATCTATTAAAAAATCTAGGTGCCATAAAATTGTAAGTTTTTGTAAAAAATGTATTTCTTGGTTTTGGAAAAGTATATTGCTCTGCATTTCTAAGTTTGTTTCTGTACAAATTTTCATTCGGAATCCTATTTCCACTTCTACTAAAAAACATTTTCAGCACTTTAAAGACAAACAAATATTTTAATGGTAGTATTTTTTTAAAAACAAAGAGAGGAAGGGACGGTTCAAATTTACCTTTATATGAAATTAATCGTACCAAATGTTTTTGCTGGATATTTATTGCATTTAGATGGGTTTCATAAGCATTTCCCCAAAAAATTATCCCATATTCCAAACGACTTTGTACAATAGAAAAGTACAATGTACGTAGGACATTTTCACTAGTCATATCTTTCAAAAAGTAAAAATATCTTAAAATGAAGTTAATTTTGTTTTTTAATTTAGAAATATGTATTTTCCAGCTCATTTCACTATCTAAAAATATTCCCAAATATTTTATATTATTGGCTTGCCCCACAATTTTACATGTATTAAGACAAAAATTTGGCTTACTGATACATTCTGCGCTGTGGTATTTAATGTCATTTGAATAATTAATATTCTTTCGAACATTGGGGCTGAGTACACAGGTTTGCTGCAACAAGGAAGACGAAAAATGGGTTTTTATGCTAATATCAATATAACTGAAGTAGGTGAAGTCATATACCAGATTTTATTAATTTATGTTCATAATTAAGGGAGACATAGCATTTAATTATTATCCATAAGATTAACATGGGGATGAGAACGCAGGTTTGCTGCTGCGGGATCCTTTGGCAAAAAATTATTTTTTTGAGCAAATATCAATAGACCACACCCAGATGAAGCCATATACCAAGTTTCGTCAGTATACGTTCATAATTAAGCGAGATATAAAATTTTTCTTTTCCTCCATAAGAATAACATTAGACAACGTACTGTATTTAGCACTTTCAATTTCTCGGTAACCAATCGACGTAGAGAAATGATCAAAATACCAAATTGTGTGTTTTTTTAAGCTGAATCCAATGGTCAAAACTAAAATTTGAATATTTCAAAAATTATATGTGAAAAATTCAAAAAACCCATTTTTGGGGTACAAAACCCCCCCCCAAAATACCCCTTCGGGTAGAGCGATCTGGCTGGTTTTCGAACTTAAAGTCATAAATGTTGCTTTACACGTTTATACCAAATTTCATCAAAATCAGATCATTTTTACGAGAGTTATCGTGCTCACGGACACACATATATATATATATATATATATATATATATATATATATACAGTTTAGAACGAATGGTGTTTTTGGGGTCTGGGGACCTCAAAACGAAAAGTTATCATGGTCCCGGGCCTAGGTCTTACCATGCCAACTACGGTAATAGCTTCTTCCCTATAGGGGAAATTCGCTAAAATTGTGCTACTGTGACAGGAGTTCCCCAAAAAATTAGGCCATTAAGGAGTAGTGACTGGAAATACCCATGGTAAACAGTCTTTGTTGTATTCGAACAACAAAGTATTTTTTTTTAGCGAATTTCCCCTATAGGGAAGAAGCTATTACCGTAGGTCTCATGGTAAGACCGAAGCCCGAGACCATGATAACTTTTTGTTTTGAGGTCCCCAGACCCCAAAAACACCATTCGTTCTAAACTGTATATATATATATATATATATATATATATATATATATATATATATATATATATGTGTGTCCGTGAGCACGATAACTCTCGTAAAAATGATCTGATTTTGATGAATTTGGTATAAATTGGTATTTTTTATATACAAAACACCATTTGTTCAAATTTATATATATGTATATATATATATATATATGATCTATATGTATATGTATATATATATATCTATATCTATATATGTGTCCGTTAACACGATAACTTGAGTAAAAAACGTCCGATTTTGATGAAATTTGGCTCAAATGTGTAAAATGACATTTATGACTTTAAGTTGGAAAACCAGAAAAATCGGACCATGGGAAGGGGGGTTTTTGGGGGTTTTAAATTGTCCAAAAATCAGTTTTTTTGCATTTTTCACCCTACAATTTTTAAAAAACTTAATTTTGGTTTTGACCATGTTATAGAGCTTAAAAAAACAAACAATTTAGTATTTTGAATTATTAACCTAGGTTAAGTGGTTGCGGAGAAAATCTAATAAACCTACTCATAAAATCTCCCATGTTAATCTTTTGGGAAAAAGGTTTTTGGCTTTTCCTCAGTTTATTTTAATGTAAACTTCACATTTTCTTTGACCAATCTGTTCAGTTCCACAAAACAATCATTTTGGTGTTTAAATTGTGATTCTACGTCCAACCGTTGCAGAGATATTGAAAGTGCTAAACACAATACGTTGTCCAATGTTATCTTGTGAATAAGTAAAATTTGATATCTCGATTATTTATGAATGTATGTTGATGAAACTTGGTATGTGGCTTCAAGTAGTACTGGTATATTGATATTTGCACAAAAAATTGATTTTTTGTTGGTTATTCCCGTAGCAGCAAACCTGCGTACTCAGCCCCCATGTTATTCTTATGGAGAATAAGTAAAATGTAATGACTCCCTTAATTATGAACATAAATTAATAAAACTTGGTATGTAGCTTCACTTGGTTGAGTTATATTGATAATTATATAAAAATCCATTTTTCTGTTCCTCGTTGCAGCAAACCTGCTTTCTCAGCCCCCATGTTATTCTTATGGAGAATAAGTAAAATGTAATGACTCCCTTAATTATGAACATAAATTAATAAAACTTGGTATGTAGCTTCACTTGGTTGAGTTATATTGATAATTATATAAAAATCCATTTTTCTGTTCCTTGTTGCAGCAAATCTGCTTTCTCAGCCCCCATGTTATTCTTATGGAGAATAACTAGAATGTTATATAGCACTTATTTATGATTGAATATTGATGAAACTTAGTATGTGGCCTCGCCTAGTTAACCCATTGGCTCACAACCCCGAGTATACTCGTGGCCGCCGAAAGTAGCCCGGACGTGCAACCCCGAGTATACTCGGGATAGCACTTTTTATAAAAAAAAAAAAAAAAAATTTTATTTTACAATTTTTTCTTTTAGCGAATTTCCCCTATAGGGAAGAAGCTATTTTGTTTATTTGTTGTTTTAACTTGTTTTCATTCTTTGTTTGAATGTATTTTTTATGCATATGCCCATCCTTGGGGAAACTTAGTCAAATTTAGGAAAAATATGATTTTGGAAAATATGTTATATCTAGGTCAAATATAAATGTATCACTAACATTTTTGATTTTCACGTAAAAAAATAAATAACCCACAAGTACATAATAGTTGTTGGGCTGAAACATTTTTTTTTTTGTTATTTACATGTAACTCCTTTTAAAATTTATGTTTTTTATAAACTATATATATATATATATATATATAATATTTACCATACATAAATGCTGTCAAAAGTATCTTCTTCTTGTAGATAATTTATTTCTCTAAAGATTAGTGCAAAAATTAAGTAAATTGAGCAATAATTGTTGCTATAGTGACAGTTTTAGTAAAAGTCTACATTTATGTAATTTTTCTTAGGAAACTGAACGGTTAGTCAGGTGGCAAATTTCAGGTAAGCCAATGGGTTAAATTCTATTTATATTTGTATAAAAACCAAATGTTTCTGTTCATTGTTTCAGCAAACCTACGTACTCATTACCAATGTTATTCTTATGGAGAATAATTAAAATCACTTATATGTGAATATATTTGTATGAAACTTGGTTTGCCGCTTCAAGTGGTATTAAGACATATATTATGCATTGGAAATTCACTGAGTACGCAGGTTTGCTGCAACAGGGGTATTTTATTATTATTATTATTATTCTTAAAGCAAACAAAACTTTACTCAGTTTACCATGCAGAAAAGAAACATGGTGATTGTGACGGCGGCAATCTCGTGGTTGTTTGTATTGATAACCCTTGCCCAGCGGTCAAGGGAGTAAAACGAGTCCTAGGCCCGCCGCCGCCTCCAGCGCGCGCCACCGTCGCGCGTCGCGTCGCTCGACGAAGACAACTTCCCTGCAGGACATTTTTTTTGTAGAATGTACCGTGCCGCCGACCTGCAAGGATGTTCAACAGGTTAAGTTTCGGGCTACCGGCTCATGCCTATCAACGTGGGTAAGTCGATATGACTTTTTACTTGCAATAGTAACATTCCGCATTATATCGTTTTTATAAATTAATGAGAACATTATTTGGATACCGCTAATTACCGAAATTTACAATGAGTATGTTTGACTTGCAACTCGGTCGGGGGCACCTGCCTCCTGGACCTTGAGCCAAAATAAATTTATTTCAGTTGGCAGAGTAAATCGATTTAAAAAATTGAGTTCAGCTAGCAGAGTATCGGTCAGAGGCAACTGCCTCTTAGACCTCGATTAAACTTAGAAAATAACGAGTGCATTTCTCGAGGAGTTATTTATTGACATCCGTATAGACTAAGTACTGTTTGCTCATTTCATATTGTGTAGAGCATATCCTAGTTTTACATACTGTACCCCCAATTTAAGTGAACAGAAACCCCCATTTATGAGGTACACTGGTATGTTCGACGCCCCCCCTGTGACAATCCAATTAAACTAATTACTATTATTCTGGTTTGATTATTGATATGTTTTTAGGGTAACTGGTGTCGTTATTCACGTTATTTACCTTTTAAGTGTATATAGTGAGGATTTTTGGTTTCTCGCCGGCAATCACACCGTAAGTTAAAGTGCAGTGACGCGGTATATTTATGTAGTGTAGTGTGCGTTTATTTCCATTAGTGCGTTTTCTATCTCTGTCCAAATCAAGGTTCATTTAATTATTGCGCTGTGTGGGGCGACTGTCTCGCGCGGCGAAAGGAGTATGTCACATTATTAGTTTTTCGTGGTATCAGTGAAAATTAATAGTGTTACGTGGGGCCATTTAAGGTCCCATTTAAGTCCATTTAAGGTCATCCTGAACATTAATGCCTAGAAACTTCACCCCGGGAGCAGCCAATATTACCCTCCCCTGAATCCAAGTTAATTTGTGTAATGTCATTACTGAACTGGGTATTAGTTTTAAAGTTAATTAAGTTAGTTTTAGAAACATTAAGCCTCAATCCATTGTATTTGAACCAATCTGTGATATTTGAAATGGTTATTGTAATTTCTGACTCTGTGAGATTACTTGACTGGATTACTGCTGAAGTATCATCAGCAAATAGTGTAAAACTACCCTCTAACCTAAATGGAAGGTCGTTCATGTACAAAATAAACAAGAATGGCCCCAGTTTTGATCCTTGTGGAACCCCAGTCTCGCGATTACCTATCATTTTGTGCTGCAGACCTAATGGATAAATTTATTAGGAATTCTAGTAAGTCACTGAATTTCTTGGAATAGCATGGGGATTGCCGGTCATGTCAGGTGGCCACTCCTAACAAAGGTGTTGCTTTGTCAGCAAAGAATTAGGAAGGAACACTCTACCTGGGGAACTGTATATTTACCCGTAGAATAAACTATACTGGCTGTGAAGTACAACTGATTTTCTTGACGGTGTCCTTTTCTGAGACACTGTGGGAAAATTTATATGTTTGCCAACGGTATGCTATACTGAACTTTTATTTACCCTTCCACGATGCAACCTGTGGCAATAGCTTTTTTCCTATAGAGTGAATTCGCTAAAAACTGGAATAAAATGTTTAAAAATAAGAAATTGTAATAAACAACTTACCTTGTTCATAGCTACAATGAAAGGAAGTTTTGTTTTATACAAAATGGAACAGGCGTATAGCATATTTGACATGAAAGTAACAGGGTTCACACTTCGTACAGTGTCCATGACATAGATAACAACTGTGGGAAACGTGGATGCCAGTGTTTCTGTAATAATATTTCCTGACGCCGACCAAGTAAACACTTCTATCTGCCCTGGAGTGTCAATTATGCACAGTTCATGTTTTTCTGAAGCTTTGGTGAGCAAAGATATTACTTGGTCAAATTTTGTGGCAAACAAATTTAAGGATGTTACTATTGCACCATTCGGTCCTAGTCCGTACTGTTTCATAACTTCTTTATAATTCACAGTATCCCGGACATCTGAAATCAAGGAATTGTAATTAACTTTTATCAAATTCAAAAATTATAGTCCTATTACATGTCCTTTGCTGAAAAAGAAATAAGAAATAGACTAAGTTAAGTCTGGTATATAAAGAACAGAATAGGCCTACCTAAGTCAGTATAATATTTCATCCCTTCCTTAGTGAAAATTTAGATTCATTCTGAATTGCAGGCTTGCTGATACGACGGTATAATTCATTAAGTACATAGGTGAAGAATCTTAAACATAGGTAAAATACATAGGTATACATATCTTTTACATAGGTAAAATATTTTTTAAATATTTTTAAACCAAAAACAATTAATTCAAATTCATTAAAAAGCTTGAATGTTTGGTGATGCTCTTTAATTAAAGCTATGAATCTAAACTTCTCTATTTCCATTAAATGATGAAATTCATCCACGACTAAAATGTTTGATTGGTCAGGTTTTCTCAAAATTAAAAGCACTGTAAAACAATGTTATTAGTTAACTTTACAAGTAACTGCTTAAGTTTTGTCTGGTACCAGGAAGATAAAATAATAAAATGGCAATGATATTTACGTTAATCTACCTGGCCTTGTGATATTTTGATAAAAAACATCAAAAAGAACTAAGTTTTATTGTAGCAGTTAAAATACCTACATGCAATAATTTGTGTGCAAATATTGTAGTATAGAGTTCATTAACATTTATGATTGATATGTGACCATAAAGACCCCCTCATGACCATTGGGAGGTTTTAAGGGAATTTTTTCATGCAATACATTTTTATTCCATTTGGGGTGCTTGTAGTGAACTCTTATTATGAAAAACTCGTAGTACTCTTAGTATATATGGAAAGTGCCACAACAGAGTTGGGGCTTACCTATATTTGCTGGATACGGTACTTCTCTACAAGCTGGATCTAGGTTTATTACGTAAGGCTGTTTTTCCTTAGAATATAAGTGAGAAGTCAGTTTCTTTATCAAGGTAGTTTTTCCTGATCCAGCCATTCCAAGAACAATCAAGCAAACAGGCTGAGACAAGCTTTTAATGTTTGCATCTCTTGAATTAGAACTAACTTCACTTTTCATATTACTTGCTGAGCTTTCAGTGTTCTCCATCTGAAAAATAGTTCAAGAAAACTTTGAACTAAATCAAGTATATCAAGACATTATGCTATTTTCTCCAAAGTTGTTGATTCAGGGATTTTAAAACAGTTTAGCCCAACAGTGTTTTTTTGCAACATTATAATTTGTTAACTGATTATTAATTTGTTTTTAGGGCTAGAAACTCTACCACAATGGCTGTTTCACGAATAGGCTAGTCATAGTCAATTAAATAATCAATGCTTTTGCAAACAGCAGGATTTGTTCTTAATAAGGCAATTGACAGTATAACTTTTGACATACTTCAGGATATAAATTTAAACAAGAAACTTCAATTTTATAGAATAAAAAATAACTAAATTGAGATTTTGAAATCATACTTAACCAATAGAATTCTGCTGGTAATTGTCAAAGGTAAAAATCCTCGGCGACACCTGATAAAGGCAGGTGCTCCATAGGGCTTAGTTCTTGGCTACACACTATGTAAGAAAACATAATGGATATAATTAAGGAAAAGGACCCAGTGGTTGGAAAATGGGGTGTACCCTGTGTCAACGAAGGAACAGTGTGGTGTGAGCAGTCTAGCAATTGATGTTTGTATTTAAATTGAAGTTGAAATAGTTGAGGTTGCTTCTTGGCTCAGAGAGCAGCATGATTCGGCACACATCAATTTGGCCGAGTTGGAGGTTTTATTGAAGGGGGTAAATTTGGCTTTACGTTGGAACTTGAAGTCTTAATATAGTTACAGACTCTGCTTCAGTCTACGCTTGGGTTTCATCTATATTGATTGGAGATCGACGCATTAAAACACATGGACTAGGAGAAGCCTTATTTAGAAGACGGTTACGCTTGTTTAAAGACCTTATCTCAAATTAGTGAAATCTCAATTCAATAAGGCAGATTGTCTTACAAGAGTACCTAAGAAATGGTTAGCAAGAAAGGAGGAGGTTAGTGTTTCTATGTTGGGAGAAAATGAGGATGTGGATTTACAAACTTTAAGTAAACAAGTGCACAGATTACATCACTTTGGTGTCGATTGAACTCTTTTTACAATCAGACACTGCCACCCGGACATTAATTTTAGTATGCAGGATGTGGAGCATGTAGTGAAATCTTGCAAAGAGTGTTTGTCCATAGATCCATCTACCATTAAATGGCATCCAGGACTGTGACCAGACTTGGTACAGGCTGCAATTTATGTGACCCATTATGGGTCAAATAAGTATGTGACTATCAGAGATTGTGGTCAGTGTAACAACTTTATCCATGCGCCCAACATGTGGAATTTTAAGGGCAACATTGGTTTTAAAATTATAAACCATCGTTGGGCAACCCCTCATTTTGGTGAACTTATCATGATTACATGACCATTGCTAACATTTACTGTTTGAAGGCATTCTATTATATATATATATATATATATATATATATATATATATATATATATATATATATATACTAGGCTTCACCCCCAAACCCCTTTTTGGAGTTCGCTTCGCTCACTTGCATTCCTCAGTCAACTCAAGTGTAAATCAAACTCAACTATTGTAGTTCATTAATTAACCAAAGTAAAACTACACAAAAATGAACTAACACCTACACAGGCGGTCCCATATCATGGTAAGACTTAAGACCGAGACCATGATAACTTTTCATTTTGAGGTCCCCAGAAGCGAAAAACACCATTCGTTCAAATTTTTTATATATGTGTATGTATATATATATATATATATGTATATATGTATGTGTGTATATATATATATATATATATGTGTGTGTGTGTGTGTGTGTGTCCGTAAGCACGATAAATCTCATAATAAAGATCTGATTTTAATGAAATTTGGTACAAAATGTGTCAAGTACCATTTATTTGAACGAGTTCGAAAACCACATGAATCACACCATCCAAAGAGGGGTTTTTGGGGGGTTTTGTACTCCAAAAATGGGTTTTAGCGAATTTCCCCTATAGGGAAGAAGCTATTACCGTAGGTTTCATGGTAAGACTTAAGCCCGAGACATGATAACTTTTTGTTTTGAGGTCCCCAGATGTCCAAAACACTATTCGTTCAAATTTATATATATGTATATATATATATATCTATATATGTACATACATATATATATATAATCTATCTATATATATATATATATATGTGTGTCCGTGAATGCGATAACTTGAGTAAAAAACGTCCGATTTCGATGAAATTTGGCTCAAATGTGTAAACTGACATTTATGACTTTAAGTTCGAAAACCAGAAAAATCAGACCATGGGAAGGGGGGTTTATGGGGGTTTTAAATTTTCCAAAAATCAGTTTTTTGCATTTTTCACCCAAAAATTTTTAAAACACTTAATTTTGGTTTTGACCATGTTATAGAGCTTAAAAAAACAAATAATATGGTATTTTGAATTATTAACCTAGGTTAAGTGGTTGCGGAAAAAATCCAAAAAACATGCTCATAAAATCTCCCATGTTAATCTTATGGGAAAAAGGTTTTTGGCTTTTCCTCAGTTAATTTTACTTTAAACTTCACATTTGCTTTTACCAATCACTTCAGCTCCACAAAACAATCACTTTGGTGTTTAAATTGTGATTCTACGTCCAACCGTTGCAGAGCTATTCAAAGTGCTAAACACAGTACGTTGTCCAATGTTATCCTTATGGAGAATAAATAAAATTTGATATCTTGATTATTTATGAATGTATATTGATGAAACTTGGTATGTGGCTTCACGTTGTACTGGTATATTGATATTTGCACAAAAAATAAATGTTATGTTGGTTGTCCCTGTAGCAGCTAACCTGCATACTCAGCTCTAATGTTATTCTTATGGAGAATAAGTAAAGTTTTATATCTCACTTAATTATGAACATAAATTAATAAAACATGGTAAGTAGCTTGACCTGGTTCAGTTATATTGATAATTGCATAAAAACTCATTTCTTATCTTCCTCGTTGCAGCGAACCTGCGTACTCAGTCCCAATGTTATTCTTATGGGGAATAAATTAAATGTTATAAATCACTTATTTATGAATGTATTTTTATCAAACTTGGTAAGTGGCTTTAGGTAAGAGTTAGAAACATATAAATGCATTGGAAATTCGCTGAGTACCCAGGTTTGCTGCGACGGGGGTATTTTGGTGTTTCCACATGTAATTTTTTATTAAATCAAATTTTAGCGAATTTCCCCTATAGGGAAGAAGCTATTACCGTAGTCGGCATGGTAAGACCTAGGCCCGGGACCATGGTAACTTTTCGTTTTGAGGTCCCCAGACCCCAAAAACACCATTCGTTTGAAACTGTATATATATATATATATATATATATATGTCCGTGAGCACGATAACTCTCGTAAAAATTATCCGATTTTGATGAAATTTGGTATAAACGTGTAAAGCAACATTTATGACTTTAAGTTCGAAAACCAGCCAGATCGCTTTATCCGAAGGGGTATTTTGGGGGGGTTTTGTACCCCAAAAATGGGTTTTTTGAATTTTTACATATAATTTTGGAAATAGTCAAATTTTAGTTTTTTCCATTGGATTCAGCTTAAAAAACACACAATTTGGTATTTTGATCATTTCTCTACGTCAATTGGTTACCGAGATATTGAAAGTGCTAAACACAGTACGTTGTCTAATGTTATTCTTATGGAGGAAAAGAAAAATTTTATATCTCGCTTATTTATGAACGTATACTGACAAAACTTGGTATACGGCTTCATCTGGTTGTGGACCATTGATATTTGCTCAAAAAAACAATTTTTTGCCAAAGGCTCCCGTAGCAGCAAACCTGCGTACTCAGCCCATGTTATTCTTATGGAGAATAAGTAAGGTGTTATCTCCCTTAATTATGAAAATAAATTAATGAAATTTGGTATGTGGCTTTACCTAAATGAGTTATATTGATATTTGTATAAAACCCCATTTTTTGTTTTCCTTCCTTCAGCAAACCTGCATACTCAGCCGCCATGTTATTCTTATGGAGAATAAGTAAAATGTCACAAATCGTTTATTTATGAATGTATATTGATGAAACTTGGTATGTGGCTTTATGTGGTATTAAGATACATATATATGCATTGGAAATTCGCTGAGTACGCAGGTTTGCTGCTACGGGGGTATTTATTTTTACCATTGAGTTCAGCATAACTAAACAAACAACTTGGTATTTTGATCATTGCTCTACGTCTATTGGTTACTGAGATATTGAAAGTGCTAAACACAGTACGTTGTCTAATGTTATTATTAAGGAGAAAAAGATAAATTGTATATCTCGCTTATTTATGAACATAAACTGACAAAATTTGGTATATGGCTTCTTCATCTGGTTGTGGTTTATTGTTGTTTGCACAACATAACGATTTTTCGCCTATGGTTCCCGTAGCAGCAAAACTAGGTACTTGGTCCCCATGTTATTCTTATAGAAAATAATTAAAATGTTATATATCGCTTATTTATGAATGAATATGGATGAAACTTGGTATGTGACTTCACTAAGATGAGTTTTATTGACATTTGCATAAAACCCCTTTATTTTGTGTTCCTTGTTGCAGCAAACCTGCTTTCTCATCCCCAATGTTATTATTATAGAGAATAATTAATATTTTAAATATCGCTTGTTTGAGAATGTATTTCTTTGAATCCTGTTAAATGTTTTAATGTGTTATGATATATATTCATTGGAAATTCGCTGAGTATGCAGGTTTGCTGCTTCTTCCCTATAGGGGAAATTCGCTATAACTACACAAAAATGACCTAACACCTACACAGGCGTTCCCATATCGATTCGATCTCGAAACATTATACCAACCGGCTGCTTGTTCGTTTTATCGAATGAACTCCCAACTACGATAGTTGTTTCGAGGTGTGTAAAAGCAAAAAATAAAGAGCTCACTCAATCAAAGTCAATCAGATATAAGTTAAACAAAAAGTTGTGGTTACACAATGTTGAACTGGAGTTCTACTGACGGATTTACTTGTAAAAAATAACTACAAATTCGATTTCAGTTCACGACAAAATTATAGTAACCTAACCTAACCTAACTCCGCAGAGCGCTGTATGGTGGCTGTTCGTTGTGCAACATTATTACAGATAAATGAATTTGTAAAACCAAAATGAAGTCAAATTAAACAGAAATTGCAGACCTCAAAACATCAAAAGTAGGATTCAAACCTGTGATCACATAATCCTTGGATCATCTGACAACCTATCCAACTGGGCTAATGGGCTAAATTCATTTGATAGAACAAACAATTGGTTTATTACATTTTCCAATATCGTAACAAACGATATTCGCGATATTGAACCTCCCGTGTAGGCGATAATGTGCTCACCTTGTTTTGTAACAGCTGATTATATAAAACTCATGTGAGCAAATTAGTATCGCCTACATGGGCGGCTTCTTTAAATCAGCTGATACAAACATGTGGTATTAGCCAAAGATAGTGTGCTTTCATTAAACAGCTTTCTAAAACTGTCACACTTAAATGTGCTAAAATACTCAAAATTACTCCTTCTCCGATGAATAGCGGCAAAACTGATGATTGGATCTTTAATCTGATGAAAAATCGTTAGTTAAACTTTTGAATCCAACATTTTTTGCAATCTCTTATCATTTCCGTACAAAACACGCTCAAAGTGGAAAAATTAGAGAAATGCCTCAAAAACTCAAATTTGTTAACTTTTGGCAATTTTTCTGACAGTTTCTCGTCAAGAGCTTTAATTCAGGTATGGGGTTGAGGGGGGTTCGATTACGGGATGTGCCTCATAGTTTATGTCAGTGAATGAGTGAGTGAGTGAGTGAATGAACCCGTCTAGCTTTATATAAGTAGACTAGCTGGTACCCGGCGCGTTGCTACCGCAGAAGAGGCATTGAATTTGTTTTATGTCAAATACTCGTTCATTTTCAATATGAGCTCGTTCGCTTCGCTCGCTCACTCGAAAAAAGAGTTTGAGTTGCCATTCAAGTAGTTTTTAGCGAATTTCCCCTATAGGGAAGAAGCTATTACCGTAGGTCTCATGGTAAGACTTAAGGCCGAGACCATAATAACTTTTTGTTTTGAGGTCACCCCAGATGCCAAAAACACTATTCGTTCAAATTTATATATATATATATATATATATATATATATATATATATATATATATATATATGTGTGTGTGTCCGTGAATGCGATAACTTCAGTAAAAAACGTCTGATTTCGATGAAATTTGGCTCAAATGTGTAAAATGACATTCATGACTAAGTTCGAAAACCAGAAAAATCGGACCATGGAAAGGGGGGTTTATGGGGGTTATAAATTTTCCAAAAATCAGTTTTTTGCATTTTTCACCCTAAAATTTTTAAAACACTTAATTTTGGTTTTGACTATGTTATAGAGCTTAAAAAAACAAATAATATGGTATTTTGAATTATTAACCTAGGTTAAGTGGTTGCGGAGAAAATCCAAAAAACCTACTCATAAAATCTCCCATGTTAATCTTATGGGAAAAAGGTTTTTTTTTGCTTTTCCTCAGTTTATTTTAATGTAAACTTCACCTTTGCTTTTACCAATTTGTTTAGTTCAACAAAACAATCATTTTGGTTTTTAAATTGTGATTCTACGCCCAACCGTTGCAGAGATATTCAAAGTGCTAAATACAGTACGTTGTCCAATGTTATCCTTATGGAGAATAAATAAAATTTGATATCTTGATTATTTATGAATGTATGTTGATGAAACTTGGTATGTGGCTTCACGTAGTTCTGGTATATTGATATTTGCACAAAAAATTGATTTTTTGTTGATTATTCCCGTAGCAGCAAACCTGCGTACTCAGCCCCCATGTTATTCTTATGGAGAATAAGTAAAATGTAATGACTCCCTTAATTATGAACATAAATTAATAAAACTTGGTATGTAGCTTCACTTGGTTAAGTTATATTGATAATTGCATAAAAACCCATTTTTTTGGTTCCTTGTTGCAGCAAACCTGCTTACTCAGCCCCCATGATATTCTTATGGAGAATACCTAAAATGTTATATAACGCTTATTCATGATTGAATATTGATGAAACTTGGTATGTGACTTTGTCTAGTTAAATTTTACTTATATTTGCATAATAACCAATTGTTTGTGTTCCTTGTTTCAGCAAACCTAGGTCCTCATTACCAGTGTTATTCTTATAGAGAATAATTAAAATCACTTATATTTGAATATATTTGTATGAAACTTGGTATGTCGTATTAAGACATATATTATGCATTGGAAATTCGCTGAGTACGCAGGTTTGCTGCGACAGGGGTATTTATTTCCATTATGAGAGTTGCCATTCAAGTAGGTTTTTTATTTCCATAATGATAAACAGCTGTTTACAAGTTTACAATATTTTAAGTTATAGATATCATCTGATAAAATCAAAAGAAATCTTTCTTCTTTAAGATTAACGTTCAAACTTTGAAGTCCAGTGGGGCACAGCCCTAATGTCCTAGGACTTCGTTTAATGGCCTATAATCTTCCCAGGGTTAACCTGTGTTACTATGCAAGATTTCAAACCAATCGGATGAAGAGTATGGCAGCGCATAAAATACGAACGGACAGACGAAAAGACGAACAGACATACAAACATTGATTTTTATATATTAGATATATAAAATATAAATTGTATGTTATGTCTGGTAAGAAATGTACATTAAGTTTGACTCATGAAAAAAAATTATAGTAACTGGAGTATTATAGTAAAAACAAACTACATCATTTTTAAGTCTTCAGGTTTGCTCACGCAACATGCAATAATTCCTTTGTTGGATACTGTGCAACAGTATTATAAAATCTATTCATTAATTATTTGGGCATGTTGCATAGTATCCAAATAGCATGAAATCCAAAGGTACAGTCTGGTTCAGGATTTTTTCTAATCAGACTACTTTTGAAATAGAGTGTACCTTTGGATACAATGCTAATTGGACACTATGCAACACTTAATAATATTTCAGTTTTTGGATACTGTGCAACAGCCAAACTGATTTGGATACTAAGCAACAGAATAACTGATTTGGATACTATGCAACAGTATTTAAAATAATAATAATTATAAAATTTTGGCCTGTTGCATAGCATCCAAAGAGCACAATATCCAAAAGTACAGTCTAAATAAAAAATGTTCATTCTTCCTCGGCATTCCACTTCTTAAACAGAGTGTACCTTTGGACACTGTGCTCTTTGGATACCATGCAACATCAAATAATATTAATATTTTGGATAACAATTTTTGGATGCTATGCAACACAATAACAATTTTTTTTATACTATGCAACATTCCCAATGAATCATAGGCTCAAAGGGAATGTTGCATAGTGTCCAACAATTGTACTCCCGATACAATTGTGAATACTATTGTATTCCCGATAGTTTTGTTGAAATATTTGTTACTTCCATCATCATACACTATTTATTTATTTATTGAGTTTATCTATACTCAATATTGAGTATGACTATATCATTAGCAAAAACCATGTTTTTGGCCTTGGGCCGGGCTAACCTCATGCTAGCCTACCCATACTCTAAAATGGGTTTAGCACAGTAAATATCCAATGTCAGTTCCCAATAGTTGCGTTAAAGTATTAATTAGTTCCATCATCATACACTTTTTAATTGTCAAAATCCATGTTTGTGGTCTTGGGATTGGCTAACTTCACGCTAACCTACCCATATTGTAAAGTCAGTTTAAAACTGGATCAAGTGTTAGTACCGGATAGTTCCGTTAAATATTTTGTTGGTTCCATGATCAACTATCAAGCAACTTATAAAAGTGTCTTTGAGACTTGGGGTGGGCTAACTTCACGCTACCCTTATAGCACACACTTCCTTGAAGATGTTAAAAAAGGGCACACTGAGTGTTTTTACACGTTTTCAAGATGACTCCCGAGATCAGGTTTTACGTCAATTATATGCCTATTATATTTGTTTCGTACACTTCCCTCCTTAGAAGACGTTTAAAGAAGGTCCAAGAAGATGGATCTTGGCTACGTTTTATCCTAGTTTCAGCTACTTCAATACATCAAAATATTTCTTTAAATAACTTCACGTCAGTGTGCTGCGTGCGAACTCGTTTGTAATGGTTTATCTTTATTAAAAGTTTAAGGATTGTTAAGCGTAATTCTGAGTTCAATTTTAATCTTTAAAATCACCACAACTTCTTCTTTTGTGGACTGATTAATAAATGAGGTGTCGTTGGATTTGTATTAAGAATTACTCAATATTTTGTTTCTTGCAACATTTCATTCCAGTTACTGGTTTTCATGAAATTTGACTTTACAATTTTCAAATGACTGCCATTTTTTAATTTGATAAGTTTAGAGAAAAATATGTTTGGAAATTTTAGGTATCAACGGTTTAAATACAATGTTTCATAAAAATATCTAGTAGGATTCTTAAAATAATAATTATTTTAAAGAAAATACAAAATGGTGGATTACGGCTAAACTTAGCTGAAATTGAATCAATTGTAGTAGATAATTTTGACTTATTTTCATATGTGGAATCAAATTCTGCGAATCACACCACGCTTTTTGTGACACCCTGAATATATTTTTTGAATTACACATATTTGCCTGATTACAATTAAGTTTATTTTTATTATATAGGTAGTCATGAATTCCTTTCATGAAACGTGACAAAAGTGTTTTTAAATAACCCTTAGGCCTATATACGCCACAACAATTTTTAGCAGATACGTTTACTTGATATTTTGTAATAATCGTTTAAATTTGAGATTTACTCACACATTGTAAAAAAACACCGATATTTTACACTGTTTTTCCTTATATAAATTTAAAAAAGCAATGTAAAGATTTGAAACTCCGTAATATAAAATTTGACAATATTTCCGTTCATTTGATAGGTCCCTCGTTAAAATCGGACTGGCCGTTTCGTAGGTCGTAAACTCGAGTATCCATAATTTGTGCGCGAACAGTTGTCACTTTTACGCTAGAGTTGTAGTGGTGACCTTGGCGAAGATGAGTCACTCACAGTGTTGGCGGGAAATTCGCGGTCTGAATTTGGCTAAAAATAGCCTTAGACAGCCTGACACCCCTTTCCCAAGGAATACCCCTCTTTCCCCAATTTGACCCCTCTCCTACACCACCATTGAGAAAAAGTAACGAAACTGCAAAACAAGTAGGCTATTGTTTTCTTTCAATGCCCAGATCATTTGTTTAAAAGTTTTAAGTAATAAAACTTAACCAAAGCTAGTAATTGTACAATAGTTATTTGTAAAGAAATGACTGACTTGAATCCGAGGACGAGAATTATGGGAATCAAAATGAAAGTAGAAGTATTTATTTTTATCTGGTAAGTCGAGAATTAATATCATCAGTTGAATTTGGATTAATATCTCCATGTAAGGATGAACAAGAGAAGACCGGAAGATTATTGTTGTGTTGTCCGCACAACCAGCTACTCGGCGACCCGTTACCAAGAAATCTGTCTGTCGATCGCCACGGGAAAAAGTCTGACTACATGTCATGATTTCCATCGATTTGTATCAAATTATCACTGACTATTTAACTACAATAAATGAGTTACAATAATGTTCCCGTTTCAAAATTATAAAAACTAAAACTGCTATTTCTAAAAATTGATAAAAATGATGTCTTATTTATTACAGAAAACTTATTTGTAGCCTCAGAGCATAATCGTATTTTTCATACTCTTTAACTTTTTTTAACTTCCGGGGGGGGCAACTGTCTCCCCGTGCCCCCCCCCCTGAATTACGCCTATGCTTAACACTAAAGAAAACTCATAATGAAGTGAAAAAATCGTAAACCTTCTGTTCTCACTCATGTTTTGATCATCCTTATGCACCAAACCTTCAGGAATGATAGAGGATCGCCCAATCGTTCCTCGTGGCAAATTCATGTGGCCATCTTGAAATGTTCCAACCCATTTGTGTGCCATTCTATTGCTTATTTGTGTTTTTCCATATACTTCACTGCCGATAAATCCATATTTTGCCAATGAATGTCAGCCGCTTTCACAATGTTAACACTCAGAAATTGAATCACAATGCGAATTCAATGTTGGCGGGGACCTCAACTGGAAGCGCCATTTTGAATGCTCACAACTAAAAAAATCCGGTCGATTTTTGCCGTGGTGACATCCCAGGCTTGCCAACAGATGCAGGTACACAGCGCAGCATTCAAGAATTCAAAAACGGTATTTACTTTAAAAACATGCCTCGTATCATATTAGGAAAAGGTTTAAACACCTTAACTCTTAATCTTAGCCTCTTTAGCTTGATTCTTATTTTTATCTTTATTTGCATTTTTCAAAATAGAAATCATTGCCTCCAAAGATCTGATTTAGTCTATCATATTTTTTGTTTCTTATTTGCACGTTTCACATTTTACTGCAGATCATTTGATCACAGTTTTAGCGAATTTCCCCTATAGGGAAGAAGCTATTACCGTATTTGGCATAGTAAGACTAAGCCCGATACCATGATAACTTTCCGTTTTGAGGCCCCCAGATGCCCAAAACACCATTCGTTCAAATTTATATATATGTATATAGGCCTATAGAGAGATAAATATACCTACATAATTATTTATATATATAGCCTATAAAGAAGATCCAAAATTTATAACCACTTACCACCCTGGGTTATACAAACTTAATAACATAATGTGAATCGCTTATAATGACAGCAATCTTCTTCTACAAATATAATATTCAAAAAGACTCCTAGAATAATATTTCGAAAACCTCCTGTATTAAAAGAAATATTATCAAAACCGAAACTTCCTTCTAATAACGAACAGATGAAAACAAAACAAAAGAATAAAGTACAACCCTGCAAGAAACCAAGATGTCTCGTTTGAAAATTATGCCATGTTCATCGACATTCTTGAGTAGTATAACAAACCAAACATACCCCATTACAAAATACCCCCGTCGCAGCAAACCTGCGTACTCAGCGAATTTACAATGCATATATATGTGACTCACTACTACATAGAGCTATTTACCAAGTTTCACAAAAATACATCTATAAATACGTGATATATAGCATTTTATTTATTCCCCATAAGAATAACATTAGGGTTGAGGACGCAGGTTTGCTGCAACGAGGAAGATAAGTAATGTGTTTTTTTGCAATTATCAATACAACTGAACCAGGTGACGCTACATACCAAGTTCTCTTAATGTAGGTTCATAATTAAGGGAGATATACAACTTTACTTATTCTCCATATGAATAACATGGGGGCCGAGTATGCAGGTTTGCTGCTACGGGGACTATCAACAAAAAACTTGTTTTTTGTGCTAATATCAATATACCACAACTAGTTGAAGCCACATACCAAGTTTCATCAATATACATTCATAAATAATCGAGATATAGAATTTTATTTATTCTCCATAAGGATAACATTGGACAACATACTTTTTATTTCTTTATTGGTAAGTATCTTAATTGCCATAATTAAATTATGGTTAAGACTAAATTACATTAACAGAGTATGTAATGCTAATAATAACTGATAGAATTTTGATTATCTTACAAAATAATCTTCGTCCAATCTTGAAACACAACATTTTGATTTTAAATTTATATTATATTTTCATTGTTGTTTTCATTTAAAAAATCTTCAATTTTGTATGGACATTTAACGATATATAAACATACTGTGTTTAGCACTTTGAATATCTCTGCAACGGTTGGACGTAGAACAACGATTAAAACACCAAAATGTTTGTTTTGTTGAGCTAAACACATTAATAAACAGAAATGTGAAGTTTTTAGTAAAACTATCTGAGAAAAACCTAAAAACATTTTTCCCATAAGATTAACATGGGACACGTTTTCTTGGATTTTCTCTGTAACCACTTAACCTAGGTTAATGATTCAAAATACAAAACTATTTGTTTTTTAAGCTCTATAAAATGGCAATAATCAAAATTGAGTGTTTTTAACATTTTGGGGTCAAATTTGCAAAAAAAGATTTTTGGAAAATTGTAAACCCCCATAAAAACCCCTTCCCATAGTGCGATCAATCTGATTTTCGAACTTAAAGTCACAAATGCTACTGTCCACATTTGTGCCAAATTTCATCAAAATCGGGTGTTTCTTTCAAAAGTTATCGCGGTAACGGATACATATATATAAATTTGAACGAATAGTGTTTTTTTGGCATCTGGGGACCTCAAAACGAAAAGTTATCATAATCTCGGGCTTAAGTCTTACCATGCCACCTACGGTAATAGCTTCTTCCCTATAGGGGATATTCGCTAAAACATGTCCTGTGACTCATCAAACATAGTGTAGAAAGTTAAATGCAGTAAATGCCCTAAGATTGTATAGGATCAACCATAAACACATTGAGAACAAGAGTTACCTCAATCATTGAGGTATGCCTTCAATCATGGGAGGATGGAACAGCCACTGGTCAAACACGCCGATCATCACAAGGAATCTTTTGAAGAACTATATACAATAGTACCGATTTGGCAATTAAGTAAAGACTCCACGACACAACAGCTGAGATATATGGAACAAGCTCACCAGATGGTTTTAAAATCTAAGTTTCCCCATGGACTGAATTTGAGATAGATTGTGCCACAGATGTTATTTAACACGTTCGCTACCACAATGTTAAAAAAAATCGTAACCACAGACTGCCGCCACAATTTTGCGGCGGGCATGGCCTACTCATAGCCCAACGCCGCAGATCTGCGGCGGCTGGGTTCATTAAAATAGACTGCCACCGCAGAACTGCGGCATTGGTTTCTTGATACATAATGAGAAATTTCTTCGCAACGGTCTATTTTAAAGGTTAGATGGTTTAGGCACGGTCTACAGGATAGTCCGCCTTATATATGCAGCGCTTAGTCTGTAGCTAGGACTAGGTCCAGTCTACAGGGAAGTTTATGATTTTTATCGTGGGCTGTCAGAGTGACCCGGCCGCTGCGTATATGTGGCGGCTGGTAGCGAACGTGTTAATAGCCAATTTATTTACATGTGATCTTTATTTATATTTATATTTTCGTTCTTTAATTTTGTTAGATGTTATAGTTTTTATTTATACTTATACCATTGACTATAAGTATTTATAGTCAATGCTTATACTTTTATTTTATTTTATACACCTGAAGAAGCAAAATGTGAAATATAGTGTAATGTATTGAATGTTTCAGTTCCTTATTGAATTGTAGCTAGCCTATATATATATATATATATATATATATATATATATATATATATATATATGTGTGTGTGTGTGTGTGTGTGTGTGTGTGTGTGTGTGTGTGTGTGTGTGTGTGTGTGTGTGTGTGTGTGTGTGTGTGTGTGTTACCTTGATAACTTTTAAAATAAATTAAGATTTTGATGAAATTTGGCACAAATGTGGAGAGTAACATTTCTGACTTTTAAGTTTGAAAACCATGTGAAGGGGATTTTCTGGGGGTTTACAATTTTCCAAAAATCTGTTTTTTTTCATTTTTTACCCCAAAATATCCGACTTCAGTTAGATTAGTCAATCTGCCTGGTTTTCAAACTTAGGTAGTCATAAATGTTGCTTTACACGTTTGTATCAAATTTCATCAAAATCGGACCATTTTTACGAGAGTTATCATGCTCACGGACATATAGGCTATTTTAGAAATGTTCTCTTCACATTCAAATTTGAATATCTTTATATTAATTTTCGTTCGTCTGGTGAACTTCGTCAGATAGTATAAAAAGGTGTATAAATATGTACAAAGTTGTATAAAAAACTAAACAAAATAGGGTACTGTAACAACAAAATGTAATCAACAAGTTTTTTAGCACAATGTAAACAGTTTGACAACTTTTTATTACAATAAATATTATCTTACATTTCATTCCCTTTAAAATTTTTCATTTGAAAGAGGTGAAATCTTCTCTAAACCGATACTGAATTGTCCATGCATTTTATGCATATAAAAATTTTTTTAGAGTACAATACAAAATTTGTTAGCATTTGTTATGTTTAAACATGAAAATCTCATATATTTCAATGTTAAGCGATGTCCCGATTTCGGGGCACCAGCAGCGAATGCGTTAATGGCTTTCAGCCAGTACAGTACACCTTCAAAACCTTTGAAATACATGCTGGTTCAGATCTTAAATATCCTAGCATAACACTACAATACACTTTAACCTGCTTTGGGGGAGTGGAGTGGCATTCACCTAACTTAAATGACTAATAACAAATTATACATCCAATTCAATTATATATTTCCCTTAACATGCAACAAGACTCAACCCGTGCTTACCACACCACATTCCGCCACATAAAATAGAATATGAAATACAAAACAGATGGGTTACAGATCAAAATTAACCGTTAGGCCTGTATATAGGCTATACAGTTTTGAAGGAATGGTGTTTTTGGGATCTGGGGATCTCAAAACAAAATACCCCCGTCGCAGCAAACCTGCGTCCTCAGCAAATTTCAAATGCAAAATATTTGTCTTAATACCACATGAAGCCGCATACCAAGTTTCATAAAAATATATTCACATATAAGCGATTTTAATTATTATCCATAAGAATAACATTGGTAATGAGTACGTAGGTTTGCTGAAACAAGGAACATAAACAATTGGTTTTTATGCAAATATAAATATAATTTAACTAGGCGAAGCCACATACCAAGTTTCATCAATATTCAATCATAAATAAGCGCCATATAACATTTTAGTTATTCTCCATAAGAATAACATGGGGGCTGAGTAAGCAGGTTTGCTGCAACGAGGAACAAAAAAATTTTTTTATGCAATTATCAATATAACTCAACCAAGTGAAGCTACATACCAAGTTTTATTAATTTATGTTCATAATTAAGGGAGTCATTACAATTTACTTATTCTCCATAAGAATAACATGGGGGCTGAGTATGCAGGTTTGCTGCTATGGGAATAATCAACAAAAAATCAATTTTTTGTGCAAATATCAATGTACCAGTACTACTTGAAGCCACATACCAAGTTTTATCAACATACATTCATAAATAATCGAGATATCAAATTTTATTTATTCTCCATAAGGATAACATTGGACAACGTACTGTGTTTAGTACTTGGAATATCTCAGCATCGGTTGGGCGTAGAATCACAATTTAAACACCAAAATGATTGTTTTGTGGAACTGAACAGATTGGTAAAAGCAAATGTGAAGTTTACATTAAAATTAACTGAGGAAAAGCCAAAAACCTTTTTCCCATAAGATTAACATGGGCGATTTTATGAGCAGGTTTTTTTGGATTTTCTCCGCAACCACTTAACCTAGGTTAATAATTCAAAATACTATATTATTTGATTTTTAAGCTCTATAACATGGTCTAAACCAAAATTAAGTTGTTCAAAAATTTTAGGGTGAAAAATGCAAAAAACTGATTTTTGAACAATTTAAAACCTCCATAAACCCCCCTTCCCATGGTCCGATTTTTCTGGTTTTCGAACTTAAAGTCATGAATGTCATTTTACACATTTGAGCCAAATTTCATCAAAATCGGACGTTTTTTACTCAAGTTATCGCATTCACGGACACATATATATATATATATATAAATTTTAACGAATAGTGTTTTTGTCATCTGGGGACCTCAAAACAAAAAATTATCATGGTCTCGGGCTTAAGTCTTACTATGAGACCTACGGTAATAGCTTCTTCCCTATAGGGGAAATTCGCTAAAAAAAGGTTAAAAGGTCCCGGGCCTAGGTCCTACTATGTCGTCTACAGTAATAGTTTCTTCCTTATATAGGGAAAATTCACTAATACCTATGCTTAAAACGATATTTTTATTTTTATTTTAGATAGGCCTAATTTAAAACCCCCGTTGCAGCAAACCTGTGTACCTGTGTGCAGCAAATTTCCAATGCATATAATTATGTCTTAATACCCCATAAAGCCGCTTACCAAGTTTCATTAGAATATTATTTAAAAGTAAGCGATGTAGGCTACAACATTTTAATTATTCTCTATAAGAATAACATGACGGCTGAGTACGCAGGTTTGCTGCTATGAGAACCATCGGTGAACATTTTTTGATGTTGTGAAAATAACAATAGACCACAACCAGATGAAGCTATACTTATACCAAGTGAGTCAGTTCATAAATAAGCGAGATATAGAATTTGTCTTAAATTCCTTGGTCGTTAGAGAGAGGGTTTAGCTTTGGCAATTGTTGCATGGTGATACAGTTACAAACATAAATAGGACTACCTTTTTGTTCCCAAATACGATTTCAGCAAAAATGTTGAGTTACCTAAACTTATATAGGTAACACATTTTTGTGGACAAATTTAAAAAAGATTTTTTAATTTTTGCAAAAATTCCCTGAAGTTATATTTTTACCCAAAAATCTGGTAATCTTTGGGGAAATCCGGTGATTTATGGCAAACCTACTTACAATAACTTAGCAGTTAGACCTGATAAGGAAAAGAGGCAGGTAAGACTATTAAATCACTCAAAGTCTAGCTGCACCATCACAAATTTCAACTTATCATAGGCTTGATGAAGGCGTTGGTGTAACCATGATGATATTCTACCTAATCATCCTAAGAGGTTAACACATTCCGTGCGTACAGAGTAAACTCCAAGCTGGCCTTGCCAGTGTATCGTGTAGAGTTCAAGAGCTCCATAGTCTAATGTTGTTTTCAAAGGAATACTGTGTATCAGCCAATGCAGCTGGATGAATGAAACTTGAACACGAGTTTGTCTATTCCCGTACAATGTCCGCAATATGGTCAGTTTTCAGTTCTCCCCCCTCGAAGGTGCAGATCGGGAACGCTCCCCTGCGCTCTCTACCAAGTTGTTTACCAGTATTCCGGCTCTTATCAGTGCTCGGTTTTTAGTTTGTTTACGTTTCTAGAAGGAAATAATAATGCATTCCGGTGAATAGTGTGCTTCAGTAACATGGATTGTGGTGCATGTTGCGTCGCGGCAGATGCCTACTACCATTGCAGCGACCCAAAACTGCGGGTAGAGTTCATGAACTCCAAAAATGTTTCGACAAAACCAGAAATTTATTTTTAACACTCGAACATTGTTTCTACATGGCTAACCAATGTTTTTAGTAACAAATAATTTTCAGCTCCTGAGTCAACCTTAGAACATTTAGGCCTAAACCTCATGGAAAGTGCCAAGAGCTCAAAAGCAGGCCTAAGGTGAAAGTAAGTTCAAAGATTTCATTGGGCCATAGTTAACCTAGTCAAATATGTTGGCAACAAAAATTTAACTGATTATGACAACCAGGCTACATTACACGGAAACTTATGAGATTCCATGGTATAACCTCAAAATATTCCCACTGGTTTGCTATACATTATATACAAAACGTAATTATTTATTGTACTCAGAATTATATTATAGGCCAAATGTTTAAATATTACACCTACATACTTACCCTTATGAAACTGAGTTCAATCCTTCGACTCCTAAAACTAAACAAAACAAATAAATAATCTAGTTTGTTTTGTTGTGTTGTGGTTTTTTCCTTTTGGCTCTTTGGCATGGGCTGGCCTCAGTACTATATCCATAAAAACTTAAAAATTTATATACTTGTAAAAACATACATTGATTCCAATTTTTATTAAAATCTGAAAACGGTAATTTTTTGGCTGTTCTAATGCTCCTGGTTTCATTTACCTGAAATAATTTCTTTATTAGCATGATACATGATACTGTTGTTAAAACTAAACAGGATGAATAAAATACGTCTTACAACACTATAAAGTATGTTTACACTTATACTGTACTTACATACAAGACGGTAAAATATACACAAAAGATGGTACAAGCATAGACTAACTACAGTCTATGGTTCAAGGCCTTGTATTTACACAAGGCCTTCCAAGGTGGAACGAACATGGGAACATGTAGATAAACTTGCCAAGCAACTCGCTTCAAATATTTTTGTTTTCATCTTTGAACAACATTGCACTATCCAAATTGGTATATTTTGGCTTTATTGAGAGTGTGATTAGTTACTCTATTATACTTTGGGGCTTTTCCAGTAATATTAATCTAAATAGAATATTTGTACTCCAGAAAAGAGCGATAAGGTGCATTTTGAAACTTAACCTACAGAATCATTTTTTGACCACTTCAAAAAAACTGCAAATTTTGACAGTATAAGTTACCTAGACATACCTAGTACATTTATTTACATGTTTGAATTAATTAGTCATGTCAAAGAACACAACCTTGTTGGAGCTCATCAGCATTCTTACAGTACCATAAATAGAAATATCAATCCTTCTGTGTCTCATAACTTAAGCTTTTTCAGAAAAAGCCGGATTACATTGGTCTTAGGCTATTTAATCAACTTCCTTCTCACATAGCCCGTAACTTACAAAAATTTAAATACGAGCTCAAAAAGTACCTCTTAGATCAATGTCTTTACCAACTCCCATCATACCTGACCTGACTTTCTAACCTGTCAAGATGTTTTTTTTACAACCCCCCCCCCCCATTTGCATCTCTGACTATCATGAATATGACAGCATCATGAAGATGTACCTAATGAAACCTGCAGAAGCTGACTGGTCCTATGCCACATATGGTCAATCAGGACGACGTGGGATATATATATGTATGCATGTAAATACTACAGGTCACATTATTCTGCTGAGACCTACTTTGACTCCACACCAAGATTAATTGTTTCTAGTGGTCAAACTAAATTCATAAATACTGAATATGGAAAAATGAAAGATGGCTGAGGGTAAATTTTGGTATTTTTGTCTGGTAAGAGAGTAACAATAATTTTCCAAGTGATAAGCGGTAACACTGGTAGTAAACACAAAAAAATACGATATAAATAGAACAGATAGAAGTTTGAAGTTTGAACTTAAACTTGTTGATGGTGAGGGAAAGAAAATGAATTTAAGTAAAAATGAAATGATAAGGAATGTAATCAAACAGTGATGAATTACGTAATCGATTCAACTCGCACCTAAACTAAAATTCCATGAGTTCTGTTTTTTCAAGCTGTGATTTTATTGCAGGATGGGCTTCAGGTTAGTTAATTTACCAATATTTATATATTTTGTCTATTTTAAGATACTTTAAATATTGAAAATCTCGAAACCCGGTATTCACTGCCGTCCTGACTTGTGGCCTATAGTATAGCCTGTGTATTTTAATTTTGTATTACTAAAACTTGGAGGATTTGATTGTTTTTAGCGAATTTCCCCTATGGGGAAGAAGCTATTACCCTAGGTCTCATGGTAAGACTTAAGCCCGAGACCATGATAACTTTTCATTTTGAGGTCCCCAGATGTCAAAAACACCATTCGTTCAAATTTGTATCCATGTACATATATATGAATATATATATATATATATATATATATATATATATATATATATATATGTGTGTGTGTGTGTCCGTAAGCATGATAACTCCCGTAAAAAAGGTCCTATCTTAATGAAATTTGGTGCAAATGTGTAAAGTAACATTTATTTGAACGAGTTCGAAAACCAGACGAATCACACCATTCGAAGGGGGGTTTTGTACCCCAAAAATGGTTTTTTTGGGGTTTCCACATGTAATTTTTTTTAAATCAAATTTTAATGTTTTCCATTCAATTCAGCTTGAAAACAAAACAATTTGGTATTTTGATCATTGTTCTACGTCAATTTGTTACTGAGATATTGAAAGTGCTAGACTCAGTACGTTGTCTAATGTTATTCTTATGGAGGAAAATAAAAATTTTTTATCTCGCTTATTTATGAACATAAACTGACGGAATTTGGTACATGGCTTCATCTGGTTGTGGTTTATTGTTGTTTGCTCAAAAAAAAATTTCCGCCTATGGTTCCCGTAGCAGCAAACCTAGGTACTTGGTCCCCATGTTATTCTTAACCCTAGCAGTGGCCATTCGACCAATTTGGTCGAATTTTTATGTCGCCTGTTGTGGCCATCGACCAAATTGGTCGAATTCTACAGAAAATTTTGTAACGTTAATAAACCAATAATAATAAACTCAAAAGTCATCAATATATATATCATTCGAAAGATCACATTCTGAACTTTCATTTTATTACATAAATGAATCGTGTAGCAGCTGTATAACAATGTTACGACGATTAGAAATTGAATGAAGTTTTGGTACAACGCAATTGCTGCAGCCGACGCTCTGACAATGGCAAAACACGATACTTTTGAAATTACCCAGATCGGGTAATTTTTCTCGCAGGAAGATGCGGTTGGTACCAATGCACAGCTGAAGAGTTGCGCTTTATTTTGGTATTAATTTTTAGAATTAAATATTGATTGGACAGGTTATATGATTTTCTGAAAACAGGTGTTTTTGTTTTTTTTGTGTTATGGCCAATTCGACCAAATTGGTCGAACTATAAAATCGCGTTTATATGCATTGTATGTCATAGTTACTAGTCAAATAATATGTTATTTTGAAGAGGAAGAAATGTAGAGTAATTTAGTTTTGCCGTTGGCAGCACTGCTCTTAGCAGAACACCTGTCAGATACTCAACAATTCGTCATATGTTTTGATCAGTTGTTAGCCATTGCGGTATTGGTATATGCATTTCTAAGCATTAGATGATTTTTATCTGCGAATCATTTATGAATTAGGTATTATTTCGGAGTTTTAGTGTTAGTGAAGTGTTTGTGTGTATATAACAGTAATCTCTTTTTCATTATTGGGTAGGCCTAATATAATTTAGAACAATTATTTCGTAAACCCCTACATAGGCCTATTGACCGCACGTTATCTCGTACATAACACGCCACTACCCTATGTATATGTAAATATATATATACCGGGTAGGTATATTTGATTGTTTATAAATACCTGTAGTAATAATAAATAGATATAATATGACATTATTTATGTTTATACAGATTGCAAAGATCTCATTGAAAAATACTACTTTTCACAAATTTGCCAAGTCCGCGACTATTTGTTTGTTGCTACATAACACATATACAAATAATACTTTACCCTAGGTAATATACATTTATATTTAGGGAATTGAATGTACTATAACATGTTTATAATGGTTTAGGGGTAAACAATTTGGTAAAAGAGTTATATACTAAATATTGTGAAATATTTGTTTACAAAAAACGTAAAAATAGCGAAACATTATTTTATTTGCATGTATTTATAAGTGATAATAATATTTTACCATCAACTATATGACTTTTTTGGATTCCTTACTTCATTGGCTTTACAAATATGTATATATATATATATATATATTAGTATATACATATATTACATGACTTACAACACAATATAACACTGTACAGTTTATGCTTTTTTCGGTTTTCCGTTTATTATTATATTATGCCCCTAATACTTACAAAAACAATTCTTTTCCCAACATGTTATATATTTCTATGTAGGGAATTAGATTGTCTACAAAATGTATATAATGAATTTTCCATAAAAAATCCGTGAAAAAAATTTCACCGAGGCTGTTTTTGAAATTTATACAAAAAATATTTATTTTTTTTATTTTTTTTCACTATACCGAAAAATTATTTTCCTGAATCTTTATTATTTTAGTATTTCTAGATTCTCCTGTTCTTTCCAGTCAAAATGAATATGAGGTTGGCTAGGTTTACTTGTACGGTTGAATTTATACGAATTTTCAAAAAAAGGTCTGCAAAATCGCCAAATCTGCTTGGCCATTTCCCACTTCAACATTAGGCCACTGCTAGGGTTAAGGAAAATAATTAAAATATTATATATTGCTTATTTATGAATGTAGATGGATGAAACTTGATATGTGACTTTACTAAGATGAGTTCTATTGATATTTGCATAAAAACCCATTATTTTGCGTTCCTTGTTGCAGCAAACCTGCGTACTCATCCCCAATGTACACAGCATAATGGGTACAGTTTCATAAGCGGCCACCAACTAATCGGATGCTATATATCGATCTTAAACATTCGATATATCGAATCTCATTTTAAATCGATCTCTAACCTAAATAACACAAACACTCAAACATTTGAGTCCTCATGGCGTATGTTGAAACAACGGTCTTTGAAAACTGGGATTAAGAGAGATTATGTCAGTTACACATAAATTTTAATGAAACATTTAACAAGTAATAAGCAAACGAAAACTAAAATTTAAAAATGCAAAAAATAATAAAGAAACGTATAACCAAGCAAAAACTAGGTATATTTGCTTAGGCCTAACTTATATTAAAGTATACTATAAAGTATGGAATGGTATTTGTATTTATGTATATAGGGATTTAGAGTGTAACTGTATGAATGGTACAATATAACTTTAGGCTCTTTTAACAAAATCATGATTGAGTGTAATTAGTATGTATTATTTGATTTAGAATAATTTTATAAAGCTCATGAGTTTGGAATAATTCTAATTAGATAATAATTATTTAAAGTTTAAGTATTGTCTAACCGCTTTAATTAATTTTTTAGTTAGTATCTTGTACCTCCACTCAGGCAATGCCTTGGAGGTCGTTTTCTCAAGACAGCAGAAAACAAAATACAATGCAAAAATTGTTATTAATAAATAAATGTAATTTATCTGAGGTAAGGTCAGCTTGGATATAAAGATTGTGTTTGTTGTATATTTTACCTTATGTATTGTTGTTTACGTTGTAAAAAATTATGTATTCTGTTTTGAGGAAAATAAAGAAAGAATATAGTTTAGTTCTTTGTTTATTTCCTTGTCTACTCCATTCATCCGATTGCTTTGACACTTTGCGTTGTAATTTACCCTATGAAGGTTTCAAGCCAAGGAAGTCGTAAACTGTTCGGCTCTTCTCCCCTGGAATATGAAACTATTAGTGTTAACCGTATAAAGTAATGATTTTATTCGAATTTCCTTGATAACAATCATTTTATCGACTTGAAAAGAAACGGGAATCAAAAAAGACCACTCAAATAAAGTTGCGGGTAGCAGCTGTCCTATATTTACAAAAATACTGGTGTTTTTGTCGGAAATATCTTGAGACAACAATTTGGTGGCAAGTAGCACTTTTTAAGGGACAATTTTGAATTATGGTTTATTATTTCCTAATTTAATATTTCGGAATGAGTTCATGCGGTTTGAATAATATAAAATAAATAGAGTGAGAATATCGCACATTTTGCTATAGTAAGTTCGACACTCAAAGTAGTCAATTACCTTTAACGGGTAGAAATTGATTACACTTGTCGAGAGTTCAGGTAATAGGAAATCAAAAACCAAATCACCTCCTCTACACTCTGATCGAATGTTTTGTCGAATGACTATTCGGTCAAGCAATTTACAAGTGATATTACCGTGTATGGTAAAAGTTGTATGACATAAGTGGAGGCGAATCACCTATTTACAGTCTCGCGTTCATCTTTGCTTGGCAAAATTGTGGAGGCGTCATAAAACTTCCATATTTTGCCTTGATCTAGGTGAGCGAAAGTGTGTGACTAGTTTGATCACTCATGTTAGTTCAGTAGATTAATTATACTCTCTAAATTTAGGAACCAAAGACTTATTTTTACTTTTGGGAAATTTATAATTTGTTTCCAATATGTAACTCAAACATAATAAAATACATATATTTTGCCGATTTAAACTTGTACTGTGTAATAGAATCAAATGTAATAGAAGAAAATATTCATTTATTTTAGGAGAATTTTTTTAACTCATTACATACGTACTTTGTGGTATTAAATACACTGTCTTATTCACAGTCAGTAAATGAAGTTAAGATTCAAAAGTAAAGATTTTGCTGTAGCAGAATTGAACCCGTTTCCCGCCTTCGCTTTGTTAGACAACCACAACAGCACTCAACAGTGCGGTATAGTAATCAGAGAGTAGTATCCATAGCAGAAGCTAAATAAATGGCGGATCACTTTCACTTAAGTTGTGTTTTGTGCTGATCAGGGTATCCATGGAATAGAATTATGACAAAAATTATTAATAATTTATTTGCTAGGCCTGACATTATATATATTTTTGCTATATTGTGACCATGGTATTTTAGACAGTTTTTGGTACTAGCAGAATTACAAATAAGAATGTATTAGTTAAATAACATTCCAAAATATTCAACATTATCGCACAATATTTTATGAACATTTTGCTATATAAAAACGATATGAAATGATTGCTCTTTAAGATGATCAAAATCGGCGATTTTGGATAATCCGTTAAGGATATGTAAATCAACAATGGTAATATGTATGAAGCAGGTAAAAACGTAAAAATGTTTAGCGATTAGAGTCCTATATATGCAAAAATAAAACAATCAACATCTGAATATTCCTATCACTTGAAACCTAGCAAAATCATAAAAATGTAAGCCTTTTAAATATAATAAACTTTAAAATAAACAATCACTTTGATGCTAAATAATGTACTTACCTATGCTTAACACGCATACCATGTCAAGGGTATTTTTATTTTAAATACTATACAAGAATATTTAATGGTTTGAAACTATATGAAGCATGATTGTGCAAGTTAAGAGGATAGTCAACTAAATACACTTCATATTGCATGGCTGACATCAAGTAGCCAGATGTGTTTATGGGAGAGTAGCGACAGCAACCCGGCACCCAGCAACAGCGCGACGCATTCGTGTTGATCTGGCAACGTCGCCCCCTCATTGCCCTACCTACCACACTGTGAATATGGTGGGGGGATCTACCTTAAGTATGTGTACAATGATTAAAACCAAGACCTCTGTTCTAGTGCCAAACGGCACTTGTACCTGTAAGTCTGAGACCTTGGAACCCTAAGCCTCGGATCAAATGTGAATCGTCACTCAAATATAAATTAGGTTTTACTATCCAAAAGATTGCTTATTTTCGGTTGTTTTTGTCATTTACATCATTTTCAAGCTATAGCCGTCACTCACATTGCAAAGTGTCATAAAAATGTCTCCTTAGACAAGACCTCGGATACCCGGCGAAAGGTAAAAGACCTCGGAAACGCCCTTATATGCAAATTGGTATGTGTGTGTGGGTGTGTGTGTGTGTGTGTGTGTGTGTGTGTGTGTGTGTGTGTGTGTGTGTATGTCTGTGTGGATGTGTACAGAGCTAGAGGCCTCATTAGTTATACAATTTTGATGAAATTTAGTATTTAGGTACTAATCCACAAAATCTCCTGGCGTTTTTTTAATTTTTTTAAGGGTAATTATCCCCCCAAAACCAATAAAAAACATGAAAAATCTGAATTTCTCTAAAACGGCTCTAACGATTTTGATTAAACTTAAGGGGTTTGTAAAGCTTTAGGTTTACAACAAAATGACACCACCCGCATTTCTGAAAACATTCACCCTGATTTAGTATTAAAGGAAAAACAAAACAGATTTGTTCTGTCCACAACAATTTTTTTTCTAACAAAACTATCAGTTGTGCGTGAGAATCAATTTGCTCTGTCCAATAGATATTAATATGTTAGTAAACAGCAGTTTTAGTCTGCAACTATCAAATTAAATTAATTCTATAGATATGGTGAAAACAAATTTTGAGGCCTACGAAGTTTGAGGCACCTCATACCTTAGGGGGCCTTCTAAGGTTTGAGGAGCCCTTAGAAGGTCAGTATTGGAAATTTAAAACCACTCAGCGCACTACTTCGGATTAAGATCATTTTTTGTTTTCTAAATCGTCAAAATCGGTTCAGAAATATCTGAGAAATACTGCTTTGAAAAATAGCCTTAGATAGATGTAAAAGGACAAGTTTTTGTAAACCCAAAAAGTCTGATTTAAATTTTGAAAAGTATGTCATTATTGGTATTATTGTTAATGTATTTCAATACAGATTATAATGATATGCAAAACTTATACATCTAGTGATTTCTGTGTCAAATTGGTGGGAAAACTGGCGGTAAGTCAGGCTTTTGTAATCCTTTTAAATGGGATTAACAGCTGCAATTCTGATTTTATACTCATTGATGAAAAATGTATGCAGGCCCGTTAGTTATTGTAGAACTTGATCCTATGTTGTGAAAAGGCAGTTGATTACTATGTATTATTTATAATAAGACTACTTGGCAATTTATAGTTGTTTTTTATTTTTACAGGAGTTGTTGCTTTAGTAGTTGGACATCCACTAGACACTATAAAGGTGTGGTCCCAGACTTTGCCACAAAAATCAAGCTCTTTGAAGATAATTGCAACTATATACAAACATGAAGGAGTAAGTGGCCAACACAAAGTACCTTACTTTTTACGTTCTATGTAAGTTGTAAGTTAGCTCTAGTACTAGATGCAGGGCTTAAAACAGGTTATTTATTTTAATTTTTGTAAATTTTGTTAATAGGCAATATGCATTTTTTTATAACAAATCGGCAATATAAACCAATATACAGTACAGTCAGGAACATCAAATTAGGCGGGTGGGGATTTTGCAATGTGGCCATATGCGGGAATGTCATCAAATGTTTAGGTTGAAAATCATGTGTTGTGGGCACCAACTGGCAACACTGAGACACCCATGTTGCCGGATCTTGAGTCCGTAATGTAACAAATTAGCCATATGTTAAAATTTATAAAGTCATATATTTTGATATTTGTTTATATCTTCGTTAGTAAGTCAATACTGAAGTTCTGATCTGCGATAATTATTTTGATAAGTTTAAAATAATTTAAAATAGTATTGTAATTTATTATAACTGTAACATTGTACTTCTAACTGTTTTCTACTTAAGCCTTTGTTTAATTTTTGATCTTGTGATTAATTTTGTCTTTGTTTGTGCTTAACTTTTGCAAATATACTGTTGGGTTTAAAATTAAGCCTGACAAAATTTATACCGGGACTAAATATTCTTATTAATTTAAATTAAAACTTTATAAGTCCTCGTCTGGACCAACTAAGTATCACAAAAAGAAAAATATCCTGGAATGGCCTGCAAAGAACTGCAATGACTTAAGGAGCCTAAAGACGGCCCACACACTACCAGACTTTTGCCCGTACAAGACATCAAATAAGACAACGGATCGAGCAGGGAGCAGGGCATGAAGGTAGTAAACTCATTCCCAGGCCAAACTCCGAACAAAATATCGGATCGATCTTTCTTCAAAAAAACCGCTTCGAGAGCGCTTGGTTCTCGGCCCGATGTCTTGTTCGATGTACGGGCAAAAGTCCGGTCCGGTCTGGTAGTGTATGGCCATCTTAAGTCGGGAGAACAACGCCTGACGCCGACGATTCCTTTGGTCTTCGCCAAAAAACCAAATCCAAATAGTTTGGGTCGGGGCAGAAATTCACCATAGGCAGGTGAGACATTCGTGTGAATGAACGCATAAGGGATATGTAAGCCCGTGCGTAGATGGTGGGCTTTGCACAAATGTGGCTCTTGCAATATTTCTGCGGAAAACGGCTTGACTAAAACAACATCCTGTTTCAAATAGAATCAAACAACCGTCCTCTATGACGTAATGTACTTTTATACTCTTAAAATGTGTGATATAATAATATATTTTATGTCAAAAATATTATTATCAATTTTCTAAGACTAATGACCTAATTATTAGTGAATTTCCTTTGGAAAGTGAACTATGAGCATGACCCGCATGGTGAAACTTAAGCCCGGGACCACCATAGAAGTTCCTAACATGACCCACTGAACACGACTTGGGAGGTCGTTCAAAATGATATATATATATATATATATGTATATATATGTGTGTGTGTGTTTGCACTCTAGCGGTCGCAATTTTTTTAGCGGACAAGACGATTACACTACAGAGAAAGGGCGGCAAGCCTCGAACTACAGTTAATTCAACTTCTCCTCTCCGCTCATCAGGCACTGCGCCACTATGAATATGTCCAACTCACGGACTTCCAAGTTTACCCATACACTCGCATAGCATTAAAATTATTTGTTACACAATAACAGTGACTAAGGCACACGGCTGAGAAATGTTAAAACAATCGAGTTTGAGATGACAATAATAAAATTTAGGCTACAAAGATCCTGTCGATTCATTTTCAAACTCAAGGTAACAAAGAAACTTATTTCAGCCAACGTATATTTACCATCAAAGGCTACCACACATATCGTTCATTCTGGTGTATATTTTTTTAACAAAACATCTGACCAAAGACAAATAAAGACTAACATAATTTGTGAAGAGAGGATTTGATTGGTTGTTGCCATTGGAACATAGTTGACAGAGGGTCAAAATGGTGGTCAGCATGTAGGCTGCAGTTTTTTACTCCAGGCGAGGCCACTATATATATATTTTGGGTGGAGCGGTGTCAAAATCTCCATATTTCATTAAATAAAAACTGTGATCTTCAAAATCTTTAAATTGATATCTTGTCGCATTTCAGGTGAATCATGATTTTAAACCTAACTTTATAATCTTGAGACATATTTTAGATGTAATTTTATTGTTTATCTCGAAGCAAAGTTATGTTTTGAGTTAAATGAAAACACAGTTGTAATATGGCTTTGGAAATAGTGTTGAAAACAAGCCACCTTGCACGTCTAATGACACCGTCCCACCAACAAGTTGACACCACAACAGAACAAAATCCCAAATATGACAGCACGCTTTTTGAAGGTTATTAGACAGAGAGTAGTGACTCCTGTAGGTATTTTATTTTAATGCATTGGATTTACAACATCATGGAGGTAAAATTAGAATAATGTTTGAAATTCAAATTCAAATTCAAATTTCTTTATTGTTCGAAACATGTAATTACATGCATAAACATTGTCAAAGGTTCTTAATCTATTTCACAGTGCATATTTATATACATTTTTCAGTCACAGTAAAAGTCAAATTAGGCCTAAATATCAACACAATATATTTACATGAAATATCTACAGAAAAAAGTTATAAAGTACACGTGATTTATATTTCTACAATTGTAAATCATAAGGAAACTTCATGATTAAATATCTCTTGAGTTCTGTCCTAAACTTATTTCCATCTAAGATTTTTATGTGTTGAGGAAGTGAATTAAAAAATATTGCACCTTTAACATAAGGACTATTTTCTGTTGTTTTGAATTTTCTATTGACTCTATAAAAATCAAATTTTCTCCTTGTATTATGAGCATGGACATCACTATTTTTACAAATATATTTACTATCCACTTTCAACAGCATTATAACTTGAAAAATATACAAAGCATAAACTGTCAAAACATTAAATTCAATAAATATATTTTTACATGATGTTCTAGGATTCACCTTAGCTAGTAATCTTAAGGATTTTTTCTGGAGGATAAAAACTCTGTCCATGTGTGTTTTGGCTGCACTTCCCCATAACAGTAGACCATAAGAAAGATAAGGGTACACTAGGCCATAGTAAACTTTCATTAACATATCAGGATGAAGATAGGAGTTAATTTTTCGTAATAAAAATAGGCTAGGTGATATTTTTTTACAAACATAGTCAATATGTACTTCCCAAGAAAATTTGGTGTCAATATTAATACCAAGAAATTTACAAGATGCGACAGATTTAACACTAAAATCATTGCTATTTACAACAAACTCCTCATTTACACCACTCAGGCTAAAAAACATTAGTTGGGTTTTATCTATATTAAGCAACAAATTATTTTCTTGAAAATAAAGTTTGGACTCATTGATAAACGTGAGAACTTTATCTTTCAAAGCGGGATAGTCTTTCGCCCAGCAAAGACCAGATGTATGTAAATGTGTAGAGTTTTATGAAGATTAGGCCTACATCAATTAATTTTATCTTTTGATCGTCTAAAACATATAAGAAAATTCTTTGCATAAAAGTATAAAGTACAAAATGACTGAAAAACTGTATTGAAAAACACAAATTCAGGATTAAAATAGTCAGAATTTTGAGGCTAATGGTCCGAATTACGAATTTTAAGGTTACAGTGTCATCATATCTTTTTTATAGGTTATTTATTATTATTTTCAGTAGTCAATGCGTTAGTGTAAAAATTAATGTTTTATGAAGTATAAGGAGGGATTTTTAGATCTTTGCTGAAGGATTTTCTTGTTATTAAAATTGAACTGTATTTATGTGAATCAAGTCAGTAATACTGTACATTATTTTAATGTTTTTTTATGTTTTTTTCAACTAGGAAATAACAGAAATTTCTTTAAATTATTCATTTAGTAAATTTGAAACTTCTTTAGATACTGTCACAAAACAACCAAACAAGATATATAAAATGTGGGTAAACCTGGGCGGCGAAAAGGACAAAGATTATAGGGTGGGGGGCAGATTTCCTAATAGCCCTTAGGCGGCAATTGCTTAAACCCGCCACTGGATTCAACCCCCCCTCATTTGCTATTATTTTATTTTGATATTATTGTTAAAATGTATAGAAATACAGAATTTGGAGAACAACAATCTTGGATTGGCCAGTCTTACCAAGCAGATTTAGAGTAGTTCCTCGCCCCCTCATCAGTCACACAAGGGGGGGGCTGTACCTCCCATAAAGAGATAGGCCATTTGGAGGGCAATAAGGTCCACCACATTCAGTCAGTCAGACTAAGACATACTGAAATAGTTATTTGCACCTTCATCCCACTAGGGGACTGCGCGCCCCAACCCCATCTTTATTATTGTACCTTGGTATTGTTGTTAAAGTGTATATAAATACAGAACAGTCAATCGGGTTTAAAGTCCTTAACATGAAATAATCTTGCTTGAAGCGGACACACAGACAGTAAATAGTTACTCGCTTTTCAGTCCCACACTGGGGCTACGTTTCCAAGGCCCGGTTTTTTGTCTAGTACAGTAGACGCTCTTTTATCCGGCATTCTATGAACCGGCACATTCTATTAACCGGCACCAGGCGACCCGGGTTTTTCCAGGTATTTTCGGTCGTTTCCGTTTCGTACTGCTAATGCGCTGGACTGTTCCCGCCTTTTTTCTTAGTCACCTGTTGTTTGTTTACGTCTCAAGCAGTAAAGTTAAGTGATGTTCGTAAACTTTGCTCAGTACACTACTGTATTCAACCTATTTTTAGACGCCAACTTCCGCCCGGCTGTCTGTCCGCCCAATAATAACTAAAAAGTTCTATTATCCGGAAAAATCGATTTACCGGCATGGGCGTGGTCCCAAACATGCCGGATAAAAGAGCGTCTACTGTAATACCTTTAAAGTGTTGTTAAAATACAAAGATAGTCATAATTTGTAGGAAAACGAGATCCAGAATCAGTCAACTAATAAAACCAAAAAGTTTTAGAGTAGTTATTTGAACTTTGGTCTGACTGGGACGCTATGCTGTCCAGGGCCTCCATTGTTACTGCAGCTTAAATTAATTGCTCAGCTATTTATAAAGACAGAATCTGAAGAAAAATAAGGATTAAAATCAGTCATCAGGTTCAAAAGCCGAAACATAAACCCCCCTCCCAAAAAAATAGGGCATTAAATGGACACACATATAATAAGGATATTTGTTCGCTCTTCGGCCTCAGTGAGGACGCCTTCCAGGCCCGACATTTTCATGGTGCCTCCTAAATTTTGATAAAATACAAATGAATTCATCATGTATAAAAAATAAGTCCACAATCAGTCAGAGCAAGATATTTCAATTTAATTATATGACCTATGGTATTACTGGAGGACTATACCCCCCCATTATTATTGTAGCTTGGTATTGTTATTACTATAAATATATAAAACAAAAAGTTACCATGGTCTCGGGCTTAATTGTTCTTACCATGAGACCTACAGTAATAGCTTCTTCCCTATAGGGGAAATTTGCTAAAAAACAAATCATTTAAAATAAAAATACAGATAAACACTCTCCCAACGATCTAAACAATAGAACTAATGCACTTATTTCCAAACCCAGACGTAACGACGATACATCGACCCTTCGACACTTGAAAACTACAACTGGTACACTATAGTGATGTGGGCCAGGTAAATATCCAGTGGGTAGGTAAATAAAAAATGGGTATTTACCTGGGGACTTACCCCAAGCCCAGGGTAAATACCCAAAACGTGGGTATTTATGATTTTTATAACATTTAGGGGATTTTTACTAGGTTCATTGAAATTTCCATGTTGTAAGGGGATTATAAAATGATCATAAAAACTGTTTTGAAGATTATAACATGGTTACCGCAAGCATTTAACTTCTGTATAAGATCGAGATAAATACCCAGGACTGGGTATTTACTACTTTGATGGTCTTTTGGACTGTTTAATAAATTTAAAATTTTGGAGGAAAAGAATTGAAATTCAATTACATTATGATTTTGTTCTGTATTCGTACAATTATAAAATTAAATATTTTTAAATTTGTATAGAATGTCTCGTATTTAACCAGTGCCTTCATAGTTTGGTGGTGGTGTGGTTTGTATGCTTGACAGGTCATTTACAAAACTTGCCAAGCGTTATTTATTGGTAACTTAAACTAATTAATAAATGAAATCAATAAAATATTCTCAAATGTTATGCATTGATAACAACAAGGCTAGTATAAGGGTAGATATGAATTACATTGGTGTTTTTTATAAGTACCCAAAATCCCGGGTATTTATGAATTTTGGGTATTTACCCCGAGTTTTAAATACCCGGGTATTTTACATCACTAGGGTACAACCACAAATGCACAAATAAGCAATGATTGGGGATGAGAGATGAGAGGTGAGTCGTATGGCCGGGTGGAACGGTCCATTTTGCACCTGAGGGGATGGAAGTGTTTAGGGAAAAACCGAGGTTATTTATGGTTAGTGAGTTTGTGTCCGTTCGCATTCTCCGTATGAGTTCGAGTCGACTCGCTTTTAGCCAATAGCATTAAATTTTTGTGAGTAGACTCGTTCCCAGTCCGTGTAGGTTCGGCATTCTCCGTATAAGTTCGTGTCGACTCGCTTCCAGCCAATAGCGTTGAAGTTTTGGGAGTCTGTTAGTTCCGAGTTCGTGTAGGATCGGCATTATCCGTATGAGTTCGTGATGTACTCGAGTTAAAAAAGAATTTACTCGAGTCCGGCCTTGACTCGGATTAACTCAACTCATCAACTCAACTCGTCAACTCGACTCGTCACATCACTATTTACGGTAGTATCTAGTGCTAGATAGATTGCAAGGCTGATGCAACGCCACTGCGTTGGGCCCATTCATGGGCATTTGCCGCTTGCTGTATTTATTTTACAAATTAACTTGGAACGGGTGTATTGTTGACATTGTCCCTTTTTATTTTGGTACTACTATTGTACGAATAAAAATAAAAATATTCAAAAATACTGTATGTTTCTATTGGGTAGTAGTACCTCGAAAAATATCCTTTGTATCCAGTCTAAGTTTGGACCCAATTGGGTGGGCTATAGCCCCTTAGCCCTTCCATAGATCCGCCACTGGTGAGAAAGAACTTTTTTATGAAGTTTTTGTTAGAACCATTAATTTTAGTTCAACGAGATTCCAAGCTATCAGTTATTTTATATGTCAAGAAAAAACATAACGATGTTTCAGTTAGAACTCTTCACTGATCAACAGGTTAGTTTCAATTAGGTACTGATTCCTGTACAGAATCACTGATAAAGAAATTCTAAGTCAGCTTCTGGTTAAGATCCAAATCCTGTGGGAACTGTTAAATAGTTTAATGTTAGAGACCTTACAACAGCTGCTGGACTCATCTGGTATCTAGGGTGTGTTGCTTCTGGTTAAGATCCAAATCCTGTGGGAACTGTTAAATAGTTTAATGTTAGAGACCTTACAACAGCTGCTGGACTCATCTGGTATCTAGGGTGTGTTGCTTCTGGTTAAGATCCAAATCCTGTGGGAACTGTTATATAGTTTAATGTTAGAGACCTTACAACAGCTGCTGGACTCATCTGGTATCTAGGGTGTGTTGCTTCTGGTTAAGATCCAAATCCTGTGGGAACTGTTATATAGTTTAATGTTAGAGACCTTACAACAGCTGCTGGACTCATCTGGTATCTAGGGTTTGTTGCTTCTGGTTAAGATCCAAATCCTGTGGGAACTGTTAAATAGTTTAATGTTAGAGACCTTACAACAGCTGCTGGACTCATCTGGTATCTAGGGTGTGTTGCTTCTGGTTAAGATCCAAATCCTGTGGGAACTGTTATATAGTTTAATGTTAGAGACCTTACAACAGCTGCTGGACTCATCTGGTATCTAGGGTGTGTTGCTTCTGGTTAAGATCCAAATCCTGTGGGAACTGTTAAATAGTTTAATGTTAGAGACCTTACAACAGCTGCTGGACTCATCTGGTATCTAGGGTGTGTTGCTTCTGGTTAAGATCCAAATCCTGTGGGAACTGTTATATAGTTTAATGTTAGAGACCTTACAACAGCTGCTGGACTCATCTGGTATCTAGGGTGTGTTGCTTCTGGTTAAGATCCAAATCCTGTGGGAACTGTTAAATAGTTTAATGTTAGAGACCTTACAACAGCTGCTGGACTCATCTGGTATCTAGGGTGTGTTGCTTCTGGTTAAGATCCAAATCCTGTGGGAACTGTTATATAGTTTAATGTTAGAGACCTTACAACAGCTGCTGGACTCATCTGGTATCTAGGGTGTGTTGCTTCTGGTTAAGATCCAAATCCTGTGGGAACTGTTAAATAGTTTAATGTTAGAGACCTTACAACAGCTGCTGGACTCATCTGGTATCTAGGGTGTGTTGCTTCTGACTATTTATTTTCCTCGTATGGAAAAGTAAGGGGAGGTTGGAGAGAACTTTTCTATTACGGTATTTTATTTTTTTTAATTATTTATAAATATTAAATAAAGTAGTTAATAAAGATGTTAATAAAGATGATTGATTGATTGATTGATTGATTGAGTTTTAAATAACCTTTTTCGTCTCCAGATCAATTTCCCGTTGCAAAACTACAACCTAGTTTCAACGCTTCATTGCACCATTCTCAAGTAGTCTGTCAGTTGAGTCATAAAGCTAGAATCAGATCAATTGGTCGAATCGACGTCATCATTAATTTAAAAGTAATTTACACAAAAACACAGACACGCACATCTTGACATTTAAAATATAATCGGAATGGGCGTTCATGCGGACAGTCACAATGTTTTTTCCACCACTTTATAATCCGTCATGGTCATGGTCATCGTCATGGTTGCCAGCACGGTGACACTGGGGACGACGACGACGAAAGCGATGACGGTGACCAGGTGAACTTTGTACCCGTGGCCTTGGACTCGTCCTTCTTTGAAATCTTTGAAACTTGAGTTTCAATAATTTTATTGAAAATTAAATGAGGGCTGTAGTTTTGTTTAGTTTATCATTTAAAACCTTATTACTGTTCTGTTTGAGGGCCTTATATATGTGTCACTTTATTTAGTCATACCAGTTCAGGAGCAAATCAAAATGAGTAAATTATAAATATTAACAATTAGCCTATATTGTGTTTGTTGGAAACATCACATTGGAATACCTATCTCTTATCTGTCTTTATCTATTATTAAGTTGTAGATACAGATACTGAATATACTTTTAATTGTTCCGAACATAAAACCTTTTTTTCGGTTATTTTTAGTTATATTTTTAATCACTGACTTTATTATTTTTATTTTTTCAAACTCAAGAACTGTTACAAGCCCTGTAGGAGCATAGCTTTTTTGTGAAGATCTGTTCTAGTTCATTTACAAGCCTTATCCAAAACTAAACTGACAGCAAGGTTTAAACTAAACAATTTAATCACCTTGTTGGGCTAGTTTGCATGCATGCATGTGTAAAAAGAATTTCGTAAACAGATATTTTTTGAATATTGACACACTCTAATAAATCTTTTTCGTCATACTGCTACAAAAACAGCTGTTTTTAATACATGCTTTGTGGGGCTGAAGTAGTTTTTTTCTCCCTAGGGAGAAAAAGAGTTTTTTACTCCCTAGGGAGAAAAAGAGTCAGCTGATGTCGAGGTTATCAGCTGTTCGTTATTACAATTTAGAACAGTTGCAAATACGTGCATGTCAATGGTAAGTTATCGATCGTATCGAGAGTGGCAATTGATTATTAGTATCGATTAGTTCATTGTTGCATTGTTGTCAGTTCAGTTGTATTAGTTCCGTTCCTGCGCTTCAATCAAACGAAATGGATGAAAAAGCAAATGAATATATATTGCAAAAGGCGCAAGAAATTCAAGAAGGCTTATTACAAGAGAAATCTAAGAAACTCTACGAGGAACAGTATAATAAATTTAGTGAATGGTGTTCAAAACAAAGCGTAAATACTTTGCAAGTAAGTGATGAGGTATTGTTGGTTTATTTACATGAACTATCATCATTTGTGAAACCTTCTACTTTATGGAGTAGATTTTCCATGATTAAAAGTATTTTGGCTGTAAAAGACAATGTACAAAATGTACAGCATTTTTAAAAAGACAAAATGTCGGCTTCAAGCCTAAAAAATCAAATGTGCTATCAGCTGATCAGATAACTAAATTCATGTTAGAAGCATCTAATGAGTCATGGCTGTTAACTAAGGTTATACTAACATTAGGAATTTTTGGTGCATGCTGATGTGACGACCTTTTGAATCTTACCATCGGAGATATCAAAGACCATGGAAGCTACTTTGTTGTTTTTATAAGTGACGGCAAAACTCATAAAAGTAGGAGATTTGTAGTTACCAATGAAGGCAGTACATTTAAGCCTTGTGATTTAATTCGTAAATACATATCTTTGTGACCAAAAGACATGAATAGCTCTAAACTACTTGTAGGGTATAGAAAAGGTAAATGTTTTGCGCAGAATGTTGGGAAAAACACAATAGGTGCTGTCCCGAAGCTGGTTGCTCGATACCTGAATTTAGAAAATCCTTCATCCTATACCGGCCATGCTTTAAGGCGGTCATCTGCCACTATGTTAGTGGAAGGGGGTGGTGACCTGCTAACACTCAAGAGGCACGGGGGATGGCGATCATGGGGGTTGGCTGAAGGATATATCGAAGACTTTCTGTCAGCAAAGTCACAGGTATCCAAAAAGCTATTTAGCCGTGCTTGTAATATTCCCCATACTGCCACTTCCTCATCACAACTTAGTAACACCCAACGAAACGAAGACGCTAACGAAATGCAGGAGTATTTTGAAGTAGACAGTGTTTTTGCAAACTCCCAAAGTAACCAGTTCAGCAACACAACAGTTTCAAACAACACAGAAAATATGGACATTCGAAAAGTAAACCAGAATAAATTAAAAACCGCTCAAGAACATGGTATTTACATTGCAAACAATGCGAATTGCACAATAAACATTACTTTTAAATAAACTCGACTGAAGTTTCATATGTTTGATAAATTACAGTAGCCTTGAAGAAAATAATCAATTTAAGTTAGAGAAATATATTTTATTTTTGTTGAAGTTTCAAGAAGTAGCCTAGTCTAAGTTACTAAATATGATAATGTTATTTTTCGCTAGAAACGTACTTGAGTTTTACCGTGTGTCTGTATTTATAGATTAATAAATGTAGCAATAAATGTTTGACTAACACTTCCGATCTTATTATTTTGTAATTATTTGTATTTAGATTAATTATACACCACCTAAGATAAAAAATTACCTACGAATAAAAAATACGATAAAAATTATCTACGAGAAATAAGTAATACTCAGAGTCAAGAGAATGAATAAATATTTAATTTTGCCTCAGTGAGGAGATAAGCTGAGCGATAACTATGTTAGCGGTAAGTCTGATTCGTGATTCAAAACAGTTGCTTATAACATTCATTGTTGCAATCGATAGTACACAGCGTTCGATATATCAATCGTTATGGTCATCTGACATAACATCAACACAATTGACGGAGAATCACCTGATTGTTTTAAATAGTTGAAAATGGAAACAACTCTTTCGTCTGTAAAATCTTTGTTTTTTAAAGTAGTTAGCTCAATATTTTATGCAGTATGACGAAAAATATAGTTCATAATACGGGTCTAAAGTGGCCTTTCGTTACTCGCTCAAGTTACGACCTCGCCTGGCGGCTCGGTCGTAAACCTTGACCTTGTACGAAAAGCGTCACTTTAGCCCCTTGTAATGAAATATACTATTAATGTACAAAAATGAATGCATGTAATGACTTTAAATTTTGTAAGGTGGTTTTTCTACTAGATTACATGCATGTTATAATTTGCATTTTTAAATATAGATTTTTAAGAGTAGTTTTGAAGCCCCTAAATTTATTTTCTTACTAATGAACAATTTTTCATTAGTTTTCTAAGCCCATCATTTTTGCTGGGCTAATAACAGCTAGTCTTAATCATATTAATGCAATAACTTCATTGTATAGCAAAATTTCTCTTAATTGATTTTATTTTCTACTAGGGGCTTGACGGGGTCTATCCTTGCAATAATGCTCTGCTTCATCTGATTTTGTTTACTATCTACATGCTGAGGAAAATCAAACCATATATAAGAACATATATCAATTCGTAAACAATGCAGACGTTTTTAAATCCCCATGCTTGCCTTATGGGTGATGTCTTATATTATTTTTGTTTGCTGGTAACATTTTACAAATACTGTTATATTTCCCGAGCCCCGGGGATCAAGACCTTTAATTTGAGCCGTTTCCCATCATCCTGCAATTTGCCAAACTCACACAATTTTGACTTAAAATTTTGCTTACAGAACTATATATAAAGAAGATGGGCTACTATGATAGGTCAAGCAATGTTACACTCTTTACCAGTGTTTCCATTTTGAGGGGAAATTAACCCCTGGAGGGGAAAATGGGGAAACTCGAGTTGAGGGGAAACTGCAATGCTATAACTTATTTAACACTGAAAATAGGTAAAAAAGTAAAAACACAAAATTAGTAACATTTTATGAAAGATTAGGCTAATTATAATCAAATAAAAGTAGCTTATAATAATTAATTGTAATAGAATGTGTAACTACACATCTACAGACTCAGAATTATTAGATCACACTTTTGACTCAAAAGTGGTCGTTCAGTTGTTAAAATTAATTCAAATTAAAAATCTTTTATGATCAGTGAGCTCTATGTATAACTGGAGATACTACTGCTGGTTGGATTTTCGTGCCAAAATCGGCAGCATGCTTCCTCTCTACAGTACCCGACAATACCAATATTACAATACAAACATGGCACCTTGTACATAGTGTTCGTTGTGTTATGTTGGTACTAAAGAGGGAAAATATTGTGCTTCCAGCTGATTTTCTACGGCACGTTTTTTGTTTGAGACTGCATGGCAGTAGTCTCTCCAGATTTTATAGAGCTCACTGCTTATGATCAGACCAACGAGGTATTTATTTATATCTCGTTGGATCAGACTGACACACAGACGGTACACAATATTGCTTGCATCAGATGTGGCAACTGCTAAAGTACACACACTGCTAACTACATGGACTAACGAACTATAAATCACTTTTAACTTTGAATTGTTAATTATAATGACAAATTAGTACATGAGCAGCAATTAATACTAAATAGTCTATAGTTACTTTTGGACTTGGAAGTCAAACCTAGTAACCCAGGGGAATCAATTTAAATTGTGGGGGAAAAAGGGGAAATTTTGGTGTCCGGAGGGGAAAGTGCGTGGGCCAAAGTAGAAACACTGCTCTTTACTTCTTGAAGAGAATAGGGGATTTTTTACTGTAATCCCAATGGCACATTTCTTAATAGGTATTTGGATGGCTTAGAACCTAGTGTAATCAAAAAGACTGCTGACAGCTGTGGAATCACTTACTATTGAGAGAGTATCAGCCACATCATTTTCATTTCCCACTTTCAAAACCATAGTTTGACTTTTCTAGGCACCACCACATTATTTTAACGTATTTTATCTGACTAGAGTGCTTCATAGAATGAAAGTGCTCGTTGGTCTGTTAATAGTCCGAGAGGGTGGCAAATAAGAAAATGTTCCATTTTTTTAAGACTTCAACAGTTGCACATGCTTCTCTTTCTATTCTAGGGTGCCTTTTTTCACAGTCGGAAAGACTTATAGAAAAAATGCTATATAAAAAAAAAGCCATCTTGGCTTTGAGTAGTAGCAATAGTGAAGTGTGATGACACATCAGTCTCTACTAACTAATAGTGGGATGTCAGAGTCAGTCGTCGTTAACAGATAATAAGAAATGTCATTTTAGCGAATTTCCCCAAAAGGGAAGAAGCTATTACTGTAGATGGCATGGTAAGACATAAGCCCGAGACCATGATAACTTTTTATTTTGAGGTTCCCAGATGCCAAAAACACTATTGGTTCAAATTTATATATGTGTCCGTTACCGTGATAACTTTTGAAATAAACGCCTGATTTTGATGAAATTTGGCACAAATCTGTAGAGTAACATTTAGGACTTTAAGTTCGAAAACCAGGTTGATCAGACTATGGAAAGGGGTTTTTTTGGGGGATTTTAAATTTTCCAAAAATCAGTTTTTTTTACATTTTCCCTCTAAAATTTTAAAAACTCAATTTTAGTTATAGCCATTTTATATAGCTTAAAAGAAACAAATAATTTGGGATTTTGAATCATTAACCTAGGTTAATTGGTCGTAGAGAAAAGTCAAAAAACACGTCTATAAAATTTCCTATATCAATCTTATGGGTAAAAGGTTTTTGGATTTTCCTTTGATAATTTTACTAAAAACTTCACATTTATTTTTACCAATCAGTTTAGCTTTACAAAACAATTATTTTGGCGTTTTAGCGAATTTCCCCTATAGGGAAGAAGCTATTACCGTAGGTCTCATGGTAAGACTTAAGCCCGAGACCATGACAACATTTTTTTTTAGGTCCCCAGATGACTAAAACACTATTCGTTCAAATTTATATATATGTATATATATATATATATATATATATATATATATATATCTATATATGTGTCCGTGAATGCGATAACTTGAGTAAAAAACGTCCGATTTCGATGAAATTTGGCTCAAATGTGTAAAGTGACATTTATGACTTTAAGTTCGAAAACCAGAAAAATCGGGCCATGGGAAGGGGGTTTTATGAGGGTTTTAAATTTTCCTAAAATCAGTTTTTTGCATTTTTTACCCTAAAATTTTTAAAACACTTAATTTTGGTTTAGACCATGTTAAAGAGCTTAAAAAACAAATAATATGGTATTTTGAATTATTAAGCTAGGTTAAGTGGTTGCGGAGAAAATCCAAAAAAACTGCTCATAAAATCTCCTATGTTATTCTTATGGGAAAAAGGTTTTTGGCTTTTCCTAAGTTAATTTTAATGTAAACATCACATTTGCTTTTACCAATCAACTCAGCTCCACAAAACAATCATTTTGGTGTTTAAATTCTGATTCTAAGTCCAACCGTTACAGAGATATTCAAAGTGCTAAACACAGTACGTTGTCCAATGTTATCCTTATGGAGAATAAATAAAATTTGATATCTCCATTATTAATGAATGTATATTGATGAAACTTGGCACGTGGGGTCACGTAGTACTGGTATATTGATATTTGCACAAAAAAATAGATTTTTTGTTGATTATCCCCGTAGCAGCGAACCTGCGTACTCAGCCCCCATGTTATTCTTATGGAGGATAAGTAAAATGTAATGACTCCCTTAATTATGAACATAAATTAATAAAACTTGGTATGTGGCTTCACCTTGTTGAGTTATATTGATATTTGCATAAAAACCCATTTTTTTGGTTCCTTGTTGCAGCAAACCTGCTTACTCAGCTCCCATGTTATTCTTATGCAGAATAATTAATATGTTATATAGTGCTTACTTATGATTGAATATTGATTAAACTTGGTATGTGGCTTCACCTAGTTAAATTATATTTATATTTGCATAAAAACCAATTGTTTGTGTTCCTTGTTTCAGCAAACCTAGATGTGCTCATCACCAATGCTATTCTTATGGAGAATAATTAAAATTGTATATATCGCTTATATATGAATATATTTTTATGAAACTTGGTATGCGGCTTTATATGGTATTAAGACATATATTATGCATTGGAAATTCGCTGAGTACGCAGGTTTGCTGCGACGGGGGTATTAATTGTTGTTCTATGTCCAACCGTTGCAGAGATATTCAAAGAGCTAAATACATTGTCCAATGTTATCCTTATGGAGAATAAATCAAATTTGATATCTCAATTACTTATGAATGTATATTGATGAAACTTGGTATGTGGCTTCAACTAGTTGTGGTATATTGATATTTGCACGAAAAACTTATTTCTTGTTGATTATCCCCATAGCAGCAAACCTGCATTCTCGGCCCCCATGTTATTCATATGGAGAATTAGTAAAGTTTTATATCTCCCTTAGTTATGAACCTAAATTAATAAAACTTGGTATGTAGCTTCATCTGGTTGAGTTATATTGATAATTGCAAAAATACACATTTTTTATCTTTCTCGTTGCAGCAAACCTGCTTACTCAGCTCTAATGTTATTCTTATAGAGAATAAATAAAATGCTATGTATCACTTATTTATGAATTTATTTTTGTGAAACTTAGTAAGAAGCTCTATGTAGTAGTGAGACATATATTTATGTATTGTAAATTCGCTGAGTACGCAGGTTTGCTGCAACGGGGGTATTTCAATTCTTCAACTTTCGAGTGCCAGATTTTTTTCCAGTGTTCATACCAAGTGCCGGAGGTTTCGCAGGGGTATATCCCAAATGTGCCAGGATTGTCTAAAATTGGGAGTGTAGTGTGAGAGAACAAAAATAACCAAAAAATAAATACCCCCGTCGCAGCAAACCTGGATACTCAGCGAATTTCCAATGAATATATATGTCTTAATAACACATTAAGCCTCTTACCAGGATTCATACAAAACATATTCATAAATAAGCGATATTTAAAATATTATTTTTCTCTATAAGAATAACATCTGGGATGAGTACGCAGGTTTGCTGCATCAAGGAACACTAATAATGGGTTTTTATGCAAATATCAACAGAACTCATCGAAGTGAAGTCACATACCAAGTTTCATCCATTTACATTCATAAATAAGCGATACATAACATTTTAATTATTTTCTGTAAGAATAACATGGGGACCAAGTACCTAGGTTTGCTGCTAATGGAACCATATGTGAAAAATTGTTTTTTTTGTGCAAACAACAATAAACCACAACCAGATGAAGCCATATAGCAAATTTCATCAGTTTATGTTCATAAATAACCGAGATATAACATTTTTCTTTTTCTCCATAAGAATAACATTAGACAACGAACTGTGTTTAGTACTTTCAATATATCAATAACCAATTGACATGGAGCAATGATCAAAATACCAAATTGTTTGTTTTTTAAGCTGAATTCAGTGGTATAAATTAAAATTTGATTTAAATCACAATTATATGTAAAAACCCCAAAAAAACCATTTTGGGGGTACAAAACCCCCCTTCGGATGGTGCAATTTGTCTGTTTTTCAAACTCGTTCAGCTTAATGGTACTTTACATATTAGTACCAAATTTCATTAAGATTGGACCTTTTTTACGAGAGTTATCATGCTTACGGACACATATATATATATATATATATATATATATATATATATACACAAATTTGAACGAATGGTGTTTTTGGCATCTGGAGACCTCAAAACAAAAAGTTATCATGGTCTCGGGCTTAAGTCTTACCATGAGACCTACGGTATTAGCTTCTTCTATAGGGGAAATTCGCTAATTCCTATTCTAAAAATACTTTATAAGGATCTATCATCGTTCAATAGATCAAAACAAAACCAAATCATATCGTACATTCATTTAAAGTAACGGCATATAAAGTCGACTCACAACGACATATCGTTGCAAGGTACTTTTCGGTTGATCCTATTACAACGAAATATCATTGTGACGTACTTTTCAGAAAGAAGATTTGCAACGATATATTGTTGCATGGCACTCAAAGGGTTAAAAGCAGAACTAGGAGACTGCAATAAAAGGAAGGAATTACCTTGCACTAACTTTTGTATCTCGTCTAAATATTTAGGAAACACTTAGAATAACGTACAAACATCCCTAATTCATGTTTGAATATATAATATTTAGGTATTTTGACATAGATACGTCTCAGAATTTTTAGAAAGGGCATCACTTACATATAGTAAAGGGCTGAATTTTCGGATCAGAGCGCTATCCGACGGCGGAAGTCTAAACTACATGTTGATTGAAAGTACGTTAATTATTCTCAGATGTTATCATCCGTTTTAATATCAGATATTTTGTTTGTTTACATCTGAAGTAACTTTTGTTGGGTACAAACTTGCTCGGATTCGAGCAACAGGACAATTAGTTGAAGATTAAAATATAAGCTTTGTAGGAAAATGTACTTATTATTATTTTGTTTTATTTAAATTTTAAATCACACAAAAACTATCAATACGATTTTGCACTTCTCGCAAGGTATTCACCAACATTGCAGGTGTGACTGGCGCAACTGCTCCAATGATCCTTTGTCCTTGCCACCTCGAAGACCCGATTTAACCCCATTGGACTTTTTCTTTCGGGGAGATCTAAAGAATATTGTATATGCTGAAAATATCTATGACATTGACCATTTACAACAGAGGATCATTGGAGAAGTTTGTCAGTTACACCTGCAATGTTGGCGAATACCTGGCGAGAAGTGGAAAATCGTCTTGATCTGTGTAGAGCAACTAATGGTGTGACACGTCAGAGTTTACTAGGGCAAAACCAAAACTTGAAGATATTCTATTTCACACTATGTATTCATAAATATACGATTTTGTATGTTTCACCATTAAAATTTTTCTCGAAAATAGCAAATTCTTTTTCAAACACGCGTTATAACTCACTACAAAAATAAGTTTAAAAAAATCAAATGTGGCGATTTGTTGATTTACTCTAGCGGTTTTTGGCACTCGAAGTTGGCAACGCTTGTCAAAAATGATGCTCAATTCAGGAAGCATTTAAGTTTGCTTGAGTTTGTCACTGTTAGCTGTGGTCGGTTTAACATGGAATACTTTACTTTTTATTAACACAACCTATGTATCAAAACATATTACATCTCCAAGTAAGGTAATTTGTTGCTAGGTCAAAGGTTACTACAAAGGGATGATGTTTCCACTACTCTCGGCAGGGGCGCTAAACTCGTTGTTTTTTGGGGTGTATGGCAATACACTGCGGCAACTACAGAACATGCGAGGGGTGGAGCAAACAATGTGCTGGTTCAAAGAGAAGCCGTACGCTCAGTGGTACTGGGACATCTTGTTAGCTGGTTGCTTCGGAGGCTTCGCATGCTCTGTCATAACCTGTCCCGTTGAACTTATCAAAACACAGATGCAAACTCAGACAGGTACGTTCATTTGTTTTAAAGATTTACACTTTAGGGAACTTTAAAAAAAACTGCTCAAAAACGTTATTGAATCAGACTTTGTCGGATTACACTTAGTTTAAAGTATTTAAGCATAAAATAACTTAAACATAATTGGTATATAAAAACTCATCTTTATTCACAACCAAAACACCAATACATAACAATAATTAGCTGTAACAAATTTAACTTTCAAGTAAAACATATTTAAAACACTACAACTCTTCCCCCGTAAAACCAAATATGTGATATTTCAGTTTTGAGGATTGTGAGCTTAGGTTTACAACTTTCGGATTTGGTTTACGTGACATCTCCAAATCATTTGTTCAACTTCAGTACAATACATAACTTTACGTATTCTCTTTTTTATCTTCCCTTTCTTCCAAACTTGTTTTCCATTTTTCAAAAATTCTCTGATCAACACCATTTCCCCTTCTTTAAATTCCCTTAGCTTTCCTTCATTTTCATTTGTTTGTTTCTGATTTCCTGATGTATTTTCCTGTGCAATAAATTGAGTAAATTGAGTCTTAAGAAGTATCATTACATCTAATGAAGTTCAAAGTTTCCTTCCAAACATTAGTTCTGCCGGGCTCTTTCCTGTCACTGTGGTATGAGTTCGGCGATGTGAAATGAGAAACCTTAGAAGCTTATCTCTAAGATTTCCACCTTTGTCCACTATTTTTCTTAGGTTTCTCTTAACTTCTTGAACATAGCGTTCCGCCTGACCGTTACTCTGTGGGTTGTATGGCACAATTGTTCGGTGTAAAATCCCGTTAAATTTTAAATAACATTGAAACTCTTCCAACCTAAAATCAGCAGCATTGTCACTTACCAGTGTTGTAGGAAGGCCAAATCTTGAAAACACATCCTCTAAAAACTCAATAGTTTTCTTGGAAGATGCTTGTGTCAATGGGAAAACCTCCAACGACTTAGAGCAAGAATCTACAATCAATACTATATATTGATTCGATATTGGGATATAAAAAATCAATGTGCAGTCTTCTCCATTTAGCATTTTCTGGTCCCCACGGATGCCAAACTTGGGCAGGATCCTTTTGATTTCTTTGATATGGATTACAGCTTTTCACATATTCTATTGCAAGATCCATTCCAGGCCACCAAACGAAGCTTCTAGCGAGGGTTTTCATTCTAACAATTCCAAATTCCAACATGTGCTGAATGTAGATCCATTAAAATTTGTTTTCTTAGCATTGGTGGTATAATCCACCTCTAAGTTTGCAACCATCTACCAAACTGAGTTCATCCCTGTGTTTTTTGTAATCGTTACGAACCAAAGGATTACCTTTCAATACACAGTCATACACTTCCCGCAAGACTGTGTCTTTTAACGAATTTCCCCTATAGGGAAGAAGCTATTACCGTAGGTGGCATGGTAGGACTTAAGCCCGAGACCATGATAACTTTTCGTTTTGAGGTCCCCAGATGCCAAAAACACTATTCGTTCAAATTTATATATATGTATGTTATATATTGTATATATATATATATATATATATATATATATGTCCGTTACCGCGATAACTTTTGAAAGAAACACCCGATATTGATGAAATTTGGCACAAATGTGGAGAGTAGCATTTATGGCTTTAAGTTTGAAAACCAGATCGATCGCACTATGGGAAGGGGGTTTATGGGGGTTTACAATTTTCCAAAAATCGGTTTTTTGCAAATTTGACCCCAAAATGTTAAAAACACTCAATTTTGGTTACAACCATTTTATAGAGCTTAAAAAAACAAATAATTTAGTATTTTGAATCATTAACCTAGGTTAAGTGGTTGCGGAGAAAATCCAAAAAAACGTGTCCCATGTTAATCTTACGGGAAAAAGGTTTTTAGATTTTTCTCAGATAGTTTTACTAAAAACTTCACATTTCTGTTTATTAATGTGTTTAGCTCAACAAAACAAACATTTTGGCATTTTAATAGTTGTTCTACGTCCAACCATTGTAGAGATATTCAAAGTGCTAAACACAGTACGTTGTCCAATGTTATCCTTATGGAGAATAAATAAAATGCTATATCTCGATTATTTATGAATGTATATTGATGAAACTTGGTATGTGGCTTCAACTAGTTGTGGTATATTGATATAAGCACAAAAAACAAGTTTTTTGTTGACAGTCCCCGTATCAGCAAACCTGCATACTCGGCCTCCATGTTATTCATATGGAGAATAAGTAAAGTTGTATATCTCCCTTAATTATGAACCTACATTAAGAGAACTTGGTATGTAGCTTCACCTGGTTCAGTTGTATTGATAATTGCAAAAAAACACATTACTTATCTTCCTCGTTGCAGCAAACCTGCATCCTCAACCCTAATGTTATTCTTATTGAGAATAAATAAAATGCTATATATCACTTATTTATAGATTTATTTTTGTGAAACTTGGTAAGAAGCTCTATGTAGTAGTGAGTCACATATATATGCATTGGAAAGTCGCTGAGCACGCAGGTTTGCTGCAACGGGGGTATGTTATATATTCATTGGAAATTCGCTGAGTATGCAGGTTTGCTGCGACAGGGTATTTGAATTTCCTTTTGGATGTCTCCCAATTTTACTGGCAATACACCATTAATTTGTTGAACTTGGTATAAGCAGGCTTTATGTATGTCGTTCCTGAAATTTTCATCACTCTTTCCCAATACCGGTACTCTTGAAAGGGCATCTGCTGTGACATTATCCTTAGAAGACACATTTTGGACCTCATAATCAAAACCCTGAAGGAATACTGCATATCTGAGGAGTCTTTGAGTGGTCATTTGGGGCAATTCTTTTGAGGGATTGAAGATCGATGATAGTGGTTTATTGTCAGTTCTCAACAAAAACCACTTAGAAAATAGGTATTGAAAGAATAATTGGTATATAAAGAACTCACCTTTATTCACAACCAAAAAACTAAAACAAAACAATAATCAGCTGTTACAAATTTAACTTTCAAATAAAACATATTTAAAACACGACAACTCTTCCCCTGTAAAACCAAATATGTGATATTTCAGTTTTGAGGAATGTGAGCTTAGGTTTTCAACTTTCGGATTTGGTATACGAGATGTCTCCAAATCATTTGTTCTTCAATGCAATAGCTTCTTTATCGATTTGTGAATATGCCTGTTCTGCGAACAAGATATTTCGGGAATCAAAATATATTGGTCTTTCTGATCCATCCAAAAAAGAGTGTGAGAGAGTAGCTCCGAGACCTACTGGGCTTGCGTCTACCGACAGGATGATTGGCAAGTCAGGGTCGTATGAAACTAAAACCTTATCCGATGAAATCTCAATCTTTGTCTGGACCCAGGACTTTTCTCATTCTGAGGTCCAAACAAACTTTTTTCCATTTCTTATTAGTTCATACAAAGGATGCAACAAGCTTGAGAGTTGGTTGACGAACCGTCCGTAGTAGTTTACCGAACCTAACCAACTTCTTAGTTCATCCTTATTCTTAGGTCTGGGTGCATTAACCACTGCTTCTACTTTATCTTTACATTTATGAACACCGTTATCTGATATTTCATGCCCCAGATATATAATCTTAGCTTTGAAATATTGACATTTATTACTATTTACACGCAAGTTGTTGTCAGACAACCTTTTGAAAACTTCCCTCAACTGGTGTTTGTGCTCCTCAGAAGTTTTACTTACAACTCTGATGTCATCATAAAAAACCGTAACCCCCGAAACACCCTCAAGAGCTTGAGATATGAACCTTTGCTATTCAGCAGGAGCATTTTTGGTTCCAAACATTAGTTGATTAACTGCATAAACACCCTTGGGAGTGCTGATAGCTTGTATTTTGGCACTCTCACTATCCATGGTAATGATTAAGTATGCTTGAGAAATATCAATGGTGGAGAAAAACTTACAGCCACTCACACTATACAAATTTTGTCTAAGGTCGGAATTGGATAGTGGTCAGGTTCCAGGGCCTTATTTACTGACACCTTGTAATCAGCACACAGTCTAATGTCTCCATTAGGTTTTAAAAACGGTACTATAGGTATACCCCATGGACTGTAGGTTATCTTAGAAATAATTCTCCTCTTTTCTAACCGGTTAATTTCATTGTTTACTTTATCTTTGATAGCAAAAGGAACTGACCGTGGTGGTAGATATACCGGCTTAGAATTAGGTTTTAAATGCAAATGAGCTTCATAATTGGGAACTTTACCTACTCCTGGTAAGAAAACATTGGGAAATTCTTCCTTGAGTTCCCCAATTAAATTATCTTTTTCCTTTTCGGAAAAACCTTTTGAGATTTGATTCAAAACTGGAAGATCGATTTGAATTAATTTCAACCATTCCCTACCAAAAATGCTATCTACGTTATCAGGATAACATACAAATTACCAACGGATATTTGGTCTTTGTAGCAAATTTCAACAGTAGCGAATCCGACTGGACGAATGATTTCTCCTGTATACGTTTTTAAGGGAAGTCTCATTTTAATTAGTACCTTCCCTGGAAACAACTTTTTTAAAAGGTGTAAGGGTTATGTACTAACTGCAGCTCCCGTGTCCAACTCAAAGGAATTCTTTTTATCATCAATAGTGCAATCTAGCATTATTTTACCAGGTCTGGCGATCATTTCTGGTTGAAATGCATTATCAGACAGTTTAGATAATGCAATGGATGTCTGATTCCTACCTCCAACTGATATCATGGACATGAATAGAAGATTTTGACACTCACCCTTTTCTTCGCATTCAGATACATGTGACGTGTCAGTTTGTTGCATGTTTTGCTTCTTTCTTCTACAAACTCTGCTGATGTTTCCTTTCCTATTGCAATTCCAACATGTTACATCCAAAGAAATCTCACAGTTATTAATATGATGGTTTCCACCACATCTGAAACAAACTAATTTAATATTTTGTCCTTGTGAAGATACAGTGTTCTTCCCTCGGATCTGAAAGTGTTCCTCACTCTTTGAAGACAGGTTTGATTTCTGGATTTGTCATCCCTAATTTGCTCATAATTACAAGCTAGGCTAAGACACTGGTTAAAAGACTTATTTTCATGAACTTAAATTAATTTGGACAACTTCCCATCATGAAGTCCTGATATAAACTGTTGTCGTAAGTGAACATCAGATGTCGAGGCATTACATTTCGGACATCTAAAATCACACTTACTAGATAAAGCTTTCAGATCCTTTTCAAAACAGATTACAGACTCACCAGGCTTTTGAACCCTTTTTGAAAACCTGCGTTGTTCAGCTACAATGCTACCTCTAGGTTCAAGTATTGACTGCAGAGTTTCACATAACTCGTCATAAGTTTTTTCTAATGGATTACTTGGACTTAAATTAATTCTTGTCATGGAATATTTTAGGATCTAATAAGTTTACCAAATATTGTTTTTTTTTTTTACTTCAGATGTAAATCCATTCAGTTCAAAAAAAATGTTCATTCTTACCTAGTAGCTGCTCCAGGTCTCATGTTCCTCATCAAATTTGTTGAAATTTGAACATAAAACAGGTTGAATAACTGTTGGATTGATTTCCTCATCTGTATCTGGTTGTCTCCAGTTATCCCATCCTCGTTGCCATTTTAAAGTATTTAAGCGTAAAATAACTTACACATAATTGGTATATTAAAAACTCATCTTTATTCACAACCAAAACACCAATACAAAAAAATAATCAGCTGTTACAAATTTAACTTTCAAATAAAATATATTTAAAACACTACACTTAGTAATCTTACTCAGTGTCCTGCAAATGCTAGACACCATTGGTTGAACAAAACAGTGTAAAACAACCCATTTTGATTGAATAAGATTATCAAATTCGTATTAAGTTATCTTTATCCATATGAATAAATGTAAATATAAGTTTTATGAACCGAGTTAAATAATTTGTGTGTTTTGTCAGTTTAATAGTGTTGGAGTTTGTATCGCTGTTGAGTTATTATAGTTGTTTGTTGTATGACTGTGAAATCAATTTAGATTCTATTCAGATCAACGTGAAGTGAAAGTGTTTGGCCGAACTCACAAGTTCAGAAATCCTTGGGAGTGCTTCGTTTACCAGTTTAAGATGAATGGCATCAAGGGTGTCTACAAGGGCTGGGTGCCTCTGCTCTGGCGGTAAGATAAACTATTTGTTGACATTATGAGCTACAATTCCTGTAATTAGCTAAATTTTTATTTTATTTTAATATATTTATAATCAAAATGTAATACACATTATATTTACCTTGTGATAGACAGTTTGAGCGGACAAACATCTCTGACTATAGAAACATGATAAGTTCAGTGTAAATTGTTATGCCTTTTTGATTGAGTAACAACATTTACATTCAGTAATACTATGTGTATTATGTTTCCAAAGAGCAACATTTGGTTATCTTGATCATTTTAAGAATTTGAATGGAGTCATACACAAATAATGTAGCAAATTTAACCTAATTTTAAATCCACCCCTCTAACACATCTTAGCTCTAAAAAATGCCCAATGTGTTTTTTCCTGTATTTAATAAAATCTTGCTAAAAATTAAAAAAATAGTTTATGAAGCATTTCACAAGTATATATTTAAAAAAGTTTATTCATGATCATAACATTAATTTTGTACAGTAAAGCAATTTTTTTGTTTCACAGATACAGCAAAGTTCAATTAACAATTCCTTTATTCAGAAATTTAAATATTTTTAATGAAGTCTCATAGATTGATGACTTAAACAAAATGATCAAACAGCACAAATACAAATTCAAACTCACATTGCAGCAAACCTGCGTACTCAGGGAATTTAAAATGGTACCTTACCACCCCATATACATGATCAATTGTGATTTCTCTCTTTACAAATAAAATAAAATATATAGAAAATTGCAACAGGATTTCATATGCAAAGATTGGATTCAGGCTCTTTTATATGTAAAAACTGTGAAAACAACAACAGGGTTTGGACCATTCCATGTTACACTTATCCAAATGTAAAACAATGTAATTGGCATTGTACAACACATTAAATAGTAACAATCAATAAAAGTTTTATCCAAAATATATAAATTTTATGTTTTTTAAAGTTTTCTCTCCCACACATTTAAATATTTGGTATGAAACGCTGATCATCTTGATGGCAACTACTAATACTGATGCTCCTGATGAACTGTTCCAATTAAAGGATTTCCCCCATACTGCACAGTGTAACACTAAAATATTCCATCTTCCTCCCCTGTAATATTAAATTTACGGCTCCTGATCTAAAAATAGCACATGAGTATCCAAAATACTGCCAGCACCCTTGCTGTAATCATGTTGCTCTGCAAGACTTCACTTTTAATACACAATGCAGTATGATTAATTTTGTCAACATTTCTATTATTTTACACTCTTTAAGACTAAGAAAGTTTAGTATTTAGATTTTTCGAGATGAGCCATTCCATATATCATTATAACAAACAAGATTCTTATCGAACAACTATCCATTGGGCTTTCTCAGTGGTTCCCAATCTTTGTTTGCTGTGGACCCACCATCAGTTGTGAAAATATTTCAGGACCTACAGTAAATTAAATAGCAAAATAGCTTATAAGTTTTCTCTCATCCTAGCTAGATGGGAACCTCGTGCATAACTGGCACGACTGGCGTAACTGGTAGTGAGTAAAATCTTGCTAAACACATGAGGCTTAAAATTAAACACCATTGGCTGCTGGCAAGTTCATTGGAATGTTAATAAACTTGCAGGGTGCAAATACGGGGGAAAATGATAAGGGGCAAATGGCGTTTAAAGTTTTACTATGAATCAAATATCAATACGCGCCAGCGCACTAAAACCTGAAAAAACATAGGAAATTATTTTCAAAACGGTTTGCAATTTCACTCAAACATTTTTAAGAACTATACCGAGGGTGCCAGTTTGGTATAAACATGGTTACATTTTGGGGTTTGCATAACCAACCAGATGAGATTACTTCACTTGAGGATTTAATAAAAGCAATCTGATATCGTTGTAACTAAACTGCATTTACTGGTGTATCTTTGAAAATTAATGAGCATACAATCCAACATAAACTAAATTAACCCTTAGCTATATCAGCTATAAATAAATATAAATATAATTGTGGGTCTTACGGTATTTCGGTGTATCTAACCAACCTGGGATGGAATGGTCTACGTCTGTACAGAAAATAAAACAATGGAATTACAATCGGTAAGGCTAACTTATTTAATACAATTTGAAATTAAAATAAAATAAAATACATATGAATGTTACGTTACAATGAGGTTTTTCTGTTGAATAAAGCAAGCTTAGTTTTTATTTGACTATTTGCTATTTTATGGAACTCTTTAACATTTATTTTTACTTTGAGGTGAAACAATATTAGTTCATTACATTTTTAACAGTCAAAAGGTTATACAAATGCAAGATAACAATGTTTAAATAATAATTAAATACAATTTACAATTATCTACGTCATTCCAGTCAAAAGGCCACACCAACTCTGTTCTATTCTAACCATTAAGTTTGAAATTACAGTGTTGCCACCATACCTATATACTAACATAAATTTACTCTTTTGGTTGTAACTACCTTAATATAATTATATGTAATTAAATATTTTATATTTAAAAAACAGCATATCAGTACATTAGTAGAATTAAAAAAATATATATATAGATAAATTGACCAAAATTGACCTTTGGATGAGGTGTATCCCCTTAACAAAATGGACAACCTCACAGATACAAATATCTTTATACTTATCATGATCCAGTATGAATAATATATTAAATAGAAACAAAAATAAGGAAAACCATGAAGCCACTCAAATATATTAGTGATATTTAGAAAGGAATTGTGGGAAATTTATTGTATTATTCATTATAACGATAAACTTATTATTTTATTACTGTCAACATTTCCAGAGTACTCCCAGGAGGGCTCTCAAATATCCCCGTAAATGGATGAGCAAACTCAGAAAATGTAAATGAAAGATACTGATAATACTAAGGCCGGATTTCACCAAACTTCTAAAGCCCGGTTAAGACAATTTTAACGCTTGTTCAGTATTAACTGGCTCTTTCGGATTCCACCACAGACCGTTAGCACTAAGCCTAATAACTAACTGACTCTAAAACTGGTGTTTGAATGTGTCATTTATTATAACTCTTATTTGTTTATTTATTTCAGACTTGAATAATTGTTTACCTGAATCATAACCTTACTTACATTTAAAACAAAAACAAAGTTTGAAACTATTGTGCATAATGCAACCATTTAGGTTAATATATCTAGACCTCTCGTCAGCGTTAATGAAGTGAAGCGGACATGGTCGACCGCCATTTTCTACAGGTATCAATAAAATCATTTCTTCCCAAATTAAATGTTTGTCAGCTAACTGTCATATAACTCGTGAAGGAGAGGATTTGTTTGATTACCATGTTGGGAGCATAGTTGACAGAGGAGAAAATGGCGGTCGTCCATGTAGGCTACACATTTTTTACACGACGCGAGACCACTATAGATAACGTCTGCATTTGTCATATTACTGACCGCATCCGTTTTTTTCACTCAACTATATTGAAGTGTTTTCCAATTAGGTTAATTAAATACAATCTGATCAGAACAGAGATCCATACATGGATCAATTATAATTAAATAAAGTTTTTCTTGAGGGGTAGATGCCGGGTCTCTTGTCCTCTTATTTTTTCATGGTTGCAGGTTGTTGAAGCATTTTAACAAATCAAAAGGACAAAATAAACCAATAAAGATGATTTTTTTAAATCAAAGTATGTTTCAAAACAACTTTGTAACAATTTTTGGCTAGTAATCTTTTTGTATTGTATGAGTACTCGAAAATTTGAGTATTCGGCAGAGTACTATTTCATTACTTTGACTAAGTTTCAAAAAATCTACCCTCAAAAACTAGCGAATGTGTTTAAATGATGCCCGGACCATGTAATATCGGAATTAATTGAAGAAGCTACAGTCTTTATCTTCAATGGAGGGGCGGATTTAACCACAGGCGCACGTTTAGGGGCCCGCGCCACACCAGTACCACCAAACAGTAATACATTTAAACGGCTCATCCAAGAAAAAAAAGTCACCAACTTGAACCTGAACGGCAACAAGGGCCCGCACCACTGGTTGAGCCTAGGGGCCCCCAACTCGTAAATCCGGCCCTGCTTCAATGCAGACCGTCGTCAGCGGCACTGTTCGTGATATCGTCGCGACGTGAGACCATGGTTTCGGCAGTTTGCCATCATCAACTACTGCGAAACTCATCGGAAGATGTTACACATGATATTATCTAGAAAAATGACTTTATCACAGACTAACGGCTGAAAACGACAGTGGAAAACATAATATCGGCCAAAAATTACTAGTACAGATTATAAGCCATGTCCGGACCAAGTTATATTGAGCAAGTAGCAACTGGACGGTGTTTTATCGGCCGAAAATACAGTCAAACCATTATTTGTTTGTCAAAAATAAACTGTTTTGATTTTATCGGCCCAAAATGTGCATTGATACTCATATATTAGTTATAAACCATTTTTAGACTATCAAATCTGGAATGTTATCCAAATCCCATTACACTATTTTTAATTACCAACCTTATATTGCTGACGCCGAATTCTCGCTAGACAAATTTGAAACTAGGGGAAACTAGGGGCAAGTACTCGAAACTTCGAGTTTTCGGCTGAGTATTTTAATACTCGAATTCGACTCGAAACTTTGAAAACTACTCGAAAGTTCGAGCGAGTATTTCCCGCCGCTTTTCGGACGATCGCTAACGATCGCGACCGGCCAAAACGCGAAGTAACGGCCGCAAAAGGCAATCGCATCACGTAAAATCGGCCGAAAATGACAACTGCGAACGATTGCGACCGGACAAAACGCGTTGTAACGGCCGCAAAAGGCGATCACATCACGTCAAATTGCCCGAAAATGACGACCGCAAACGATTGTGACCGGGCAAAACGCGTAGTGACGGCCGCAAAAGGCAATCATATCACATAAATCGGCCAAAATGACGATTGCGACCGGCCAAAACGCATAGTAACGGCCGCAAAAGGCGATCGCATCGCGTAAAATCGGCTGAAAATGACGATTGGACCGCGTCATTTTGGCCGTAACTAACGATTTCGTTATTTAATATTGATTGTAAGCGATGTCTGGAACAGGTGAAATTGGCCAAATGACAACCGGGCCCTGTTTCATCGGTCGGAAATGAATGTCAAACCGTGTTTTGTTTCTCAATACGTTTGTCAGTTTGATTGCACTGGCCAAAACTTTGTATTGCTACACATATATTAGTTAGAAGCCATGTTTAGATTATCAAATCTAGGATGGTATCCAAATCCCATTACACTATTTTAAACTACCAACTGATGGCAACTACTCGCTCGAAAATACTCGAAACTTGAAAATGATGGCACTACTCGACTCGATGTTAAAAAATCACTACTCGCACACCCCTATTTGAAACTCGAGAATAATATTGGCACTACTCGACTTGATTCACACCTTTAACTATTTGTTATGAAATATCATATAATAAACAGATTTTGAAGTATTTTGCATTGGTGAAATCCAATTTTCTTTAACTGATGCTAAAACAGAGTTCAGTTTTAACGCCCTGTTTATTGAACTAGCGTTAATGAAAGATTGATGAAATCCGGCCTAAGTCTCAATCAAAATTTTGTCACAAAATATCAAACAAATAGTCTTTATTTGATCCAGTAGATTCTATTTCTATTTTATATATATATTTGGTTTGTTTGATTTTCAGTCATTGTATAAATATTATTTTTGTAATACAACCATAAATATTTTTATTAAACTTGAATTTTTCTGTTTCAAAATACATTATGTTATATTCACCAAGAAAAAAAAGTCACCAACTTGAACCTGAACGGCAACAAGGGCCCGCACCACTGGTTGAGCCTAGGGGCCCCCAACTCGTAAATCCGGCCCTGCTTCAATAGCTTGTTTAATATGGCTTTGTTAGGCTTTGACCACTGAAATGTGACTAAAAATAGGTCGGTTTCACATCAACATGTTTATTAAATTCAAACATGAGTTAATCGAACTTGCTAAAAAATATTTAATTAAATTTATTATATATCTATAAAGAAGAAAAATCAATCAGCCGAGGAACACAGACCTAAATTATTTGATACATGCTTATTACTGGATAATTTTATTACTCATGATTGTTTATTTTAATTTTAACACATTAGATTAGAAATAACTTGATAACAAACTGTTTTACAACTGGAATGAAAAACTTATTTGGTAGTATATAATTTACAATAAAACATGAGTTGTACTGCTGTAATACATTTTTAATCTGTAAAGGAAAAACTTAGGATCCTAAATAGACATTAGTTTTTACATCAATTCAGTTTAAACAAAAATATTTCCTAATATCAAAATATGTAATATTCTATGAATGTTTTTCAAGGTACAGTATAATTGAAGCAAAAACTTTTTCAAACATTTGTATCTTTATATTTATTGGTAGCCTGATTATTACAAATTAAATGCAGATTGCAAAAACGTACAGTTTAATATGGAATTATCCTGAAATTAGGTGGTTACCAAAAATAAAATGTATTAAAATAAAAATGAGTTAGCCTATCATTCAGTTAGCCTATTATTGAGTTAGTCAAAACGTGTTCAAGGGGTCACGTTAGGAACTTCTATGGTGATCCCGGGCTTAAGTCTTACCGTGCGGGTCATGCTAATAGTTCACTTTTCCATATGAAATTCACTAATAAAAAGAGCAACTGTTCTTGTAAAATACTGAATGGCTATCGTCAGATTGTCTTAAAACTGATAGGTGAAGAGATTTAAATCACGAGAAACTTAGTTTGTGCTTCAAGGGTAGGCCCATTCAAAACCTACCTATTTACTGGTGATTTTATATAATGTGATAGCCTTAATATTTTAATAATTCTCATTAATAATATATATATATATATATATATATATATATACTAGATGTTACCCGCAGGCTTCGCCCTGCGAATGATTTATAAAAACTATGACAGTTGAGTGTGCTGCATTCTGTGGTTAGCCCGTGGAACTACTACGTATCAAGATCAGCTGTTTGTATTTTCATCAGCTCAAACAAAAATGGAATGTCCATAAGGAAGACATGGGAACTTTGAACCCCCGTAGGGCAAAACCCTATAGGATTTTCACAACTTTAATATGCCTATATGTTACTCAGGACTATCAAGTACCTCTTTGCCAAATTTCAGCTCAATTAGTCCAGTGGTTAGAGCGTGATTGAGCCACAAATATCCAAACGAACATACAAACTAACAAACTTTCACATTTATAAATTAGTAGGATATATATACTTCATAAGATTTTTCCATGAAATAAGTTTTGCTGTTACTGAAAAGTAGCCTAGTTAGCCTAGCTTAGCTCTCAATTCAAAAGCCTAGATATATGTTTTGCAACAGCAACCTGATTTCTTAAGGCCTATTCCTCTTTTTTAATACAAAACATTTTTTTCTAGAATATTAAAATTCTTAGATTGCGTGTACAATACTAATAAACAAAAATAAAATTATTCACAGCAGCAAATGAGAGGAAAAGGTTTAACTCAGTCTTCTTCGATTTGAACCTCAGCTATTTAGTTTAATGTTCAATACGCTACTGACTGAACTGCCGTGGTTAAGAACACAGTTTGTATAAAATACACTCTTCTTTCTCACAATGACAGCCAACAAGTGCAACTGAATTTAGGATTTGTTTCGGACAAATTTATGTTCAATTAACAAAAATAATAGGTTCGTTCCATGTGGGGATATTTATACAAATTTTATAATTTATATATGTATATTTACATTTCATCGCTAACTTAGTAGTATTTGTTTATAAAAGTAAACTTTTAGTAATTAGGCTTTGTTAAACTTACCTAAGTTTGGGCTTATAATTACTTAACCGCCTCCTTGGCATACTGTGTTAAAAAGTATTCTCTGATATTTATTAGGCTTCACCCAGCATAGTAGGATCTGTGCTGTATGTTCAGGCTCCAAAGTCAACACATGAAAACACAAAGTCACAAACACGAAAAGACACAGACATTATAACACGAAAATCGGGCCCTTGCACAACATCGACGTTTTGCGGGTAAATAAAAAACAACCCGCTACTTTAGGATTTTGATTGCAGTCTGGATGTTCAACTGTGTAGCCGCTTCAAATGATGCACCGCGACTGAGAGAATAAATGAATCCTTGCCAGATGAATGAATCCCATGAATCTACTAAGGTGTGTGAAGCCTAATAAATATCAGAAAATAAATTTCACCCCACCAAAAATCATGTCTTTCAGAAATAAAATTGTTAAAAAGTAAATTACATTGTAGATGTGGAGGATGGAACATAATCTTTATATTAATAGGCAAGATCAAACCTGTCCTCCCTTTTTTTCAGCTTGTGTGCCTCGTAGGAGAAATTTGCGCATACCGCCAGAAAGGTAGTGAGTGTCCTGTAGATGAGCAGAAACCCATTATAATTTACATCGGCCCTCAGGGCTGCGCCCCAGTGGCTTTCAAAGTTTCAGTGTTAATCTTATGGAAGAATAGCAATTGACTGAATTGTATATTTGACAGCTGTTGATATAACAAATGCTAGCAGAATCAGAACTAATGTAAATAAAAAAATCTACTGAATACTGGAATGGTAACACCTTTCTTTTATGCTTTTTAACTCCACACTAAAAAAACCTAAGTTTGAGGGGGAGTGAGTGATGGATGGATAGGGGGAGAGGGAGAAAGAGAGGTTATTTGTGAAGTTCAATATAAGTACTCTGGTTCAAATGCAAATGCTCACATAGGATGTGGCAAAACATTCACGCAAACAGCCATTATGTGCCACTTTGGGTTCATGTAGAATTATTTTTGGTCAAATTTCGACCTCTGGGCGATCGCTAATAATAATTAATACATATCACCATATAGGCATAATTTGGGAAATACAAAGAGGGGGCAATTTCCTCCCCCCCAATAATTTGGAGAGCATATTATTATTGTAATGTATGAAAAGTCATAATAATCATAATCATGATTACTTTGCCTCCCCCTCTACCCCCCCCCTATTTCTGTATGCGACTTTACTATGTTGGTACAACTGATAAATGAATATAATCTGCGCCCGCAGTGAGTTTGCTTTGATTAGCTGGCTGTGCTGGCCAGAAAGTTAGCTACCATGCGCTCAATTGGTTGTAAGGCTTGTTTTCAGCTGTACCATGAGTTTTTATTATAATAATGACCTGATATAACTTTTACTTTCTCCCCCTATACATAGTATATGGAGAAAGTATTATTTTCGTAACAATTTTCGAATTTGAGTTGTTAGTGGAAATATTCGTTTTGGTGCTCCCTGAACCCAAAAAAGTGTTTTTTACGTGGTGTGTGTGTGTGTGTGTGTGTGTGTGTGTGTGTGTGTGTGTGTGGATGTGTGGATGTGTACAGAGCTAGAGCCCTAACCTATGGACCGATTTTTATGAAATTTGGTATGTAGGTACTAATCCTCAATATCTCGAGCCGTTTTTTTCATTTTTTTTAATTTTTTTATTTTTAAGGGTAATTATCCCCCAAAAATTGCCAAAAAACATGTAAAATCCAAATTTTTCAAAAACGGCTCTTAACGATTTTGATTAAACTTTAGTGGTTTGTAGAACTTTAGGTTTCCAACAAAAGACACCACCCGCATTTCTGTAAAAATTCGGGCTCAGAAATTGCAGGAGTTAAAACATCCAAAATTCAATTTTTTTGATTTTTCATAAAAATCATAAATGTTAAAAAAGATTACTATTCACCATTAAAAAGAGCTCAGAAAACTAAATAAATTAGTAAATTACTATTCTACGATTGCTAGTTGCGGAGAAAATTGAAATTTTCATTTAGCGGTAAACGCAGTACGTTGTCCAATGTTATTCTTAAGGGGAATACAAAAATAACTATTTCTCTCTTATTTACTGATCAATTTCATTAAAATTTGATATACAGGTCAAGTTAGCGTTGGCCAACAGAGGATGTTCGAAATATGTTGCTATTTAACCTTGGGGGGGGCAAGGGGGAATTTCCCCTCTCAAAACCACTGTGTGTAGCAACGGACTCTATAGTGCCTCCCAAAAAGGGATTTGGGTGGATATTTCTGAAAACAACTATTTTAGACAATTTTCTGTACATTTATCTATACTTCATATTCTATATTTTTGTCATTAAAGTTTGGCTAAAAGGGAGAAAGTATGTGTCAGTTTCCTGATACCATTTATTTTCTGTAAGGATGCCAAACGAATTTTTGTTCAAAAACATTTAAAAAGATAGAAATAATAAATGTAAAAGTATTTTTTGCTGGTATATTAAATAAGGAAGGTTTTTATATGTATAAAAATAAAATGTAAATAAAACCTGAGTATTAAGTGTAAAACGTAACTTCTGGAAACTTGTGAAACATATGAGTGTTTCAAAATAAAGACATGCAATTTTATACAGGTAAAAAAAACGTATTAAGTAATCTAAGTTTCAACTAGAGACAAATAAATAAATACAGTCGAACCTCGATAACTCGAACCTCAATAAGTAGAATTCCTTGATAACTCAAATTTTTGTCATTCCCCTTGAACTTGCTTACCTAATGCTATGTTATTTTACCTCTATAAGTCAAAGGGTTAACAGGAAACACCTCGATAACTCGAATTTATGCAGTATTCTTAGCTTGTTGCTGCACCTCTATAAGTCAAACCTCTGTTTTAGCTGTAGAACCTCTATAACTTGAATATGTACAATTGCCGTACCTCTATAAGTCGAAGTATTGACTAGAAAACCTCTCTAAGTCGAAGTTGTCACTCACCAAACCTCCAATGACTTTGCAGCCAAAAATTTCAACCCTCCCTCCCCATTAAATCTCTTTCCCGGGTGCTCCTGGTGTCGGTAAAACAACCGACAAATTGATGTTGATGAGCAACACGCATATCAAACACACTCATCCTCACGCACGGATTTCACCTATGTGAGGATTTCATAAATAAGGAACAGTCTCATATTGTTGTAAATTATATATATTTTTTAAATAAAATGGTTTTGATTTGATTAGATTTGTGTTCCGAGTCGTTTTTTAGTGTGAGTTCAGAGGTTCTAGATGTAGTTCGTGAAACGTAGTTTTTAGGTTGTTTTTACGAAGTGTTTGCAGTTTGGTAAAACATGTTGGCAAAACTCTACCCCATGAGGAGAAGTTCAATACTACTTGAGGCTATTGACACAGGAAATAAAAAACAGTGACATCGGGAAGCAGTTTGGAACACCAGTGAACACTGTCGACAATTTTAAAACAAAAAAGTGTCGTACTGCTTCACTCTAATTCCAACAATGCTTTGCAATTTTATTTTTTATCATGTTTTGTTCTCTTTTAGTTTTGAAATTAGTTGGTCAGAACTGACTTCCGTAAGGGGAAGGGATTTGTTTGGGGCAGGTGATAAGAAGTGAGCAAAAAAGTCTAGAAAATAGACAGGTAGTGGTCGAACGGGCAAAACATCACCAAAATACCAAACTGTGAGTCATTACGTGTTTTCTTTCCTCCTGTACAATATTTTCCCTGAAGGAAGTATTTCGTCCTCTACTACGTTAACCAAAGAAGCTTTACAATATATTTCCGGGCTTATTTTAGACATTTAAAATTGTTCAAATCTATTTTAATAATAATAATTATACGGTATGATTATTTTTGATACATAGCTCGAACTTATGTAAGGATTATATCCTTCCATGATCCATCTATTGTGTTACCGTGATCCTCAATAAGTCAAAGTCTGTGGAAAAAACTCGAATTTTTGCCATTCCCCCTGAGGTTCCACTGTATCTCTTTTGGGGGAAAATATTTAATGCTGCTTTCATTACATTGCTTAATTTTCAATTTGATTCCTGGAGAATTCCTCGGTCAATAAAATTCCATTTGGATATGTTGTTTTCAACATCATAAATATTGTTGACTTTGTATATACTGTTGGGGGACAAAGGTGCAGATTGATTAGGATCCAATATGTTCTTTCTTAAAGGTTGACATTTTTATTATAATGGAAAATCCAACACCAAAATTAATGTAAAGGATTATATTAAAATTCAATACTTAAATAAGAACACAGGAGCATGGGAGTTGGCCCTCTGAAAGGGCAATTTGGCTTCCTGTACCTTTCTTGCTATATCCTATCCTTCCGGTAACCTGGACAACATTTCCCCTTGTGGAAGACGTGCCGACCAGCTTAGCTGAGGTATCCTAATCCAGCAGCAAAAATAACAACAATACTTGTATCACCGTAGGTAGGTACATGAAATAAATATATTTCAAAAGTTTATCAATTTGGCTTTGAAAACTGTGCACTCTGACACCTGTTTGTGAGGGACGGCCATGATTGTTGCATAGAGATTTAAGTCTTTATTGGAAGTTATTTAGACCTTTTTTAAGTTCTCTGGTTTATACTACCATATTTTTCAGGCAGTAAGAAAAATCACCCCATTATCAAGCAATCCTATTTACATTTATATATCAACTTAGTTTTTTGGACAGATAGGCAAAGTGTAACTAAATTTAAATAAATAACTAATTCTTTGCTATCTTGCGAGGCAAAGTGTAACTAAATTTAAATAAATAACTAATTCTTTGCTATCTTGCGGTTCAATAGTATAGTTTTGTGGGTCATCATGTCGGGCTGCATGTTTTCGCTTACTTTTTTCCTAGTGTGATTCTAAACTTCTGTCGTTACTAGGATTCTCAAACCCGGGATTCGGGATCCCAGTCAATTTGGGTACTACTTTAAATCCTGAGACTTTTTAACTTTAATCCCGGGATTATGGATTTGATCATTTTTTATTTTTATTTTGTGATGCTTAACTACTTTTGAAACTTGCAAAAAATGTCATTAAAACACTTTAAAACCCTAATATCCATATTATTCTAATATGATCGGTGAGTATTGTTTATTTAATATTTAATAATTAATTTTAAAACTATACTTGTTGTTCGATGAAGCTAAGGAGACGGCGATCACCTACTGGCCGGTATGCGTCAGTGCACTTTGTTTGAATGTTTTTTCGTTCGTATTGTAGTGTGTGTTTTGTGTACATTTTAACTTTTGACGACAGACTTTTGTAAAATTGAATTCGACCTGATGATGGAAGTATTTGAACTCCAAAACCGCAGTCGTCCATTTGGATTGTTTTAAAGCTGAAGACGGAGGTAAAGGAACCTTATTTTATTATTTCCTAAAGTAAAAAGTTGCCCACACCAGAATGATTCCTGACAGGCGCGCACTGTGCGGAATATTTTTCTAATCACTCCAAACTTCCGGTGCCCTTCCTTCCCATGGTTGACTTTATTTTTGATGGATTTATTTTAGTCTTACTGAGCCTGAATCACAATATTATCAGTTGCAACGCAAACTCGATACAATGTGAACTTATTTGTAGTTTATCTAAGGAAATATTATAAGAGGAGAGGGCTTTCCAAGAATTGGAGAGGCATGAGGTAGGTTCAACATTGGAGGCGCGTGAGGTATGGCAACTATGAAATTGCCGACTTGCAACTAGACTCACATTAAAAACAAAAGGGAAATAAATTGTCCAGATAAGTTTAGAGTTTCCCGGAGTGTCGAGTTTGTGAGAACTTGGTGTAATTTATTATAAATTTCAGTAAAAATTCCTTTAGCGTTGTTATTACATAGTTGAATATTCTTGATTTCTACAATACAGGAATCCCGGGATTGAGACCTCTAGTCGCTACCCTCCGGTTGGGAACCACTGGGCTTTCCCATTATGTTGGCATTGCATGGCAAGAATGTGGGTAGGTCTTCTTCATAGAAAGTTTTAACTAGATAAGAAGATACAATACGTTTGGCAATACCAGGGTCCTCCAAAAGTCCTCCTTTAGAAAGAAGTTCTCCTTCATTTTTCCTTCTTTTGATCTTGAGTGTCCTCATTTTCGTAAGATATCTATAAAATGCTGTGAAATTAAATATTTTCGAACAAGCCAAAAAGTTCTAACTAACCATTTTTATTAAATATGGAAGGATGTTATTAACAAATATATATATATATATATATATATATATATAATTTTTAATGATTTTTTTTGTTTCTAACAAACTAAAAACATTTTATTTTTTTAATTTTTCAGTAAATACCAATAATATACATATTTGAGTTGTAATACAATTTTTTTACAGTTGTGTTGACTAGTTGATCTGCAGTACTAAATGTCAAATAAGGGTGAAAAAGCCTGTTTTGGTCCTCCAAATCTCCATAATGGTCCTCCTAAATTCCTTCAAAAATCTTAAATTTTCTGAACTTTGATTTGGCAAGCACCGTGCGTAAGATTTTGATTTTGTATGTAGGTCAAAAATTATTAAGCTGTACAGGGCTGTACCATGCTAAACTATAATTGTATATTTACACAATTCATGCTATACATAGCTATATAGCTCTATACATGCAACTTGTAATTGTAGTCATTGTTTTACCTTGAGAATAAGAGGTTTAAAATTATTAATTGACATTCCATATTATTATTTGTACTAACCTGCATGTTGTAGGATTTTAATACATATTTATATTTATTTGGTAAAGGGATGTTCCTGCAAATGGACTTTATGTGCTTTCGTATGAAGGGTTCATATGCCTTCAAGGACAGAATCGTTCTAAAACCCACCATTCTGAAGTTATATATCAAATGTCGGGTGGAGCTCTGGCAGGTATTTGTTAACATAACCAAATTTTATTTAGTCTAATTAAATTCAGAAACATAAGGTATATATTGTAATGTTGTCTTGGGAAAGTTTAGCAGACTAACCTAACCATTGAGCAACCAAGCTTCTGAACTCATGCAGTGCGGGTAGCCTGCTGATTGCCCTGAGCAGTGCAGCCAATAATCGGCTATATCATATTCGTTAATTACTTTATTATAACAAAAAAGAAAACACCAACACTCCATAAGAAGTTAATAATTTATTTAACGTTTTTCAGTAACTAGCACCTAAATACAAAATAACCAAACTTAAAATTGCTACTGAAAACAATATAATATTTACTGAGAAACTTTAATATGTAACATAGATCAAACTGTAGTTTGTATTTTTGTTAAAGGTTGAACACTCAAAAAGGGTAAGAGATAGCAGCACTGTACAAAGGATAGCACACATGGCTGTCCATTGCTACTTAATAAATCATTACAGCACATTCAGTTAGCGAGCCGTCATATAGACAAGCCACCCGCACTGAGTATGAGAATATTGGCATGTGTTAGGGTACCGCATATACTGAGGTTTGACATTAACAAATCATCGCCCTTGATAACTGTGCTTGTATTTCTTGTTGACATTATTGGTTGTAGTGATGTAGGATCGTACGGAGTGTACATGGTTGTTTACGTGGACAGTTGTCGTAGACTCGGCAGTGATCAGAGCTGGTGTGTTATGTTGGCTGGAGCAAATGCAGGTACTTGTCATTTTATTGTGGGTTTTATCAGCCCCTTTCTTTGACATTCCCAGCCTTCATGCCATTTTTTTCAGTTTTTCAAGGATTAATATAAATTACATTAATGTAATATTGTTTTCCTACTGTATAAAATATTTTGACTGTTCTACCTCAAATTCAATTTCTTGACTTCAGGTAGATCCATTCGCAGTGTTTACACAGTTTCACTTTTTAAACAAACTTTTGTAATTTTAGAATATTTCATATAAATTTAAACAGAAACCACAGACAGGTTTTAACGTAAAGTTAAATTTACTTTGTTGGTTGCCTCACCTTCTTGTGTTCAAAGGATAAAGTTACACGGGCAAAAAAGTGTGTAAAATAAAACATTCAGCCACTTTCACAAGACATGTTTACTTTAATAGATTTAAGTTACAAAACAAACTTAATTCATATTTTTCCAATAATAAGTTTTTGTGACTGAAATATCAAAGAGTTTCTCAGTAGATGTATACTATACCCCAAATTTTCTTTTCACTCAGCGTAATTAATTGAGCATATTGTACCAAACTGTACTCAAAATATTAGTCAGAAAATTATGTTTTTCCATTCATAAGTGTATAGCTCCTACCTTTCCTTTACCAATAATTTATTATACATACAAAAATAATAAGAGATATTTCAAAAGTTTTGATTATTATATATGTTGGTCAGTTGCAACATCAAAAACCCTAAGAATAAATAAGTTATGGTATAGACAGATTACAATTAATCACGGTACTTGACTATTTAAACTCAACATTTCTATAAGATTTTTTTTTTGTATTATTTTTTCATAATTTATGGTTGCCAATAATTTACTAAACATTGACATATAATGATATAAAGGCATTCTTCAGTAAGCTTCAGTACCCAACAACTAAACTTGACCAGTTGTAATGGCGTTGATCACATATCCCACAAGACCAGTAAATGATATTTTGATCGCTTTGAATCTTCTATAATATAGACAGCTGAAATGTAAAGGAACATATATGCTCTTCAAGCTTGGGAACAAATTAGTTATATTTATTGTTCTTCTGTTAAATTATTGTTCCTTGTAACTAGTGATGGTAATGCATGTGTCTGGCATGCCAGGTCTAGTGTCTTGGACTACAGTGTTGCCGTTTGATGTTGTCAAGTCCCGCATACAAGCAGATAGCCACAGGCACCCCAAGTACAGTGGAATGTGGGATTGCATTGTCAAGAGTTACCAAAAAGATGGAGTCCACGTCTTCTTCCGAGGCTTTTGGCTTGTTGTTTTTCGATCTATACCTGTTAACGCAACTGTGTTTGTTGGATATGAATTTTTTATATCGCTTTGTTCATAGTGCAATATGTTGTACGAATGAGAATGTTTTAGAGACTGTTGATATTAAATTAAACTTGTTTTATATATTTGTGGTTATACTTAATTTCCCCGAATTATTTCCTTAGTTTTTCACGCTTATTAAAATAAAAAGTTATTTTTTTTTAGTGATACACACCATCAGTTCAAAATATAAAACATTACAGTTAAATAGATAAATATATTTGAAGGGTTTAAAAGATACAAATATTAACACAATCTATGGTTAGTTTAGTATTAAATATCAACACATTTAGAAGATTTTGACAAATAAGTGTCTGTAATTAGTTAATCAACTAAGCAATTGTATCAAATTATATAAATTATCTTATAAACAAACAGCCTCAGTTTTGTTAGTTGAATTCAGCTGCATCAATAATAAAGTCAAAACTAAATGCTGTAGAAAGTTATTTTTGTTTTACCTATACAATTGACTGGGGTGAAATAACAAAAATCACCTAACAACTCTGAAAAATATATTTACATTTACCCTGTAATTGAATGCAAGATAGTTGTTCATCTACGTAAGCTATGTACAAAACAATAAATTTCAATTTGGCACACTTATTATTATTTGGCAGGAATAAAGATTAATAGTGGTTTAAATACTATTTACTATTACTAAATCAGTAATCCAAACAAATGGCAAACCAGTTTCAACTTTTTACAAAATCATCATCCAAGGATGTTGTTATCTTTATTGGAATAACATCAAAGTTATTAAAAGGACATTTAAAACAAAAGGCACGGTCACGAATATTAAATACAGAGACATTTATGGCCTATTTAGATGAAGGACGACACAATGAAGTAGAGTCCAGTCTGCCGATCAATGTGGTCAATGCTCTCATGCTTATCTCATTATCACCTGTAGGCTTCATTCCTTCTATTTTCTCCCTCCAGTACCCTAACAGCAGTTGTAAATACAATTGGACGAAAATGAAAGTTTGTCATTTAGAATATTCTGCTGATTCAACTTAACTGTTTAAGTATTTCAAACTCTTTTAACACAGTTATCTGAAATCAGTCTTTAGGAAAAATGTAATATATGTTGTTATTAATGGTCCTGAGTTTCATATAAGTTATGGTCAGGGCCTTGCTCCGGGGGGGGGGGGGGGGGAGTGCCCTCGCGCCCGGGCTCCATGGGGAGGAGGGCAGGCCAGGGTGTTATATTGTTAAGGTCAAAACACCAAAGTTACAAAATAATTCCATTCATCCGTCTTTCTACTGAAATAATTTATGCATTAGCCAACTGATTATAGAACAGCAGAAACATATTCATTTCTCACGATGAGTCCACAACAGATTACAGGAATAGTAACAGTTTCAAAGAACTCCCAAACTTATCGGTGCAAGGTGCAGGTCCATTATCTCAATTATCTATCAATCATTCGGGCAGTAAGATTTGCTTAAGCAGTTTTCTTTGAGATTAAGTTTTCTCTTCTTTTTTGTAAATAATACGTGCCTTATATATAATATATATAATAATATTAATGTTAGTATTGTACTCTTTATAACTTATAATTAGTATGGTTTTGACATAATTAATTATCCTTATTTTTACTGAATTCAAAGGAGGGGCCCTCTAAATCTTAATGAGTTAATTGAGGGATGAGTTTTTGGCCCACAATACTTCATTTATCCCCTTGCCGTTTTATCATTCTACGAGTAAAGAGTTCTAATTTAATATTCAACACATCTACATTAGTTTATAAACATAAATGTCCCCCAATCATTCAATAACTACTCAAGCAATTTAAGTAAAATTTGCAATAGATTGTGGGGATTATATTTTTATTTTTGTGTGAGAATTTGATACATAATTTTTAAAGGATGAAAAATTATTTAATAGGCTTTAAATTATCTTCAACTCTTCTTATGATAGAGCGTTAGTAGAATTAAAAATACCAGTACTGTATTAAAATATTATAAGATATGATTATATGTCAATATAATAACATAATCGAGTAGGCAATTTACAAAACATTACTTTTGGATCCGAACAAAAGAAACTTAACATATTTTTACCACACCACGGCAGGGAAAAGTTGTAGACTGACAGGCAGATGCCCTCCTGCCTTGTATCAAGCTATACAGGTTAAAGGTTAGAACATAAATATCTCCTGTATTTAAGTCACATTTCTTATCACTTAGTTGTTTCATGGCGAGCTTCCTTTGCATTTACAATTTTGTTTGTTATTCTTATGTTAATAATTTCTCAGAAGAAGGTTTTTTTAATGCAGGGATGCAACTGAATGTAACTAGATCAACTTCTAGATCTATTTTTTTTATCAAAAGATTTTCCCATAATTATACCACGTGATGGTAAAATAGATCTGTGGTGCAGTCTAATGTAAAATCCTAAACAAATTATTCCTGTAAAATAAATATTGAATTTTGACGGACTATAAAGCAGAGCCTTAATGATGTATGAAGTGAAGAATAAGACGAATCAGGTCTTACATCTTACCATGAAAATGGAGAAAAATACTAAACAAATTTAATAATGCCATTTTCCTGTCAAAATCAAACAAAACAGAAAACAACAGGGCTGTAATTTTTAATACACTATGGACATATTAGCAATACCAGATGTTACAGGTAAGGAATGTATTTATCTATGTAAATTAAATAAGTTTTGTTTCTATATCACTTTGCGCAGTGAAATGTTTTATGCAGTAGAGAAATTTAAATTTGTGTTAAAATTTGTTTCTGTCTTTTATGAGCCAAATTTGTTCTGCATTTCACCAAAAGATACTGTACTGAATGAAATAAAACATTGTCATGTAGGGGAGGAAACTTTTAGACTGTAATCATAGTACATCATTGGGTTTATACCCCTTTCTCCGGCACTGCTCCAAAGTATATCTTAAGGGTACCATACCACCTATCACTAGAGACGGCACATATTTGTTCTAATGAGCATTTAGTCAGCTAATTATCTTTTACCACAGAACAGGGGAAACACCCCTAGTGAAAAAATATTTTTTGAATATATATATGAAATTATTTGAAGATATGAAAACTTTGTAAACTGTGTGTACTTTGGACAGTGAGAAATTATAATTCAAAAACATGTGTTTCAATTCCAAAACACAACATAAATAGACACAGCAAATCTGAAAACCAATTTCTCAAAATCCGATGAGTAGAAATAGCGTCTCCAAAAGTGGAGGCATTAAAATATAATACCATGCAGCTGCGTCACGCCTTCTGTCGCCGTTTTGGGAAATAAAAGTTAGCGTGTACAGTGCAACTGTTACAAATAAACATATTTATTTTATTGGATGTTTCAAAACACATTGCCAAAACTTTCTGGCCAGATATGGGGATGTCTAAGCCAACAACTGAGAAATTGTGATTTTTGTATTAGTTAAAACATTGTTTTAGTCCAGAAATGGCATGTTTTAACTTATAAAAATCACAATTTCTCAGTTATTTATTATCCTATTGTTACAATCTTTATATGCCTACCATTATTTTTGGGACATAAAGACAAAACTTTTGGATTTGTGATTCTTACAGGTTTTTGCTAATTATTAAGATATTTAGCTTTGAAAAACAAAAATGGCCGCCATTTTGAAACGGCGAAAGATAGATACTTTAAATTCAATACCAAAACATCATTACGTATAGGCATGAAGTATGCCAAGTTTCAAAACAGTACCTTTAATGGTTCAAAAGATATACTAAATTTTGTAAACAACACAAAGAGACCGACTGATGCTAAACTGAGCAGATTTTTGAAAAATGTGGCTCTACATTGTTTGCTCATTTTTGAGTGTAAAATCAGAAAATATATAGCCAGTCCACCTTTTTGTAACACCCTGAATAGTTTGTTGAAATATATTAAGTTCAAAACCTACATTATATCAAAGGTGTGAAAGTTTCAACAAAAACTAACATAGTAAATTGCCTAACGAGGTATATATTTAACATTTGTAAATTTGCTGATTATGCAGGTTTGTTTTGAGGGGGTATCTAAATATAACTAACTGACAAAATAACACAGCTGGTAGAATCAAAATAAAATAATTGGATGCTGCAACATAGCGGAAAAACTATTAACTCCCTCAAATGTTATGAGAACATTATCTCTATTTATAAAAACTGTATTTGTTTTTTACTCTACAAAATTCAAAAACCTTTGATAAATTGAACGAAATCTTGTTAAAGTACAATAGTTTATTTCAAACAAATTTAAATAGGATTATTTATCAGTAGTTTCTTGTAATTACGAAACAATATTTTATTAGTATTTCACACTTTACTAATGGTAATTAGCGTCCAATTCGTTAACGTATGGAAATTTTAAAACTTTTAAATGTTAGTTAATAAAAATGGCTTAAATGAATATGATCCATTTTTGAACTGGTAGTGTAAAGTGTATTAAATAACGTTTCTGTAAAATAAAAATAAAAACTGTCCAGCCGTTTTAACAAATTTCCCCTATAGGGAAGAAGCTATTACCGTAGGTCTCATGGTAAGACTTAAGCCCGAGACCATGATAACTTTTTGTTTAGAGGTCCCCAGATGCCAAAAACACTATTCGTTGAAATTTATATATATGTATATATATATATATATATATGTATATGTATCTATATATATTAGCGAATTTCCCCTATAGGGAAGAAGCTATTACCGTAGGTCTCATGGTAAGACTTAAGCCCGAGACCATGATAAATTTTTGTTTTGAGGTCCCCAGATGCCAAAAACACTATTCGTTCAAATTTATATATATGTATATATATATCTATATATATATATATATATATCTATATATGTGTCCGTGAATGCGATAACTTGAGTAAAAAACGTCCGATTTTGATGAAATTTGGCTCAAATGTGTAAAGTGACATTCATGACTTTAAGTTCGAAAACCAGAAATATCGGACCACGGGAAGGGGGGTTTATGGGGGTTTTAAATTTTCCAAAAATCAGTTTTTTGCATTTTTCACCCTAAAATTTTTAAAACACTTAATTTTAGTTTTGACCATGTTATAGAGCTTAAAAAAACAAATAATATGGTATTTTGAATTATTAACCTAGGTTAAGTGGTTGCGGAGAAAATCCAAAAAACCTGCTCATAAAATCTCCCATGTTAATCTTATGGGAAAAAGGTTTTTGGCTTTTCCTCAGTTCATTTCAATGTAAACTTCACATTTGCTTTTACCAATCAGTTTAGCTCTACAAAACAATCATTTTAGTGTTTAAATTGTGATTCTACGTCCAACCGTTGCCGAGATATTCAAAGTGCTAAACACAGTACGTTGTCCAATGTTGTCCTTATGGAGAATAAATAAAATTTGATATCTCGATTTTTTATGAATGTATATTAATGAAACCTGGTATGTGGCTTCACCTAGTACTGGTATATTGATATTTGCACAAAAAATTGTTTTTTTGTTGATTATCTTCTTAGCAGCAAACCTGCATACTCATCCCTAATGTTATTCTTATGGAGAATACGTAAAGCTTTATATCTCCCTTAATTATGAACATAAATCATTAAAACTTGGTATGTAGCTTCACCTGGTTGAGTTATATTGATAATTGCAAAAAAACCATATTTTTATCGTCCTTGTTGCAGCAAACCTGCGTTCTCAGTCCTGATGTTATTCTTATGGACAATAAATAAAATGCTATATATCAGTTATTTATTTAAGTATTTTTATGAAACTTAGTATGTGGCTTTATGTGGTAGTAAGAAATATATTCATGCGTAGGAAATTCGCTGAGTACGCAGGTTTGCTGCGACGGGGGTATATATATATATATATATATATATATATGTGTGTGTGTCCGTGAATGCGATAACTTGAGTAAGAAACGTCAGATTTCGATGAAATTTGGCTCAAATGTGTAAAGTGACATTCATGACTTTAAGTTCGAAAACCAGAAAAATCGGACCATGGGAAAGGGGGGTTTATGGGGTTTCCAAATTTTCCAAAAATCAGTTTTTTGCACTTTTCATCCTGAAATTTTTAAACACACAATTTTTGTTTTAACCATTTTATAGAGCTTAAAAAAACAAATAATATATTATTTTTAATCATGAACCTAGGTTAAGTGGTTGCAGAGAAAATCCAAAAAACGTGTTCATAAAATCTCCCATGTTATCTTATGGGGAAATGGTTTTTAGCTTTTGCTTAATTAATTGTACTGTAAACTTCACACTTGCTTTTACCAATCAGTTTAGCTCTACAAAACAATCATTTTGGTGTTTAAATTGTGATTCTACGTCCAACCATTGCCGAGATATGCAAAGTGCTAAACACAGTACGTTGTCCAATGTTATCCTTATGGAGAATATTTAAAATTTGATATCTCGATTATTTATGAATGTATATTGCTGAAACTTGGTATGTGGCTTCACCTAGTACTGGTATATTGATATTTGCACAAAAAATTGATTTTTTATTGATTATCCTCTTATCAGCAAACCTGCATACTCATCCATAATGTTGTTCTTATGGAGAATACGTAAAGCTTTATATCTCCCTTAATTATGAACATAAATCATTAAAACTTGGTATGCAGCTTCACCTGGTTCAGTTATATTGATAATTGCAAAAATTAATATTTTATCTTCCTCGTTGCAGCAAACCTGCATTCTCAGCCCTAATGTTATTCTTATGGAGAATAAATAAAATGCTAATATCAGTTAATTATTTAAGTATTTTTATGAAACTTGGTAAGTGGCTTTATGTGGTAATAAGAAATATATTCATGCATAGGAAATTCGCTGAGTACGCAGGTTTGCTGCGACGGGGGTATTTATATTAGCGAATTTCCCCTATAGGGAAGAAGCTATTACCGTAGGTCTCATGGTAAGACTTTAGCCTGAGACCAAGATAACTTTTTGTTTTGAGGTCCCCAAATGCCAAAAACACTATTCGTTCAAATTTATATTTATGTGTATATATATATATATATATATATATGTATATATATGTGTGTTTGTGTGTGTCCGTGAATGCGATAACTTTAGTAAAAATCGTTTGATTTTGATGAAATTTGGCTCAAATGTGTAAAGTGACATTCATGACTTTAAGTTCGAAAACCAGAAAAATCGGACTTTGGGAAAGGGGTTTATGGGGTTTCCAAATTTTCCAAAAATCAGTTTTTTGCACTTTTCACCCTGAAATTTATAAAAAACACAATTTTTGTTTTAACCATTTTATAGAGCTTATAAAAATAATATAGTATTTTGAATCATTAACCTAGGTTAAGTGGTTGCGGAGAAAATCCAAAAAACTTGTTCATAAAATCTCCATTGTTAATCTTATGGGAAAATGGTTTTTAGCTTTTCCTTAATTAATTTTACTATACACATCACATTTGCTTTTACCAATCAGTTTAGCTCTACAAAACAATCATTTTGGTGTTTAAATTGTGATTCTACGTCCAACCGTTACCATGATATTCAAAGTGGTAAACACAGTACTGTACGTTGTCCAATGTTATCCTTATGGAGAGTATTTAAAATTTTATATCTCGATTATTTATGAACGTATATTGATGAAACATGGTATGTGGCTTCACCTAGTACTGGTATATTGATATTTGCACAAAAAATTGGTTTTTGTTGATTATCCTCTTAGCAGCAAACCTGCATACTCATCCCTAATGTTATTCTTATGGATAATACGTAAAGCTTTATATCTCCCTTAATTATGAACATAAATCATTGGTATGTAGCTTCACCTGGTTGAGTTATATTGATAATTGCAAAAAACCCACATTTTTGTCTTCCTCGTTGCAGCAAACCTGCGTTCTCAGCCTTAATGTTATTTTTATAGAGAATAAATAAAATGCTATACATCACTTATTTATTAAAGTATTTTTATGAAACTTGGTAAGTGGCTTTATGTGGTAGTAAGAAATATATTAATGCATAGGAAATTTGCTGAGTATGCAGGTTTGCTGCGACGGGGGTATTTAGTATTACGATAACACAAAATGACAGACAAAAAACCGTCATCTCTGCAGAACTCACTATTTGTTCAAATTTATATATATATGTGTGTCCGTGAATGTGATAACTTTAGTAAAAAACATCTAATTTAGGTGAAATTTGGTACAAATGTGTAAAGTCACATTCATGACTTTATTTCTTTATGGACTATTGTTATTTTCACAAAAAAAAAATATTTTTACCGATGGTTTCAATAGCAGCAATCATGCGTTCTCATGTTATCCTTATGGAGAATAAGTAAAATATTATGTCGCCATCAATTATGAACATAAGTTAATACAATTTTGTATGTGGCTTCACCTAGTTCAGTTATATTGATATCTGCATAAAAACACATATTTTATGTTCATTGTTGCAGCAAACCTGCGTATTCAGCCCCCATGTTATTCTTATGGAGAATAATTAAAATGTTAGGTATCCCTTATTTGTCAATATATAGGCCCTATATATAATTCTGTAAGCAACATTCTTAAGTCAAAATTGTGGGAGTTTGGCAAATTGCAGGATGATGGGAGACAGCTCAAACTAAAGGTCTCAATCCCAGGGTCTTGGGAAAGTTCATTATTTCTAAAACGTGACCAGAAAATGAGAAATAACGTAAACATCCCTTATAAGAAAAGCATGGGAATTTAAAAACGTCTGCTCTGTTTACATTAAAACATGTGATTAAGTGTCTACTTTGTTTACGAACTGACTTGTGTTCCTACTTATATTGTTTTATTTTCCGTAGCATGTAAAGAGTAAAAAAATATCAGTTGAGGCAGAGTATTGGGGCAAGGTTAGGGGCAATAGTCCCTTCAAGCCACTTGTATAAAATAAGCTTGGTAAGCGGCTTTATGTGGTATTAAGAGATATATATGCATTGTAAATTCGCTGAGTACGCAGGTTTGCTGCGACGGGGTATTTGAATTTTCCTCAGTTAATTTTACTGAAAACTTCACATTTGTTTTTCTCAATAAGTTCAGCTCTAAAAGACAATAATTTCGGTATTAACATTTTGATTCTACTACCATCTGTTGCAGAGATATTTTAAGCATGACTCATTGTCTGCAAGTGCAGGGCTTCTACTTGTCCTTCTTTTTCATTAAATGTCATAATTTGTCCTACTTTGTCTTAATTTATAGAGTTTTGAAGGAAAACTACCATATTTTTTCCTTTAAAACCCCTAATTAACAAGTTCCAAAAAGTGTTTATTGGAATTTTGTTTTAGTTATTTTACTAATCAAGTTTTTCCCTTTATTTTGCTAAATCCAATTAGGGCATATTGCCCTATGCAGGGAACTTATGAAGCTGAGTAAGGGAACAAGCCGATATATTGGAATAATTTTGTAATTGTAATTGTACATACTTTTTCATTCAATTACAAGAGCACAATGATTTTCTTCCTTTTTTTATCATTGTGGGACCACATTATATATATTGATTGGTACATTAGTATAAACAATATATAATTGTTATTAAATGGCATACTTGCGCAAAAAATATTCTCATTGCACAGTCATTATTGCTCTTTTTTGCATAACATTATTAATAAAAACATACACACATTAAGTTTTAATTTATGTACCTAAAGTAAAGTAGAAACACTGCGGTAGTGCCACACCACTTCCAAATAAAATTATATCTCATGACTTCTGTGGTTCCTACCGCCTAAATTAATCTGCCCAAGTAAAAACTTAAAATTACAAAAAATCAGTTTATCTACTTTTGTACAACTTTCTCGCTTAAAAAAATTTTCTGGCCGAAAAATAAACCTCGCTTACTACTTTTTTATGATTTTCTTAATTGCTTTCAATTATAAAAGTCTGTAAAAAATGTATATACATTTATTGGTGTTACAGGAGGAAAGGTAGTTTTATTACCTTTAATTTGATACCATTTAAAAAATTCTTTGTCATCATCTACACATTAAAATCACAAGAGAAAGCAAGAAATGTCAGTGAGTTTACTAGCCTGATTTTCTCATAGCTGACAGCGCTATATACAGTGAACCTGTAGGATGACCGATGTCAGCAGTGCGGCTAGTAGTACGGAAACTCCATTTAAAATATATTGGCATAGACTTTCCTGTAATGCCAACTAAAGTCCGGATCGAAAGTAATGGCCTATTATTATTTGCACAGCAAATTTGTTTGTTTATTTCCCCCGAAGCAGCAAACCTGCATACTAAGTCCTAGAGTTATTCTTATAGAGAATAGTTAATGCTACATATCTCCCTTAGTTATGAACCCAAATTAATAAAACTTGGTATGAAGCTTCACCTTGTTGAGTTATTTTAATAACTGCATAAAAACATGTTACTTATCTTCCTTGTTGCAGTAAACCTGCGTAATCAGCCCTAATGTTATTCTTAAGGAGAATAACTAAAATTTTATTTAAAATTTATTTATGAATGTATTGTTATGAATCTTGGTAAGTGGCTATGTGGTAGTGAGACACATATGTATGCATTGTAAATTCGCTGAGTACGCAGGTTTGCTGTGACGGGGGTATTATACATTATATAATTTAGAAATCAGTCAAGACATTTATGTTAAACTTTGCCTAAGAACTTGACTGTACATGTCTCAGTCTGTTTGTTTTCAAATGAAACCGTTTTAGCGAATTTCCCTTACAGGGAAGAAGCTATTACCGTAGTCGTCATGGTAAGACCTAGGCCCGGGACCATGATAACTTCGTTTTGGGGTCCCCAGACCCCAAAAACACCATTTGTTCAATACTGTATATATGTATATATATATTTATATATGTGTGTGTGTGTGTGTGTGTGTGTGTGTGTGTGTGTGTGTCCGTGTCCGTGAGCACGATAACTCTCGTAAAAATGATTCGTTTTTTGATGAAATTTGGTATAAACGTGTAAAGCAACATTTATGACTTTGAGTTCGAAAACCAGCCAGATCGCTCTATCCGAAGGGGTATTTTGGGGAGGTTTTGTACCCCAAAAATGGGTTTTTTGAATTTTTTATATATAATTTTTGAAATTGTCAAATTTTAGTTTTCACTATTGGATTCAGCTTAAAAAACACACAATTTGGTATTTTGATCATTCCTCTATGTCAATTGGTTCCCGAGATATTGAAAGTGCTAAACACAGTACGTTGTCTAATGTTATTCTTATGGAAGAAAAGAAAAATGTTATCTCTTGCCTATTTATAAACGTATACTGACGAAACTTGGCATAGAGCTTCATCTGGTTGTGTTCCATTGATATTTGCTCAAAATAATAATTTTTTGCCAAAGGCTCCCATAACAGCAAACCTACATACTCAGCCCCATGTTATTCTTATGGATAATAACTAAATGCTATGTCTCCCTTAATTATAAACATAAATGAATAAAAATTGGCATATGACTTCACCTAGTTGACATTAGCATAAAAACCCATTTTTTGTGTTCCTTGATGCGGCAAACCTGCAATGGCATACTCAGCTCCAATGTTATTCTTATAGAGAATAATTAAAATTGTATCGCTAATTATATCACTTATTTGTTAATATATTTTTATGAAACTTGGTAAGTGGCTTTATGAAGTATTAAGACATTTATATCTCCATTGGAAATTTTCTGAGTATGCAGGTTTGCTGCTACGGGGGTATTAGTACTATGGTATCATTTTCACTCCTAAAGTTACTTCAATAGACTCATACCTAAGGCTACTTTGACAGGACGACACAAAACGAGTGTACAGTAGAAGCTCTCTTAACCGACCTCGGATTAACCGACCGTCTTCCAAGAGTAGACAAACGTCCGTCGCGGTAGCCGATGTCGCGATTTTGTTCCCCAAATAACTTTCAGGTTACAACAGGTCGATTACATTTTTCCTTAGAAAGTCAAATTCAGACAGTTTCTCACAATATGTTAACCATCCTTTACAAGTTTGATTGTTTTAACATTTATTTTGACTGATTCTGGTATTATTCGGTTTAACCGACCTTTTTCACTATCCGACCAAGGCCCGGTCCCTTAGGTGTCGGTTAAGAAAGCTTCTACTGTACAAGCCAAAACAGAGCAATAGACATTATTGGTTGCAATCAATTTGAGGTACATTTTTAAATTGTTGTTTTAGATTACCAGATGCGTTTAGTTTGTCCATAGGTAGTCTTCAAGAAGTTTGTCAGCATTGCTTTGCGCTGTACTGAAAACAAATAAAGAATCCTGTAGGATGTTTTACCATTAGCTGTCAAGACCAAAAAACTCATAATCAGATAATAAAAGGTTTTATATTTCATCGTATAACGGGATGATCTCACAAACAAAATGATGAGGATAATTTTGTTTCATCTTACATCTGGACACCACACTGCTGGGAAAGGATACGCATAGTCAGCCAACCTTGAGAAAGAAGGCCTGATAATACTTAATACAAATAACCTACGTTTATATTTTTTTACGTCAACCATCATAAGATGGTCATATGTTATCTCTCAAACTCTGCCACATATAAAGTTTTTTACTCCTTACATACTGAGTTAAATAATAAAAAATACCCCCGTTGCAGCAAACTTGCATACTCAGCGAATTTGATATGGTACTTGACTACGTCATGAAACCACTTACCAACTTTCATCAAATCATACTAATAAAGAAGCCAGATATGACATTTGATTTATTCTCCATAAGAATAACACTAGTAGGTGCCCGCCGAAATTCGACGGATACAATACATCAATATCGAGTGGCTAAAAACGGCAACAAATAAAAAAAATTACATATGAACTTTGCCAGGGGGCGGAGCCTTAAAGATGCTGGGCGGGACGTATCCACGTTGGGGCTTCATTATAGAAATGCGGTTTTTAAAACTAATCCAAATACCCACATTTCACATGTCAAAATCAGAGGTCGGGAAGTTATAGAAGAAGCCAGTGAGGTGGCCCTGATGTCTGGAAAAAATTATACAACGGTTTTTATCCTCCTAACAACCTGGTATCGTCCGGAAACAGATTTGAGAAACCTTTTTCACAATCGCCTCGAGCAAAAAAATATCGCAAAATTATAAAAATCGTCCTGTTTTATAATTATTTCCTCCTGGGATTGAGCAACATGGACATTGCTCACCTGGTCCCCTCAGTGGCTTCCTTGGGACTGGACCGCGTCACCACGCTCAAAATGTTGAAGAACCAGGAAATTGGTCACTTTAACGAATGAGGTTCACTTCTAACAATATTCTGACTCTGTAATTTTTTCATTGGTTAACAGCTGAAATGGTTAGTTCTGATTGGTTGACACTTCACTGAAAATATTTATATATTTAATTTAATTTAGAAAAACATAAATTTAGGTTAAAAACACAATAAAACAATAATTCCAATTGTTAAAGTTAATAAAATAGGTCAAATTTTGAAAAATTTGATCTATTTTGAAAAAGGAAGGAAAACTGCCTTATTTTGAAAAAGGAAGGAAAAGTAGTAAGAATTAAAACTCTTTAAACCCACTTCTTGGAACCCATCAGTGATTGTTTCAAGGTCCAACATCTAATCTAATATATAAAATTCTCGTGTCACAGTGTTTGTAACAAAACTCCTCCGAAACGGCTTGACCGATTCTTATGAAATTTTGTGTGTATATTCGGTAGGTCTGAGAATAGGACGTAAACTATTTTTTTTATATATATATTTTTTGATTGGCGAGTGGGCGAAGCGAACGAGCTCATCTTGAAAATGAACGAGTATTTGACATAAAACAAATTCAATGACATTAGGACAGAACGTCTGTCGGGCCAGCTAGTAAAAACTGTTTATATTTATTTATTTCATGTCCTTAATCATATATATTATGATAGGACATTCAGTCAGTGTTACAAGAAGTAACTGATAACTAAAGTATTAATAATAATAATTTTAAAAAAATCACTTTTCCTTAAGAAATCAAAATTGACATATCTTTGTAAGTATTCTAAAATATAATAGAAATCTTTTGTCTTGAGCCAGTCTCTCGGGGTGGTTCTATACTTAGAGGAATTTACAATGTTTAAGTTATGGATTAGCACCTTAATAATGTGGGGATAGTTGAAATTTGTCCAATCTATGGCTATTCGTCGATTTGATATTGTTCTTATTTCTTGTGTAATATTTATGAATGGGTTGGTCCATGAGTTTATAGACCATGGGTCCATGGGTTGGTTTATATATTATCCTTTGCCCAACATGAAATTTCTAATATATAATAATCATAAAAAGTTAAAATTGAAAATGTTTGAAGTATGTCTTTACACAAAGTTCTGGAAGAAATTCTAGCAATATTTATCATTGCTTTCTTTTGCATTTTAAATATTTGTGACAAATGCACACAGGAGTGACAGGAGTTAAAACCCCAGACTAAAATTCCATAATTGTCATTGATTGTAATTGATGAAAAGTAAGCATTAATCAATTGGGTTTTCAGATCTGCAACTTGCCTGATAAAACAAAGAGAAAAAAATACAGCTCTTTAAATGTTTTATTAAATTATTCACTGTGGTTCCCAATTTAGATTTTGGTTTAATGTTATACCATTGACTATACACCTAAGTGTGTATAATCAATGGTTATGCCTAGAAAATTTCCATTTTGCTGAGGATATATTTTATATTGGTCCAGTAGTGTTTGCTAGTGGAATTTTGTAAATTATTTGTTGAAGAAAATTTACTAAGATCTGTCTCCCATAAAAAACCCAGTCATTTTGCATTAAAAACACAAAAAGAAAATAAATTTAATTATGACTTAACTACAGACCAAAACCTTCAAGTTAATAATAAAACAGTTAAAATTGGACCGGGAGTTTACCTGGTAGATTTACAAGGAATGTTGTTGAAATGTAAATTGGGCTGTTACGGGAGCTCTCAAGTATTTTTTATTGAGAAAAATATATACAGTAGACCCCCTCCTCCTCCTCTTATCCACCCTCAATGGGACCAAACCCTGGGTCAGATAACTAAAAGGGCGGTTAAAACGAATAACACCTGGGTATTGTACTAAGCACTATCAACTATAAAACTTAAACGACAGTTACAAATAGGTACCAAAAATGTGTACTAAGTTTAACTTACTGATATGTTTACTAATACTTGACTAACTAAGGAAACATATGATCAACTTGTAGTGTCATGAAAGTTTTTTATGGTACAGTATCCAAACGACGGCAGTGGCGGGGGATGTGACTTATTTGCTAGAAAGAGGGCGGTTAATCTGATGGGGGGTTGAAGCGAGACGGTGGTTAAGAGGGCATCTACTGTACTAATATTAGTTGTGCATGAGTGTGAGAGTCCCAGTTGATTTTGAAAACACCACTTCAAAACTGCTTCGGACCATACCATTGGAGAGAGGGAGAGGCCGGCGCACCGGCTGTCAATTCTCGACATGATCCTACCAAGCTTGCACCATTAATCCAAAGGTCTCGTAGCAGCCTAGGAACCCCGTAGCATTGCCATTTTTGCCGAGCTTTCCATTTAATCAATAATCAAATAATCATTAGACATATCCCCACCTGGAAAGGTTTAATTACCCAGGAATGCCTCGTCCACCTGACCTGTCTGAAACTGCACAATACCTACGATTGAAATAATTTGTGAATTTAGAATTTTGTATGATTCGCCTAATTAATTGCCAATTTTCTTCATTGTTCATCAATTTATTCCCCCCCAATATTGAGAAACTTATATAGCTATAATTCTAGCACGATACCTGAATTACTTCAAAGGTGAGAGGGCGTCCTTCCCGAACCGCTGCCTGGACAACAAGGAGGCGTCGCTCCGTCTCTAGCTTACCTCGTAACGCACATGTGCGGTCAATGCTCCGCCAGCTGATTTGCAGAGTCCGAGTTTCTGATAGTATTTTATAGTGATGTGGGTCCAAACCCACACCATGTTAACCAACAAATCTTAGATTTTTTTGCCCCCATACCTCAGTACTCTACCCCAGTGGCATCAAAAGCGGCCAAGTTATTCTTATGGAGAAAAGGTATTTGTCTACATAGCTCGAAAACGGCTCCTCAAACTTGCTCCTGGACTTCAACACGTTGTTGGGGGACTAAAAGACTGTGGATGCTTTTTTCCTGTGCTCAGGGCTCCGCCTCACTGGCTTCTTATGTCACTTCCCAACATACGATTTCACAACTGATGGTTCTTTGAATTTATTTTACAAAGCCGCATGTCTTGAATGATGCCCCAACGTTAGATACATTCTCCTCCCACCAACCTTGTGGTTCCACCCCATGGCAAAAACGCCTGTTGTTCTCTTAGTTTTATATATGATTTTAGCCACGTCATACATCCAAAACATTTTGTTATGTTTGTATAACCTCAACCGTAGGGCTCTGCCCCAGCCCCATTGGCTGGATCGTTGCTGTGGTATTATTATGGAGAAAAGAGTACTCTAGATGACTGCGAAAAAAATCCTCTCTTACCTGGGGGAACCAGGTTGTGGGGGGGATAAACAACTTTGGATACTTTGTTCCCGACCTCAGGGCTCCACCCCACTGACTTCTTCTATCACTTCCAGACTTCCAGTTTTGACATCTGATGGTTATTTTTATTTTGTTTAAACCGCATCTCTTGAATGAAGCCCCAATGTTAGATAAGTTTCCCCAGCAACCCTAGGGCTCCACTTGTTTAAACCGCATCTCTTGAATGAAATCCAAATGTTAGATAAGTTTCCCCAGCAACCCTAGGGCTCCACCCCCTGGAAAAAATGCCATGCTATTTTTTTAGATTTTATGCGTGATTTTAGCCAATAGTCATTCATCTATAACATTTTAATACCTTTTTGTAACCCTGAACTTAGGGCTCTGCCCCACTGGCTAAAACATTCCCATGTGATTCTTATGGAGAAAAGACTACTCCAGGAGACCAATTCACGTTGTAGGGGACCAAACGTATTATTGATACGTTTCCCCCACATTTCCGGGCTCCGCCCCATTGGCCTCAAAAGCTGCCATGTTATGCTTAAAGGGAAAATACATTATCGAAATGGCTCTAAAACTATAATTAATTTAGTTGCTACCGACTGTAAAAGTTGTAATGGCAATAAAATGAATTTGAATGTTAAGGTTTGAACGCACAAAGACCTAATTATAAAGCTACTCATTCGAATCATCATTTTAATGTCTTAAATAACTGATTCGTTGTCACACACACCCACCCACTGATCTAACACTCCCTTGGAAGTAATACTACCTCCATCAACACTCCCCACAAAATGCTGCAAACAACAAGCCATTTTGTTTACACCTGCATCACTTTGTTGTGCATTTCAACTTACAGGGACAATAAATAATTTTCTACAGCCATTCTAGCGCTAGTGGCATATTGGATATTGTGGGGTGATAGGAATTATCTTCAATGAACCAATGCCATTCTGTAGCTTATAGATAAGTTTTTTCAACCTTCAAAACTTACCTGATTCTTGGTTGCGGTTTAATATTTATTAATTTCATCAATGTTTTAATTTGATTTTTTACAAATTCTCCTAAGACATTTTAATTAAAACTTTGATGAGTTGCCATCTTGGGCTGGATTGTCTGTTTAAGGTCGGGTTTGTGGCAATGAGTTCACCTAAACAAGCCGTTTAAAATGAGCTATATGTTGGCCTATGCTTACACTAAATCTCTCACAACTTCCTATGAGGCACGCCACTTAAAAATAATAAAATGGCTAAAACCTGTAGTAAAATATAGTTATTCAAATTGGATTAAGGTCTACCAAGTTTTTAGTGTCTGTCAGTGATATTTATAAAACTAAGGAGTGACTTATTTATCGACTTTTTATATACTAGTGGCTTGAAGGGGCGACAGCCCCTAACCTTGCTCTAAGTAGAAACACATGTCACATCGTAAACAAAGTAGACACTTAATCACATGTTTTATTGTAAACTTAGTAGACGTTTTTAAATTACCATGCTTTTCTTATAGGGGATGTTTTACGTTATTTATCGTTTGCTGATAACTTTTTGAAGATACTGCTATTTTTCCCGAGTACCTGGGATTGAGACCTTTAATTTGAGCCGTCTCCCATCATCCTGCGATTTGGCAAACTCCCACAATTTTGACTTAAAATTTGTGTTTAAAGAATTATATATAAATATGTGTATAGGAAAGAGCCGCTATTTTCAATCCAAGATTTAGGGGTTTTACCATGTTCGGATTTTGGATATGTTAAAATACAACTTTTTGATATAAATTCAATCAAAAACGCTTCTGAAGCAATTTGTCTGAAGCTGACGGTTGTTTTGTCGCAGTTTGACTGGACTGCAATCAAAAAAAAAAGTAAACAAATGTATTTTGTAAGAAATAGGAACATATCTACAGAGCTTCCTAACCTCCAGAATATGGACTTGCTGAAACACCTCGGTGTAGGTGTAACACTTGGCAGTGACATATCATGGGACAGTCATGAAGATAACCTATGCAATAAACTAAGCTCTGCAATATTTGCCATAAAGAGAACCTCAGCGGTAAGTTCACCAGGGACCACAAAAATAGCTTACAAAGCCCTTTTCCAGAGCCACCTACAGTATGGGATAGTTGTAAGGGGAGGATCATCAAGTGGCAACTTATAACAAAATACAACAGTGTACTGAAATACAACAGAGGGCCCTCAGAGTAATGACTGGCCAAGGCCAAACCATAACTCTCCCTTAATGTGGCTGCTTCACCTAGAATAAAATACCCCCGTAGCAGCAAACCTGCGTACTCAGAGAATTTCCAATGCTTATATATGTATCTTAATACCACATAAAGCCATATACCAAGTTTCATTCATAAATAAACGATTTATGACATTTTAATTATTCTCCATAAGAATAACATGGCAGCTGAGTATGCAAGTTTGCTGAAGCAAGGAAGACAAAAAATACGGTTTTATACAAATATCAATATAACTCATGTAGGTAAAGCCACATACCAAATTTCATTAATTTATATTCATAATGAAGGCAGATAACACGTTACTTATTCTCCATAAGAATAACATGGGGCTGAGTACGCAGGTTTGCTGCTACGGGAGCCTGGGGTAAAAAATGTTTTTGACCAAATATCAATGGTCTACAACCAGATGAAGCCGTATACCAAGTTTCGTCAGTATGCGTTCATAAATAAGCGAGATATAAAATTTTTCTTTTCCTCCATAAGAATAACATTAAGACAACGTACTGTGTTTAGCACTTTCAATATCTCGGTAACCAATTGACGTAGAGAAATGATCAAAGTACCAAATTGTGTGTTTTTTTAAGCTGAATCCAATGGGAAAAAATAAAATTTGACTATTTCCAAAATTATATGTAAAAAAATCGAAAAACCTATTTTTGGGGTACAAAACCCCCCCAAAATACCCCTTCGGATAGAGCGATCTGGCTAGTTTTCGAACTTAAAGTCATAAATGTTGCTTTACATGTTTATACCAAATTTCATCAAAATCGGATAATTTTTACGAGAGTTATCGTGCTCACGGACATATATATATGTATATATATAGATATATATATATATATATATATAGATATATATATATATATCTATATATATATATATATATATATATATACAGTTTCGAACGAATGGTGTTTTTGGGGTCTGGGGACCTCAAAACGAAAAGTTATCATGGTCCCGGGCCTAGGTCTTACCATGCCGACTACGGTAATAGCTTCTTCCCTATAGGGGAAATTCGCTAAAAGATTGCATAAAAACCATTTTTTGTGTACCTACCTTGTTACAGCAAACCTGTGTATTCAGCTCCCACGTTATTCTTATAGATAATAATTAAAAGGGCATATATCGTTTATTTATGAATGTGTAAGTTATTGATGAAACTTGGTGTGTGGTTTCACCTAGTTGAATTATATTGATATTTGCGTAAAAACCAATTTTTTGTGTTCCTTGTTTCAGCAAACCAGCGTACTCACCCCCAATGTTACTGTTATGGAGAATAATTAATACCCCCGTCACAGCAAACCTGCGTACTCAGCGAATTTCCAATGCATAATATATGTCTTATAATAACACATAAAGCCTCATACCAAGTTTCATAAAAATATATTCACATATAAGCGATATATACAATTTTTATATTCTCTATAAGAATAACATTGGTGATGAGTACTTAGGTGTGCTGAAACAAGGAACACAAACAATTGGTTTTCATGCAAATATAAATCAAATTTAACTAGGCGAAGCCACATACCAAGTTTCTTCAATATTCAATCATAAATAAGCACTATATAAAATTTTAATTATTCTCCATAAGAATAACATGGGGGCTGAGTAAGCTGGTTTGCTGCAACAAGGAACAAAAAAATAGGTTTTTATACAAATATCAATATAACTCAACAAGGTGAAGCCACATACCAAGTTTTATTAATTTATGTTCATAATTAAGGGATTCATTACATTTGACTTATTCTCAATAAGAATAACATGGGGGCTGGATGCGATAACTTGAGTAAAAAATGTCCGATTTCGATGAAATTTGGCCCAAATGTGTAAAGTGACATTTATGACTTTAAGTTCGAAAACCAGAAAAATCGGACCATAGGAAGGGGGGTTTATGGGGGTTTTAAATTTTCAAAAAATCAGTTTTTTGCATTTTTCCCCCTAAATTTAAAAAAAAACTTAATTTTGGTTTTGACCATGTTAGAGAGCTTAAAAACACAAATAATACTGTATTTTAAATTATTAACCTCGATTAAGTGGTTGCGGAGAAAATCCAAAAAACCTACTCATAAAATCCCCCACGTTAATCTTATGGGAAAAAGATTTTTGGCTTTTCCTCAGTTCATTTTAATGTAAACTTCACCTTTGCTTTTACCAATCATTTCAGCTCCACAAAAAAATCATTTTGGTGTTTAAATTGTGTTTCTACGTCCAACCGTTGCAGAGATATTCAAAGTGCTAAACACAGTACATTGTCCAATGTTATCCTATGGAGAATAAATAAAATTTGATATCTTCATTATTTATGAATGTACGTTGATGAAACTTGGTGTGTGGCTTCACGTAGTACTGATTGATTTTTGCACAAAAAATAGATTTTTCTTTATTATCTCTGTAGCAGCAAACCTGCATACTCAGCCCTAATGTTATTCTTATGAAGAATAAGTAAAGTTTGATCTTAATTATGAACATAAATTAACAAAACTTAGTATGTAGCTTTACCTGGTTGAGTTATATTCATAATTGCACAAAAACATATATCTTCTCTTTATTTTTGCAGCAAACCTGCATACTCAGCCCTAATGTTATTCTTATGGAGATTAAATATACCCCCGTCGCAGCAAACCTGCATACTCAGCAAATTTCCAATGAACATATAACATAACACATTAACACTTAACAGGATTCATAAGAAATATATTTACAAACAAGCGATATTAAAAATATTAATTATTCTCCATAAGAGTAACATTGGGGATGAGTATGCAGGTTTGCTGCAACAAGGAACACATAATAATAGGTTTTTATGCAAATATCATTAGAACTCATCTAAGTAAAGTCTCATACGAAGTCTCATTCATATACATTTATAAGAAAGCGATATATAACATTTTAATTATTCTCCATAAGAATAACATGAGGACCGATTACCTAGGTTTGCTGCTACGGGAACCATATGTGAAAATTTTGTATTTTGTGCAAACAACGATAAACCCCAACCAGATGAAGCCATATACCAAATTTTGTCAGTTTATGTTCATAAATAAGCGAGATATACAATCTCAGGAACCAATTGACGTAGAGCAATGATAAAAATACCAAACTGTTTGTTTTTTATGCTGAATTAAATGGTAAAATTTAACATTTGATTTAAATAAAAATTACATGTGGAAACCACAAAAAAACCATTTTTGGGGTACAAAACCCCCCTTTGGATGGTGCGATTCATCTGGTTTTCGAACTTGTTCAAATAAATGGTGCTTTACACATTTTTAACCAATTCATTAAGATCGGACCTCTTTTACGAGAGTTATCGTGCTTACGGACACACACACACATATATATATATATATATATATATATACATACATATATAAAAATTTGAACGAATGGTGTTTTTGGCATCTGGGGACCTCAAAATGAAAGTTATCATGGTCTCGGGCTTAAGTCTTACCATTAGACCTACAGTAATAGCTTCTTCCCTATAGGGGAAATTCGCTAAAAATGCTATAGATCACTTATTTATTTATGTATGTATTTTTATGAAACTTGGTAAGTGGTTTTATATGGTAGTGAGAAACGTATGCATACATTGGAAATTCGCTGAGTACGCAGGTTTGCTGCGACGAGGGGTATTTTTACTTCTACCCCTCTTACAGCTTACTGGTATAAAATTCAGTCTCTCAGCTACCGTAATTGTGTCTGATTATGTTTTTGTTTGTAGTGAAATCATAGCATCAGGAGTATATATGACAGTGTACTGTCAGAGCTGCCGGCTTTTAACGGAGAAGAAACATTCGTCAGTTATGTTGGCTGGAGCAAGTGCAGGTATTTACAAATATTTGGAAAACTATCAGTCACTACACATAAACTCATTTTGTATTAAAACTTATGTAAAAAAAATTTTATTAATTATCGAACTCAGTGAGAGAATCTATGCTTTAATTTGCATAATAGTCTATAGAATATATTTGTTCCGTAATATAGTAATAATGTACATAAAGGGTATGTCATATAACAAATAGATTTATTTTTCAAATGTTTTATATTTTTGTATAACAAAAAAACCCATGATGTATAAAGTCGTGCTTACACATTGCAGGTTAGGAAGAAGGTAACCTTGACAGGGTAGCCTGTACAGGCTAGTGACGTCGTGTGGACAGAACCTTGATCAAAAACAATACAGGATGCTTGCCATTTAGCGTCAAGTTAACCTCCATTGTAAAGTAGTTTTAAGCAAGAAACATTTTTCCCTCCCACCACCTCAAACTAAGAATAAGAACCTAACTCTGTTAGTTGCAACATTTGGATGGTATTAATGAGCAGGCTGTCCATAAATATACATATACAATATACAAGGGATAATATTGAAACTCAACACCTTGCTGCGAACCTTGGCAAATTTGTCAGCATTACTGGAGCAAAGGTAGTGATTGTGTCCTACGATCGACAAGCTCAATGGAAATTACGAAAGGGACTCTCTCACACACAGTGTTTTTGAAAAAAGTTGAAGCTGAAGTAGATAAATGCAATAGTATCAAGAAACTTTCAAAGTCAGTTAAAGAGCAAGAGGAAAAGCAACAGGACTGTTTAAATCCTTTGCCACAAAATAGCTCTGAAATTCAAGAGGAAGGTTTAAAACCGTCATCAGAGGAAAACTCTCAACCGTCATTGTCGCAGACATCACCAACACCTGCTTCTCAGATTGTAAATAGCATAGATTCTTGTTTTTTAGGCAACATGAACCATTTTCCCCCTTTAATTTAGGTTTTAATAACAGTTTAACTAATGCAGATTTTTTTTTATTGTCCAGCCAACAATGTTAACAATAGCTCTCATAGTGAAATTATAGATGAAAAAGTGTTTTCAGAGCCTGTACATTATCAGAAACATGTTAGGCATGGAAACAAAATTATATAAATGGTGGTTTCACTGTCTTTCATCAAAATATTCAGCATCTGTCATCGAGAATAGATTCTTTAATATCTACATTGGAAGAAATCAAGCCTGAAATGGTTATTTTGACCGAACATAAACTCAATGGGGATGAAATTATAAAGTTAAAGATACAAGGCTATAAAACTGTTAATTGGTATGCACGTAATCAATCGGGTGGGGGTGGTGTTTTAATATTGATGAAAGATATTATGAATATCTAAAAAAGGGTTTTTGTTAACACAATTGATAACTGAAATGAGGAAAAATTATTTGAATCATGTGCAGTAGAGATTAAGGATGAGAATTTTAAACTAATTGTAGTTGGAATTTATAGGAAACCATCAGAAAATGTAAACCTTTTTTTAGACAAGCTGAATATTTTATTGGAAGAGGTTAGCAAGTTGAAAGTTGATGTATTAGTTGGGGGTGTTTTAATGTAGATGTTTTGGTGGATGATAGAAAAAAAATTGATTTTGTAAATATTCTAAATATGAATGGATTTTTATACACTGTTAATTTACCTACTAGGTGACAGAAACTAGTGAAACCGCCATTGACAATTTCATCACCAATTTGAATAAAAGCAGTTTTCTGGTAGAATGCTTTATAGCTGCACTCTCTGACCATGATGGCCAAATTTTTAAAATCTTTAGTTTTAAAAATAATTAAAAAAACAATAAATTGATTACAATGAGCAGACAGTTCGACAAAGATGCCATTAACCTTTTTGAAAAAACCCTTGAAAAACAAGTTTGGAATGAACCTTAGCCCAGTAGAATATAAATGTTCATAATTCTATAAATACATTATTTTACATTCTATAATGTTCTATAATACATTAAAATATTACTTTGATTTACATTTCCCTTTAACCAAAATTACAACAAGGAATAAAAAATACAATTGGATTGATGATGAGATTGTGAATGAACAGTATAAACTTCTGGGATTGCATCATGATTAAGAAAGGATAAAAACAATGTAAAATTGAAGGAAAAAATGGAAGAGCACAAAAATACTATACAAAAATTATTCAATGTAAGAAAAGGTTTCACTCAATCAAAAAATTAAGACTTCTACTAATGTCAATAAAACAACATGGCAAATTATGAAACAATATAATGTCAATAATGAAACAATAAGTAACAAGGAAATAACATTTTCCAACATTTCACTTAATCAGGATGGTTCTATTGTTAAGGATCCGAATGCTGTTGCAAACACACTTAATGATTGACATGGTAGATAAATATGTAATTTCTAATTTAAATAACAATAACAATGCACAGTTACATCCTATAATATACACTCCCAATTGTAAGTTCTGCTGCAGAACAATTAATGAGCTAAATAAAATAATAGATTCTATAAAACCCAAGTGGTCTGCTGGTCATGACCAAATACCCATGAAGATCATCAAACATGTTAAGTTGGCAAACCATGAAACCTTCAACATGTGATAAATGCATCTTTGATTACGGGGGAGTATACCGTAATGAGCTTAAAATATCAAAAATAGTTCCGGTTTTTAAGAAAGGAGAAAATATAGACCCTCTTAATTATAGGCCATTGGCAATTCATTCCTCTTTTTCAAAAATTCTAGAAAAATGTATAGTTTCTCAGCTGATAACTTATTTTGAAAGCAATAAACTGTTGGATACAGAACAGCATGGCTATCGGGTAAATAGATCAACCATAACAGCTATTGTAGACTATATTGGAAATGTTTTAGAAAACTTAGATGAAGGAAATAAAACTGTTGGAGCTTTTCTTGACATGACCAAAGCTTTTGATAGCGTTAATCACACAATGTTACTTAGTAAGCTCAGAAGTTATGGTAGAGATGGAAAAGAGTGGAACTGGATCAAGTCAAACTTAGAGGGACGACAGCAGTATGTCTGTGTAAAACATATGTCCAATGGTTACCTTTATAATGCTAATTCCAAAACAAAACATATCAACTTCAGTATGAGGCCCTTTCTTGTTCCTTTGCTATTTGGGAGGTATGCCTTAACATCTTTATGAAAGAGTTTAAAATAGTAAAGTTTGTTTATACGTTGATGATATCAGCCTCAGCATATCCAACAAAGACTTAGTTTCAACAACAAAAATTGTGAGGGTTCAATAGACATTTTAAAAAAACTATTTAAATAAAAAAATCTACTTAATTCTGATAAAACTAAATTAATAACAATTTAAATGCAGAAATGCAGAGCTGGTGCAAAGTACAAATAATAGCTATGAATCTGAAACAAAATTCTTAGGACTTTTTTTGGATAGCACCATTAGTTGGGCAACTCATTTAAATGCAATTTGTAAGAAAATCAGCTCTGTATATTTGCACTAAGCTACTAGCTCAATTTTGCTGTAAATAAACATTAAAATCTGTATATTTTGCCAATGTACACTCGCATATTTCTTATGGAATTGAAGTCTATGGTGGAACTAGCAGTTTTAACTTAAATAAAATTTTACTTTTACAAGAGAGCCATACGGAGCATACTTAGCTTAAAAATAGACAAATCTTACAAAACACATTTTACAGAGTTGCAAATCATGACTGTCTATAGCCTTTACATATATATAGAACAATAATGTTTGTAAAAACTAATTAGTCAAAATTTAAACGACAAAGTGGTGTACATAACTACAACACCAGAAGCAAAGAAACTTTTACTGTAAAGAAACATAAAAAAGAAAAGTATAAATAAGCAAAGTCCTTCCTACAGTGGTATAAAATTTATAAACTACCTTCCGGATAGCATAAGAAATGAGGAAAATTTGTTTGAATTAAAAAATAGATTAAGAGAATATTTAATAGAAATGCCAATTTACTGTATGGATGATTTTTATTCTACTAAAACTAACTTTTGAATTGTCATGAACAATTGTTAAAAATATTTGTCTTAGGAAATTTATCTGTTATTGTTTATTTAATATGGTATGGTTTGTGTATATTTTATGACACATTCTTGTACATCTTGTATGTATGTTTGAATAAAGATTGATTTTATTTAAAAAAAACATATTAGAAAAATATATACATGTATTTATATAATAAAAGTATATTTGTAAATAAAAAATCAGTATAAATAAAATTTTAATGCATAGTATACACCCCTATATGAAATTTTATATAGTACTGAAATAATTATAATGTGATACATATTACTATTATTATATGTAAGAATAGTATAATACTTTATAATAAATAAATAAAAATACAAAATATATACACTTTCTTATCGAGACGCTGCAGATGAAGCGTACTAGTCAATATTTTTCAGGTAGCCTGTCTAGGTTACCTTCACCAGTGACCTGCTCCAGGTTGTACCCATCGAGGTAAAACTACTGGAGAGATCGCTAAGTGAGCTAAAAACGGTCCGCGTAGGTCTGTGCGGAACAGAAATGGTGGGCCCCTGTGTGCTCAGAGCTGTTTCTGGCGTTGAACGCGCTGTCGTTTACACGCTCCTGGACTTCAATGCCATGTTTGAATTGTAATGAAGTTTATATATTCTTTGTGTACGTGAACTAAGGAATCCGAAAGTATAAATATTGTTTAATTTTACCGTGTTTTAATATTTTTAATAATTAAAAATCTTACGTGTTATTAAAGAGGGACATGAAAAAGTTACTCAGCGAGGAAGTTTTTTATTTTTAGGTTAGAAACAAACTTCCAGCGAGAAAGTTGTAGATAATTAGTTTCTCTAAAACTTTTATTTCTAAGATTTTTAGGTAAAGTTGTTGGTTTGCCTACAATTCGTTTGGAAAGATGCTGAAACTTTTCGCCGCGCTCTATCTAAGACGTGCCACGCTGTTAAATTCAACTCAGTGATGCTGTATTACAACATGGCCTAGTTTTTTGATAAAATACATAGTTATACGACTTTTGTTTTAGTCGTCTTTTGCTAAGTAATCTTACAACATTCTACAATGCAACTGTAATGTGTAATGTAACAGTTAATCAGTAAATAAAAATTAAATGAGAAAAGTCATTTCATTTAATCCTATGCCTTCCAAAATACTCTTAAAACTGACTAATGCTACGGATACATTTATACTATACCCCATTATTATTATACTGTACTTGTATCGTCTCTTAAATAAATCATAATCGATTGTTATCATACACTGATGATAATTTTTTGTTATTCAATAGCGAAATGTTGTATTAATGCAACATTATGTAATCGTTCTTACTACTCTACGTGGACGGGTGAACGAACCATGTTGGTAATTAATGTTTATTAAGTTTATTAAGTTTATTATGACATTTGCTATTAAAAAGTATTTGTCTTGGTATTCATTCATCAACAAAATTTTATGATATAGGCCAATTAACTTTCATACAATCTACAACTTTTGGCGAACGTCGAAGTTTATATACTAAAATTCAAAGTTTCACTAGTCCAAAGAACGATATTACTGCTCATAAAAAAATCATTCCAGTACCAAAAACTTCAAAACATCATTATTCAACAACACCTAAAGCCTAGTGGATCGTACATAAATTTATATGACTGGAAATATGAAAGAATCAGCCATCGAGGAGATTATTTTACAAAATTCCCAACTTTCTGTTATTTTTACGCAACTAACCCTGATCAAATATAGTTAGTTTCGGTATTAAAAATTCGAGAAACTATTCAGGAATACGGATCAGAAGGCCATTCAACCATAAAAAATGTTCCCTGGCTGCAAATTCAATTCAAGTGAGCGCGCGTTGTGTTTTTCCCTATATCCCCCATGCTAAGCGCTGCCACGGTAGCCCACCATTTGCGGCGCGACCTCGAACGCGGCCGGACCGAAATTTGGTTCGCTTCACCACGGGCGCGAGCGGTCCAGTAGTTTTAAGTCTTTGGTTGTACCTGCTTCCTAACCTGCATAGTGTAAACGACAATTTGATACAATTTGTCTTACAAGTACACAACTGAAGTATAGTAAGTCTGAAATTCATGATAGTACAATACATAGAGTCCTTACCAAACATGGTATATACAAGTAATGTGTTTACCATTGTTGTACTTGATGAGCTTGGTGTGTGTGTGTGTGTGTGTGTTTGTGTGTGTGTGTGTGTGTGTGTGTGTGTGTGTGTGTGTGTGTGTGTGTGTGTGTCGACAGGCATGTTCTCCTGGGCAGTGATAGTGCCACTGTCCTTACCAAACATGGTATATACAAGTAATGTGTTTACCATTGTTGTACTTGATGAGCTTGGTGTGTGTGTCGACAGGCATGTTCTCCTAGGCAGTGATAGTGCCCCTGTCCTTACAAAACATGGTATATACAAGTAATGTGTTTACCATTGTTGTACTTGATGAGCTTGGTGTGTGTGTGTGTGTGTGTCGACAGGCATGTTCTCCTGGCCAGTGATAGTGCCACTGTCCTTACCAAACATGGTATATACAAGTAATGTGTTTACCATTGTTGTACTTGATGAGCTTGGTGTGTGTGTGTGTGTGTGTGTGTGTGTGTGTGTGTGTGTCGACAGGCATGTTCTCCTGGCCAGTGATAGTGCCACTGTCCTTACCAAACATGGTATATACAAGTAATGTGTTTACCATTGTTGTACTTGATGAGCTTGGTGTGTGTGTGTGTGTGTGTGTCGACAGGCATGTTCTCCTGGGCAGTGATAGTGCCACTGTTCTTACAAAACATGGTATATACAAGTAATGTGTTTACCGTTGTTGTACTTGATGAGCTTGGTGTGTGTGTGTGTGTGTGTCGACAGGCATGTTCTCCTGGGCAGTGATAGTGCCACTGTCCTTACCAAACTTGGTATATACAAGTAATGTGTTTACCATTGTTGTACTTGATGAGCTTGGTGTGTGTGTGTCGACAGGCATGTTCTCCTGGGCAGTGATAGTGCCACTGTCCTTACCACACATGGTATATACAAGTACAGTAGAAGTCCGATTATCCGAGCTAAACGGGACCGAGACTACCTCGGATAATCAAAAACTCGGATAACACAGCGGTATTAATTATAGGTTATAATTAGACAAAAATCGTATAGAAACTGGAGAATACAGTTTATTAATACAGTAATAAGTGATTTATGATTAAATAAACCTTTTTAATACTCTCCCCTTTATCCAATCTCTTAATTGCATTATATTTTGTTTCTAAAGAAACCACAACTCTTTTACGTTTACCACTCATATTTGTGAAACAACACACTGATTGAAAACGGGACTGAAGCGCACGGTTAATCAGTTCGTCGTAGACTGAGACAATGGCGCGAACTGCGAACTAAAGATGGGTGTTATTTAACATAACAGGATGAATAACAGTATGCGGCCGTGGCAACGTTATCGCGGCAACACGTTGCAGAGAACTCCCTGTTATTCTAATAACGTTTCTACACCCGTTATTAGAGTTGGCAATCGTTATTTAAATAACCGGTTGCCGCAACACGTTATTGGATAGCTGCGTTGTTGTTACAACCGTTGCCGGAAAACAACAATAATTCCCATCTCTAGCGCGAACACAGTCGACCTATAAGACTATTGGTCCTAGCAACAACCAATAGGAGTAGCTTGTAATACTCGACCTAGCAACCACAGCAGCTACATTTTTCAATCGATTTACGATTATTTATTTATTTACGATTTATTTCCAAGGCTACATACAGTACTGTATTTGCCTCGGTTAACCCGGCGGCTCGGATAATCGGACCTCGTATAATCGGACTTCTACTGTAATGTGTTTACTGTTGTTGTACTTGATGAGCTTGGTGTGTGTGTGTCGACAGGCATGTTCTCCTGGACAGTGATAGTGCCACTGTCCTTACCAAACATGGTATATACAAGTATTGTGTTTACCATTGTTGTACTTGATGAGCTTGGTGTGTGTGTGTCGACAGGCATGTTCTCCTGGGCAGTGATGGTGCCACTGTCCTTACCAAACATGGTATATACAAGTAATATGTTTACCATTGTTGTACTTGATGAGCTTGGTGTGTGTGTGTCGACAGGCATGTTCTCCTGGGCAGTGATAGTGCCACTGTCCTTACCAAACATGGTATATACAAGTAATGTGTTTACCGTTGTTGTACTTAGTGAGCTTGGTGTGTGTGTGTGTGTGTGTGTGTGTGTGTGTGTGTGTGTGTGTGTGTGTCGACAGGCATGTTCTCCTGGGCAGTGATAGTGCCACTGTCCTTACCAAACATGGTATATACAAGTAATGTGTTTACCATTGTTGTACTTGATGAGCTTGGTGTGTGTGTGTGTGTGTGTGTGTGTGTGTGTGTGTGTGTGTCGACAGGCATGTTCTCCTGGGGGCAGTGATAGTGCCACTGTCCTTACCAAACATGGTATATACAAGTAATGTGTTTACCATTGTTGTACTTGATGAGCTTGGTGTGCGTGTCGACAGGCATGTTCTCCTGGGCAGTGATAGTGCCCCTGTCCTTACCAAACATGGTATATACAAGTAATGTGTTTACCATTATTGTACTTGATGAGCTTGATGTGTGTGTGTGTCGACAGGCATGTTCTCCTGGGCAGTGATAGTGCCCCTGTCCTTACCAAGCATGGTATATACAAGTAATGTGTTTACCATTGTTGTAGTTGATGAGCTTGGTATGTGTGTGTCAACAGGCATGTTCTCCTGGCCAGTGATAGTGCCACTGTCCTTACCAAACATGGTATATACAAGTAATGTGTTTACCGTTGTTGTACTTGATGAGCTTGGTATGTGTGTCGACAGGCATGTTCTCCTGGGCAGTGATAGTGCCACTGTCCTTACCAAACATGGTATATACAAGTAATGTGTTTACCATTGTTGTAGTTGATGAGCTTGGTGTGTGTGTGTCGACAGGCATGTTCTCCTGGGCAGTGATAGTGCCACTGTCCTTACCTAACATGGTATATACAAGTAATGTGTTTACCGTTGTTGTTCTTGATGAGCTTGGTGTGTGTGTGTGTGTGTGTGTGTGTGTGTGTGTGTGTCAACAGGCATGTTCTCCTGGGCAGTGATAGTGCCACTGTCCTTACCAAACATGGTATATACAAGTAATGTGTTTACCATTGTTGTACTTGATGAGCTTGGTGTGTGTGTGTCGACAGGCATGTTCTCCTGGGCAGTGATAGTGCCACTGTCCTTATCAAACATGGTATATACAAGTAATGTTTTTACCGTTGTTGTACTTGATGAGCTTGGTGTGTGTGTGTCGACAGGCATGTTCTCCTGGGCAGTGATAGTGCCACTGTCCTTACCAAACATGGTATATACAAGTAATGTGTTTACCATTGTTGTACTTGATGAGCTTGGTGTGTGTGTCGACAGGCATGTTCTCCTGGGCAGTGATAGTGCCCCTGTCCTTACCAAACATGGTATATACAAGTAATGTGTTTACCATTGTTGTACTTGATGAGCTTGGTGTGTGTGTGTGTCGACAGGCATGATCTCCTGGGCAGTGATAGTGCCACTGTCCTTATCAAACATGGTATATACAAGTAATGTTTTTACCGTTGTTGTACTTGATGAGCTTGGTGTGTGTGTGTCGACAGGCATGTTCTCCTGGGCAGTGATAGTGCCCCTGTCCTTACCAAACATGGTATATACAAGTAATGTGTTTACCATTATTGTACTTGATGAGCTTGATGTGTGTGTGTGTCAACAGGCATGTTCTCCTGGCCAGTGATAGTCCTTACCAAACATGGTATATACAAGTAATGTGTTTACCATTGTTGTAGTTGATGAGCTTGGTGTGTATGTGTGTCGACAGGCATGTTCTCCTGGGCAGTGATAGTGCCACTGTCCTTACCTAACATGGTATCTACAAGTAATGTGTTTACCGTTGTTGTTCTTGATGAGCTTGGTGTGTGTGTATGTGTGTGTGTGTGTGTGTGTGTGTGTGTGTGTGTCAACAGGCATGTTCTCCTGGGCAGTGATAGTGCCACTGTCCTTACCAAACATGGTATATACAAGTAATGTTTTTACCGTTATTGTACTTGATGAGCTTGGTGTGTGTGTGTCGACAGGCATGTTCTCTTGGGCAGTGATAGTGCCACTGTCCTTACCAAACATGGTATATACAAGTAATGTGTTTACCATTGTTGTACTTGATGAGCTTGGTGTGTGTGTCGACAGCCATGTTCTCCTGGGCAGTGATAGTGCCACTGTCCTTACCAAACATGGTATATACAAGTAATGTGTTTACTATTGTTGTACTTGATGAGCTTGGTGTGTGTGTGTGTCGACAGGCATGTTCTCCTGGGCAGTGATAGTGCCACTGTCCTTACCAAACATGGTATATACAAGTAATGTGTTTACCATTGTTGTACTTGATGAGCTTGGTGTGTGTTTGTCTACAGGCATGTTCTCCTGGGCAGTGATAGTGCCACTATCCTTACCAAACATTGTGTATACAAGTAATGTGTTTACCATTGTTGTACTTGATGAGCTTGGTGTGTGTTTGTCTACAGGCATGTTCTCCTGGGCAGTGATAGTGCCACTATCCTTACCAAACATGGTATATACAACTAATTTGTTTACCATTGTTGTACTTGATGAGCTTGGTGTGTGTGTGTCGACAGGCATGTTCTCCTGGGCAGTGATAGTGCCACTATCCTTACCAAACATGGTATATACAAGTAATGTGTTTACCATTGTTGTACTTGATGAGCTTGGTGTGTGTTTGTCTACAGGCATGTTCTCCTGGGCAGTGATAGTGCCACTATCCTTACCAAACATGGTATATACAACTAATTTGTTTACCATTGTTGTACTTGATGAGCTTGGTGTGTGTGTGTCGACAGGCATGTTCTCCTGGGCAGTGATAGTGCCACTGTCCTTACCAAACATTGTGTATACAAGTAATGTGTTTACCATTGTTGTACTTGATGAGCGTTTGTCTACAGGCATGTTCTCCTGGGCAGTGATAGTGCCACTATCCTTACCAAACATGGTATATACAACTAATTTGTTTACCATTGTTGTACTTGATGAGCTTGGTGTGTGTGTGTCAACAGGCATGTTCTCCTGGGCAGTGATAGTGCCACTGTCCTTACCAAACATGGTATATACAAGTAATGTTTTTACCGTTATTGTACTTGATGAGCTTGGTGTGTGTGTGTCGACAGGCATGTTCTCTTGGGCAGTGATAGTGCCACTGTCCTTACCAAACATGGTATATACAAGTAATGTGTTTACCATTGTTGTACTTGATGAGCTTGGTGTGTGTGTCGACAGCCATGTTCTCCTGGGCAGTGATAGTGCCACTGTCCTTACCAAACATGGTATATACAAGTAATGTGTTTACTATTTTTGTACTTGATGAGCTTGGTGTGTGTGTGTGTCGACAGGCATGTTCTCCTGGGCAGTGATAGTGCCACTGTCCTTACCAAACATGGTATATACAAGTAATGTGTTTACCATTGTTGTACTTGATGAGCTTGGTGTGTGTTTGTCTACAGGCATGTTCTCCTGGGCAGTGATAGTGCCACTATCCTTACCAAACATTGTGTATACAAGTAATGTGTTTACCATTGTTGTTCTTGATGAGCTTGGTGTTTGTGTGTCGACAGGCATGTTCTCCTGGGCAGTGATAGTGCCACTGTCCTTACCAAACATTGTGTATACAAGTAATGTGTTTACCATTGTTGTACTTGATGAGCTTGGTGTGTGTTTGTCTACAGGCATGTTCTCCTGGGCAGTGATAGTGCCACTATCCTTACCAAACATGGTATATACAACTAATTTGTTTACCATTGTTGTACTTGATGAGCTTTTTGTGTGTGTGTCGACAGGCATGTTCTCCTGGGCAGTGATAGTGCCACTGGATGTTGTCAAGTCCCGAATCCAGGCTCAGAGCGGAACCAGCCCCAAGTACCATGGGATGGTGGATTGCATTATAAAGAGCTACCGCAATGATGGTGCCAGGGTCTTCTTCAGGGGATTCTGGCTAATCATATTACGTTCATTGCCAGTCAATGCTGTTACTTTTTTAGGATATGAGCTTTTTAAGTCATTTTGCGAATAATTTATCATGTTTCAAACAATGGAATCCGTTTTGAAACTTCAAGTTCTTCTAAATGTGCCTACACAACAGAAAATTATTTTATTAAAATCAACAAAACAATTAACTTTCTAATGCAGACTACTTAGAAGTATAGACACTTTGTTTTTCCATGTTTCCAGCCCTATTTCCTTCTATATATTTTTAATTACAACATATATTGTAATAACGAATTGCTCCTCAAAAGCACACAATCGCTCTTCCTCTTGTAAACACTATATTTAATTTGTAATCTAGTCAGCTTTTCAGTGGCAAGGAAATATTAAATTGTTTTGTAAGACCCTTGTGTTTTCTTAATTTTGTTAACTTGTTAAATATAGACTTGTTTACCATTTTAGTCAATTTACTATGCGTTTTGGTTTTTCCTTATAAAAGGTATCATCTAACACTTTTGTCTCAAGAGTAATTCTTGATGGTATTAACCGAATACCCATAAAAATTAAACACTAAAAATGAATGTTGTTTTAAACTCTTCACCCCGAAAATTGGTTTAAACTGAATTGAGAGTAAACTCTATTGTGCATGAGTGAGTTTTTGTGCATTCATCGTGTAATAGCTGAGATCTGTAAGATTTTTTTAATTCTGACTACTCTGTTTTAAATTCTTACTGCTTAGCTCTTAAAACATTCACTCTGATGTTTTTTTAGCCAACTTCCCCTATAGGGAAGAAGCTATTACCGTAGGTCTCATAGTAAGACTTAAGCCCGAGACCATGATAATTTTTTGTTTTTAGGTCCCCAGATGACAAAAACACTATTCGTTCAAATTTATATATATGTATATATATGTGTGTGTGTGTGTGTGTGTGTGTGTGTGTGTGTGTGTCCGTGAATGCGATAACTTGAGTAAAGAACGACCGATTTTGATTAAATTTGGCTCAAATGTGTAAAATGACATTCATGACTTTGAGTTCGAAAACCAGAAAAATCGGACCATGGGAAGGGGGGTTTATCGGGGTTTTAAATTTTCCAAAAATCAGTTTTTTGCACTTTCCATCCTAAAAAAACACTCAATTTTGGTTTTGAGCATTTTATAGAGCTTAAAAAAACAAATAATATAGTATTTTAAATTATTAACCTAGGTTAAGTGGTTGCGGAGAAAATGCAAAAACCCTGCTCTTAAAATCTCCCATGTTAATCTTACGGGAAAAAGGTTTTTTGCTTTTCTTCAGTTAATTTTAATGTAAACTTTACATTTGCTTTTACCAATCTATAGCTCTAAAAAACACCAATCTGCTCAGTTCCACAAAACAATTATTTTGGTGTTTAAATTGTGATTCTACAACCAACCGTTGCTGAGATATTCAAAGTGCTAAACACAGTACGTTGTCCAATGTTATCCTTATGGAGAATAAATGAAATTTGATATCTCAATTATTATGAATATATATTGATGAAACTTGGTATGTGTATGTGGCTTCACGCAATACTAGTATATTGATATTTGCACGAACAATTGATTTTTTGTTGAATCCCAGTAGCAGCAAACCTGCATACTCAGCCCTAATTTTATTCTTTTTGAGAATAGGTAAAGTTTTATATCTCCCTTAATTATGAACATAAATTAATAAAACTTAGTATGTAGCTTCACCTAGTTGGAGTTATATTGATAATTGCATAAAAACACATATATTGTGTTCCTTGTTGCAGCAAACCTGCGTACTCAGCCCTAATGTTATTCTTATAGAGAATAAATCAAATGCTATAGATCACTTATTTATTTATGTATTCTTATGAAACTTGGTAAGTGGCTTTATGTGGTTGTGAAAAACATATGCAGGCATTGGAAATTCGCTGAGTACGCAGGTTTAGCTGCGACGGGGGTATTTTACATTTGTTTTTTATAGCGACAGAAAATTTGAAATGTTGGTTCTAGGTTATTGGTATAATTCTTCCTAAAAATATGTATGTACTTATTATCTCTTCAGTTTTGCTCTATTGAGAAAAAATTATTCTTAACATGTATTTTAATCTTATGTGATTTTATAAATTTTGCTAAAACCCTTTATATATTTAAAATATTGATGTGGGTATACCTTCAGCTTTGCTTCATTGGCAAAAAGTTTTGCTTAACATCACTTTTAATGATATGTCATTTTATAATTCTTGCTAAAACCGTAATATATTTAAACGCTCAGAAATCTAAAATTTATTTAAAGCTTATTCTGTGGAATTACATCTATAGATATATTCAGACTCACCCATAAACCTTTGAGAAATGTGTATGACATAAATTGTCCTTTAAGTATGAAATCTCTATTATTAATATGAATGCTACAAATAGTTTTTTGGACCACAGATGTATGATTTATTTTCGTTACATCTATTGAATCTATTTTTTCTAAGTATTATAAAAATCATTACCTAAATATTTATATATATATATATATATATATATATATATATATATATATATATTTAAAATAATTTTGTAGCAAAAATATGTAGAAACATAAACACTGTTGACTTGATAGATTTTATGTGATACAAGGACTGAACTAAGATTACCAATCATGTTAAAAAATAGTATATAAAATCAGCAAGGATTATCTTAGGACCATGAAAGATTGATTGAACATTACACACAACCGTGAGCGAGGGTGGACAATGCTGAGGTCTGGACCGTCGTTCCGCTGTCCGCTGCCAAGGACGTGACCCTGCCGTTCCATTCACGCTCTGCTGCCCAAAGGAGCTCCTCCAGGAACAACTCTAGGACCCATCTTGTTTTCTTTACACTCTGGAGCACACCGTTTGTACATTTCTTATACATTCAGTTCTTGTGTTGAGGTAAATTTTTCATACTTTTAGTAAGTTATCAATGGTTATATCTTATTCTTATTATGATTTAAAATGTTTTATGTATGTAGAGATAAAACATATGGTAAAATACAAAAGAGTATTATTAATGGTATTCTCTATTTTCAGATTTTCTTGTACAGTAGTCTTGTAACAAAGTTCTGCTTAGTAGGTTTAAATGACTAGCACACTCCAGCTTAAGCAGAGAGTGTAGCCAGAAAAAGCATAAGCCTGGGGCTTTGTGACCCCTTATATGGTCCAGCTAATGTTTATGCCAGAGGACCAACATTTTCATTTAGGGGTTCTCATGGCAAAGCCAATAAGCTTTAACCCTCCATTGGGCGCTTACAATTAATACCACCATCGGGTGCTCAAGGAGGATTTATCTGGATTTAAAGAAATTCAACATACTCATATAAAAGTGTACTTTATCGATTAAATTCTTACATAAAATAGTTTCTTATATAAAAAGCAATATATTGATAGTTATTGTAGTGAACTATTATAGTCATAAAAACATAACTAACATGTTATTAAAATCTGTATTACTGCTTTTGGTTACTACCATGATAATCGCAACAACCGACAATACATGTTTGACAGTAAAAAAATACAAAAATAATCAAATAAAAGATATTATTTGTAAAAATAAATTGAAATATTAAGTCCAAAACTTTCTCGTCGATGTCGAAGAGAAGTTACAATATATTTGCTTGAAATTGTACTTCCAACTTTATGAGTTCTTTGTATAAAGTTTGTCTTGAATTAAAAATTACATAGAGGGAATACAAAAAATAAGCTTTCCAAATTTTCTGAATTGTTATCACACTCACAATCATCGTAGTCTTGAATTACATGAATTTTGAATAAATGAAGGTTGGTATGTCCGATTCTCATTCTGCAAAAATTTGTAATACATCTTCTGTGGTTTACAGACAATTTAAACCATGGAGGAGTACAAACAGATTTGTTCAACTGATTACCTTGCCATTCTTGCCATTTGTTTACACTTTTGCTGTAAATATATTTTTGTTTATTCATTCCATTTGCCTCCTGGATTTATTGTAAGGCTTAAAAATAAGGTTTCATACGTTGTCATCACCAATCCTCTAGTTTGTAAGATAACTAGTTTCGAAATTAGTCTTGTCCCATTATCAAATCTTGTTGTATCACAGAATAAAATACTGTCATCCTCTTGAGTTTCCAAAACACTTCAATAGTAAACACAAACTAGTACTGACACATAGAAACATTAAACATTTAAAAATTCACAGTAAGTGTACACATTATTTCCCGTGTGTGGCCGGCCAAGGACAAGAGCTCTTGATGACGACAAGGTAATGTGTCCTTAATTTTTAAGTCATATTTTTGTTATCAAAAAATTATGGGGAGTAAACTTGATTTTAAAAAGAAGCATTTTTTGCTAGTCGTTGGCATAGTGGGTCAAGGCGAGTACTTTGGAACCTTGGCAGTGGCCCTGTCTCGAATCTCAGACCTGGCAAAGACATTTTATCACTACTGTATACCTTGTACTGTAACAGCTCAATCCTTGCTTTGCTGGATATGCTCCACGCACAGATCTATAGTCTATGTGGATGGGCAAAGTAAGGTAAAAAGAGGCTACCAACCTCATAAAAAAAGTGTAAAATACAGCAAATCTACATACTTAAGAAAATTTCCAGTGCATATATATATATATATATATATATATACATATATATATATGTAAATAACAACCACATAAAGATCAAACCACACCCAATGATATATGATTCATAAAAGTGTATTCGTAAATATGCAATATGTAACTTTTCATTTACTCGCCATAAGAATAAATCAAGGCTAAGTATGTAGATTTTCTGCATCGCAAACCACAAAAAATTCAATGCAAGAATTCAATGCAAAATACAAATATTAGTGGACCATAACCAGATGAAACCACATGCCAAGCAAGATATTCCTTTTTTAGTGAATTTCCCCTATAGGGAAGAAACTCTTATCGTAGGCGGCATGGTAAGGCCGCCTTCACACTAGGTCGCTACGACCGTGTGGCAGCCACTGACCTGTAGAACTCGCAGCCACGCTTGTCCCTTCACATAAGGTGGCTTGGACCAAGTTCTAAAGATTTGCGCGCAGATTGTTTTGAAAAAAAGCTTTTTTGAGAAAATAAAGCAAATACCCCCGTAGCAGCAAACCTACATACTCAGCGAATTTCCAATGGAGATATAAATGTCTTAATACTACATAAAGTCACTTACCAAGTTTCATAAAAATATATTCACAAATAAGCAATATATACCATTTTAATTATTCCCCATAAGAATAACATTGGGGCTGAGTACGCAGGTCTGCTGCATCAAGGAACACAAAAAATGGATTTCTATGCTAATATCAATATAACTCAACTAGGTGAAGTCATATACCAGTTTTTATTAATTTATGTTCATTATTAAGGGAGACATAGCATTTAATTATTATCCATAAGAATAACATGGGGCTGAGTACGCAGTTTTGCTGCTACAAGAGCCTTTGACAAAAAATTTGTTTGAGCAAATACCAATGCACTACAACTAGATGAAGCCGTATACCAAGTTTCATCAGTGTAGGTTCATAAATAGCAAGATATGAAATTTTTCTTTTCCGCCATAAGAATAACATTAGACAACGTACTGTGTTTAGCACTTTCAATATCTCGGTAAACAATTGACGTAGAGGAATGATCAAAATACCAAATTGTGTGTTTTTTAAGCTGAATAAAATGGTGAAAACTAAAATTTGACCATTTCCGAAATTTTATGTAAAAAATTCAAAAAACCCAATTTTGGGGTACAAAACCCCCCAAAAATACCCCTTCAGATAAAGCGATCTGGCTGGTTTTCGAACTTAAAGTCATAAATGTTGCTTTACACGTTTATACCAAATTTCATCAAAATCGGATAAATTTTACGAGAGTTATCGTGCTCACGGACACACATATATATACATAGATATATATACATAGATATATATATATATATATATATATCTACAGTTTCGAACGAATGGTGTTTTTGGGGTCTGGGGACCTCAAAACGAAAAGTTATCATGGTCCCGGGCCTAGGTCTTACCATGCCGACTACGGTAATAGTTTCTTCCCTATAGGGGAAATTCGCTAAAAATAATAATCGTCTCATTTACTCAATTCACAGTTTAATGATTGAAATAAAGCATATTTATTGTAGACATCTAAGTAAACAAAAGAATTTGTACTTAAAAAGTAAACACTTTTTCAGTATCAATTATTCTTTCAACCATATGTTCCATGAACATGTGTTAAAGATGTGATAACTTAATTAAAACTGGAGTTACAGATCTTTAACTGAAAACAAATTTTGGAAAAATTTAAATTTATGTTGGATGTCTATATCTTGCCTATAACGTATTCGATTTAAATTATCAATATCTCGAAAGCCTTTATTTTTATGAGTATTTTAAAACAAAAAAAAACCAAACATGACCAAAACATGTTAATTATATTAAGTAAATCTGAAGATATGGAACGTTGATTGAACACCAATCTTAAAAAATTATAATTTTTGTTCGGATTCAGCAGCTTGCTTCAGCTTCGTCCGATCTACATTAATAATAGCTCAAATGAAAGCCTGTAATTCACTGAAGGTACTTAGACAAAAACATATAATAACTTAATAAAATCTTTAATTAAAGTCAAATTTCAGAAAATCTGAAGTTTATGTTATTTGTTCGCGTAATTCGATAGATAAATGAATGAGGATGATTGAAGTGAAATCTGTGCCTGCGTACCTTAAATTTAAGACATACTTATGAAAATCGGTCAGGTAGAAGAGCCGGACTGATTCGGAAAAGAAAATCCGAATTTTTTTAATGTATAAAATTATTTAATTTATGAATTCTTTATCTATACATTTATTTAAATTTGGGGTGTGAAGTACAATTAAATTTAAAAAAGGTACGATAAGCTATAAACTATAAACAATTCAGACACAAAACAAGATAGTTTCATAACAGTGGGATCCTGGGATCAGCGAAACAAGACGACAGCAAATGACACGGAAGGAGGCGGGCAGACGACCAAAACAAGCTGCGCGCTCATCCCGAAAACTTGGTCGCAGTCACCGAGTGTGAAGGGCTTCGTATGTTTCAATGCCCCACTAGCAGGTTGAGTCGCTAAAAAAGCAGGGTTGCTGCCACTGCCCGGCGACGCAGTTCCGTGGTCACCGAGGTGGGTCGCTGTGACCCACTAGTGTGAAGGGCTCCATAAGGCTAAATGCTATTTCAACAGGTCAAGTAGCCGACTGGTGGCTGGGACCCGGTCGCAGCGACCTAGTGTGAAGGCGGCCTAAGATTTAAGCCTGAGACTATGATAACTTTTTGTTTTGAGGTCCTCAGATGCCAAAAACACTGTTAGTTCAAACATATATACGCGCCCATTAACTCGATAACTTTTGAAAAACATCCGATTTTGATGAAATTTTGCACAAACCTGTAAAGCAACATTTATGACTTTAAGTTTTAAAACCAGAAAGATCAGACCATGGAAAGGGGGTTCAACATTTTTAAAAAATCAGTTTTTTTCTTTTTTTACCCTAATTTTGGTTTTGACCATTTAATAGAGCTTAAAAAACAAATAATATGGTATTTTGAATCATTAACCTATGTTAACTGGTTGCAGAGAAAATAAAAAAAGTGCTCATAAAATTGCCCATGTTGATCATATAGGAAAAAGTTTTTAGCTTTTCCTCAGTTAATTTTACTGAAAACTTCACATTTGTCTACAAAACAATCTATTTAGTGTTTCAATTTTGATTCTACAACCAACTGTTAGAAAAATATTCAAAGTGCTTAACACAGAATGTTGTCCAATGTTATCCTTATGGAGAATAAATAAAATTTGATATCTTGATTATTTATGAATTTATATTGATAAAACTTGGTATGTGGCTTCACCTGGTACTGGCATATTTATAATTGCACAAAAAAAATTTTTTGTTGATTGTCCCCATAGCAGCAAACCTGCGTACTCAGCCCTAATGTTATTCTTATAGAAAATAAATAAAATGCTATATATCACTTATTTATAGATAATGTATTTTTATGATACTTGGTAAGTGGCTTTATGTGGTAGTGAGAAACATATACATGCAATGGAAATTCACTGAGTACGCAGGTTTTCTATGACGGGGGTATTTCTTTTTATTATATGAAAATTTGAACAAATAGTATGTTAAGCATTTGCGGTCTTACCATGCTACCTATGGTAATTAGGGGAAATACCCCCGCCGCAGCAAACCTGCGTACTCAGCGAATTTCCAATGCATGCATATATTTCTCACTACCTTACCACATAAAGCCACTTACCAAGTTTTATAAAAATACTAAATAAATAAGTGAAATACCCCATAGCATTTTATTTATTCTCCATAAGAATAACATTAGGGCTGAGTACGCAGGTTTGCTGCAACAAGAAAGAAAACAAATGTGTTTTTAAGCAATTATCAATATAACTTCAACTAGGTGAAGCTACATACCAAGTTTTAATAATTTATATTCATGATTAAGGGAGATGTAAAACTGCACTTATTCTCCATAAGAATAACATTATGGCTGAGAATGCAGGTTTGCTGCTACGGGGATGAGTAATAAAAAAACAATTTTTTGTTCAAATATCAATATACCAGTACTAGGTGAAGCCACAACACAAAGTTTAACCAATATATATTCATAAATAATCGAGATAACAAATTTTATTTATTCTCCATAAGGATAACATTGGACAACGTACTGTGTTTAGCACTTTGAATATCTCGGCAACGTTTGAATGTAAAATCACAATTTAAAATCCAAAATGATTGTTATGTAAAGCTGAACTTATTGGTAAAATCAGATGTGAAATTTTTAGTAAAATTAACTGAGGAGAAGGAAAAAACCTTTTTCCCAGAAGCAATGAATACAGAGTCTTATAAGAATAACAGGTCCCGTGTTAAAAACTCTGTCACTTATTTAAAGTTGGCGTGCCTCGCCGCTGTGAAGCGCCTCTAACACTGCAGACTGGTACCGAAAACACGAGGTGTTGCCGTGGCCTAGGTCCCTTCGCTCTTGCAGTAGGGCAGGGTTAGCTCTAGCGACGGTCGCAGGGAGGAGTGGCTGGGTAGACAGTACGCACTGCCTCATGGCCGGGTAACCTAGGTTAATGATTCAAAATGCTATATTATTAGCGAATTTCCCCTACAGGGAAGAAGCTATTACCGTAGTCGGCATGGTAAGACCTAGGCCTGGGAACATGATAACTTTTCGTTTTGAGGTCCCTAGACCCCAAAAACACCATTCGTTCGAAACTGTATGTATATAATATAATGTGTCCGTGGATGCGATAACTCTCGTAAAAAAGGTCCGATTTTGATGAAATTTGGTACAAACGTGTAAAGCAGCATTTATGACTTTAAGTTCGAAAACCAGATAGATCGACCTATCCAAAGGGGTATTTTGGGGGGGTTTTGTATCCTAAAAATGGGTTTTTGAGTTTTTTACATATAATTTTTGAAAAAGTCAAATTTTATTTTGTTCCATATTGGAATCAGCTTAAAAAGACGCACAATTTGGTGTCTTAATCATTGCTCTATGTCAATTTGTTACTGAGATATTGAAAGTGCTAAACACAGTACGTTGTCCAATGTTATTCTTATGGACGATAAGAAAAATTATATATCTCGTATATCTTGCTTATTTATCAACTTATCCTGACGAAACTTGGTATATTATTTCATTTCATTGTGGTCTATTGACATTTGCACAAAAACCCATTTTTTGTCCGATAATTCCCGTAGCAGCAAACCTGCATACTCAGCCTCATGTTATTCTTATGGAGAATAAGTAACGTGTTATCTCCTTTAATTATGAACATAAATTAATTGAACTTGGTATGTGGCTTTACCTAGTTGAGTTATATTGATATTTGTATAAAAACCCATTTTTAGTGTTCCTTATTTCAGCAAACCTGCATACTCAGCCGCCATGTTATTCTTATGGAGAATAATTAACATGTCATAAATCGTTTATTTATGAATGTATATTGATGAAACTTGGTATGTGGCTTTATGTGGTATTAAGATAAATTTATATGCATTGGAAATTCGCTGAGTATGCAGGTTTGCTGCTACAGAGGTATTTTTTAAGCTCTATAAAATGGTCAAAACAAAAATTGAGTGTTAAAAAAATTTGGGTGAAAAATGAAAAAACTGATTTTTTGAAAATTTAAAACTCCCATAAACCCCCCTTTCCATGGTCCGATTTTTCTAACTTAAAGTCATAAATGTTACATTACACTTCTGAGCCAAATTTAATCAAAATTGGACTTTTTTTACTCAAGTTATTGCATTCACGGACCAAAAATTATCCTAAAAAAATAATGACACCTTGAAAATCTTGATGTCCGCTTTGAAAATGGTTAACATTTTTTGTGTATAGTCAAATTCTAACTTCTTTAGGCAAAAATAGAAACCAAAAATGATAACAATTTTCTCTTAAAATATTAAACTTAATCAATGCCCATACAATTTTATAAACAAAATCTCAGAAAATCTCATTTACATCGTCTAGGAATTTATACAGTTTAAAATTAATTTTAATTTTCATAGCTCTTAGTTGGAAATGCAATTTATAAAAAAATCCTATTCCACATAATAGAGGACTATTTGAAGACTCCAGTTCCTTGTTTTTATTTTCCTTGCCTTGTTTTATGATTGTGAAACTCTCCAGTTTGGTAATATTCAGGATTATTTCTAAAACAATTTCTTGATTTATATGTGGCTATTTCCCCACTAAAACTTTCAATGTTGTAGGCATATTTATACCTTTTCAAGTTTGAAAAATACCAACCTCAGGACTTCACATCACGAGTCTTTAAATTCCGCTCTTATTATAATTTATTTATTTATTTCTCTCAGCTTGGTAACACATATTATGAGATAATTGAATTGTCTGAACACAAAATGCAACATGTAAGTTCATTTATTTTGTTCTTTGTGAATAAACAAATTATGTTTTTTTTTTTCTTATGCACATTTAGTTTAAACTTTGTTACCTCAAATAGCAGCCATGATATCCAGCGCACTACTGACAGCTCTGACTTGTGTTTGTGTGGTGGGGATGAGGGCCTCCCACTACCCGTCGGCCCCACAGTACACATGGGCCCCCCGCCAGGCTGTGCCTCCCACCCAGCCCCCACCACAGCAGCGGACACAGCAATACTACAAGGGACAAGTCACTGCCCCAGGCTTTAACAGTGAGTGCTACAGAAACAATTCTCAGACTACATCAAATCCAGGTGGTCGAGCTTATTCTTATCGTTAATAAAGTTCTGACATATTCATGTTAGGTGGTTAAAACTCAATCCACTTACTCGATTATAGCTTTAACCATTCACAATAATAGTCCCTTACTCTTACTCATGCTTCCTGTATAATTTTGTCGAGTAGAAAATGAATATTTTTATTCTTTTTTAACAAGCCATTTCACAGCTTATGATTCACGACATTCAAAGAAAATATTTCTGCGGGGAGGTAAAATCAATTCATCAATTTGACAAATAATTTAGAAGTATTTCGAACTATATTGTTCCATCGAGTAAGAGAAGAATACTGAAAATGTGGTGTGTCATTTAGTTAAAAGTATAATGATTTAATAATAAATTCTGCTATTTTTAGGAAAATCTAAATTTGTTAACCAAATAAAAGTGAAATATGATTTTGCATTAGGTGATTTGTTCCCTTTCCTGATGAAATTTACAGAGTACTCAGGTTAGTTATGACCGACAGGGGTATTACAATCTTATTTAAAGTTACAAAATGTTCAGTAATAATTCCAAGTAGAATGTACTGAAGAAGGCAGATAAAACAATATAGTATTAATTATGTCTAATGAAACGTTTAGTCAAGTTTATTTTTACAGTACATTGACATTGAATAAATAGAGGAAGTCCCACGGGCAACTTATTACCTCAGTCATTATGGGGAAGGCCCCTTAACATATCCAGCATTATCTGAAAATTTAAAATATGTTTTAAGTTTCTAACAACAAATTTAAATATTAAGGGATAGCATGAAAGTAAATCACTCATTAACTTCCTATACGGTACTTTCAATAACTTCAGTTTTACTCTATAATCGAAAAATTTTGTTATTTGAAATTGTTGATTATTTATTGCCTGAAACTTAAAACAAACCTCGGTTGTAGGGAAGTTTTTATTTTGCTATGCAAATATATCCATTTGCTGTTTATTTGGGTAGATGCTCGCGGTTTCTGGTACGGGGGATCTTCTAAGGGAGACACCTGGAGCTACAACAGACTGCCAGCGTCAGGTTATGGTGGTGGGTACTACAAGCAAGAGCGAGCAGATAGACCCTCCCACCCCAGCGGTCCCTCCCCCGGCGACGGACGGGTGTCTGGCAAAGCTTTGGCTGCTGGCGGATATTCTAGGTATGCTGATTTATAGAAGCCAAATATCCTGGTCCAACTGAAACTAATACTGGTTACACAGAAAGCTTGCATGGAGGCTTAAAATTAATTCTTGTCTAGCTATGACATCAAGAGAAAACTCTGTTGTTTTACAGCGTTCTAGTGATAAATTGACTACGGTACTTTAGGACATGGTGAAATTTAAGAACCCTACAACGGATGATTTGACATCATTTGATAACAAATAAAAACAGTCGGAACTTATTGTACTTAAAGTTACCAGTTCCGAGATATTAACTTTTTATTTATCTTTATTATTAAAAGAATTTCTTGACTTTTGTTTAGTGATTTTCGACTCTTAAAACTATTATTTTAAATAGAAATTTTGTATCAGTCAATAGCTCTCACCTTCTAGATGTGCCTTTTATGGATTTGTTTGTGCCTTTCAGTACTTCACCCCGCAGGCCTTCAAAGTTCCAATGTTAATGTTATGGAGTTATATTTTATTTAGGTAGTCGGCTAATCAATGTAAACTTTTCAAAACATATGACATGTCTGCTAGATTTCCGAGCGTTGAACAACAGCTAGTTGTTATCAGCTAGTTATTGTTAAACAATTTGCTCCCAATACAACCAAAAGTCATATCTCACTTATTTATGAATACTAGTAGCTTGTCGCTGCTTCGCTCGCGATCACAACGTAATATTATATTATATTTATGTGAGCTCTTCTGTTATCATCTGTTTTAGTATGCAATTAATACAAATTATTCGTCTGTTTAAGTAAACAAAATAATCTCTACAATGATCCTCTAAATCATGTCAAGCTTGTTGACTCACTAAAAAATAAATGGCTTGGTTACTTAAATGTTCCCATAGAAAAATCTTATTATTTCAAAATGTTTTTGGTGAATTTAAATGACTGCTATTCAAAAATAATGCAAAATTATGTTTTAAAATTCAAAAAATAAATTGAATGCTGTGTTTGATAGAATAGAGCTAGAAACCCCTAACTTCTGTCATTCTTCTTATTTTTGTACGCCCTTTAAAATGATACATCGCTCAAGGGGGGTTACCATATAAGGTTTTTGACTTACCCCCCAAAACCCCTATTTTGGGGGAGGAGGTTGAAAATTTGGACTCATCAAAAGTTTCCTTTTTGACTCACTAAGACTTCCCCGGAAAATAATCTTGTTATAAGCAGTCGTTAAAAAAATAATGGGGGGTGGGACTTTTGGGACACACGGTATATATACAAAAGAAATTATCTGTCTGGTTTTCGAACTTAAAGTCAGAAATGCTGCTTTACATGTTTGTACCAAACATATGTATGTACCTATATGTATGTGTCCGTAGGCACAGTAACATTTATAAAAATGGTCAGATTTTGATCAAATTTGGTCAAACATATAAAGCAACATTTATGACTTTGAGTTCGAAAACCAGACAGATCGTTTTATCCCAAGGGATGTTTTAGGGGGGTTTGTACCCGAAAAATGGGTTTTTTGAGTTTTCTATATATAATATTTTAATAAATGTAATTTTACTATTTACCACTGGATTTGGCTTAAAAAAACGAACGGTTTGGTATTTTGATCATTTCTCTTCATCAATTGGTTACAGAGATATTCAAAGTGCTAAACACAGTACGTGTTGTCCAATTTTATTCTTATGGATCATAAGAAAAATTGTATATCTCGCTTATTTGTGAACTTATCCAGACAAAACTTGGTATATGGTTTCATCTCGTTGTGGAACCTGAAAAAATGTTGTGAAGGTTCGATACTGGATCCAGCTGCCATTGGTCATTGGGCAATTAATTAATGGTCCTGACTAAAGAATCAGTCGGTCTTCGTCAGTAACAAGGCTACACAAGGTATCTCATCTTCCATCCTACACTCATCATTCATTCATATTCGCCTTAAAATAGGCCCTAGTTGTGTTGGTGTCTTGGACAATGATTTAATGGTCTATAAAAAAAAAAACTGTCCTAGACAACAATGATAACAGTCCAAAACATCAATATTTGGCCGATGGTTCCCGTAGCAGCAAACTCAGCCTCCATGTTATTCTTATGGAGAATAAGAAAAATATTATGCCTCACTTAATTATGAACATATAAATTAATATAACTTGGTATGTAGCTTCACCTAGTTGAGTTATATTGATCTTTGCATAAAAAGCCAACTTGGGTTCCTTGTTGCAGCAAACCTGCGTCCTCAGACCCCATATGTTATTCTCATGGAGAATAATTACAATTGCATTAATTGCTTGTTTATTAATGGATACGGATGAAACTTGGTATGTGGTCTCTTGATATTTGCATTAAAACCTAATATGTTCCTTGTTGCAGCAAACCTGAGTACTCAATCCCCAGCAAGTTATTCTTATGGAGAAAAATTAACATTTTATATACGGCTCATTTGTGAGTATGTATCTATGAAACTTGGTAAGTGGCTTTATATGGTATACTAGGCTTATCGCCGTTGGAGGCTTCGCCCCCAAACCCCCCTTTTTGAGTTCGCTTCGCTCCCTTGCATTCCTCAGTCAACTCAAGTCTAAATCAAACTCAGCTATTGTAGTTCATTAACCAAAGAAAAACTACACAACACTGACCTTTGTTGAGCACATTAACACCTACACAGGCAGTCCTATATCGGTTCGATATCGAAACATTTTACCAACCGGCTGCTTGTTTATTTATCGAATGAACTCCGTTTTATCGACTACAATGGTTGTTTCGAGTTGTATAAAAGCAAAAAATAAAGTGCTCACTCAATCAAAATCAATCAGATATAATTAAGTTAAATAAAAATTGGTGGTTACAATGTTAAATTGGAGTTTTACAAATGGACATACGTTTAAAAAATAACAACAAATTAGACTTCACTTTACGACAAAATTATAGTAACCTAACCTAAACTACCCCCGCAGAGGGCTGTATGGTGGCTGTCCGTCGTGGAACATAATTACAAATAAATTAATTTGTAAAAGCAAAATACCCCCGTCGCAGCAAACCTGCATACTCAGCGAATTTCCAATGCATATATATGTGACTCACTACTACATAGAGCTATTTACCAAGTTTCACAAAAATACGGTACATCCAAAAATAAGTGATATATAGCATTTTATTTATTCTCCATAAGAATAACATTAGGGTTGAGGACGCAGGTTTGCTGCAACGAGAAAGATATGTAATGTGTTTTTTTTTGCAATTATCAATACAACTGAACCAGGTGAAGCTACATACCAAGTTCTCTTAATGTAGGTTCATAATTAATGGAGATATACAGCTTTACTTATTCTCCATATGAATAACATGGGGGCTGAGTATGCAGGTTTGCTGCTATGGGGACTATTAACAAAAAACTTGTTTTTTGTGCTAATATCAATATACCACAACTAGTTGAAGCCACATACCAAGTTTCATCAATATACATTCATAAATAATCGAGATATAGAATTTTATTTATTCTCCATAAGGATAACATTGGACAACGTACTTTGTTTAGCACTTTGAATATCTCTGCAACGGTTGGACGTAGAACAACGATTAAAACACCAAAATGTTTGTTTTGTTGAGCTAAACACATTAATAAACAGAAATGTGAAGGTTTTAGTAAAGCTATCTGAGAAAAATCTAAAAACCTTTTTCCCATAAGATTAACATGGGACACGGTTTTTTTTGGATTTTCTACGCAACCACTTAACGTAGGTTAATGATTCAAAATACTAAATTATTTGTTTTTTTAAGCTCTATAAAATGACTAGAACCAAAATTGAGTGTTTTTAACATTTTGGGGTCAAATTTTCAAAAAACCGATTTTTGGAAAATTGTAAACCCCCATAAAACCCCCTTCCCATAGTGCGATCGATCTGGTTTTGAAACTTAAAGTCATAAATGCTACTCCACATGCTCCACGTTTGTGCCAAATTTCATCAAAATCGGATGTTTCTTTCAAAAGTTATTGCGGTAACGGACACATATATGTATATATATATATATAAATTTGAACGAATAGTGTTTTTGGCATCTGGGGACCTCAAAACGAAAAGTTATCATGGTCTCGGGCTTAAGTCTTACCATGCTACCTACGGTAATAGCTTCTTCCCTATAGGGGAAATTCGCTAATGAAATAAAACAGAAATTACAGACCTCATTACATCAAAAGTAGGATTCAAACCCGTGACTACATAATCTTGAACCATCTGACAACATATCCACTGGGCTACTGGGCTAAATTCATTCGATAGAACAAACAATCGGTTTATTACATTTGCCAATATCGTAACAAATGATATTCACGATATTGAACCTCCCGTATAGGCGATAATGTGCCCACCTTGTTTTGTAACAGCTGATTTATAAAAACCTCATGTGAGCAAATTAATATTGCCTACATGGGCAGTTTATTTAAATCAGCTGATACAAACATGTGGTATTAGCCAAAGTTAGTTTGCTTTCATTAAACAGCTTTCCAAAACTGTACACATTTAAATGGGCCAAAATACTCAAAATGACTCCTTCTCCGATGAATAGCGGCTAAACTGATGATTGAATCTTTAATCTGATGAAAAATCATTAGTTGGAAATTAAATTTTCTACACTGTTGTATTAAACATATTTTGCCATCTCTTACCGTTTCCTTACAAACAGGGGCGGATCCAGGGAGTCACGTTGGGGGGGGGGGGAAATGCCGGGGATTCCGGGGGGGGGGGGGGGTTATGGAATACCCTTCAGGGGTGGGGGGTCCAGGATTTCACCCCCGGAAATTTGTTAAAAATTCCATATCAATAATTTTATTGTCTGTAAAAAGTAGCTGAATGCGTTTTATTGACCAAATTGTGTGTTATCGGCCTAAAAAGACGACTGTATAGAATTCATGGACCAAAATCAGAAATTGTACCTGTTATTTCAGATGAAAAACTGGCAATTTGACCGCATTTCATGGTCGCCGTAACCTTTAGACCAAAAACGACCAATGAACGTAGTTTATCGGCCAAAAATACTGCAATAGTTTATACCCAAACCACAATTCAAAGGCCAACCGCCAGCGGAAGTATCAAAGCATGTTATTGTCAAAAAAAAAGATTTTACCGAGACTAAGATCGAAACAAATTTTATCGGCCGAGATACGGTGATTTTAAAAGACACCCGAGATACATATTATCGGCCTAAAATAGCAATATATTCTCATATTGCCGTCTAAAACGTCAATCGGACCATATTTTTAGCCTGAAAACGGTCAAACTGTGTTATTAGATAAATTTACTGACAGGGTATGTGTTATCAGCCAAAATCGATAATGTTATCGGCAATTTTACAGCAATTACTAGCCAAAATCTACGACCACAAAGTTTGTTATCGGCCGAAAATTGAGTACCAACCGTATTTAATGCCGGAAATGTAGTTAATCGCTCAAAAACGGCAATCGGACCGCATTTTGTCGGTAAAAAATAAAGCCGGGTTGTGTTTTATATACAAAAGCGAAGTCCGAAACGCATTTTATCGGGCAAAATCAGAGATTTGGCCGTGTTTTATCGGTAAAAACATAAATTTTGCCACAACTTGGTGGTCAAAAACACCAAAATGACTGAATTTTTTAAGTATAATGGACTGGACCACGTTTTATTATCACAGTAAGCGAGCCGCATATTATCCACGGAAATAGCAATATTAGCAATATAGCAATATTAGCGCCCAAAAAAGACAATTGACCGACAAACCCCTTTTGCGATTTGTAGGACAAAAACATTGACCTCAAAAAATTTAAGGGCCGCATTTTATCGGCCGAAAAAGTCTGTGTTTTACAGAAAAAATTAGTTTTTTAAACAAAATAGGCTATTTCACTTCATTCTATTTGCTGAAAACAACCGTTTTCCTAGCATTTTAAAGTCCGAAATCAACGGCCGCAACTTGTTTATAGACCGAAAAATCACGACCGAGCCTCAATATATGCCAAAAATCACAATCTAACCGTGATTTATCATACAAATTGGCAATCGGACCACATTTCCCCAACGAAAAATAAAGCTGGATCCCGTTTTATAGGCCCGAACGACAACCAGAACGTATTTTTTACGAATACAGTCGGCGTTCGACCCCGATCTATCGCCAAAGAACGCCTATTTTTCCGCATCGGATAGATCAAACACAGGAATTTAGTTGCATTTAATGGCCCGAAATGTCGATCGGCAACGTTTCTTATTGTCTGAAAATGACAACCAAAACTTGTCTTATTGACTGGGAACGACAGCGAGGTAGACCATGCTCGCGCCCATATTCGGGATAGACCAAAATTCGGTCCAGCCGGGCTCAAGGTCACATCTCAAAGTGTAGGACTCCGTCGCAGCGCTCAGTACAGCGTCTTATTGGCGACACGTCCTCAGTTAAATGAGGTTTACGGCGCAAGGAATTTTTTTATAGTAACATGGTTTTTGGAATCGTATTACTGAATAAATTCTTTATCTTTTGGTACTAAATTCAGATGTATTTAACCTATAATAACCTATATATTTAACCTATAATTATGACGTAAAACACGTGTGTAAGTTTCAATATTAGTATAGAAATCTTGATGTTCACGTACTCAACCAGGATTTTCATCGAAATTAATTCATTTACGACTCAATGACTCCCATATTTTATTTACTAGATACATGAGTCAACTCTTTTCGTGAAAATAAGTATATAATAACAATTGTACTGCTTTTAAAGAGGCTTAGTTTTGAATTTTGACACAACAAATTTGATTCCATCCTATCGCATTTATAGTTTTGGTAGAAAAGTTTATTCAAAACTAAGTATCTTTCGTATTCGAGTTCCTTGTCATGTTCCTCAACTTTGAACACCAATATGATTTTTATAGGATTGGTTATTATAGTATTGGCTGATATAGAGGCTTAGTCCTGAGTTTCGAAGTAAAACCATAAGTTCATTCATAATTTTGATTAAATATTTAGCTACACATATTTACTTACAACTTTGTATTTCAATTCCCCGAGCTATTCCTTATTTATTCACACAAGATCAAATTATAGGTCTATTTGAATAGTTGTTAGGGAGGTATAACTTAAGTTTCTGTAAACAGATGTTGATTCTCTTCTGTTTCAATGTTCACTATTAAAATCATAAAATGTGACCATAAAATTAAGGATTATAAACCTGAAAACATGTAACATTTAAATAAAATCTAATTTAACGATGTAATAAATAACTACTAGAACTAGAAGGAAAAATTTTTAAGTGATACAAATTTTAAAGGGAGAAGGGTTTAAATAAAAGGCAAAGTTATGTTTAAATAAAATCCAATACATATCGAGGTAATGACTCCTGTATTTTAACTTAGAAAATGGACAAATAAAGTATTTAGTGAGGAATTTTTGCTTCACGGCCACATTGTAACAAAACAAATATGTTTATTCTTGCATAACATTTTACTATGTACAACGAATAAGTCTCATATTATTTTTCATTTAATTTAATTACATATTCATTTATAATATTTAATATGTAATGTTTAATCATGTGTCAGATTACATCTCGATAAATGTTTTGTATCATAATTGAAAGCTGTGTTAAGTAATAATAACCTCAATATAATATGGAGTCCAATATATATTTATATATTTACTTTTTATAAAAATCTAAGTAAAATGAGGAGCGATTATTCTGATGTGGTAGTACGGCGTGGGGCCGTGGTCCTCGACGACGACGACGGCGGCGCGCGTAGAACTGAACATAGCCGTGATTTATATTGGATTATTGAAGAAACTAGAAGCTCTATCGAAAATTTGTTCGAATAAATTTTGAAGATCAACTACAACTTTCTCGCTGGAAGTTTGTTTTTTCCTCAGGAATAAAAAAATTTCTCGCTTACTGACTTTTTTATGTCATGTTCTTACAACCCTCTAATATTTTAATTATTACAAATTACACATAATTTTAAACTAAAATATATTGATACTGTTAGATGCGGACATTCATGCAGAAAATCAATATATAAGTTTCATTGTAGTTGTATTATTATTAAGAGGTACAGGAGCGTGTAAACGACAACGCGCTCATCGCTTGGCATTACTCAGATTTGCCGTGTCCTACACTTTGGGTCTAGCTGACAATGCGCGGACCGTTTTCTGTACATCTGACAAGCTCTCCATGGTTTCTACCTCCCTGGGGAACGACAACCGAGCCGCATGAACGAGAATGGCCGAAAAGGACGTTTAACTAAATTAAGGAATTTTTGCCGAAATTTCCGTAAAATTATCCGATTTTCCAGGAATTTCCGGTCTGTGAACTCTCTGTAGTAGTATTACAGGCATATTAATCTGACTGACGACGCATCAATTAGACGACAAGTCGAGATGATGCTGCCGGGCAGACGTAGCACTGGCGCTGGTGCGGGGGTGCGCGCGTAACTCCAACCTTTTGCCTTGGGGGGGGGAAATTTCCCCCATCTCCCCCCCGTGGATCCGCGCCTGCATACAAAACACGCTCAAAGTGGAAAAATAGAAAAAGTGGAATTTTGCCCGCCCCAGAAATGCCTCAAAACTCAAAAATGTTAACTTTTGGCAAATTATCTGATGGTTTCTCGTCAAGAGCTTTAATTTAAGTATGGGGTTGAGGGGGGTTCGATTACGGGAAGAGCCTAATAGTTTGTCAGTGAATTAAAATCCATGCTACAGGATTCACGATATGTCAGTGAATCAGTGAGTGAGTGAGTGAGTGAACCCGTCTAGCTTTATGTAAGTAGATATATATATCTACACATATATAAGCATGGGTTAATGGGTATATATATGCATTGGTTCGCTGAGAATGCAGGTTTTCTGTGACGTGACAGGGGTATTTCTTTCTAGATGTGCCTTTTGTAGTTTTGAAAATCATCTACCTTTAGCACAATATGCTCTATGGGGGTCTGCCAATGATATAGTTATTTTAGTGTAAATTGCTAACACCTATATGGGGTTTCATTCAAATTCAAATTCAAATTCAGTTCATATTTATTTTGTTTATTTACAAACACGTAATAATAATGATTTCCATGAATGCCTTCATAATCTGAGCTAATTTTAAGCCTATGAAAACTAGTTTTAATCACTGCAACCCCATTGTTTCATGAATTGGCAGAGTACTGCCATATAAACTTCTCTAAATACATCTGAAAATGTTGTGAAAGTTGATCTGCCACTTGTCATTGAGGTATTAATTAATTATGATTTCTAATGACGGAACAGTCCCAAATAGTAACACAAGCAGGTTTTGGCTCATTCCTACCATCATGTTAAAAATTCAAAAGGCTTATGAAAAAATCACAAAAATACACCCATTGCAGCAAAACTGCATACTCAGGGAATTTTAAAAGGTATTTCACTACCTCATGAAGCCACTTACCAACTTTCATCAAAGCATCCTTATATATAATATGTGAAGGCAATTTCTACGAACACTACTCCTCCGTACGGATGTACGGAATGGACGGATTTTTACAAACGATATGTCAAAATTAAGTGTTTTTCATGTAGACGCCCCCCTTTTACCAACTCCTGTAATAAAAGTCCTCGGGTTTTGCCCCACAGGCCTTCAAAGTTATAGTGTATGCTTCAAGATTTCAAGAAGTGAAATTTTGTTCAAAGATTTTTCTATGGGAACGTCCAAAACGCGACCGGCCAAAACGCGTAGTAACGGCCGCAAAAGGCGATCGCATCACGTAAATCGGCCAAAAATGACTTTCGGACCGCGTAATTTTGGCCGTAACTAACAATTTCGTCATTTAATATTGATTTTAAGCAATGTCTGGACCAGGTGAAATTGGCCAAATGACAACCGGGCTCTGTTTCATTGGCTGGAAATGAATGTCAAACCGTGTTTTGTTTGTCAATACGGAATCCAGTTTGGTTGTACTTGCCAAAACTTTGTATTGCTACTCATATATTAGTTAGAAACCATGTTTAGATAATCAAATCTAGGGTGGTATCCAAATCCCATAACACTATTTTAAAATACCAACTGATAGCAAATACTTGCTCAAAAATACTCAAAACTCAAAAATAATTGGCACTACTTGACTCGACTCGACTCGATTAGAAAAATCACTACTCGCAGACCCCTACTTATGAGTTTATTTTAGTGTTAAGAATTGTTTTTATGTAATTGTTACCGAAAAACTAAATTATTGAAAGTTGTGCTCGCACGCTTTAAAGTGTTGACTGAGATGCACAAAACCAAGCCTTTGGGAAGTGCGTTAACTTGTCATGAGTGGTACGAGGAGGAACTTTTGCCGTAGTTGATTTTTGCCGTAGTTGTGTCTCAGGCTTGCCAATAGATACAGGTAAACCGCGCAGGTTGAAGTAATGCCAACCACAGCGCTATAACGTTGGTATTCAAAAACGGTACTTACTTTAAAAACATGCCTCGTACCACATAAAACTATATACGAAGTTTCATCACTATCATATACATTCATAAATAAGCGATTCATAACATTTGAATTATTCTTCATAAGAACATCATGGCGTTTGAGTACACAGGTTTGCTGGAAAAAGGATCACAATACAGATATCAATATATAACTCTACTTTAGTGTGATTTCCGAAAGAAAGTGACTAGCAGAGCTGCCGCGCGGCGACTGGGTTTATACAAACTTTCTGTTTCATAGCCTCATGGAAACGCAAAACACATAGTTAAAAATCCCCAGTAAACGTTATTGAAATAGTCAGTTAATAGTATATTTCGTACCAAGGGCCGAAAATGGGGTTTTGCTGGCCTGAGATCGTGTTTTATGACCGAGACGAAGACGAGGTCACAAAAACGTTTGAGGGCTATACTAAACCCTTTCAGCAGAGGTGTGAACACTATTTTTCAACATACTACACTTTGATATAAACACTATAAAATAAAAATGTGGATATTTATTTGGAAATTAACATCCTATAAACGAAACTATGAGGTTATGAATTAGTCTCATTCTATTTGACTTTTTGTCACTATTTACATAAAAATTGAAAGTACAGCTGTGATTATTTGAAAACAAAAATTCCTCTAGCAGATTCAATAACTCTTCTTCAGAGGTTAAATGCACATTGTCATTTTTGTGAGTTTGTCACTTTAACAGATTGTTGTTTTAGAAACGCGATACTTTTGGAAAAATTAGAAGGATCAATGTTATCTTTTAGTTTCAAATAACTCTTAATCATTGAGTAATTATTCCAGAGAGTACTGGCCTTGTTAATTTTTGATAGATTCGATAAATGAACAAGTAAAATATCATCATTTACATCTGAAGATATCACATTCTCTTTATATAACCATTCTACAAATTTATCAAACTCTTCATTGTATCTCACCTTTGATTTTGCAGGTAATAGATCTTCTGTAATTTCAACATACATAATTGAATAATTAATAAACTAGTGTTCCATTAAAGTGTCTAATTTAATACCCGCAAGTAACAAGTAAACAAAACAAGATAAAACATTCAGCTTTTTCAGTGATTCAGGGATGTTAGTCATTTAATTATTAACGGGTTAAAAGTGATCGGTCATAAAACACGAGCGGCCTCATGCAATCTCCGACTAAAATCAGTTAACCAATAAACAAACCATCGATAGTACTGTACAATGTTTTGAATTTGTTTATTCTTTTTCCCATTGTTTCAACCAAAGAACACAAAATAGTATGCAATTCCTTAGCGAATGATTTCACTTACTTCATGAGCTCATCCAATTATAAAATGTCGAGAATATGGTCATCCCGGCAAGTGTCATGTCGATAACTTGGTTTCAGCCCTCTTTTTATTAATAATAATTAATTTTTTAAATGTCGATCATATGGTCATACGGACAAGTTTCATGTTGATAAGTTGGTTTCAACCACCTATTTACTAATAATTATTAATATTTTAACTGTCGACCATATTAATTACTAATTCATTTGTTCACATCCTTATTATTTTTTTCCCTCTAAAATTTCCAATTTTAGCATTAGAAATAGAATTGCTATATCATGGATGGTATTGAGTTGTTTTATTGGTTTATAAAAAATAGAAAACTGCAGCGTTATGTTTAAATGCTCATTAAATTAGCTGTAGAGAGGACATAGTTATTATAACACAATGATTCATCATTGGAAACAAAATTAACAGATAGCAAGTAATTGTTAAATAAATGATCATTTACCCTCTCACTGGAGGGTTGAACGTACATCTACATCACAAATTCAATTTTGGAAGATCCGACTGCTTACTTAGTTCGACCATGCCGTTATCGGTGTTAGTTATTGTTTATGTATCTGGTGTGTAGCTCCGTTCAGTTCTTCTCTGATCAGTAACTCATCATTGATGATGTAAATTAGTAGACCGGTGACAGTTGATACAGTAAGTGCGATTGTAAATTGTGTTCAGTACATGTGTGTTACTGTGTACTGTATTTTTATCACTGTATACTTTATTTATGACTTGCTGCCATCGTACCCGGTTTCACCCGGGAATAAAACCTGTGTTGTATGCTGCATTCTATGGTTAACCCGTGGAACTACTATGAATCATACATTTCAATATTTTCAGTTTAAACTATTGGTAGTTTATCACATGTTCATAGAAATAAATGTGTTCCTCATACTTATAATATCCAACCCATTTTGTGTTCTGACCATACTTTTAATTCTGATGTGACAGATTAGCGGGGTTCTGCTGTACCATTGATTTTGAATACGGAATGTATAATCAATGGCTGTAATCTATTATTCTTCCAGGGTACAAAATATTGTTATATTATTTTAATGAACATATGACAAAGATTTAGTTGTGACATTTGTAGTACGGTATTACATTGCATCTCATTTATCATTAATATTAATTTCCCCATAATTTTGTCTGTTTTAGCGAATTTCCCCTATAGGGAAGAAGCTATTACCGTAGTCGGCATGGTAAGACCTAGGCCCGGGACCATGATAACTTTTCGTTTTGAGGTCCCCAGACCCCAAAAACACCATTCGTTCGAAACTGTATATATATATATATATATATATATATATATATATATATGTGTCCGTGAGCACGATAACTCTCGTAAAAATTATCCGATTTTGATAAAATTTGGTATAAACGTGTAAAGTAACATTTATGACTTTAAGTTCGAAAACCAGCCAGATCGCTTTATCCGAAGGGGTATTTTGGGGGGGTTTTGTACCCCAAAAATGGGTTTTTTGAATTTTTTACATATAATTTTGGAAATAGTCAAATTTTAGTTTTTACCATTGGATTCAGCTTAAAAAAACACACAATTTGGTATTTTGATCATTTCTCTACGTCAATTGGTTACCGAGATATTGAAAGTGCTAAACACAGTACGTTGTCTAATGTTATTCTTATGGAGGAAAAGAACAATTTTATATCTCGCTTATTTATGAACGTATACTGACAAAACTTGGTATACGGCTTCATCTGGTTGTGGACCATTGATATTTGCTCAAAAAAACAATTTTTTGCCAAAGGCTCCCGTAGCAGCAAACCTGCGTACTCAGCCCCATGTTATTCTTATGGAGAATAAGTAACGTGTTATCTCCCTTAATTATGAAAATAAATTAATGAAATTTGGTACGTGGCTTTACCTAAATGAGTTATATTGATATCTGTATAAAACCCCATTTTTTGTTTTCCTTCCTTCAGCAAACCTGCATACTCAGCCGCCATGTTATTCTTATGGAGAATAATTAAAATGTTATAAATCGTTTATTTATGAATGTGTATTGATGAAACTTGGTATGTGGCTTTATGTGCGGTATTAAGATACATATATATGCATTGGAAATTCGCTGAGTTCGCAGGTTTGCTGCTACGGGGGTGTTTCCCTTTATAGATGCCGTTATTCCCCATAACATAAATATAGTTACTATCACACCCTAGTTTATGCTGATAATAATTAATATTTTATCTATTTGCCCTCATAATGTTTGTCCTTGCCTCATAATAATGTGTTACCTTTCATTTAATATATTCCCGTTCTTATTAAGTGTTGGTTTGTGTTAATTAATTTGTTATTTTAGCGAATTTCCCCTATAAGGAAGAAGCTATTACTGTAGGTCTCATGGTAAGACTTAAGCCCGAGACCATGATAACGTTTTGTTTTGAGGTCCCCAGATGCCAAAAGCACTATTCGTTCAAATTTATATATATCTATATATGTGTCCGTTAACACGATAACTTGAGTAAAAAAGGTCCGATTTTGATGAAATTTGGCTCAAATGTGTAAAATGAAATTCATGACTTTAAGTTCGAAATCCAGAAAAATCAGATCATGGGAAGGGGGGTTTATGGGGGTTTTAAATTTTCCAAAAATCAGTTTTTTGCATTTTTCACCTTAAAATTTTTAAATAACTTAATTTTGGTTTTAACCGTGTTATAGAGCTTAAAAAACAAATAATATAGTTTTTTGAATTATTAACCTAGGTTGAGTGGTTGCGGAGAAAATCCAAAAAAACCTACTCATAAAATCTCCCATGTTAATCTTATGGGAAAACGGTTTTTGGTTTTTCCTCAGTTCATTTTAATGTAAACTTCACATTTGCTTTTACCAGTCTGTTCAGCTCCACAAAACAATCATTTTGATGTTTAAATTGGGATTCTACGCCCAACCGTTGCAGAGATATTCAAAGTACTAAACACAGTACGTTGTCCAATGTTATCCTAATGGAGAATAAATAAAATTTGATATCTCGATTATTTATGGATGTATGTTGATGAAACTTGGTATGTGGCTTCATGTAGTATTGGTATATTTATATTTGCACAAAAAATTGATTTTTTGTTGATTATTCCCGTAGCAGCAAACCTGCGTACTCAGCCCCCATGTTATTCATATGGAGAATAACTAGAATGTTATATAGCGCTTATTTATGATTGAATATTGATGAAACTTGGTATGTGGCTTCGCCTGGTTAAATTCTATTTATATTTGCATAAAAAACAATTGTTTGTGTTCCTTGTTTCAGCAAACCTACTTACTCATTACCAATGTTATTCTAATGGAGAATAATTAAAATCGCTTATATGTGAATATATTTTTATGAAACTTGGTATGCGGCTTTATGTGGTATTAAGACATATATTATGCATTGGAAATTCGCTGAGTACGCAGGTTTGCTGCGACGGGGGTATTATCATGTTATTTCATTTCATTTGTTGAATATTAAATAATTGTCCCCTCACCCTGCAGAAAAATCATCTCCCCTTGTTTTACAATATAATAGCTAGTTATTTATGTCAATTTTCACCATATTTACCTTGTACCAATCGACAGTTTGTTAATTAACCATTTTCCACAGTTTATTCATAATTTAATACATTAATTGATTTTAGAATAATTTAACCATAGCCTACTTTAGATATATAATATTTGTAAGAAAATTGCAATTAATAATATTTTACATAGTACTACTTTTCAAAATTAGTCCTTAGAAAATCTAAATTATTGTGTCAAGGGCTTTTACAACATATGATTTCTCCACCTGTTCCAACAATGGAACTATATGATCTTCAAGACGTTCAACCCTCTCCTCTGCTTGTTGCTGCCTTCTTTGTATAGAACAAAGTTTCTATTAATATTTTCCCAAGTATGGCCTAAGAATTGCCTTCCTTAGTGCCTAAGAGTAGGGACTTTTATTGCCCAATATAGTACCAAGTTAAATTCAACCCCATTTGCATAAACTCCCATTATTTCTTGTACTCAGGGTGAAGAATTTTGATTCCTGTGTGGTAACCATCATCCATTTTTGATATAGACCCCTACTCATTAGGAACATTTTAAGAGATATCATAAACATTTCTGAACAAGCCTAATGTTAATTATTTAATTTGATTAAAGCAAATCAAGAAACAATTAATTGAAATTAACTATCATTCTAAATTTAATATTGAAAACCATTTAATAATTCATAAAGTCAGTGAAAATAATTTGACATCTTTCTTTGGACTTTTCAAATTGCATTGTTGGATTAGTAAACAAACCATCACAATAAATGAACTTATCTCTTTTAAAATAATATATCATTCGAGCCGGCACGACCACCCCTCCCTGAGGATAGAAAAGTTTCTAGTAAATAAGAATCAAATAACTACCAAGAACTATTAACACCCCCGTCGCAGCAAACCTGCGTACTCAGCGAATTTCCAGTGCATATATATGGGTATCACTACTACCTAGAGCCACTTGCCAAGTTTCACAAAAATACATTCATTAATAAGTGATATATAACATTTGATTTATTCTCCATCAGAATAGCATTATAATTGAGTACGCATTGAGGTTTGCTGCAACAAGGAAGATAAGAAATGTGTTTTTTTGCAATTATCAATATAACTCAATCAGATGAAGCTATATCCCAAGTTTTATTAATTTAGGTTCATAACTAAGGGAGATATAAAACTTTACTTGTTTTCCATATGAATAACATGGGGGCCAAGTATGCAGGTTTGTTGCTACCGGGAAAAATCAACAAAAAACTTTTTTTGATGCTAATATCAATATACCACAACTAGTTGAAGCCACATACCAAGTTTTATCAATATACATACATAAATAATTGAAATATAATATTTTATTTATTCTCCATAAGGATAACATATTGGACAACATACTGTGTTTAGCACTTTGAATGTCACTGCAACGGTTGGATGTAAAACAACAACTAAAACACCAAAATGATTGTTTTGTAGAGCTAAACTGATTGGTAGAAAGAAATGTGAAGTTTTTAATGAAATTATCTGAGGAAAATCTAAAAACCGTATTCCCATAAGATTAACATAGGAAATTTTTTGGACACATTTTTTGACTTCTCCACAACCACCAAACCTAGCTTAATGATTCAAAATACTAAATTGTTTGTTTTTTAAGCTCTATAAAATGGCTGTATCCAAAATCTATTGTTTTTTTAATTTTAGGGTAAAAATTTAAAAAAACTGATTTTTGGAAAATTTTGAACCCCGTAAAACCCCCTTCCCATAGACCGATCGATCTTGTTTTCGAACTTAAAGTAATAAATGTTACTCTCCACATTTGTGCCAAATTTCATCAAAATCGATCGCTTCTTTCAAAAGTTATCATGGTAACGGACACAATATATATATATATATATATATATATATATATATATATATATATATGAATTTGAACGAATAGTGTTTTTTGCATCTGGGGACCTCAAAACAGAAAGTTATCATGGTCTCGGGCTTAAGTCTTACCATGAGTAAGTCTTACAATATGGTAATAGCTTCTTCCCTATAGGGGAAATTCGCTAAAAAGACATTTACCTAAAACGCCTTGATTAGCTAGATAGCTTTTGAAGACCCCCTCCCCATATTTTACCATTGCTGTTAGTCCCAGTTAAATCCACTTGATATCATCCCTTTTGTATTTAAATAATAAATATTATATTGTGAATCCATGTAAATCAAATTTTTCATTAACTAGTTAAAAAGGTAGAAGGTATATAACTTAAAACTAAGACTTACCTTGAAGGTAGCATTCCAGATCAGGTGATACATTTATTTAATACAAAACAACATACAAATCAGGAAATAAACAGTTAAAAAAAAGGTATTTATTCATTCTGTAATTGTAAATTGTGGGCTAAAATGTTAGCCAAGGTAATTTTATTGTATTAATAGCTGGTACCCGATGCGTTGCTGCCGCAGAAGAGGCATTGAATTTGTTTTATGTCAAATACTCGTTCATTTTCAATATGAGCTCATTCGCTTTGCGCACTCGCCTATCGAAAAAAGAGTTTGAGTTGCCAATCAAGTAGTTTTTAGCGAATTTCCCCTATAGGAAAGAAGCTATTATCGTAGGTGGCATGGTAAGACTTAAGCCCGAGACCATGATAACTTTTCGTTTTGAGGTCCCCAGATGCCAAAAACACTATTCGTTCAAATTTATATATATGTTACCGCGATACCTTTTGAAAGAAACACCCGATTGTGATGAAATTTGGCACTAATGTGGAGAGTAGCATTTATGACTTCAAGTTCAAAAACCAGATAGATCGCACTATGGGAAGGGGGTTTTATGGGGCTTTACAATTTTCCAAAAATCGGTTTTTTGCAAATTTTACCCCAAAATGTTAAAAACACTCAATTTTGGTTATAGCCATTTTATAGAGCTTAAAAAATTTGGTATTTTGAATCATGAACCTAGGTTAAGTGGTTGCGGAGAAAATAAAAAAAAGTGTCCCATGTTAATCTTATGGAAAAAAGGTTTTTAGATTTTTCTCAGATAGTTTTAATAAAAACTTCACATTTCTGTTTATTAATGTGTTTAGCTCAACAAAACAAACATTTTGGTGTTTTAATCGTTGTTCTACGTCCAACCGTTGCTGAAATATTCAAAGTGCTAAACACAGTACGTTGTCCAATGTTATCCTAATGGAGAATAAATAAAATTCTATATCTCGATTATTTATGAATATATATTGATGAAACTTGGTATGTGGCTTCAACTTATTGATATTAGCACAAAAAACAAGTTTTTTGTTGATAGTCCCCGTAGCAGCAAACCTGCATACTCGGCCCCCATATTATTCATATGGAGAATAAGTAAAGTTGTATATCTCCCTTAATTATGAACCTACATGAAGAGAACTTGGTATGTAGCTTCACCTGGTTCAGTTGTATTGATAATTGAAAAAAAAACACATTACTTATCTTCCTCGTTGCAGCAAACCTGCGTCCTCAACCCTAATGTTATTCTTATGGAGAATAAATAAAATGCTATATATCACTTATTTATGGATGTATTTTTGTGAAACTTGGTAGATAGCTCTATGTAGTAGTGAGTCACATATATATGCATTGGAAATTCGCTGAGTAAGCAGGTTTGCTGCGACGGGGGTATTTTTTATTTCCATTATGAAAGTTTCAATTCAAGTAGGTTTTTTATTTCTATAATGATAAACAGCTGTTTACAATATTTTAAGTTATAGATATCATTTGATAAAATCAAAAGAAATCTTTCTTCCATAAGATTAACGTTCAAACTTTGAAGTCCAGTGGGGCACAGCCCTAATGTCCTAGGACTTAGGTTAATGGCCTATAACCTTCCCAGGGTTAACCTGTATTACTATACAAAATTTCAAAGCAATCGGATGAACAGTATGGCAGCGCATAGAATACGAACGGACATACGAGACGTACAAACATTGATTTTTATATATTAGATGTTCACCCTTTTCACTAAGAGGCTTCATCTGTGTGTGTGAAAGCCATGATGTCTGATGCTTTAAGAAGGCGTCACTTCAATCACCGATTTTACCCTCAATCAAAAAGTGTTCGTAACCAACTTTATACGATATTTATGTACTTTCCCCATTTAAGTTTAAGTATCCCCATCACTTGATTGTATTTATACATTAAGTACTAATACTTTAATTAGTTTAGTGTTTGATTGACAATATTTTTCCAGATTTACAACCAACTACCAGGATCCTCTTCACAACAGATATCGAGGCTTTACCCTCCCTCCTCAAACCTCTCAAGCCTATGGAAGTTACGGGGGATACCGCAATGTGGGTTTCTACGGAGCCAAAGGACCTTCTGCACCTAACTACCCCCTATCTCAGGGCCCTTCTCCTGTCAACCTCCAAGCCTTTAGAGGAAGTCGAATCTACGAGTTACCTGTGGGTTTGAAACACAACCAAACCAAGAAAACAGGAGTTTATGTGATTCCTACACCTGCAAAGTTATATTATGATGGAGTCAAAAACTGATTTCTTCATATTTTTGTTCTAAATTGAAGTGTCAGGAGGGTTTGGTGCTTTAATGAACAACAACTGGTGCTTTCTTTTGTTTGTTGTATTAAAAAAGACTATAAAAAGTCTATTAGATTATTTTATCTGTTTTTGTTTTGCTTGTGTAGAAGATAAGTGTGACGTTTTTATTTAATAATACATGGTAATAAACTCTTACATAATTTTTATGCAGTACTTTCTATTTCTTTAGATAGTTAAGAGTATTTTGTTAGTTAACTGTCAGTAATGATTAGATAACGATGACAACAATCAATAATAATGTTGTCATAGTAGCATAACATTTTATGGAACAACAATATTTTTCCAGATTTACAACTAACTACCAGGATCCTCTTCTCAACAGATATGGAGGCTTTACCCTCCCTCCTCAAACATCTCAATACACTGTTTGATTGGCTTTAGTCACTTAAAGGCCTTAAGCTTTCAAAGATCACTCATTGTGATACTGTATAAACAATCGTCCCATTACTGCGCTGCGGTCTGCGCCTGACATGTGGTGTACCCTGGCAGATTACAATGGAACTAACTAGTTCAGTGCCTAGACTGTATTAACACCCAGTCCGTGGCAGCTGCTGGTCTGATCAGTGGCCAGGCGGTCTAAGGCCAGGTGCACACTGCCGACTATCATAGTCTCGCTCGCAAACAACAGTTCTCGGAAAAGTCGAGCCACTAGCATAGTCCAAGTCAAGCCCCGTTTGCAACAATGGAAGTTGCGCCTACTGGTGCACACTGCCGACGTGATCAGTCGCAGCTGTTTGCTACAGTTTGCTGTATTGGCAAATTTCCAATTCCTTAATATGTCTGTAATATTTGTCTTAATTCCATATAAGGCTGCTTACAAAGTTTTTTTATTTACATTCATAAACAGGGTTGCCACCAACCGGGAAAACTTGGAAAACAGGGAATTATGCGTGAACTTTGGTGACCGGGAAAAAATGCTTGGATTATGCGGGAATTTTCAGCCGAACCGGGAGTTTCAGGTCGCGATCGTCGTTGATTGCGTAACGCGTTCTGAATAAGTAGGCGAAGTTAGCGATGCGTTCTCAATGATCGGCGACGTTCTCGATGATCGATGGCGTTAGCGATGCGTTCTCGATGGTCGGTGACGTTAGCGATACGTTCCCAATGGTCGGTGATGTTAGCGATGCGTTCTTGATGGTCGGCGACGTTAGCGATACATTCTCGATGGTCGGCGACGTTAGCGATGCGTTCTTGATGGTCGGCGACGTTAGCGATACATTCTCGATGGTCGGCGACGTTAGCGATGCGTTCTTGATCGCCAGCGTCATTAACGATGCGTTCTCGATGCTCGTTGACGTTAGCGATACGTTCTCGATTGTCGGTGATGTTAACGATACGTTCCCAATGGTCGGTGACGTTAGCGATGCATTCCCGATGGTCGGTGACGTTAGCGATGCGTTCTCGATGGTCGACGACGTTAGCGATGCATTCTCCATGGTCGGCGACTTTAGCCATGTGAGTGTGTGAACTATTGTTTAGGAAACTTTACGAAATGCAGTCGCGACTGTCAGCGACATTTTTTAATAAGATCAATAAGATTAATTTGTATGTTGTTACAAACAGTGGGTAATAGAAGTGGCTCACTTGTAATTAATTGCGGTCTGGTCAAAACTTGTTATCGTTGATATGGAACTCAGTATCTAATATGCAGTCTTTGCAGTCGCTGGATAGGTACCTATTTTGTTAAAGCATAATTGGCTGGGTAGTGTATAATTAAGTGGTCAGGGTGGTTGCTTCATAATCTGAGGTTGGTTTTCAGATTGATTCCTATAAAAATTCTTGAAAATGTTTGGAAAAATTCAAGATTCAAGATCATTATTTGTCGTTAAACACAATACAATAGTGCAATAGACATTGTCAACATTTAATTAACTTACATGCTCACTACATGCTAGACATTCTTAAACAAACTTCTTAGCTAAACATACACATCACCCTCTAAGGGCTAAATAAATTAACATGTACAAATAAATAAATAAAAATCTCAAGTTATACAAACAAACTGCTTAACCCTCCAAGTGGCACCAAATTTTTTTCGGTATTGTCTGGAGTGGCAGGGTCATTTTTGCGATTTTGCAGACTATTGTTCAGAAAATTGTATTAAATCCAATTTTGAAGTAAACGTACCAATATGCTTATTCGTTTTGTTCATAAAAGATAGGAGAATTGGAAAATGGCATAGTAAGTGTAATTTAGAGGGATAATTTTCAAAATAAAATGAAAAAGTTGAAACAAATTTTCCGGTCATAAATTTCAAAAGTAAAACATTACTGTAAGCAAAATAAATTTGTTTAGGTAAACATTATAAATGTACCAAATGCTGCTTATCAAATTCCCTACGTATAAATGTAACATATGTCATAGAAAAAAATGTATATATGAATTATGTAGAATAATGTGGGGGATCGTCTACCATTTCTTCGCACAACATGGCTTCAATATCGTCCATCTGAAAATTAATCACTTTTAGTAATATTTACGCATGGAAAATGCGATAAATATTACCATTCACACACACACTACACTTCACTACACATATTTCACCAAAAACAACACCGATTTACAGCGATTTACTATTTATAAAAAATATTTTCCCATTAGCCACAAAGTGGCTTATTGCCAGTTCTGGTCCACGTAAAATATGACGTTTTTCTTATTACCGCAGAAGTCTGTCTGATTATATCTACGTGTTATTATGGATATACCACCAGAACGAGAATTCCACCCCGATTCCAGTGGTACCACTCGTTTTTGGGGAGAAACTAAATTGACCTCCTGATTGTGTTTAGACAATTTCTGACACAAACATGGCGTACTCGACCTTGCGCCAAATTTTCATTCAAATGAAACTTTGGATTACATTGTTCTACTGCTGCTATAAGGTTGATTCATGTAATAAAATGAAAGTTTGGAATGTTATCTTTAGATTGGTACCAATATTATCCGATTTCAAGTGCTTTTTCAATGCTATTTATGCATTTGAAAAAAAATGACCGCATTAGCCACTTTGTGGCTCGGAGGGTTAACTAAACATAGATAACAACTTCTAAGGCTAAATAACAAAGTAATTGATATTTATAAACAGGTTAAAACCTCAATTTAGTCATACTACACGAAAAATAATTATTGACTGAATAAAATGCTTCTAATTTAAGCCAGTCACTTTAACACCGTCTTGAATTTTTTCATGTTTACCGCCCATGCATCATGAGGCAATTTATTAAACAATTTTATTCTCATACATAAATGACTAGTGTTACTCTTTTGTAATCTAACTTGTAACAAGTCTAGTGAATGCCCTATCCTTGTATCATAGCTATGTATATCCTGGCCTAAGGGTACGTGTACACCGGAGCCGGGATACAAGCATACTCGCACTAAGGCATACAAGACGGTTTATTTCAGCCAATCAGAAGCTCGGAACTAGGATGGTAGCCGGGATAGAAGCGGTGAGCAAGGGTCAGATCTAGGATCAGATCCAGGATTGTTTCTGGATGTAAACAAAGGAGGTTGCTATGGTCATCTATCATCTGACTAAACAAAAATCGAATCATGTGTTTAGAACCATGTAGACTTAAATTCTCTTTTCTATTTATTGAAGTATTTACTGAATAATGGATTTACAAACACACTTACAGCCTACATTAATGAAATGTTGTAAAGACAGCGAGTTTTAACTGATTATTGTACTTTGATCGAGAATAGTACAACAACTTAAATAGAGCCTAGTTTATGTATACGTTTTGTAATTATAATTTAATGTGTTATGTAAATTGGGGAATGACTTGCGACGGAAGTAAAGTTTATGAGGAAATAATATAAATGTAGCTGTAAATATTTGTTGTTATTTTACTTTATTTCTTTAATAAATCCCTATTTGAAGGTTATAACCTAAGTTACCGTTTAAAACGTGATATTCTTTGGAGTTAAACATATTTTCTATGTGAAAACTGTGTATAGGTTATTAGGCCTTTATCAGGCCAATACATTTTATATAATCTCATTATTATGTTATTCATTTATTTTATGGTGAATAGCCTACTCATAAACCAAGGATAAACTGTAGGTAAAAACCGCCCAACCTATCTTACCAGAAATCATAACTTACTGTTGACGCCGATTGCGGGGGTGTTGGAGGGGGTTATTGTTTAGGCCCTCGTCCTCGACCCTTCAGTCGTCCGTCTAACTAAAACCTAGTGACATCTCGGAGGCTCACGATTAGATTCATTTTCAGGCTAGATTAATTTAATTAAGATTCGGTTAATTTATTTACGTCCAGTTTTAGACATTGTTTCACCTTTTGATTTGCCAACTGACAGTAAATTCAGTGATCTACAACAAGTGTGTCAATTACAGAACCTAATTTGCGTAAAAAGTACGGTACGTAGTTGCGCCGCCACACTTACTTTTCATGTTGATCAAAAAATAATTGTTATCAGTTGTTAAAATATTTCTATTAAAAATAGCTCGTCTTCATTACAAGATTCGACACTTTTTCATATATTAAAAAAGTTCCTAAATAGAAAGATTATAATACATTTAACAACGTTTACAGTTAATGCAAAAAGAGCTGCTTTCCGCAATATTTTGCTGATATGATCCTTGTAACAGCTGTTTATTGAATCAAGAAAAACACACGTCATAAACCAAATAAAACTCTCCTCCATCTGAATAACATGGGAACTTGGAAGTCCCTTGGGGCAGAGCCCTGGGGCCTAAATCAAAATTATATGGCTCGACGATAACTTAAAACTTGAAATTATCTTTTAAATAAAAAAAATCATCAAAATTGGTTAATTATTAACTTCTGGAAGTGGGTGAACAAAAAGCAGGATTTTTTAAAATATGTAGATAGTTCAAAACATGATTTATAAAACCAATGAGTTTACTTATTTTGTATTTTATTTGAAACAAATATTTCCAAACAGCTGACTAAAATTATATCAGGTGAGTATATCGGCTGCTATCCCCGATTGTATACCGGCATAGATCTAGGATCATAGGCGTGCGCAGAGGACGGTCAGCATGGGTGCCGGAACCCACAAATACGCCCCCCCAATCTTGCTGCTCAAAAAACCTATTTATTTGCCAGACAATTGAATATGTAAATTATTGTATGTAATCTTCCTTGACACAAATATGTGCTAATCTTATTCTATGAAATAAATGTTGTATCTGCATAGGTATATTTAGTTTACAAAATATCGTAATGTAATGGTTTTGTATTATCTTCTAATTAATCTAGATTACGCTCAGGCCGGGCGGCTGCACGTCACTCCGATTTCTTGATAAAAGAGTGTATCTCAAAGGTTTTTAAAACAATATAACAATAAGCAATCAACTGAAATATGATACCAACATTGATTATACATCCTAAGGAATCAATGGTACAAAGCACTTAAAAAAAAACTAAAATACAAAAAGATATCATCACAGAATTGATCTTTTCTCAGAAAAATATACTTGGTAAATTTAAATGATGATAGCGATGAAATTATTATTTATATTGATATTTTGACATTGTTATAATTTTCCCATTGCACTCAAGTGAAAAGTAAAGTTCTAATAAACAGCGATATAAACGTACTATTTCTATAATACTCCAAATTTAAACCATTATGGCATTTACTTTTCCTAAAAATCTCCGCCTATTAATGAATAAAAGGGCGGCGAAGGGGTATTGGTATTGGTATTGTACAGTACTTACATCCGGCACTCGGTTTCCATGAAATCTGTCTATCGTCACGGGAAAGTTAGATGACAGTCATCCATGTTTTATACGTTGATTTAAATTGGATTTGCATTTGAAAATACTACCAAATATATTATTTTGTACTTATTTCTTAGATTAAACTTAATTTTTTGAAAATACCTTAATCTAAACATTTATTTCACCATCTATTTTGGCGCCCCCATCAAGCCCTCTTTGTGGCTACCGTGGGTGCCGCGGCACCCACGGCACCCACCGTGCGCACGCCTATGTCTAGGATCAGATCTAGGGTCAGATCCAGGATCAAAGCTACCATCCCGGGTACCAACCCGGGTCCAATCCCGGCTCCGGTGTGCACGTACCCTAAGTGAGTAGCTTACTAAGTTTACTTTAACATTCAACAGACAGCTATAAATATACAAACATGGCAAGGTCATAATTTTTAAGTCTTTAAAAAAAGGTAAACAAGATACTCTATTGGATGTTATGCTTTTAATAATTCGCAATGCTTTCTTCTGCCATATTTTGAGTCATAACTGTTACCCCATAGCATTATTCCATATGTTAAATGGGAGTGGAAGAAAGCGTAGTAAGATGTTAACAACATTTCATCACTTACACAATATTTTAATTTGCGAAGCAAAAACGTGACTGGCTAACCTTGCACAAAGATTGTTGATATGAATATTCCAACTTAACCTAAAATCTAAATGTATGCCAAGTAATTTTGCAGACCCATTACTATGCTTATTTACAAGTTATGTGTCCAAAGAAAAAATTACATTTTCCGTTTTACTGTTTTTCACAACCAAATAATTTTACTCAAACCATTGTACAGCCATTTCCATACCTAAAGCTTGTTCTATTCTTAAGTTTACTGGAATGAATCAGTGTTGTATCATCTGCGTACAACACTGCTTTGCAATGCATATTACTGGCAAAATCATTTATTGTAATAGTAAACAAAAAAGGGCCCAACACCGAACCTTGTGGGACCCCAATTTGAACAGTTTTCAACTCTGATTTATCCTGACGGTGTACAACCATTTTTTTCTATTGTGTAAATATGAGGAAAATAAATCTAGTTCCCTTTCTCTAGCACCATAGTGGTATAGTTTTTCCAATCACAGACAGCTAACCCGTTCGATTGTTCTATTGTTCTATTGTTGTTTTCCCGAGATGTGAAGGTTTTGATTGTATTGGTGTACAATACAATCAAATGCCTTAGAAAGATCGATTAAAGAGGCAGATGTAATACATTTATTTTCAAAATTCAAAATTACATTTTCAACAACTCTTTCAACTGTTTTACCGTATTGAAGTTTGGAAGAAAGCCAAACTGCTCTTTACAAAGAAGATTATTCTGGACAAAAAACTATACAAGTGTTCATTTATAAAAAACTCAAAACTTTACTAAATATAGGAACTAGTGATATAGGACGATAACTAGATGGACATGATTTCTTACCTTTCTTTAAAATTGGTTTAGTTTTGGTTATCTTAAATGCTTAAGGAAAAGCACCAACTTGAAGTGCTAGGTTAAAAATATATGGTATTTCAGTGGTTCTACTATTGTGTTTATTATTTCTTTCAGTATTTTATTTGGTAGTCCGTAATAATCCTCACTTTTAGAGTAACTTAACTGGAATAAACATCTTAGAATATCCATATTTGTAATTGTTTTCCACTTAAAACTAACATTTGACCTATTACAGTTTAGTAAATACTTATTCAGTAGCTCAATAGCATTACTAAAACAATCAGGCACTTTATTGTTATTTGTTTGGAATGCAGCATTAATAAAATAATCATTAAAAACATGAGACTCAATTACCTTTTCTTGAACATGTACATTGGAATGAAGCTATTAATCACATTCCATGCTGCATTGCACTTATTTTGGGCATCCTGTATGTTCTTTCCACTGTACAAATTCTTTTCCTGTTTAGTTTGAGCTCTATACATTTTTTTGTTAGCATTGTATACAGCTTTATATTTACTTTCCTCTAAAGATCCCTTATTTAGCTTATATACATCATACAGAACAACTACTGTAAATTATCCCTAATTTGTATTAGTTCTGGAGTGAACCATTTTTCATTTTTCTTATTAGCTTATTATTTAAGGTACTTAACTTTCCTTATCCTACATCATTCTTCAAAATAATTTGTCACAGTATACATAAAATGATTACGTGCATCATCAATATTTACAATAGCAGTGGCGGATTTAAGCAATTGCCGCCTAAGGGCTATTAGGAAATTTGCCGCCCTCCCCCCCCCCCACTATATAATCTTTGTCCTTTTCGCCACCCAGGTTTAACCATATGCTATATATCTTGTTAGGTTATTTTGTGATAGTATCTAAAGAAGTTACGAATTAACTGAATGAATAAGTTTAAGAAATTTCTGTTATTTCCTAGTTGAAAAATCCAGTAAAATAATGTATAATTGGCTTGATTCACATTAACACAGTTTAATATTAAATATAGCCTACTCCAATGAAAATCAACCCTAGAGACAAATGTTGGTGTTAAAAGCAGTGAAGCAGTGTTAGTGATACTTTTAATAACAAGAAAATCCTTCAACAAAGGCCTAAAAATCCCTTCTTATACTTCATCAAAACATTAATTTTTACACCAACACATTGATTACTGAAAATTATAATATGTAACCAATAAATTAGATATGATGACACTTTAGCCTTTAAATTCGTAATTCGGACCAATAGCCTCAAAATTCTGACTATTTTAATCCTGAATTAGCGCTTTTAAATACAGTTTTTCAGTCATTTTGTAATTTATACTTTTATACAAATAATTGTTTATATGTTTTAGACGATCAAAATATAAAATTAATTGATTTAGGCCTAATCTTTATAAAACTTTACACATTTTCAAACACTTCTTCTAGTTTCACCTCCATGATGTTGTAGATCCAATGTATTAATATAAATACAACATAACATATTAAAATATAATACCTACAGGAGTCCCTACTCTCTATCAAATAGGCCTAACCTTCAAAAAGCGTGCCGTCATATTTGGTATTTTGTCCTGTTGTGGTGTCAACTTGTTGGTGGGACGGTGTCATTCAATGTACAAGGCGGCTTGTTTTCAACACTATTTCCAAAGCAATATTAAAAGGGTGTTCTCATTTAACTCAAATCATAACTTTGCTTTGAGATAAACAATAAAATTACATATAAAATATGTCTTAAGATTATAAAATTAAGTTTACATCATGATTCACCTAAAATGCGACAAGATATTAATTTAAAGATTTTAAATATCATAGTTTTTCATTTAATGAAATGGGAGATTTTGACACCGTTCCACCCAAAAAATATACATAGAGGTCTCGTCTGGAGTAAAAAACTGCAGCCTACATGCTGACCACCATTTTGACCCTCTGTCAACTATGCTCCCATGGCAACAACCAATCAAATCCTCTCTTCACAAATTATGTTAGTCTTTGTAGTACCCTTTCTCTAGTCAATTTAAAACTTAAAGTTAGCAGCGCCTACAAGTGAAGAACAACCTAAATGTAACTATCCCACCTAAGTTGTTGCTCAGGAAAAATTCAAATAAACAAAACAAAATTCCGAAATTCACCCTTTAATCACAACAAAATCAAAACTACATCAGTTCGAAAGGTTAGTCCTTTGTTTACATATTTACTGAGTTAAACAAAAATGTTAATACTACAAGGGCCCAAAATTGGTCTACATGTTAATTTAGTGGTAATTTAATTTATCCCCATGATCATGGTTCTACTATAACTAATTTTGAATTAGAGAGCTCTCCCTAACGATTACATTCTAATTAGGCGCCGTGTCGAGTCGTTCCCGCCGGACTCCAGGACCCTTCATAGAGGGGCCGAAAACAAACACGGGACCGAGCGACGTGAAGCCAACTAGACACTCCAAACAACTAAACCGACGCTCTAAAACATTTAGTATCTCGAACATCTCCCCTTCCCAAAGTCGCCTGATCGCATCGTACCATTTTCCAGGTATCCTATTGGCTACTGCTTAAATCATACGACATTAAAACAATTACAATTTACCGGACCCCTCTCAGAGGCAAACATTTGACGCTACAGTAAAACCTTCTGACCGATTTTAAACCACATTTAACCTTTCAGTTATTTCAAATATTATTAAACAGTTAATTATTATTCAAGTGCCATTATTATTAAACATTTCGAAACTATAAAATCATGATAATATGGTTATTAATCGTACTATACACAGAAACAAACTTTGAAACTAAAACTTGAAAACATAAAACTAAACTTGAAGTAAAAAATACTTCATCTTTATTTGTCTTTGGTCAGATGTTTTGTTTTTTAAAAAATCCTCCAGAATGAACGATTATGTGTGGTAGCCTTTGATAGTAAGTATAAGATGGCTGAAATAACTTTCTTTGTTACCTTGAGTTTGAAAATGAAACGACAATATCGTTGTAGTCTAAATTGTATTATTGTCATCTCAAATTCGATTGTTGCAACATTTCTCATCCGTGTGCCCTGGTCATACTTGATATTGTGTAACAAATAATTGTAATGCTATGCGAATGTATGGGTAAACTTGGAAGTCCGTGAGTTGGACTATAAATTAAGAATACCACAAGGAGTATGTTTAATCTATGGTTGGACGTAATCTAGTCATAGTGGCGCAGTGCGTGATGTAGTTCGTGGCTTGCCGCCCTTTCTCTGTAGCGTAATCGTCTTGTCGCTAGTACGGATGAATGACAAATGCATTATGACTGCTTTGAGGAACTGCAGTGTGAGGGACTGCAAGCGTTATACATTAGTCTCTGGTTACTACTTTTACCTTTAAAAGGGCGGCACATCGTCATTGTCATCCGTTTTCGTCAAAATGTTCCTCGTTTCAACATTTCTGTTGTAAACAAGTTATTAATTTTCTGTAAACTTGCCGCCTCTAAAAACTTGCCGCCCTGGGCTACAGCCCCTATAGCCCCCCCCCCCTAAATCCGCCACTGTCAATAGAGTATAGTTTCAGCAAGTCTGATTGAAACAGTTTTCCCCTAAAATTCCAAATTGAGAGTAGAGATAGATTTCTTACTGTTTTGAAACAGTAACTGGGAACAAAATTGTTACTATAAAAATCATTAAATATTGCTTGGACACCAGCATGATCAGATAAATGGGATTAATTACTTTACAGTCAATATTTCCTTTTGGAAAACCAACAATTATGTTGTCCAAGCATGCTTCTAATCTAGTAGGTTCCTTTTTTAGGCAATGTAAATTGAGAGACCTTAATACATCAAGGAAGGCTTTAGTCTCATTATTTTCTTTTAAAATATTGACATTAAAGTCACCTGATAATATATACTTTGATTTCTTAAATTTGTTATGTAAAAAGCCTACAAAGTTTTCCAGTGAAGAGAAAAATTAATCTACATCTGAATCAGGTGTGCGGTATATGGTAGCAATCACTACATTTAATTGTGTTAAAAAAATTGCTGTTACCTCAAACATTTTTTACATCAACAACTTCAAAATCTAAATCTTGTCCAACAAAAATACAAGAGCCACCACCAGAAAGTGGAGGCTTCCTACAGAAACTACAGGCTAACTTACAGCTAGCAGGAATATATAGAGTTAATTCCTCTGAGAATAGCCAATGTTCGTTAATAGTAAACACATTACAATTACTGTATACTTTTCTAACCATAAGTCTAAAGCATCTAATTTACTCCTAATTGACCTAATGTTTAAATGGTACAAGAAAAGATGTTTTTTAGGGCACCTTTTCTTCCGGGGTCAGATGGGATAGGTTGCAGTCTAGTAGTGGTGGGGAGCAGTTTTCCGACTCTGAAGGTGGTGGAAACAGAGTTGCAGCTCTATGTGGGCTCTGTGTTGTTGAAGACTCTCCCGAGATGTTATGTACCGCTTTGCAGATCTGTTTGGCAAGCCACTTCTTCCTACTGCTGTTGAGGTGCATTCCATGCCGAGTATCAAGTCGTCTTTCCGCTTTGCTGGCTTCTACAAGTGTTACATCGGGGTAGTTGTTGGTTAAGTCTCTCAGCTGTTCATTAGTTGAGTCCACTGCTTCATTAACACATGACCATTCTACTAAGTCATATCTTTTTGGCAAGTCCACAAGCACTACTCGATGTCTTTTTGTTGTCTTTTTTAAAGTTTAGTTTATCTTGCCAACTGCTTTGCTAGCCTCGTTAACAGCAACATCATTTGTACCGCACATAATTACTAAAATATCATCTTTCTTCATGTTTTCTCCACTGATATTTTCCCATCCAGTACTTGTTCTGATCCCCCTCCAGGTTTCACAAATGTAATGGCTTCATGTGTGTTTTGATATTTGTTTAAACTCCATACTAGTTCTCTGCCATGACTATCGGCACATAATAGCATTTTCTTCATAGTGTTGTTATTTTTATTAGCTATCAGGTCTAAAGCTAATTCAGTGTTTTTATGCACTAAAGTGTTATTGTCTTCGATAGAAAGTACTTCAAACTGATTATTAGATATAAAAGAATCTTTGTGGACAGTGTTATTTACTAGATTTTTGCGCACTTTAGTTTGCTTTTCTTTCTAGAAACAAGCTCTGAAAATAGTTCATGTTCATTACGTATCAACCCAACTTCACAATGTGGCAGGCTCAATCTTTGGAAACTATTTCCTCTTACTGCAGGAGAAACATTCTTTGTCAAATGCTTAACCTCCATAGCTTTTATTTTACGTTCTAATAAAATAATAGTTTGTTCTTTTTCAATGACTATTATTTCTAGTTGTGAGTTATGATTCCTTAAATTTTTTATTTCTTCCTGCGCATCCATGAGATCATTATTCACTGTTAACTAATAAGTTTACAGTTTTTAGTTCTTCTATTAAGTCAACATTTACATAAGTCATATTTATTGTCACATAACATTTTAAAATTTCTGGCTATGCCAGACAAAACAGGTGACATTGTCATGATACAATATTACTTAAACTAAATTATAAAAAAAGTACACGTTAAGACGGTCTATCATTCAAAAACTCATCTACACTGTAATAGTTTTTAATCAACGAAAATTCAGTCACTTTGTCTTTGAAAGATTTTGATTCTATCAGTGATTTATAGTACACCGGCAAATTGTTGAATAATTTTGTTCCCATATAAGAAGGTGTTTTTTCTGAGAGATTAATTCTATGAATAGGATATTGAAAATCATTACGAAATCTAGTATTATACATGTGATGATTATTTTCTCTAAAAAGTTTCTGAAAATTGGATTTTACATATAACAAACATTTAAGTATATATAGATTAGGGACAGTTAAAATTTTTAAATCTTTAAAAATGTTTTTGCATGAATATCTTGAAGGTTTAAAAGTCATAATTCTAAGAATCCTTTTTTGTAATTTAAAAAGTTTCTGAGCATCAGAAGTAACTCCCTATAGCTCAATTCCATATTGCAAAATAGAGGAAAATAAAGCATGGTAAACCATCAGTCTTGTTTTTAAATCTACTACATTCCTTAAAACAATCATTTGGAAACACACAGAATTTAATTTTTTACAAGTATTGTGAATATGGTTTCTCCAATTAAAACAACTGTCCATGTAAAACTTTGCAGAAACTTTGCAGTGTTACCTACAGTGATATTTTCATTATCAAAACAAACAAAATCATCAAAATGTTCTCTAGACTGCACAGTTTGAAATTTTACTATTTGGGTATTGATTTGATTCATTTTTAAGCCGTTAATTTTGAACCATTTTGAAAGATCATGAAGGGCGTTATCTAAGGCTACTGTTAATTCCTGACTGTTTCTTGATTTAATAATAGCCGTAGTATCATCAGCATACAATAATAAACTACGTGAAACATTTTTGGATAAATCATTAATGTAGAGTAAAAAAAGTAAGGGCCCCAATATGGAGCCCTGGGGCATTCCCATTATAATTTGTTCCCATTCAGAAGTATATTTAATGTTGTCTTTTGTTATAACTGTTCTTTGATATCGGTCACTTAGATAAGATTCTAGCCAATAGACAGCTGCCTCCGAAAAATTGTAAAAAGACAATTTACTTAGAAGAATTTTATGGTTTACACAATCAAAGGCCTTGGACAAGTCACAGAACACCCCAAGAGTGCTCTGTGACCCATCCAAGCCCCGTGTTATTGTATCTACAAATTGAGCCACAGCGGAAATGGTACTTCGTCCCTTTCTAAAACCAAACTGTTCATCCACCAATACCTTATTTAATTCAAGAAAATAAGATATCTGATTAAAAGCCGCTTTTTCAAAGATTTTGGAAAACGAAGGGAGAACCGAAACAGGTTGATAGTTATCCGGATTTTGTTTTGCACCCTTTTTAAATAATGGCATTACTTCAGCAAACTTTAAGAATTTTGGAAATGTGCTACTTAAAAAAGATTGATTTACAATTATAGACAATGGCTCGGCCACAAAGTCAGTCACTTCTTTTATGATACTAACAGAAATCCCGTCCCAACCAGCAGTTTTCTTATTGTTCAATGACTTAATTATTCTAACAATTTGCTCGGGTGTAACAAAATTAAAGTTGAAATTTGAAAAATTGCATTTGATCGATTTCTTTACTAATTCTATTGCCTTATACTGATCAAATTTAACCCCCATAACTTTTCCCGCCTCAATAAACTTAGAATTAAAATGGTTAACAATACATCTACCGTCTGAAACCGAGTCACTGTTGATCACTACGTCAGGGAAAGATTGGTTTGATTTTTCACAACCAAGCTCAGCTTTAACTACAGACCAAGCTGCTTTGTTCTTATTAGGAGCCTCTTCTATATAGCTACAGTTATACATTTTTTTAGCTTGATTGCATACGGATCGAAACAATTTTTTATACAATTTGACATTGTTAGTAAAATTAACATCGACAGATTCCTTGGCTAATCTACTTAAAATTCTTTTCCTGTGACTAGATATTTGTATTCCTAACGTAACCCACTTCTTTTCCGCTATTTTCATTTTGGTCTTCACTGGTTTAAAAGGAAAACATTCCTCAAATATCATTTGAAATAAGCCAAAGAAATAATCACAGTTGTGCTTAAGGTCATTATTGTAATTAATACTCCATTGTACTTTACTTATGGAACTGATAAATAGTCAATAGTCAATAGTCAAATATCTTTATTCATTCAGAAGTACAGTGTACAACATTTGAACAGTGTCAATATATTACAAGTGATACAATACGTTCAAGCCTTTCTAAACATAGATATATATCTTTTACTCTTAGCATGGAAGAGTGAGGTGGAAAAATTCATCCAGTGTGTAAATGGCTGCATCTATCAAATACTCCTTCAGTTGTTTTTTAAATTTTGTTTGATTTTTTTTCATTCAAAATATGTTGCGGTATCTTTTTCAAAAATTTGCCTCCCGCATACGATGGCCTTTTCTCATAAAATTGTAATCTATGGTGACTACAAACGGACTCATTCTTTTTCCTTGTATTATATTGATGAATGGGATGAACAGAAACATTATTTGCCAATTTATTTCTTGCTACTAAAATTGAGTCAAAAATATATTGCCCATATACAGTAAGTATTTTTAACTGTTTAAAATATTCTCTAGCCGAATCATTATGTTTTAGTTTAAGGATTATTCTTATAGCTTTCTTCTGAAATTTTAATATCCTATCGAGATTTTCTTTTTTTGTTGCACCATATAGGCAAATTCCAAAAGAAATTATGAGAATGAATATGTGCAAAATAAATATTCTTGAGGGTTATTAAATTGCAATGAAAGGACATTTTTGAAAGAGCATAGATTCCAGAATTTATTTTGGTCAGTACTTTACTTACATGCTCATTCCAATTTAAGTGTTGATCTATTGTTAGTCCTAAAAAATGTGTACTTTCTTTCTGTAAAATGAAATTAGAGTCATACATTATCACTGGTTCATTACCACTTTTATTTTGTGCTGTTTTAAATGTAACAAAATTTGTTTTTTCATGGTTTAGTATTAAATTTTGATTTAATAAATAATTGCCTAAATTCCCAAGTTCTATGAAAGCTGTCAATTCCGTTTGTTCAAGAGTTGGGGATGATATCATTAAACTAGAATCATCAGCATAAAGGCACAGTTTACTGCTCGGTTTACATGTCAGTGTGTTATCTATGTCCTTCAAATAGCATAAGAATAGCAAAGGCCCCAAAATAGACCCTTGCGGAACGCCAAATTTTATTGTTTCTATTTTTGATGCAGCTTTAATAATTTTATTGTTTGATACATAACTGATTTCAACAAATTGTGTTCTATTGGTCAGGTAAGAATCAAACCATTTTACTGAATTTTTGGAGACCCCTAGAGATGATAATTTTTGTTAACAGTATAGGATATTTCACACTGTCAAAAGCCATGGTTAAGTCCATGAATATTCCTGTTGTATTTTTACCTCTGTCAACAGACTCGATCACTGCCTCTAAAAACGAAACAGCTGCAGAGGTGACTGACCTTCCAGATCTAAACCCATGCTGAATGTCATCTATTAAATTGAATTTTTCAAGGAATGAAGGTAATTGTTGTTGTACTATTTTTTCATAAATTTTTGAAAAGGTTGGTAATAGAGATACAGGTCGATAATTAGCGATACTTTTCCTGTCATCTTTCTTATGTATAGGTACGATTCTTGCTTTTTTCAATTGATCTGGGAATGAACCAGTAATAAAAGAAGAATTGATCAGGTGGCATAAAATCTTACTTATTTCATATTTCACACCTTTCAGGACACTAACAGGTATTTCATCGTACCCACTGGAGTTTTTATTTTTCAGTGAACCTATTATGTTTTCCACCTCATTTTCATTCACTGACTTAAAACTAAACTTGGTCACCAACACATTTGAACTACTGACAGGGTCTGGCTCTATACATTGTACATACATATTTCTATTTGGGTCAATATCTTCCACCTTATTTACAAAGTAATTGTTAAATAAATCTGAAACAATTTTGGGGTCATCAATGGTATTTGTGCCAATAGTCAGAGCAATATCCCTGAACCGATTTTGGTTGTTATTTTTAGAACCAACTTCTGAGTTTATAATTTTCCAAACAGTTTTTTGGATATTAGAGGATTTACTGATTTTGTCCTCATAGTGTTTTGTTTTAGCTTGATTTAATTCTTTCCTAAACAGATTTTTTTCATTTTTTAATATAGTCCTTATTTTATTTACTTTACATTTTCTAAATTCTTTTGTCATACGTATTAGTTTAGACCTCTTAGATTTTAGTTCTTTAGTTAGCCAATGATTCTTTTTGTTGTTTTTAGTTATAAGGGTTTTTGGAAACGCCATATTAAAATAAAAAATAATTTTTTCATGAAAAGTATCGTATTTTTTTTCAATGGGTGAAAAATATACATCTTCCCAAAGTTCATTTGATAATAAACTGGAGAAGTATTTGATGTTTTCACTAGAGAACTTACGTATTTCTTGCTTCAAGGGCTTCTTTTTAAATGTGTTTAAGTTTACAGGATTTAGTATCAATATTTGGCCATCATGGTCCGACAAACATGTAATTATCCCTTCAATTGTGATATTACATGAGTCTATCTTGTTAATTAGAAAATTGTCAATAGCTGTTTCAGTACTTTCAGTTATTCTTGTCGGAAAATCAACTAGATATTCCATGTTGTGGCTTTTTAAAGTGTCTTTAAGTAATTTGTGTTTATTATCATTTTTTAAAACATCAACGTTTACATTATTTAGATATAAAGTTATTTACATTTTTTTTAGAAAAAAATCCTACGTTTTAAAGAAGTTTTAAAATGCTTTTTCTTATTATCTACGGTTTCACATAGTGAAATAAACACAGATCTGTGGTCAGATAAACCAGTTTCAATATTCATGTACATGTTGTCATACCTATGCATTCATGTACAGTTTCAATATACATGTTGTCATACCTATGGATTTTACTTTAAGAGTAATTATATATTGTCTATGCAGGAATTCTTAGTTGGCGTAATTCTTGTTGGTGATTCAATATTAATACAAAAGCCAAAAATCTCTATATTAAAAAAATCAGTTCTTTGTTGTGGAAAGGTACATGTATCCAATATGTCGATGTTGAAGTCACCGACGATATAAATATTTTTTGAACTTATTTCTTTCTGAAGTAAAATGAACAAATTTTCTAATTTCTTTAAAAAAAGCTTATAATTTGAGGAACATGGAATTTCTATAAATGGAAATGATAACAGAATTGAAGCTAATAATTTCAACGCACGACATTTCAAACACTAATTCTTCATTAAAAATACAAAGATCATTTCTTTCCATGAAATTTAAGTTATTTTTATAAGTAAACATGAGCCTCCATGACCACAATTTTTTATACAGAAGTGGGCAGCAACAGTATAATTTTCAAAGCTATTTAAAATGTTAATCTGATTTGTCTTTAGCCAATGTTCATTCAAGCTAACTACAGATATATTAGAATTGTGCAAAAGTAAAGCCAACTCATTCTTTCAGTTGCCTTCCCCTTTTTGTTGCATACATCATTCGGTAAACAAGAACTTTAAGACAATTTTACAAGAGATTTTTCAATGTTTTTGTATTCTTCAATTGTTAATTTGGCATATCTTAAATGGAACCACATAGAGAAGTTGTTTGTACACAGAACTGCCTTACTACATTTGCTAACATTCTTGCCACATAGTCCACAAGGGTATTTTATTTTATTTTAGTCATTTTATTGTATGTCTGCACTTTATAATATTTTGTAATGTGGTACACAAAATAACGTGATATACACAAAATAATATAGATCTGCCGCAGTTACTTTTATTAATGTAATTTGATTTGTTTTAATTTAAGACAAAAACATACAACAACAGGGGTAGATTGATCCAAGGTCAGTAAGTCAAACAAATTGACAGGTGAGATATGGCAGGTAAATATTATGTAACTGTGGGTCAAAAGATAAGGCAGCCAGTAATGTCCACAGTCCACCTGTTCCTTATCTGAGATCTGATAACAGATCCTTCCACCTGGCTTGTCTTCAGATATTTGCAGGATAATTTATCATCATTACCTTTATCATTATCACCTTACTGTTGAACACTTTGGCACTTTTAAAATTTAAAGTCAGAATTTGGTTCACTAATTTCTACTACACAGAAACTAGTAAAACTTTTTTGAAAAATATATAATTTACTTATTAAAACTGTAAAAATAACAGGAGCACTCTTAACACTGAACTTCTCCATGTGGGTCTCCTCCACTCTTTCAAAACTGGATCCATCCGCCATAATAATGCTTTCTAATAAAATTTTTAATTTAGATAGTAACGAGATCAGGGTTTGGGCCCACTCCCTATCAAGAACATTGAAAAATGCCTTTGTCGTCGATAGACACACAAAAAAGATTGATATATATATATTATTTTCTTATTCTTAAAATAGAACCTAGTGGACCTGTTGCTCTAAATCAAGCAAAACAAACTTTTATTGTTTATATCAGTTCTTACTGTTTACTGTATATATTTGTCTTACTGATGTTCTTACTGTTTACCTGTATTTTACTGTATCATCACCTGTTTTAGAATGCAGCTGAATTCAAACTAGTCTCCATGTTATATTTATAGGAAAAAATTTAACTTAGAGGGTGTCCTGTGCCCTTCAGCAAAACAGTTTTGGAAATTGAAAACCACTTTGGACAACTACGAATTTGGGTCATTTAAGCGAATTTCCCCTATAGGGGAATCAATTACCGTAGTCGGCATGGTAAGACTTAGGCCCGGGACCTTGATAACTTTTTGTTTTGAGGTCCCCAGATGCCAAAAACACCATTTGTTTAAAACTGTATATATATATATATATATCATAGAACTCTATTAATACACCTGGAACGCTCGGGCTGTGTCAAGAAATCGGTCTTTACCCCCACCCCTTCTTAGGCACTCACAGCCGCTCAGTGGATTTCAGCATTGTGCGCTCTATCGTTTACACGCTTTTGCGCCTCGCCATATTCATGTAATTACAATAAAGTGTATATATTATTGATCTGCATGAACTACAGAATCTAACGGTATAAACTTCTTGTAGTTTGGTAATTTAATTTATTTGTAGTAATGAAAACTATTTAGTGTTTTAAAAGTGTGACACGAAAAAGTCTGTAAGCGTAAACTTTTTTTGTTTTGGGGTTGAAAAGAAAATTCCAGCGGAAAAGTTGTAGATAATTAGTTGATCCACAATTTTTATCCCAAACTTTTTTTCATAAGTTGATTTATTTGATCTGAAAAGAAGGTATTAACGTTTCCCGCGCTCAAACCGATTCGCGCCGCACTCATTCCAGCTAACTGACGCGACACTTTGCTATACAACACGAATTTGGTTGTATTAACAAGCTGAACTATGACTTATTATTTTACAGGCAGTAAGTGGTCTATGGTAGCCACTCTTGTTTTTATTTTGGAAATAGATATTTGTTTCATTACCGCTGTTTTGTATTAAATAAACTGAATCACAAGTGGAACCAACATATACGGTAGCATGTAAAATGACACAGGGAACAGTTTAACATTCAAAATTATGTTGAAACCCAATTTTAAACGATATTTTATTACAATATAAGACTATACAGTTGCTCTTAGAGATCTTAGTGTGATTAAATAAAATTAACTTGTTCAGTTTCTGCCTTAGGCCCATTGATGCTTTATTTTCTTCCATGGATCGAGTCCGAGCTAAATCATGGCATCGTACTTTGAAAAACAAATAGCAAATCTTTTTTACAAGCTGTAACTCATGCCGATCATCGTCAGGGGAGGTGATCGGATAGGAACAAATTTATTGCACTGTTTACAAATGCATGAATTCCGCACGATTTACTTACATTGGAAATTACATTTTAAAATTAAGTGATGATATTTTTAATATGTAAGTCTATGAACTGGAAATAATATAAGTTAGTTGTAAAATAGTTGACTTAACTCCGCTCCCTTTCTTCGCACGATTGCTGCAGTTGAATGCTACACAGCTTGTTGGCATGATGAAATAACAGCATCACTTATAAATACATAGTCGTCAACCACCTTCTAGAGTTTGAGACATACTGAGATATAAGCAAAAAATATTCCTCAACTTAAAAACATGGGAACGGATATCATGGAATAAAGGATGTTTCCGGCGCGGGACAGCGACACGACGCGACGGCGGCGGTGGCGATGTTGAAAGCGCGCATTTAGCCTTTAAATGTAAGAAAACTACAGACTGTATAAACAAATGTTTCAAATAAAAGTTGCTATTCAACTCATTTTCAACATTTTTCTCGCTTGAAGTTTGTTTCTACCCCAAAAATAAAAAAAGTTTACGCTTACTAACTTTTTTATGTTCCAATTTGTTTAGCTAATTATATTTTGTATTTTTATAATTCTGTTAACTGACTTATCTGTAAGTTGTTTACTCCGTTAGAATCCTCAGTTCTTCCAGATAATAAATATACAAGTTTCATTAGAATCGGATGATCCCTGTGCGATGGAGGAGCGTGTTAATGAGTGCGCGCATTAAAATATTTGCCGGCAGAAATCGCTCAGTTGACGAAGTTGCCTAAGAAGTGGAGGGGGAAGGACCGTTTTTCGCATCAAAAACTCCACTGCGCTAGCATTCCAGGTGTATTAATAGAGTTCTATGATATATATATATATATATATGTATATATGAATAATCAAATGAAACATTTTTCAACTGAGTACCCTTAAGGAATTTCTTTATTTTTATTTTTATTTTTAAGACTACATGTTTCGGGACATAAGCCCATCATCATGGTCAACAAATACCTAACCTAGTTTTATGATATTAAAAATATTACAAAAACAGACATATGAGGAAATTACTTAGCAGATGTTTCACTTTGATGAACAAGTTTTTTATCTATATCTATTCTCATTTTCCTTAGCTTTTCAAATATTGGATTACTTGTATTAATTTGAGTATTTAGTAATTCTTGAGGCATTTCTTTGTGAGCGATAAAGATATTCAATTCTTCTGCTGAGTTCATTTTCAGCTTAAACTATACCACCCGAAACAACACATTTAAAATGATTGACAAATACTCTCAAAAAGATTCCAGAAGAAAGAATGATTATACTCAATCCGGACTTTACAAAATTCAGTGCTCAGATTGCAACAAATTTTACATTGGACAGACAGGTAGATCATTTCAGTTAACCACATTTATGTTTAAGGAACATATACAAGCACTAAGAAGCAATAACAAAACCTCAATGAAATCCAATTTTGCTGAACATCTCCTGACAACAAACCATAGTTATAAGAACATAGACGAGAATTTAAAGATAATAAACTATATGTCCAAAGGTGAGAAAATGAACTCAGCAGAAGAATTGAATATCTTTATCGCTCACAAAGAAATGCCTCAAGAATTACTAAATACTCAAATTAATACAAGTAATCCAATATTTGAAAAGCTAAGGAAAATGAGAATAGATATAGATAAAAAACTTGTTCATCAAAGTGAAACATCTGCTAAGTAATTTCCTCATATGTCTGTTTTTGTAATATTTTTAATATCATAAAACTAGGTTAGGTATTTGTTGACCATGATGATGGGCTTATGTCCCGAAACATGTAGTCTTAAAAATAAAATAAAGAAATTCCTTAAGGGTACTCAGTTGAAAAATGTTTCATTTGATTATTATTATATTAGTAGCCCTAACAAATGAATGCAATATATATATATATATATATATATATATATATATGTGTGTGTGTGTGTTTGTGTGTGTCCGTGGGTGCGATAACTCTCGTAAAAATGGTCCGATTTTGATGAAATTTGGTACAAACATGTAAAGCAACATTTATGACTTTAAGTTCGAAAAAAGCCAGATCGCTCTAGCCAAAGGGGTATTTTTGGGGGGTGTTGTCCCCCCAAAAATAGGGTTTTTGAGTTAATTATCTATACAGTGGTAATGGACGGGTAGTAGTTATATCTGATAATCTTGATGAAAAATGTAAATATTCTGTATATTTTAATAAACATAAACTTTAAACACAAATCAACTAGATTGTGACAGTGTTGAAAGTAATTTATAATTAATGTTAATCTAAATGGTATAAGTAACAAAAAGTTAGTAGATTTGTTCATAAATCACAAAGCATTTACAGAATCTAGCGCTAGAGTGATCTTGTCAAGTATTTCGAACGGCCAGGAGTTTTTACTTAAAAGGTTTGCAAATGAAGATAAAAATTGCGATTCAAATGAGCAAAATGATAGTTTTTCAAGATACACCTATAGCTCGGTTGAATAGGACAAAACTGTACTGTGAGAGTATGTCTTGTGATAATAATTATAACCTTCAATTAACAAAACTAAGGAAATGGCTAAAAAACAATTGTATTATTGAAGCTGAATTTTTGGATATTACTTACAAGCACTTTAATAAATTGGAAAGAAAACAATATTTTGTTGAAAGGCCCTCCATCCATCCATTCCATCTGAGCTGTAGTGTTCATGAGGAGCGTGCACACGACAGCTCAGATCATGGTGAAAGGATGTGTCTTCACTCCTTGGGACAAAGGAAAATGGATATATAACTATATGGTTTTAAAACAAAGGGATAGGTTGAAAATGGAAATCAACCTGTTTTCCTGGATTTGGATTATATTTTGGTATTTTACTGGATAGTCTGAAGGTTTTACAACAAAAGAATAGAATGTAGGTAGTGTTAATGTTAATAGAGATTTAAAAGTGATAAACACAGTTAAAATTGATAAAAATTACTAAATACTATGTACAAAATATGCTTTTAATGTTATTAGGATTGACGTAAGGCCTTATATACAGATGATGTGACCAATAATACAACAGATTTTAACAAAAATATACCACAGGTCTAATTACAGTTTATAGTAAATATTAGCAATGTTTTCCCCCGCTCCTGGGGGGTTTAAACAGTGGTCTTCCACGCTCCCGTGGGGGTTTAGCTGCCTGATAAATCATTGAAGCCCTTAACATGGTCGTGCCATAGGTACTACGACAGGGACCTGGGGGCAAAGCCCCCCACAGGGGTCTGGGGGCGGAGCCCCCAGCGAGCGAAGCGAGTGTCAAGAGTATACGTTTGGCCGACAGTACCCTGTAGAAACAACCACCAAAAATGAAATACTGTACTTAAAATATCACAAATTATGCAAATGTACTTACATATATATATAAAGTTGTTAGCGACCACTCAAAATGTGTATAAGGGGTTACGTTATAGGAACTTCTATGGGTAGTTCCGGGCTTATGTTTCACTGTGCGGGTCAAGCTAATGAACCCGCCATAGGACTGTTATTTGACTTTTCCATAGGAAATTCACTAATAAATCAAAAGCTTGATGATCTGATCAGCTGCCTAGTGAGAATCACAGAGTTGGGATTACAATCAGCTGTTTGTTTTAAACAAAACATACTATAAATCCCATCAAAATGGTTTGTAGACACTTACATTTTGTACCATTTAACCCATTGAGGTAGTAATTTTATTCTATTTGTAGTAGCCTATAACGGGAATTGATTGGTGCTGCACTCTAGTAGCAAAATATGTAACTAATGACCGCGGGCGTCTACGGTTCTATCCGCTAGGGGCGCGGACTGACTGAAAACCCTTAATATCGCTGCCAGGCCTTTGGTCGTGTTAGCTGAGTTGGCTACGTCGTGGAAACACCTTGGCCAGGTGGCGATACGATGTTCGTGGGTTCGATTCCCGCACACGACCAAAACTGACCAGTTGTGCAACTCTCAATGAGTTAACCGGTCTGTGGCAACGTTGGTGGGAGGGCCCAAGTAAAATTAACGGTGGCAGGCTTGCTTGGAAGTTGACGGGATCGGTTAATTCTTTGAGACTTGCACATGGTCAACACTGATTTTGCTAATTTTTACTTATGTCTACTGTGTGTGTGCCAATGCGACTCTCTAAACTGAAAGAAAACAATATTTTAATTAAAATATGCCATTAGTCCATTTAAAAACACCAATTTTATACTCCAATTCACACGTTAATAAAATTACAAGTAAGGAACGAGACCTGCTCGTATGTCTACGCCAATGGGTTAACAAACTTAAAAGGAGAAATTGGGAAAATTATGACAGTTTCGGGAAGTGTCGGAATGTTTTAGCTTCAAATTGGTATAAATTCCATGACCACACGTTACGTAGTTTTCTCAAACTAAGGCTGAGTTCCTGGTCAAAAGTTCTCCCATATGAATAACATTGGGAAATTTAAATCATTAAACCAACTTAAAAAGAGAAAATGATAAATCTGACTGGGGAGTATCGGAATGATTAAACTACAAATTGGAACAAATTCCATGACTACACACTGCCTTGTTTTCTCAAACTAAGGACGAGTTCCTGGTAAAAATTTCTCCCATATGAATAACATTGGGAAATTTGAGGACTTTATAATCATTAAACAAGCATAAAGGGAGAAAATGATAAATCTGACAATTTTGGGGATTATCAGAATGTTTTAAGCTTCAAATTGGTACAAATTCCATGACCACACATTGCCTGGTTTTCTCAAACTAAGGCCGAGCTCCTCAAAATCCTCGATACAAATTCTCCCATATGAATAACATGGAGAAATTGTAGGACTTTACACTTTGTATCATTTATCCAACTTAAAGGGAGACAATGATAAATAAGCTGACAATTTTGGGGAGTATTGGAATGCTTTAGCTTGAAATTGGTACAAATTCTATGACTACACATTGCCTGGTATTCTCAAACTAAGGCCGAGTTTCTTCAAAAATATTCTCCCATTTAAATAACATGGAGTGATTTTTTTACGTCAATATTTTAAAAACTAAAGCGGTAGTTTTGAGTTTTACATTTTTCTGTTAACCTGCAGTGTAAAAGCTTTAAAATGACACATCGATTGTCCAAATTGGTTGAAAAATAACGACGTAATGGGCCGAAATCGAAATTCCTTAGCTAATTAATTTATGAGATAAGATAATAATATACTTCGTAAAAAGTTAATCTTAAAGAGATTCATAAAATTTTAATTACTCTCTATCAGAATAACATGGGGGCTGAGTACGCAGGTTTGCTGCAACATGGAACGCAAAATATGGAAATGCAAATATGGTTTATACAAATATCAATATGACTCAACTACCTGAAGCCAACTAACAAGTTTCATCAATATTATTCATAAATAATTGAGATTTGCCATTTTAATTATCTCCATAAGAATAATATGGGAACTGAGTATGCAGGTTTGCTGTAACAAGGAACAGGATTTGTATGGAAATATTAACAGATCTCAACTAGATGAAGCTCAACATACCAACTTTTATTAATTTATATTCATAACTAGGCGATACATAATATTTTACTTATTCCCAATAAGAATAACATGGGGGTTGAGTAAGGTACGCAGGTTTGCTGCTACAGGAACCATCAGTAATTCTTTTTGCAAATAACAAAAGACCATAACCAGATGAGGTCATATACGAAGTTTCGTCGTTATGGTAAACGTCCATAAATAAGCGAGATATAAAACTGTTTTTATTCCCCATAAGAATAACATTAGACAACGTAGTGTGTTTAGCAATTTCAATATATCTGTAACCCATTAACGTAGAGCAATGATTAAAACACCAAATTGTGTATTTTTTTAAGCTGAATCCAATGGTAAAAATAAAAGTTTGACTATTAACCCATTGGAGTAGACATACGAGCTGGTCTCATTCCTTACTTGTAATTTTTTAAACCTATGAATTGGAATAAAAATTTGTGTTTTTAAATGGATTAATAGTTATGTTCATTAAAATACTGTTTTCATTCAGTTTTTAGAGTCGCATTGGCACACACACACACAGGAGACATAAATAAAAAGTAGCAAAATCAGTGTTGACCATGTGCATCTCACAAAGAATTAACCGAAACCGTCTACTTCCAAGCAAGCCTGCCACCGTTTGTTTTACTTGGGCCCTCCCACCAACGTTGCCACAGAACGGTTGACTCATTGTGAGTTGCACAACTGGTCAGTTTTGGTCGTGTGCGGGAATCGAACCCACGAACATCGTATCCACACCTGGTCAAAGTGTAGCCAACTCAGCTAACACGACCAAGGGCCTAGCGGTTTTTTCAGTCAGTCCGCGCCCCTAGTGGATAAACCGTAGTCGCCCATGGTCATTAGTTACGTATTTTGCTACTAGAGTGCAGCACGAATCAAATCCCGTTACAGGCTATTGCGAATAGAATAAAATTACTACCTTAATGGGTTAAAAAGACTATAATTAAACAAAATTTAAAAAATCATTTTTGGGTTACAAAACACCTTCGGATGGATCAATCCGTCTGATTTTCAAACTTTAAAATTTTGTTTTACACGTTTGACAAATTTTTTATTAGCATGTTATGTGTTGTTATTACTTACCGTAATACGGCCTTGCTGCATGGAACCTTTTGAATAACATCGTTTCAGATGAAGTCGAAGAAGTAATGGAACGAAAATTCGCACGGATAAATAACAAATTAGACGCACTAAAACTAAAAAGCAGCCATGTTGGAGAAATAAAAGGAACAGACACACCACATCAGTTTCAGAAGAGAGTTGTAAATTTAACAGATATTCAATTTTGTAAAGAAGAAAAGGATCTATTAGAATATGGTTTAAAACGCGATTTTGCCATCAACAAAAAAGCAGAAAACAATCTTTTAGCCACGGAAATAGAAGCTAACATCAGAAGACTTAAAAATATGGATCAAATCACCATACGGCAGGAAGTCACAAAAGATATCCCGACCGACAGAAAAGAAGATTTGAGGAAATGTGTTGTAATAAAAAAGAAGATAATAATGCCATAGCAGTTAAAGCCGACAAAAGCAATGCCGTAGTAATAATGGAAAAAGATGTGTATATCAGGAAAACGGAAGAATTCATTAAAGAAAACAACTTCAAAGAATTGCCAAAAGATCCCACAGAGAAATATCAATATCAAAAGGAGCTCACTGACGCTGTGAAAAAATGTACCAAGGTTATTACTGACATTTTAAACTCTAAAGCACCTGTAATGAGGGGAATCCCAAAAATCCATAAGAAGAACGTACCAATCAGACCTCTTGTAAACTTCAAATGTGCTCCTACAAACAATGTATCAAGAATAATAGGAAGTTGACTTAGTAGTGATCTAGAGCTTGAATATAAATACAATGTAAAAAATAGTTATGATCTTGTTGATAAAGTTATGGGGATTAATGTTAGTGAAAATAGTAGGCTAGTTTCATTTGATATTTCAAATTGATATACAACTATTCATGTGAATGAAAAGATTGAACTAATCAAGGCTAGACTCATACGTAATAAGTTGGATAATGAGTATATAAATCAGCTTGTAAAATTGCTCAGAATTGCATTGAAACAAAACTATTTTAGGTTTAACAATCGATTTTATACACAAACTCATGGTTTAGCCATAGGTAGCCCCCTTTCATCAATGTTATCAGAAGTATTTTTGCAACATAATGAGGAGATAATTTTGGAAAAGTTGAAGAAAGAACATGAAATAATAATGTATGTCAGATATGTGGACAACTTGTTATTTTCAAGGAAACCAAAGAAAAGGAAGCGGAACGAATGATGAATTATTTAACGGTCATCATAAAAAGTTAAACTTTACTAGAGAGTATGAAGAGAACGGCAAGATAAATTTCCTAGATCTCAAGATATCAAGAAGAAATGATGAGCTAGGTTTGACATATACAGAAAGCCTACACAGACGGATACTACAATCAACAACAAGTCTATTCATCCCACCAGCCACAAGGCCACTGCATTCAGATCGATGTTATATAGAGCCTTCAAGATTCCTCTAAATGAAGATAACAGAAGAAGCGAAATAACAATTATAAAGGCGATTGCTCGAGCCAACAGATTCAACCCGACAATAACAGACGAAATTGGAGCAAAAATCCAAGGGAAATAAAGAACCAAGAAAAATTGCATAGAATAACAACATTAGACTGAAGAAAAGAAATATCTAGTAATTTTCACAGGAACTAAGATACAAATAAAGGTCGCAAATGATCATCGATTCAAGAAATATGGAGTTAATATAGCCTACGGAGCGCAAAACACCATGAACAAAATACTAAATCCCAAGATAGAAGATTGTAAGAAATTTGACATGCCCGGCATTTACAAAATTAATTGTAACAACTGTGATCACCTTTATATTGGTCAAACTGTTAATTTTGTTAAAAGATTTAAGAACCATGTATCAGCTTGGAAGAACAGGAAACCGGAAAGATCAAACGTAGCGAAACATCTTTTAGAAAACGGCCACACCATAGGGAAAATAGAATAAAACCTCAGCATCCTCAAGAATTGTAAAAAAGGAAATGAAATGAATACATGGGAAGAATTGTTTATATTTCAAGAAAAGTAAGAGCTAAGGATAGAGATAAATGAACAAGTTAACTTTGACTCTGGTGGCACATTTAGGAACCTGTATCCGGAACTTCCGGTAACCAATAGGATATAAGCAGGGACGCCATTTTGATTCTGTCAGTTCTCTCCTTGGCCTGATGATGACCGGTGTGACTGGTCGAAATCGATAGCCTTGTACCATCTTTTATACATGTTTACCGTCTGTATGTGAAACAGTATAAGTGTAAATATATTCTTAAGTGTTGTAAGACGTCTTTTATTACATCCCTTAAGTTACACGTTTGAACCAAATTTAATCAAAATCTGACCATTTTTACGAGAGTATCACACCCAAGGACACATAAATAAGACATCGTCCCCCCTGGCGGGCTCGGGCCCTGGGGTAGTTGTCTCCCCGCCCCCGAGTATGGCCCTGGGCCTAGGTCTTACCATACCAACTACGGAAGTAGCTTCTTCCCTATAGGGGAAATTCGCTAACCCCAAGAAATTACTTTAATAACAAGGAATAAATTATATTTTTGATTTGTGAAGTAATGAAAGACTTTATCAGTAAATCTTTGTATCTTGCATTTAAACCAAACAGTCATATATCTTGCATTTCCTTTTTACTGATGAAGGAATACACTAAATAATTTGTTCACATCCTTAATACTTTGTTTTTTCACTTAAATTTCCAAAGTTTTAGCATTAGAAATATAATTGCCATATCATGGACGGCATTGAGTTGTTTTATTGGTTGATAAAAAATGGAAAACTGCAGATTTATATTTAAATTAAGTTAGCTGTAGAGAGGATATAGTTATTATAACACAATGATCTATCATTGGAAACAAAAGTACCAGATAGCAAGTAATATTTAAATAAATGTTCATTCATCCTCCCTCTGAAAGTTTGAACTAGAACACCGCAAATTCAATCTCGGAAGATCCGACTCCTTGCTTAGTCCCTAAATACTCCTTTGGATGAAGCGATCTAGGTGGTTTTCAAACTTCAATTCTTAAATGTTGCTTTACATGTTTGTACTAAATTCATCAAAATCGGACCATTTTTACAAGAGTTATCGCAACCACAGACACATATAAATATAGTTTTGAACGAATGGTGTTTTTGGCATCTGGGGACCTCGAAATAAGAGTTATCATGGTCCCGGACCTAGATATTACCATGCCGACTATTTTAATAGCTTCTTCCCTACAGGGGAAATTTGCTAAAAGGTGTTTATTACTCAGAAACAGCACTTTATAGAAAAAGATGAATAAGCACACTGAATTATGCAGCCCGTTTTTTTTTTTTTTGGTATAGGTAAATGTTTTATGTTGCCTACAATATACACCAGAATATAGGTACCTAAATTTGTGTCTATTCCTTTGTACACAGTACAGCGAACATCAAAGAACTTTGGGCTACTGTTACTACAAACAATTTGCTTCCAACCATATGTAAGTACCCTAATTTTCATAATTGGATTTATTTCAATATTCATTCTTGCTATGATACGAATAAAATACTCCCGTTTCAGCAAACCTGCAAACTCAGCGAATTTCCAATGAAAATATATGTACTAAGCCACTGGACCCCAAAAAGTGATATTAAAAATATTAATTATTCTCCATAACAATAACATTGGAGATGAGAACGCAGGTTTGCTGCAACAAGGAACACAAAATAATGGGTTTTTATGCAAATATCAATATAACCCATTGAAGTGAAGTCACATACCAAGTTTCATCCATATACATTCATAAATAATCTGTATGTACTTCACCGACCCTACTCAGTTTTAAGGGTTTGTTTTCATTATTACTTTTCTTAAATAAACACATAATTGTTTTATGATACCCAGTGTATTGTGATACGTTGACTACAAGCGAGCAAGCGTTTTTAAAAATTTAGATTTTTTTTTAATTATTTGAGGTTTTGAGCTTTTTTATGGCAAAAAGTTTAGTGGCGCGGAAGATTGGAAACGAGATACATTTCCAGGATGATAATATATGAAATCAGTATTTTGAACTACACAAGTCTCTTGTCTGAATGTGTTCCATAGCTTGTCATTTCAGGGGATCAGCATAGCACGGAACCAGAAACATCGCAAACGCAACAACAAGCGAGGGAGCGAGGCGCACACGTATCAGTCTATCTTAGGACTATGGGGTAGGGAGGTTTTGGTTGATGGTGGGGGGCGGGGGCGGCAAATTTGGTCTTTGCACAGGCGCTGAAAAACTGACGGGCCGCCACTGCATACACATATTACGTAACACATTTTTTCGTCATTTCAGATCCCCCTCCCTCCCCCATAAACACACCATAACGCTTGACCATACCCCCCCCCACCAATGTGATACGTTTCTCAGTTGTTGTAGTTTTTAAAACAGCTCAAACCTTTTAAACATCGTTTTATTAGCAATTTTGAATATGGATTACAATGAATCATTCTACTTTAAATGACTTTCTTTTAACAATTTGTAATAAGTTTTCAGTAAAAATCAGGTAAAATGTAACAAATTTAATTTATAAATAAACTAATACAAATAAGCCAACAACCAACAACATAAAAAACTAAATATGTTGATGACACTGCGCAATACCATTGACTATAAATACTGAAGTAAATATAGTCAATGGCAATACTGTATAAAGTACTCCCTCCCCCCTTTAAGTGCACTACGTAATATGTGTATGGACCCTTACCTACAATTATTACACTGGAAAAAGATTCTTACATGGGTCTTCCGGCGACCAATATATGAGGATGCGTTCTTATCAATAACTAAAAGTGTTCATAAACTGTTTTCTATTTGTCATAAATCACACTATATTTTCTGCTTGGAAGTTAACAGGTGCAACTCCTATTTTTAAATCTGGAAATCCCAATTGATAGAAAATTCTCGTCCCATGACTATTTTATGGACACCAGCCAAGATTTTTGTGTTAATAATTTGTAGTAAGATGTATATATTTACAAACTCACTTATAACAAGACAGCAGCATGGAATTTTTGCTAAACGTTCAACTACCACAAATTTATTAAATTTCACTCATTACATCAGCTAGTGCATGTGTCGGTCAAGTCTAATGCCCAACCCCACAAATCCACCGAGCATGTGTAGGATAGGGCCACATGTTGGTCGACCTGCTTGATCCCAACAAGCTCGGCCATCATGTTCGATAGTGAATGGGGGGCTTAATGAACCACCCAACCTGACTCCCAGAAGATCAACTACTTTTTTGGGCCTTCCTCTGTCTCTCATCCAATAAAGAGATAAAGGCATGTTTTGCTCTGAGCAGCTGCTGCAATGACAGCTCAGCAATCGACGCTGAGAGACAGACACCAGGTGATGATCGTAAGATTGTTTTCCTTGACTCCAAAAGCAAGCGTCCACATTGTCAGTTGTACTACCACTGCTTTGAGTTGGGTGTTCACTAAAATTATGTGTTTTCATGCTTCCTATTGTAATACTTATTTGCGTGTTTGTATAATCATCCAAACATCTACTCAATGCACAAGTTTAATGTCTGGTGTTTCTACACTTGCTTTCAAAATCTAATTTACTTGCCATATGGATGCTAATGCTAGAAAAGGAAAGGGAAATCACAAAAACACTGCTTCCTGAGCTGTGTCTGCAAATATACGCAATGAACATTTAATGTAAGATAAACTAATGTAGTTAATATATTATTCAAGATTATCCTCATCACAATTATACATTTAATTAATTAAACAGTTTGTTTGATTCTATCATCAGTTAAACTACAAAAAGTATTGATTTTAATAGACATTTTAATGAATACTTAGATGAAAATCGGGACATTTAGGTGTCGCAAGAGTTTTTCAAGACAACAGGTCATACCTAATAAAATGGTACAATTTTTGTATTGGGTTTCTGGCCACCCTTTCCCACCAAATATTGTCCTTGGCTCGCTGATCTCTGTACAGTAAATGTATAAAATTATAAATTGCGGGGCAAGGTGCTAATGCCTCAAGCCATTTCTCATCCTCTTGAAAAGAAAATGTGAACTTTTCTACTTTGGGAGCACTCATTTTGCACTGAACACGTGTACAACATCTATAACTGGTCCAAGAGCGGTCGGGCCAGCATCCAACGCTGAACATGCTCGGAGAAAAACAGAACAATAGCAACTGGGTAAGAGCAGTAGCGCACTAAGATCACAGAGCGATCATCACAACAGCCGCTCCAAGCAAAATAGACCTTAAGCTTTCAATAATTTTTTGGAATTTTTTGGCTGGGATTCAACTTGAGGCTGATTTCTTGAGGACTCTGCTCACTCAAAGGCTTTACCTAGTAAGCCATGACATGAGATATTCTTCATTACTTTCTGCATCAACATAGTCAAAAGGCTTGCTTAAATTTGCTAAGGTTCTCATTACAGACTTGCCAGCATCAGCTGCAGTAATTTATTAAATCATCCAATGCCAATTTGGTGGATTTCCCTTCCTCAAACCATACTGCAAGGTAGCCTATAAGCGAGACCATTGATTTTGAACACAGAATAGGTGAACCGAGGTTATGGCCCATCTGTAACCACAAAAATACACCATATGAAACTAGTGCTACACAATCTCAAGAGAAGGTGCTGGCAACCAGCGTTTCAATCTGCGGAGTTTTTATCCCGTTTCCGGCATTATCGAAACTTCCGCCAGATTAAAACATTAATATTACTGATATCGCCCATCATACAATGTGAAAATTGACCTGTTTGAGGTATAAATGTTTAGTGTCAGGTTGTTTACATGGTGTTAATTGTTGTTACTTACTAAACATTTATAAATGACGGTATATTAATAGATATAATATTTATTTCATCAAAACCTTTTATTTTTTTTGCTCAGCCTAGTTATTATTTTTCCCGCAACATAGCAATATTTGCAGGTTAAGAAGAACATTATTGTTTTATATAATCGTATACAACTATAAAATGTAAGGTTTGTAAATCTTTAAAATAAAAGGCTTTAAAGCAGCGAATATCACAAACACATGGTTAGGCCCATTCTTCACACGTGCGACCAAATCGCCGCGTTTTTAATCGCTCGTAGAATGGGCCTTATATTAGTGCCTCTTTGGCATGAGCATGCGATGCAACATCGCGACAGTGTAAAATGAATGAGAAAAAGTCGTCGCCGTTGTATTTTGTTTTTGAGAATAGTTTGGACACTGTTTTCGTCGCCAGCAGAAGCGACATCAATCATATCACCGACAGAAGTTTTGTCGTCCAGCTGGAACGGAGCCTTAGTAGTTGAGTAGAATGAAGCAGAAACACTTATTTTAACCACAGAGAACAACAATTTGTTTCTCTGAATTCTCTTTTTCTCTCAAAGAAATCATTCTTTCTTCTCTGTGGTTCAACTTAAACTGTAATTAGTTTGAAAAACCCTCATCACAATTAATTTCTGTTGGTAAAATTTCCTGAAGTTGTACTTCAAGAATATAAACAAACAGAAGAGCTGGTAAAAGTAAATAGAAAACTATCTGATGCTGCAAGCGGGAAACATAATAATGTTTTCTGATCAAAAGCAGGATGAAAAGGGATTTTTGAAGGAGATTTAACGGGATAAAACGGGATTTATTTTATCTGAAGAGCGGGATTGTTATATTTGTTTAAGCCAGCAGCTGATAGAGTGGGCTGATTAGTGGACCAGCTGATCCGTATTTCTGGCTTTAAAAATTAACCAGTCTCGGGATATCTATTCTGGTATTCAAAATCAATGGCGGGACACGGTAATTTTTATCGAACAACTTAGAAAACAACAGACAATAATATAGGGGTGTGCGATGCAGCAATTTTATTTAAATTCAATGCAATGATGCGATTCAAAGAATTTTGATTCAAATGGATTCAATGCAATTTGATTCTATGTAATGTGACATGTTTTAATGATTAAAACTCAGCCTATACACCAATTTTTATGACCAACATGGATGATCTCTACCATCTTGGCCAAAGTCTAATTATAATTTTCTGATTTGATCAATTAATTCTTCTTTCATCCTATCTTGATCCGTCATTACAAAACTTTTGCAATAAAAACGCATAACTAAACTTAATTGTATTTACTTAAGTTTCAAAGGACGGACAAATACAAACGAGCGCCAAAGTTAAATAACGAGTGGCGATGTAGACAGTTTTGCCGGATCGTAAAATACCACTAACGTACCACGCCAGTTAAACTACTCTATTTTTAACAAAACACTATTTTACCCACCATAGGAAGTTTTTTTTTTACGTTATTCAAATAACTTACTGTTTATTATAAAATATCCCCGTTGCAGCAAACCTGCATACTCAGCGAATTTCAAATGGTACTTCACTAAGTCAAGAAGCCACTTGCCAACTTTCATCAAAGCATATTCATAAATAACCGTGACATATTTTATTTATTCTCCATAAGAAAAACATTAGGGCTGAGTATGCAGGTTTGCTGCATCAGGGACCACAAAAATCTGGTTTTCATGCAAATACCAGTGGATCACCACTAGATGAAACAAGTCCCAGGACTACCTTAAAACTGGTCTATACCAATTTTGAGGCTGACAATGGTTACAGCAAATGAAGTTATCATTTCATATGGTAAGTCTTTTGGCTGTCCATTATGACACACTTCCCTTTCACCTTTGATCCCTCCATTTGCAGGCTAGGGACAGAATCTCCGGGTTTGGTCCCCACCTGCCAACCTGAGAATGGATGGTCCCTGGCTGTTGTACATGGATACCCTGTCAGTTGAGTTGACCAGTTGGAGGGCGGAATGCAGGTCCTCTGTTTGAGAGCCTCATCCCAGCTGTCCCGGGGGCACGGGAGTTGGTCCTCTGAAGGGTCGATTTGGCTGAGGTCCCAACCCACCCTTTCCTTTCCTGCTATATCCTATCTTTCCGGTAACCTGCGCAATATTCCCGCTTGTGGAAGATGTGACTAGCAGCTATGCTGGGGTTTCCTAATCCGCAACAATGATGATAGATGAAACAACAAACTAAGTTTTACCAATTTATGTTCATAAACAAGCAAGACAGCATATGTTCTTATTCTCCATAAGAATAACATTATAGCTGCTGAGTATGCAGGTTTGCTGTCATGGGGATCACAAAAAATAGCATTTTTATGCAACTATCAGTAAACCCCAAGGGAGCGTCTCAAAACTCTGAGGTCTGTAAAAATCAACTAAATATTAAATTTATCATAACTCCGAGGTTTCATAATTCCGACCTTGAAATTTGAAAAATTTAGTTGACTTTTACATACCTCAAAATTATGAAATCTTGGAGTTTTGAAACCAACCCAAACCCAAAGATATGAAGCCACATACCAAGTGTCATTAATATATGTTCATTAAAAAGCGAGATATTAAATTTTACTCTCCATAAGATTAACATTGGACAACCTACTGTGTTTAGCACTTTCAATATATCGGTAACCAAATGACGTAGAGCGTTGATCAAAATACCAAATTGTTTTTTTTAAGCTGAATCCAATAGTGTAAAGTTTGGTTTTGAAAATAATTATATGTAAAAAGTTCAAAATACTATTTTTTGGGTACAACACCCACCTTATAATGGTGCGATCTGTCTGATTTTCGAACTCAATGAAAATAGATGCTGCCTTACTCATTTATATAAAATTTCATCAAGATCGGACCATTTTTATGAAAATTATCGTGCATATGGACACACACACACACACACACACACACACACACAAATATATACATATTGAGATTTTCAGTTCACTTAATAGGACTACTATAATATTAATTGTAAATAGATAACAAATACCTGAGTACCGTTTTAACCCTTTCAGTGCTCTGGACCGATATATCGGCTTTTGAATCTGTTATCAATAAACTCTGTTACGGCTTCGTAAGCGATAGTACCGTTAGGCGCTCAGTCTGCAGTCTGAGGCTGACATGCAGTGAAATCTGGTATACACAAACTTAACTACCTCGTCCAGTGCCTAGGCTCTTATACCGCCTGGTCCACTACAGCTGCTAGTCTGATCAGTGGCTGTGCGGTCAAGGCGTTACCTTCCCGGCCGGGGATAACAATTGGATCGAGGGTTCGAATCCCATGACAGTTGGTGGTTTTTATGTGCAACCATTGACATAGTCAATGGTGCTCATGGAGAGTTAACCTGTCTGTGGCAGAGTTGAAGGGGAGGGCGGGCCTTAAGCAAACGGTGGATGGCTCGGGTCCAAGCTGACGGGATGGGTAGATTCTTTGTGAGTTGCACATCTGATCAGGTGTTTTGCTACTTTTTACCTATCCTTTACTGTGTGTGTGTCTAGCGGAAGCACATTTTTATTAGTTTTGACTGTTCAGGCTTTCCAAGACATTTAAAAAATTAACAAACATCACAGATACAAATACTCCTTTCAGAAGCTTAGCACTGTAAGGGTTAAATTAATTTTATTTTGCTGACACGTGTTTCGGCTATAATGCCATGTTCATAGCGTCTTAACACGTTGTCAGCCTACCTTGTAGGTTAAGTACACAAGAGTTAAAACGCTGTGAACATGGCATTATAGCCGAAACACGTGTCGGCAAAATAAAATAAATTTAAAAGGGTACTCAGGTATTTGTTATCTACTTACAATTAATATATACATATATATTAATTTGAACGAATGGTGTTTTTGGCATCTGGGGAAAGAAAAGTTATCATGGTCCCAGGCCTAGGTCTTACCATGCCACCTACGGTAATAGCTTCTTCCCTATAGGGGAAATTCGCTAAAACTGTTTATTATAAATTCATAAAAGGGAAAAACGTGGTTGTAAGATAATAACTCAAAGAAATAATGTTGGTCAACCTACTGATTTATTGCTTTCAACCGGACTCCATCCCCTCCCCTCTCGTCCCTCTTCCTTCTTTATCTCCAAGGTAAGATTTTTTGCCGCCTGCCCAAACACTCCCCGTGCCCTTTGTAGCGGGGGTAAACGGCAGGAGTATATAGGAAGGCATCGAACACTTTCGATGCATCGCTATTTCGATTACTACAGCATCGAATCGAATCAAAATTGCGATGCTTTTCGATGCATCGCACACTCCTAGACAATAATGATGTAGGCAGTATGAAGATGAGCCTGATTTTGCACCCACCAGAGAAGACAACATTTTCGGTTATGAGATGTATTGTGGGACTGAAAAGTTCATCCTGGCAGGCTTTGAAAACCTTGCTTCTTATCAATAGAAAGTTTTAGGCCTCAATTTGCAAATTTCTTTTTGGATGAGTGATCAAAGATGATTTCTCTTAGGTGCATATACAAAGCTTCCGAGCGCCTCTCGTTCATATCTCACAGGAAGTGTTCCACTAACGAGCCTAACGTGATCCTGAAATACAGCACAATATTAATCAGTTGAATGGTTTTAGTTATATGGATGTTCCACTTTAGCACAATGTAGATGCTTAATTTAGGAAATTAAAAAATTAAGACAAAAATGTTGACACACTTCCTGGTTTTTTCATAAATAATATAAACAATTAAATCTTGTAGTTCCAGAATTATACATCCTTCTACACAAAATTAAACAAATTTAGAATATTTGAATGGTCTTCCATGCCTACTATACACTATAGGATATACTATACTATAAATATACCAGAATGAAAAGAACCTGAACAGAACCGTGATCTTGCGCATGCTTGTAGGGGCGGGGAAGGGATTGGAGCGGTGGTAGGGATTAGTCGTTGGCGCGCTGTCGTACCATTCTGGTGAACAAATGTGTCCGCCACACCGCGCCACACAGTGTGATATTTTCACAATCAGCGGAATTTAATTGATTCCGTTTACATCCTATGTCTTATTCTTATTTTTACATTTAATTGACAATATAGGCAAACTTATGAAACATTTAGAATGGTTTATTAACTTAGCGTGGTAACGCACACACTTATGTATTGTATGGTTTGAGCTTATTTTAAAAGGGGTATTTTCAATGATAAATATAATCGTTAAAAAAACTTTAGTCGTTATTTTTTAGTTACCAGAAATAAATTATGTATAGAAATAGCCATAATAAAACGTATGATCGAGAATAAAATTTTGAAATGATATTCCTGAAATAACAAAATTCTCACAAGTTAATATGTAAAATTGTAAGCATAGTTTGAACCACTTTTTTATTAGCAAATAAGAAGATTAAAATGTAATTACTTTACCACAAAAAAGTTTATAGTTTCTATTAATAACTGCATTGAGAAATATAATATAAAATGATTAATTACAAAACTTTTCATTTTAACTTCACAATAAGTATAAACAAAACAAATCTTAATGTTACACCCGTAATTATTACAATTATGTTGTTAAATACAACATTTTCAGCAATTTGGGAAGATAATCAAACGGTTAAAAAAATAATTAAAATAGAACATAGGGATCATCTGTTGATCAATACTGTATAAAATAATTACAAAGTTTTACATTTTATCTGAAGCACAAACACAACAATTTTAACGATTATAATAGCTTTTCTAAATGAGTAATTATGTGCCTACTTCCAAAAAAGCCAAAATTATTAAATGTTAGATGTTATTAGTTGCATGTTGCTATACGTTGTTTCATTTTGTCCGGAACAAATTGTAACAAGATTTTTTTTATATTTAAAAACAAATTAGTTTACAATTTAAATTATACCTAACAGTACCGAGTAAAACAAAGAAATGTAAATTTTCAACTTCATTTTCAGACTTAGGGCCGCTTTCCCAAGTAGAATTTAACTTAAACCTGGGTTTTAATTAAACTTAAACCTGGGTTTTTCTCTGACTGGGTCACCAGCGTGGCAGTGACATCCCCCGGGGAGAGGGGGCTTCTCCTACCTTCACGACACACAACTGGCGCACAGTTTTTTTAAGCGGTAGGTTACCCCTATTACACAGTTGGCGATAAAATTGTAACAAGTTTAAATCTGTTTGTTCCTGGCCTTGAGAAAATTTCAAGATTAAAGTTGTACTTTTGTCATCACTCTGTATTTGAAAATATCCCATTACCGTGCAGCTGAGATCTACGAAAATGATCGATTTCCTTGTACCAAAACAAAAAATGATCAACTGACTTTGCCTGTCCTAAACATTACTTTTCGTATCCCAAACAATACTGTCTGACCCAAACATCAAACAGCTGAATTTAACTCTAAAATTAATTTTAAAACCGTGTTGTGTTGTGTTATGGAACATTAATAGACTATGAAATATCATATAATTTTGTTTAAAGTTTAGGGTGGTTATTTGCATCGTGATGAAAAGTATCGTTCACTACTTGTCACAAAAGTCCTATTTCGGGTATCGATAAAATTTTCCCCAAAATGGTCACTTTCGTGACTAGTAGTGAAATATACTATTCTTTGAAAATGAAATGAAAAAGATAGACAGTAACAATTGTAATATATATCCTATTTAAAATTGCATTATTACCTATAATAACTGTTTATTTTTTACTATTTCTTAATGACTTTGTCCAGTAATAAATGGACTTGAATATAACACTACAACGGTGGATGATGTATGCTGCACTGTTCAAGTGTATTCCTGGTAGGGGTGAGTTTTGATAACACAATATAGGGACAGATCCCATAATGTGCAAAACAGCAAAATGTTTTTTATAGGTTATGTGGCATTTGATAAACAGTTTTATCAATCTTATTACGCCATTTCCTGTAGTAGTGGGCAATATCTGGATAGAACACAACAGACTGGCAGAAATATTGTTTACTCAATTATGACTTTTTTGACAGACCGTATCTCAAATTTAAAATAAAGTTCAAAATTCAATGAGTTGAAGGGCCAAGTTTACATAATTTGAAGTCCACTTGATAACAGTTTCCAAATGACTTTTTCAAAAGTTCAAAAGATTTGACCACTTGTGAGCAGAGATTCTACTGCAAAGATGCCAATTGTCCACACTGTGCTCACAAAATCCTTTAATAAGAGAACATAAAAAACACAGGACATGCACACAGATCCATACATTGAATTTACGACCTACTTGAAAATGGCGCAACAGCACTGGAACCCGGGTTTGTAGTACACAACCCCAAGACTAACTGGAGATATAAGGTATTTTAAAACCAATATATAGTTCCACCAGTTCAGGGGCAATTCACAATAAGTAAGATATTATCTATACGAAGATTGATCGAATTTACAAGTTATTTTTTTAAATTTTAATTTTGTGATTTTTGTATGCAATGTTAAAAATATATTACAATGCTAAAAGACTCTAATAGTCCAGTATAAATAACATTATACCTGGAACAAATTGCAACAGAAATTTTCTTGACTGATTCTTAATCAAAAAGCTGTGATAACACGATGGCGCAAAGTCTACCAACGTATGATGTGGTATAAGGCAGCCATTTTGAATTATAGTCAGCCATATTGGATTTTGTGTAAGGTTTCACTAAACTTGTTACTGTAGGTAAACCATTAAACTTAGAAGTATGATTCATGGCTTAAACTGCTCCCATAATTACCACTTATCTTACAAATATATATTTGTAACTATTTATTAATCTATCTATATGCAATGCAAAAATATTTTTGTTTTTTTTCAGAGAATTTTAAACTTAACGTTGTACTTTTTATTCTCACGATGAAGAGCAATATAGTCTCTGCAAAATTAGTCTAAATTTGTTATTTCATAGTCAAACGGTCGTGTGTGCAACACACATTAAATGCACCAATTCAGGCTCTAGCAGGACGTGCTAGCTGAAGGGCAGGTGCTTGCCGCAGGCAAGGTTACCTATTATTGCCTAGTTTGTTTTTCTTTAAGTTTAATATTCAATACACAATTGAATAAACAATATTTCATAATTTATTAGTGTTGAGTACTGCTTGATATACAGCTATCTTATGTACATTAGTAAAGAATTACTGTATTTAATTTATTGTGTGCTCTAAATATTATTAATATTAATATTGCAATTTATGTTTATTATTTTATAATTAATCCAAATAAATAATAATAAAATAAATGTATTAGTATCATGATATTAATATTATTATAATCTGTTGTATTATTGTAATTTATATTAATTTAGTAGTAGCATAGACTAACTATAGTAGTTAGTACTGTAGTTAGTCTATGGTAGTAGTAGTTTTTGTTTTTTCCCCGAGGGGAAATGCACCATCATGGATGTGAAAATTCCTTAGTGTGTGGGACTTGCACCCGCTAAAACTCCCCCACCTTAGGCTAAAGACCACTTTGGAAAGACCTATTAATGCATAACTTCAAAGTGGAGCCTCGTATCTTCAAGCCGATTTGGCTACAACTTCTGCTAATCCCTCCTTTTTTCACCTGAGGGAAGATCCCAGATGTTATGGGTCTTCAAGTTTTTTCCTCTTGAGAACCCGCTTGGCAAATGCCGAAGTGCATTGTCAGTTCTCAAGAGAAGACATCATCAGAGGAACAGTAGTCACGGGGGTGAAAACCCCTACCTCCTGCTCCAATTGTCTTCTTTGGACCGCCCACCGGACTCACTCGAAAAATGTGTATAGAGCGTCGTCGTGGGCGGAGTCTCCATATCGACAGGCTGGGCTGTCGACATTTCTCATCTTGTGGAGGTAAGCCTGGAACCATGTCCGGTAAGGAGCTGCGTGGTAAGGAAGTTCACCTCACCAAACTCCTGCTCGACCCACAGACAGGTCCCAGATAAGCCTTCGCGTCCAGGCTGCTCTAGGCTCGCTGTCCCATGTCTCCTGCCAGCGACGCATAGAGGCCTCTCTGGTCACGCGCATCGCCTCCTAAGCTCCAAGTTCAGCCTCGGTGTAGAAGGCCAATTTCCTCTCCTGGGCCAGAAGGTCACTTGGCACGACAACTGCGATCACTAAAGCAGCAGGCTCAGAGACCTTAAGATGACGCGATCCTTAGAGCTACCCTTGTCTGGACTACTCCCATCTGCTTCCGATAGCATTCCTTAGCGCATCTGCCCACATCTCGCACCCATGCAGGAGTATTGAGTTTGTGACAGGCAGAAGGAGCTTGTCAGCTGATGGGCCTTCGACATTAGCCATTAGTTGGATGAGTGCTGCAATCATATTTGTCGCTTTTTCAGTGGCAAACTTTATTTGTTCTCTGAAGGTAAGTTTGGTGTCAAGTCTCATCCCTAGGTACTTCACAGCGGGCTTAGAACGGATTGATTTCGTGTCGACCTGGGAATCTAATATGGTCGGAATGTGACGCCCTGTCATCATGACTATCTCGGTTTTCGCAGTTGCCAAACTCACCTGGAGGCTGTGGTCTCTCATCACCTGATTCAACCTCCTTTGGGCCTGCTGAACATCGCGAGCGACAATTGATTCAAATGGCCTAATGCCATTTAGTCTTATAAATACAAACTAAGAAAGAAAATATCAGAAGTTTCCAAATCCGCTAACCTTAATGATGATGCTTTCCAAGTAGTTATCGATGGAGGTGCATTGCTAAATAGAATTCCTTGTTCAAAAAACATAACTTTTGATTGAATCGCTATAACGTACGTATCTTATGTAAAATCAAATTACGGGCAAGCCACAATAGTGTTTGATGGTTTCAGCAAGAGTACTACCAAAGACCACGTTCATTCAAGACGCAGCAGAGGCAGACTGGACCAATAATTTTAAAACCCAACCCTGTCCTATCAATCAAAACGGAAGATTTCCAATCTAATGACAGAAACAAAGAAGGTTTCATACAATATTTGGCGTCAAAACTTAAAAGTGAAGGATGTAAAGTTTTCCAGGCGAAAAGCAATGCTGATCTTCTAATCGTTGAACAAACCTTAGAAGCAGCAAAAATACCCTGACAGTTTTGATTGGGGATGACACAGACCTTCTCATCTTACTGTTGCACTTAACTGCTGAAATGGACAAAAACATATATTTCAGCTCAGAGAAAAAGTGCAGTCAGAAAGAGTCTTATACATTCGATATAAAATGTTCTCGGGACTTGCATTACTGCCAATTTACTTTTTGCACATGTATTTACTGGTTGTAATACAACCTCAGGGATATTTTTCTATTTCGAAAGGAGAAACTTTGAAGCTTCTGAGTGACGAGGGCTTTCGTCATTACGCATCGGTATTTTATCTGCCAAATGTATTGCCAGACTTGATTGCTACGTCCAGTGAGAAGACATTAGTAAAATTGATTTGGGGGATTGTAAATAAAACAATCAATGATATCCGTGTAAAAAAGTTCACTCAGAAAGTAACGAAAACATCAGGCAGTCATGTAAAACCGAAGAATCTCCCACCATCATCAGGTGCATGTTTATATCACAGTCTGCGGGTATAACATCAGGTCCAATCATGGTTAGGAAATTATCTAAACCCGCCAGAATGGGGCTGGAAAATTAGAGGTAATAGGCTTTTACCTACAACATCATTGCCTCTAGTCCCAATCCAACTTCTCAAGATTTTAAAATGCTCTTGTACCAAAACCCCGTCAAACCATGCACTTGTATTGCACGAGTGCCTGTTCGGACTGTGAAGGGGCCAGTTGCAAGAATTCCGAACCATATAGAGAGGATGGGTATTTTGATTTTGAAATGTTCAACAAATGTATATAAGTTAATTTATTATTCTTTTGTAAATTAAATATGTCTAATTTTGTTTGATGTGTTAAATCCTATCATTTACTATGATAGTTAGTGTGTACACCTACTTATCATTTATTTATTTTTATTACTGAAAGGGTAATTTAACCTGTATACAGTATTATCACTTTCACACAATCTAAGGTTGTGTTAATATGTACAAACTTGATGCAGTGTATTCAATTAAACTCACAACAAACAATAAATAATGCCCATGTTCATGGTCTTACCGTTAATAACTAGTTGAAAAATAAAATATTAATTCAACTTTTCAAACTATAATACAGGTAATTCTAATGGAAGTTGACTCTTGACTTTGCATGAATACTTTGAAAAAATTATAATATTTAGTCCATTCAATAAGGGCAGTCATACTTTACTTTTTACTAATGCATATAAGATTAGACGTATAACAAACAGTATCCAACACTAATAAATTATAAAATATTGTTTATTCAATTGTATATTGAATTATAAACGTAAAGAAAAACAAACTAGGCAACAATAGGTAACCCTACAGCTAGCGTGTCCTACTGGAGCCTGAATTGGTGCATGAAATGCGCGTTACACACACACGTTTGACTATTGAATAACAACTTTGGACTTATTTTACAGAAGATTTATTGCTCTTCATCGTGAGCAATGGTTTTTAGGCATAAAATAAAAAAAACTATGTTAAATCCTTAACACACCAAAATGTTTTATTGTTTAAGAAAAATTTAAATTCTCGGTGAAATAAGTGCAAGTTAATAAATAAATAGTAACAAATGTATATTCCTAAGATCGGTTGTTACTATGGGAACATTTTAAAACATAAATCACTCTTCTATGTTTAATAGTTTACTTACAGTAACAAGTTTAGTGAAACTTTACAAATTCCAACATGGTCAACTACTATTCAAAATGGCGGCCTTATGCCATGACATACGTTGGTAGACTTTGCTTTAACTAACAATCAGTCAAGAAAGTTTCTGTTGCAATTTTTTCCAGGTTAGGCACCTTTTAGGCTAATTATACTGGACTATAAAGATGGTTTACAATTTAAGTTTTAATTTATATCAACCTTATTCTGGCTGAAAAAATGTGTTTCCCAATGTAACAAACAGCTGTTACGTCATGAACTTTAATTTAAATCATTCCATATTCTCCCACCAATTCCTTTTTAAATTGGTTTAGGTGTAAGCATTCATTATGAATCACAGGTACAAAGTAATAGGTCCAGGAGTAAAGATTTGCGAAACTATAAAAACAAACTTATTGATTTATAAATAACAGCTGTGATGAAACAGTTGTACTAACAAAACAAAAAAAAAAACAACCGCTTTGGCCAATGGTGAGCGTGTAAGAAGTGTGATTGGTTAACTTCCTCTTCAGGTAACGCTGGAGAGGGGGAAACATTTCACCTTGCCACTATTTCTAACTCTCCCCCATAGTATCTCAAAATAGAACGTCAAAAAATCCAGCTACAATTCCAATTTTTAAGTTTGAAGTATGATAACAATTAAGTGAAATGTCAATCCCGTTTTCGGTGTTAAAGTTTCACTCTCAATGTTTTTAAAAGTAAAAAAAATAATAGGAGCAACAAGAAATAAGGCCATGTTGCTCTTGGTCGGACTAAAACTTTTAACTATGTAATAAACACTGCTTTAAATTTTCTTGAGCAAAACAAAACCTTTTTACTTAATCATATTATTTGTATGTTTACAAGTATACAGGTTATTGTATTTATATAATTTGATGACAAACCAACAAATATGATAACGATCTAATATAATACCCCATTTCAGTATATTGCTAACTGACTGATGTTTTTTTAACGTTTTGAGAAACAGCTTTAGCAAGTTTTTAACAGGGAGTTTGATAACAGTCACTCAGCAAGCATTTTCGAAACCAGGCAAATGAAAGAAAGCCAGCAAATGATATCGCATTAAGATAAATATTGCTGATCATACTATATCGTTATTCTAAATTTTGTTTAAATCATTTACAAAACAAGACACAGAATATTTGTTTTGCAATCATATAACTCAAAATTAAGAATCGTAATACTGACTCAGGGAGATCATTCATCAAGAGGCTACATTTTGAAGCTTTTGAAATGTCTTCTAGAATAATATTGGAGAAAGGTAGTTAAAAATATGTGTGTGGAATTTAATAGACATTTTAACAACACAAGAATAATTATACCACCAGATAATAAAATACAATATATTGTTTGACAGAATAAAAGTATATTGTATGGGAGCAGAAACTGTGACTTGTAGGTAAATGTGGCCACTGCCACCTCCTAGGGAACCTTACTTTAGTTGTGACCTGAACATGCTGTGTGGGACGTAATCAATGCTTCACATTTATATTCATCTGTCACTGCGAAAGGTGGTCTAGTTTGGGCGTATGCGAAGAGAGACTTGGTGGAGTGGAGGGGGAAGTAAAAAGAATGCGTAAAACTCGGTATGAAGTAAGAAAGCTGGCAACTGGCAGAGAGGAGTGGTGTAACTTATTAAAGGCTTCATGTTCCACCTAAGGAATGGAGGAAACGTCATGTAAGCCAAGGGTACAAATTAAGTTCCCGATGTCACTGTTCCAATTAAGTACTGCTCGACCATGGAACATGCCTCACCGGCTATGTAAAATCATTCTCTTGCAATCCACCACTGCCCACTGCTCTCATGTTATGTGAGCATTTTGCTCTTCAATCTTTTGAAATGTTGTTCTAGAATAATATTAAAGGGAGTTAAAAATATGTGTGTGGAATTTTATAGTAATTTTATCAACACAAGAATAATTATACCACCAGCTAATAAAATACAATTGATTAAAAAAAATAAAGGGTATATGAGAGTATAACAATGTTACCTGTCAGACTACCACAGTGACTAGAACAAAATCAAGAAACAAATTTTGAAGGGTGTGATATTTTATAGAATTAAGGTTAAAACGGTCCCAGGCTGTTTTTAGTCTATTATGTTTTACTACATAATTTGTCAACTTGCCTTCAACTCTATTAAGTCCATGCCTTCGGCACAAGATTATTTGGCACATGGTTATGGGTTAAACATGTCGGTTTACTAAACCTACACTGAGGGAAGAAACCTTTGGACTGTTGGGTAGTTTTTTGGATTATAAGTTTATCCCTTCCCTCTTTCAAAATATATTAAAAGCCTGTCCATAGTTCCAATTTAGGAAATATGATCATTGTGCACTTGTAATAGATAGTACTGATATTATTTTTCTCAGGTGGTTTGGCTTCATCTCAAGCCAGTTTAGCTCCTGAATAGTGGTGCATACACTCAGTTTAAGCCTTCTCTGACAGGAAAGGTATACACCAGATTCTCAGATTGAGGTATATATCTCAATACTCTTCTTCAAACACTCATGTCACTGTGGAAAAATAGAGTTTAAAACAGAAAGATTTGAAGGATACACAGAAAATACTTAAAACTTAAAGAGATGCTTTATATCTAACAACAACAAAATCGTTTTAGGATTACATACAACTTAATAACTTTCTCTATAAAATATATCATTAAATATTTAGTAAGGATATGACAGATGAAACAGTACAATAATACTACCACAGTTATTTAAATTTAACTTACCAATACGGTTGAAAATGGGAATGCTAACCAAGAATAAAGGAACAACCGTGACAAATAAATATGAATGTATTTTATACGAATTCTTTGATTGAAAGAACCAAAGGAGGTCCATATATACAACATAATATAATAAGGGTATTGCTCAAATTATGGGATTATGAAATATACAAAATAATAAATAACAAAATTTCAGTCCAATCTTTCAAATTTTACATTCCTTGATTTTACCGCTTTTAATCTCAACATTTTAAAGTTGGCACTGATAAAATACAACTATTTATTAGCAACAACTTTTTGAACATGAGCTTTAATACTATCTACACTTTAAACAATATAATACACTATGAAGTACATTTATAGTTCACCAGAATGGACACAAAAAAGGAAATACAAACAACATAATTAGTATAGGAAGATTTTTTTTTAATGTGAGTCTTTATCACAAGTTGCAAAAACAGTAACAAAGTGAATATAACCTAATTTTGTTTAAATGTTTATTAAACTCATTGGGAAGGTGAACTGTTATGACTTTCATCAATTAAAAAAATACCTGCTTAAGCACAGAATAATAAAACGAATTGTTAACAGTATGATTAGATTTGCTGACAGCACCTTAGGTACAATAAATATGTTAATATCTTTTGATTTTTACCACAGTAATTTATTTGGCTTAAATAAATATTTTCAATAATTTTCTTTAAATTAGCAGTAACTATTAAACGGTACTAATTATTGTTTATATAAAATCCATTTTCCTATGTCGAGATAGGTAACACTTTCACACTCATTTTATTATGCACTAAATCATAACAAAATCTTTATGAAAAAAAGAGCGGTTGAATTAATAACTAGCGATTTATTTTATCAGCTATAAGATGCAAGTGTCTGGGAATCGTACAACTCGAAGGATAAACTGATTTTAACACGGAAACACGTGTAACACCACAACCTCTTCCGCCATGCTATTAGACTAGTTAACAATATGCTTTGATTAGATAGTCATCATCTTTCATCGAGTCAACCACCAACATCATCTATTTATATAAAAATATAACATTACTCAAGGCAGACCCAACAGTTTGTCTTCGACCCCTCTCGATCTGCTAACAACCAAATAATACCGTAATAAAATTATGAGAAGTAAAATAAAAGCGCGAGCCGGCCGGTTAAAAGCAAGCGAATGATTCAAAACATCGTAACAAATAATACTTGCACTCTTCTCGTCACAGGTACAAAGAAAATCAAGTCGGACGGGCTCCGTCAGTCCACCTCTTTATGGCAATATATATATTTATTTATAAATATACGACTTTAAATATTTGTAGCGCACAGAGACTGTCAACTTTGTGCTGTGGGGTCCTCACACCGAGTGGCAGCCGATTATATGTACACAGTTTCATATCACTTTTTTTGTACCGATAAATCTTTATTCTGTATTTGTTTCACCTTGTTGCTATTGGATATTTCGAGTTCTGACAACTTTTTCCAGAGTTCATCCCGTTCCTTCTCACGCTTCTTCTCCCTGAAAAAAAAACAACAGTTATTCGTAGTGATGTGGGCCGGGTAAATACCCAGCGGTTAGGTAAATAAAAAATGGGTACTTACCCCAAGCCCCTGGTAAATACCCAAAACGTGAGTATTTATGATTTTTATAACATTTAGGAGATTTTTACTAGGTTCAATGAAATTCCAATGCTATAAAGATTACAAAATTATCACAAAAACTGTTTTGAAGAGTATAACATGGTTACCACAAGCATTTAACTTCCGAATAAGATCGAGATAAATACCCAGGACTGGGTATTTACTACTTTGATGGTCTTTTGGAGTGTTTAATAAATTTAAATTTTTGGAGGAAAAGAATTTAAATTCAATTAAATTGTAATTTTGTTCTGTATTTGTCAAATTATAAAATTATATATTTTTAAATTTGTATAAATTGTCTCGTATTTAACCAGCTCCTTCATAGTTTTGTGATGATGTGGTTTGAATATTTGACAGGTATTTTTACAAAAATTGCCATATTATTTATTTACTGGTAAAATAATTAATAATTGTAACCAATAAAATATACTCAACTGTTATACATTGACAATAACAAGGGTAGTAATGGCAGATATGAATTACATTGGCGTTTTTATGTAAAATATCATAAATACCCGGGTATTTATGAATTTTGGGTATTTACCCCGAGTTTTAAATACAGTAGGACCTCGCTTAACCGAGTTGATTGGGACCGAGGCCACCTGGGATACGTCAAATCTCGGTTAACACGGAATGTAACCTAAAAATCGTAATTGGGGTTATAAATAGCTCAAGATATGTTTAAACCATGAAATAAAACAATGATTTGAGTTTTGTTCAGTTTATTAGTACAAGAAATATCGTAACATTGCCATTATAATCCTTAAAACATTATTTCTACCAAAAACGTAAAGAGATATAGCACTCATCTCTCTAATTAACACGCACACGCTAAGTTGACAGCGATAAACAGAACTGAGTAAACAAATCACTGTCAACACGAAATGGCGGCTTCGGCAGACTAACGACGATGGTCCCGAATTACACTCTCTGCTACGCACGAACTTTGCCGAACAACCCCGACAACTGCCGACGTTTACTGTAGTTGAATGCAAACACAATACAGTTCAGCGCTCGTATTGCGGTTGCGGTAAGTGAAGGCGCGCGCTGTCAACTGCTCGTTTATTTGAGCGTGTTACTTTGAAATTTATAATAATGTACACACATTAGGACCGCCTCGGTTAACCCGGAATCTCGGATAAGCGAAGCTCGGTTAACCGAGGTTCTACTGTACCCGGGAATTTGACATCACTTACTCACAAGCTTAACACGTTCACTACTGCATGCTTAGCAGCACTGAACATTCCAAAAAGTTTATTTTCCCTGACTCTCGATTCAGAATGCACACTTTATTTAAAATGGGTAATTTTTAACAATATGATTTTTTTTCTGTCTTTGTCTTCTCTATATCCGTCCAACGCACTCCTGTAATTCAAAGTTGAAATTCGGATTCAGTGCCAAAAAATACAAAGGAATTTACAGAAATCAGAACTTCTGCCAAATATTCAAGGTAAAACTGCCTCTTGCCTGGACTAATATGAAAAGAAAAAACAAATTATAAGTTAGTTTGTACTTTTCTTTGGGTCAGGTGAGTTTGGTCTGAAAAAAGTGTAGCACTAAAGAATAAAATGAAATAGAATAGATTATATGTACAGGTAATATAGCTGCTCGAATAACTTATTTAGTCAGATTGAAAGAGAGATCAGGTTTACATCATAAACAAAAGAGATTAAAAAAAGAATGTAACATTTATGAGGTTCTTGTAAATGTTACATTATCAGCAATTTAAATTTACTGCAAGAAAATATGAAGAAAAGAGAATAAAATCCTGATGGAAGAAGACCTCCTGATGCCTAAAGAAAAGGTAGAAATACAAAGTATTTGAAGTAGAGGTGTGCGAATAGTGAATTTTTAGTTCGGATCGGTTTTGGTTCGGATAGCTTAAGTTCGGGTCGGATACGGATCGGATAGTAAAGGTTTCGGATCGGATAATTTTCGGATTCGGATATTTACGTTGCCATTACACCGATCTCTAAGAATTACCATATTTTCAAGTCGGAACTTAACATTTTTATTCCCCTTGCAAGATTTGAATATACGATATTTCAGCTAGTTAATTTTATTCAATAGGTACACAACAAGTGGTTATAATTTGTACAACTGTATCTTTCTGAGTACCTAATGGCTGAAGACTACAATGACATCACCAGAAAACAGCATTTCTATTTGGAGGAGGAATATACCAACCTGTTTGCTATTGGAATATTTTATTCAATAGGTACACAACAAGTGGTTATAATTTGTACAACTGTATCTTTCTGAGTACCTAATGGCTGAAGACTACAATGACATCACCAGAAAACAGCATTTCTATTTGGAGGAGGCACATACACAAGAATACTCTGCAGTGAAAAATACAAGAAATATGTTTACTGGATGAGCACGAACCTTTGTAATTTGGCAACATTATATTTGTTATTAAATCAGTAAATAAAACTCACAGTCTATGATGTTTTATTTGAATAGCCATTGTTCCTTCGCTAATTTAAATAGTATTATATAACAAATTAACTGGTAGGCTACCGTAATACAAATAATTGAACTGGTTGTAAACAAATAGCATTGTATTATTTATTTTGGAGATTAGATGATAAAAGAATCAAATGTTTATGAATACATCAAAAATATAATAATAATGTTTTTGGCAATATCACAACTTCCAAACTGTGATTGTAAAACTTAGTAACCTAGTAAAGGTCAAATAACAAACTACTTGACTTTAGTGGTAACAAAAAATTACAAGTTCAAAAATAATAATTTTGGTAAAGTTATATAATTTAATAAAAGCAGGCCTAGTTTAGGCTACTCAACTTCAATCATTTAATGTCACCCTGACTATCAGCCTTGTCATTGTGATATAACTCCTTATTAGCCTATTTGGATGTAGTACAAAACCAAAAATATACATATGGTCAGACAAGAGAAAAAGCAAGGAAACATTTTAATATGATGACTGCCTAGTTATTAAAGGACCAGAATCACCGATGTTAAAAAGAAGCAGACATCACAACATACTACTAGGCCTAGCACAACTTGGGCAGTGACAAAATGATTCAGTAGGTCTTCTCTGTATAAGTTAACCAAAAACATCCATGACCAAATAATTTCCTTTGTTTATAAATCTACTAACTAGTTTGAATGTTTTTTGTTTACTAAAAAATGTAAACTTTGTCACCGGAATGTAATCATAAACATAACCTTAAAGCTTGCATTTCAGACATTCAGCGACTTCACTATCGGCTTCATTCTTTTTAAAGAATTTCCATATGATGCTAATCTTTTTCGGTTCCATTTTAAAGAAATGAATTATTCAAAATCAAATAATAACCGAACGATGAAACTTGTGTAAATAAATTATATATAACTAAGCTATGCTTTCGCGAATCCGTCATCGCTGCTTCGCGTCGTCGTAATTCGCACACACAACGAGTTTAAAAAGTGAAGGCTTTTCTTGGAGTATGAGAGCTCTAGATAAATTAAGCTCATTGATCATACCGGGAAACTTACCCGTAGAGAAAGCTATGTAACTCGTTTTGCACATGTCAGCAATATTTTACTCAGTGTTTTAAAGGTATTGAATGGAAAAATGTCAGGAGCAGCAATTTTAAATTTCATACACTAACATTTATGATTGCGTATTGCGACTTTGGAATTACGACTTACTCTATGAGAGCTTGCTCATTGAATCGTGAGATGTTGATACAGTCGGATATCGACTATAACTTTAAATTATCGACTTATTCGCCAGTAATCCACTACTGTTGTCTCGTTATCTGCGTCTATCCCGTGAATCTTGAATCGACATCGAGTAGCAATGATGTATACATTTGCGATTGTTAACATCAAAAACGTTTGCTATCGCTCATTGCTCTGAATAGACCGTATTTATTCTTTGTTGCTACAGTGATATACGATCCGGCCGTGTATCGCGATAAGATACATCGCGAATCTACACAAATATCGTATCGAAGCATTGATCCGTACCGAAACCTAACAACAAGTGACCGGCATTGCGTCATTGCGTCACGTTTACGTTATTTTGAACGGCGTCGTCCGAGTCAAAGCGTTTAGTAATGGTCCAAACTTATTTATTATTTTGTTTCTGGCTTATTATACCCAGATATACAGTCTATCCGAATAAGTCGGATTTATACTGGACCTTATAAATAGCTTTGCTGTTGTAAAACGTTTATGTGACAATAAAGAATTTTGATTTTGATTCTGATTTATCGAATATCGAAAAAACCTTCGGATCGGATTCGGATATCCGATCCGATACCGAACTGGCTTTTCGGATATCCGCACACCTCTAATTTGCAGATATAAACAAGATGACGTCAACAATGAGGATGCAGAAGATCAGAAGAAGTAGAGCCAGATGACGGTGAAGTCAATACTACCTTGGCTATCAATAACAATGGGAGTAAAAGATATGTATTTACAGTACTGAATTTTCAAAGTGATAAAACAAACAACCTTAAGTGAGGTGTGAATTTGTTGAAATTCAGTCATTTCAAATCTATCTTGATGTCTAAGACGTATCCTTTTTCATGGGGTGAGGGGCTAACATAAACAAGTTTTCCGCACACAGAGAAGCACCGTGAGACAACTCATAAACATTCAACAATAATCAATCATTCATTTCACACAATATGATATCGCATAAATAGAATAATTAAAGTTTCAAGCATATAGGCCTATTAAATTTTTTGTCATATGTTTTCCCCTTTAGTTAAATGTTATTATTTTGCTTATTTTAGTTATTTATTTCATTATCACCCCTCAGAAAATTTAAATTTAAATAATTATTCATTATTTTGTGATTTAATAAAATATTTAAAGTCATATTTCATAATTTAAGCCTACATGTACAAAATCACCTCATAATTAACTTAATATAATATAACTAAATTCAAAATTGATCTCAAACTTTCCCCCAGCTGAAGTGTTTGTGACTAATGTATTTTGGTTCCAAGATTATTGGAAAATTGTGTTTTGAAAGTAATTATGTGAACCCCATAGCATCATCTGGAGTTTTCTGAAGAAAGAAGAGGTCGGCTGATCAAAAAAAATGGCTGGTGTTAGATGCCTTGATTTGAGCATTGTCTCATTCAAATAAATTTCCCCTTTTAAAAAGTTTTTTTTGTAACCTGCGAAGCTCAGAGCATTCTACAACCCTTAGTTTAGCCCATCAAGATTCGTATAGCTCTTGAGTGAAGAAATTGTCTGTGTGGTGAGATCTTTCCATTATTTGAACTACCTACCTAGAACCACTTACAACCTATATAGCAACTTACAATCCCTAGGACTTTAAAAAAAAATCAATTCCTCCTCATCAACGATTTGTTTAATCAAAATTTAATACAATTTTTCAACCTAATCAAAAAGATACTTTATTTATTTGGACAAAAATAACTTCAAAAACTTAACTAGGCCCTCAGCCTAAATTTCAAGAAGAAGCTGCCATTTTGAACTTTAAATTATACACCTCAAGATCCCATAACCATAATAACAGATCAATAATAAATTTTTATCGAATAGTTTTAATTCACATAAATTGGACTTTTTTTAAATTTTCTAATGATTTTTATTCATATGAAACAAAGTTATTCTGACCTTTAAGCCTCAGCACGATCACCCAGACCCTGTATTATGAATACTCATGTTATAAATTACCATCTTTATGAAATATAGCTGTGTATAATACTTTAGACTTTGATATCATCTAAATTGAAAATTACATTCTTATAATTTTATTTTCTCTCCCCAACATTGTATATCTATAGTAACCCTTATTCACTTAACCATAATTTGTCTGCAATCTATAAATGTAAAATAATGAATAAATGTCCACCATTACTTTGTTAATTGTATTTATGAGTTTTTCATTTTAATTTAGATAAAACAGCTGTTAGGCCTAAGTAGTAAACCTGTGAATTTAGTCATCTAGTCAAGGATTAAGTTACGAACAGTTGAAAGGGAATTATTACTGTATTTACAATAAACTCTTAGTCGAACAGTTGATTGTTATTAACCAAAAATTATTCAAGAGAGCTGTAGTAGTATTAGTATTGTTTCAACCGTATTTGAATTAAATCAGAATCCTGCGAATTAATGTAAGGAATCTGACTCGTTAATTCTGTAACAGGAAGTTTTGAAACCTGTAATTTGTTGAATAATGATAAGAAATGCTTTTCTTCATGGTCTGGGTAAACGTCACAAAGTTTCTTCACTCCAAATCAAATCAAATCAAATCAAATAATTCTTTATTCGTCAACTGTACAATTGTTACAGATGAATAGTGTCAAAATCGTTTTAAAAATATACTTATAAACTACTTATTTAATTTACATGTCATTATTTATCGTAGCTAATTCTTCAAAGGAGTATAGGGGATGCTCAATCAAAAACTGCTTTAGTTTTTTGACAAATTCTGAAAGATTTTGGACTGTCTTTATGTCATCTGGAATGTGCTTAAAAAATTGTATGCCTCTATAATTAACTTTTTTTTAAACAACTCAAGTCTATGGGAATCAAAAGTTAAATAACTTCTTGTGTCGTACTGTCGATTTCTAGCTTCCATCTGAGGGATGTTGTGTTCTTTTACATATTTCACAGTGTTAAACACATGCTGAGAAAAAACTGTAAGAATCTCTAGTTCCTTAAATTTTGTCTTAACCGAGTCTTTACTTCTAAGTCCAAGGATAATTCTAATAGCTTTTTTTTGCATTTTTAAAATGGATTTCAAGTTCTTTTTTGAGGTTGCTCCATAAATGCTAACCCCATAAGATATGTATGAGTCTATGAGAGCAAAGTATAAAACCTTTAAGGTTTTAAAATTACAAATTTTGGACATTCTTCGAAGTGCATATATTCCAGATGATATTTTATTTAGAATTTTATCGGTATGTCTATCCCAACTTAAATTTTCATCTATGATCATACCTAAAAATGTTGTACTGCTTTCTCGTAGTATCTCATCTTCATCTATTTTAATAATTGGATTAATTTTTGTTTTTGATTGTCTAGTAGAGAATGATAAAAAATTTGTTTTTCTTGAATTTATTAGGACATTTTTAGATTCAAAGAACTGTTTAACTAGTGTTAAGTTGATGTATGATGCAATTTCAACTGATTCTTTACTTTTCCCTGAAATTATTAAATTTGTATCATCGGCATACAAATAGACTGAGCTGTTGGTCCCCTATGCTACTCCAGGAAGACCTTTGAGGTAGCAAAGGAACAGTAAGGGCCCCAGAATGGAACCTTGGGGGACCTCATACTTCACCGTTCGTAGTGTCGATGTCACATAATTTATATATTTGTACTTTTTTTCTATTACTTGTGTTACTTCTACACATTGTTTCCTTTCATGGAGGTAAGACTCAAACCAAGTGAGTTCTTTCCCTTTTATGTGGTGGGATTTTAATGATTCAATCAAAATTTTATGAGATACACTGTCAAAGGCTCTAGTTAAATCCAAGAAAACACCTACAACTTTTTCCCCATTATCAATTTTGTCAATTATATTTTGAACAAATTCAATGCCAGCTGTTGTGACTGATCTGCCTGGCCTGAAGCCATGTTGTTGTGGATCTAACAAATTTGTCAGTTCTAAAAAATTTAATAATTGGTTATAGACAACCTTTTCATACAATTTAGAAAAAGTTGACAGAATAGAAATTGGTCTATAACAAGACACATTTTTGTGGTCCCCTTTTTTAAAGATTGGCTTGACTTTTGCAATCTTAAGTTGGTCAGGAAATATACCACTTATAAGCGAAGAGTTTATGAGATGAACTAGAGGTTTTAAGATTAGGTCTTTAACATTTTTTATCAATGTTATAGGGATTTCGTCCACTCCAGATGATAATTTGTTTTTAAATGATATTATTATCTTATCCAGTTGTTCCTCAGTTATTTGTTCAAAACGGAAAGGTCCCTTAGGTGAAGATCCTTTATCATACTCCTTTGAAAACGACAGTGGGTTTGAACTAATATTAGAACTATTTTATTATCTCCTCATCAACGACATCAATAACAAAATCATTAAATTTATTACCTACTTCTACTGGATCTATTATAACTTTATTTTGTTCAAAAATACCTATTTCCAATTGAGAGTCGCTACAGATACCAATCTCCTGATTTAATAATTTCCATGTGGTTTTAGTAGCATTATCAGATTGATTTATTTTATTATCAAAATATTCTTTTTTCAATTTAACTGTGTCCTTTTTAAGTTCTTTTTTCTTTACTTTCAAAATGGATTTTTTGTTATCATCATGCATTAAACGGCAGTCATGACTTAACTCTATAATACTCGCTTTTTTGTTCTTTATATCTTGTGTAATCCACTTATTACTATTAAATTTTAATGTATTCCATTCTTTAGGACAACTTATATTTAAATAGTACATAAATAAATTATTAAACACTGAAAATTTTGAGGCTACTGGAGCCAGATATAGCTCCAACCACGACTCCTGAGATAAGTGATGTAAAAGTGTGTCAATATTCTGCTTACTAAATTTCCTGCACAACTTTTTAGTTCTAGTCTGTCTCCAAATTTTTGTGCTAACATTTTGTATCTTAAATAGTTGAGCGTCATGGTCAGACGTTGCAGTTATTAATCCCAACCCGGTGCACCCGATGCATGTTGTTAAAGCTGCACTAACCAAATTATATTTTTAAATATGCTGCCCATCTTGCATATACAATTTCTGCCAAAATTCAGATTTTGAAATATTTTTAACTGACAGGTTCAATACGGTGGCATCTATCATCTGTCAAAGTATCTCATATCTGCACCTCAAACTGTTCAGAGTTGATTCTTTAAAGCTCATTATGGCGATGGATTTGACATTTATTTGGACTTTACTCTTAGTACTCTTAGTACTCTTACTATTTAGTTTTTTGCTCTTGGTAGATACAAAAACTGAACTACATTACGTTTTGGGTGGTAAGATAATTGCTGCCATCAAGTAGTGTAACATAAGGTGGACTTTATTTGTAGAGGTGATTTGTAGATATTCGAAACCGATCCGAAGGCTTTATAGATATCCGATAAGATCTAGTACAAATCCGACTTATTCGGATAGACTGTATATCTGGGGATAAAAAGGTAGAAACGAAACAATAAATATGTTTGGGCACCATTAATAAACGTTTTGACTCTTGACGTCATTCAAGGTAACATGACGCAATTCCTATCGCTTTGAATGTTTTCGGTATGTAACTTGTATCAATATAAATTCATCGATACAATATTTGTGTAATCATGTATTGGATCACGATACGTGGCCGGATCGTACATCATTTTAGCAAACAGATTGAATACGGTTTATAAAGAGAAACGTGCGATAGCGAACGTTTTAGATAGTAAACAATCGAAAATGTATACAATATTGCAACATTGCAACTCGATGTCGATTCACGATTCACGAGATAAACGCAGACAACGAGAAACAGTAGTGGATTACTGGCGAATAAGTCGATAATTTTTCATCGATTTCACATATTATCAACTTCTCATGAATGCAATGAGCAAGCTCTAATAAGAGTAAGCTGTAATTCCAAAGGTGCTTACAGTAATGCAAACAGAAATGTTATTGTATGCAATTTGCTAATGATATTTTTCTTCCATTTAATACAATTACAATTAAATTTAATTTTAAAACACTGACTAAAATATTGCTGAATTGTGCAAAACGAGTTGCATAGCTTTCTCTACGGCGAAGTTTCCCGGTATGATCAACGAGCTTAACCCTTTGCGATCGGAATGCATATTTGCCGCTATTCCTCAGCGGTCGCGCGGCCAGCTCTACTGGCCGCCGCCATTAGCGCGCGGAAGTCAGATTTTTTTCCACAGCAGTTGTCCTTTGCGATCGGACGGCCAGCGGTGCTGGCCAACATGAAATCCAACGAACGCTCGGGCGTCCAGCAGGACTGGCCGACAACAATGTTTTCGTTTGTAATATTCCAACTGTGGTATAATGCCCGTAGAGTGCTGCAACCTAGTGAGGAATTGTTAAACTAAACGATCAGCAGGCTTGCAACATTATATCGTAAGAATTATGGTGTGAACAACTAAAATAAACACCTGTTGTTCTGGCACAAGTGCTGTCATAATCATCATTGTTTTGGTTCAGTTTTATGTGATTTTAACTGTGTTTTGGTGATTTTCTCGAGAGATTTGTGTTTATTTGTAAGTTTTAAGTTTTATTGTACATGATTATAAGAACACTTGTACGTTTACGTATAGACCTACACTTATATTACAATTAGGCCTACAATAAAATTGTTTTATCCCGTATAAACATTGATTAGTAAGAATGGGGTTATGTTTTTTTCCCCCCGTATATTTAACTAAGTAATAATGAACGACCATTAAAGATAAGACGAATTGAGAGACGTTTTATTAAAATTTAAATCCCCTATGCTAACATTGAAGGTTTTCCGTGAAAATAATTCCGAGCTGCGGGGAGCGAGCCGCCATGATAAATGCCGAGGTGATGCGTAGTGGGACGTGGCCAGTACAGCTGGCCGTCCGACCGTCGGAACCAAGTTAGTACGGAAAGAATTCCGACTGGCTGCCGACTGCGTTGTGGCCACTCCTGCTGGCCTTCCGGTCGCAAAGGGTTAATCTAGGTAGAGCTCTTAGACAAAAAAACTCTAAGAAAAAAACTTCACTTGTTTACCCTCGAGCGAGACCTCTAGATATATTAAGCTCGTCGAATATCTTTACGACAACGTTTAAAGCAGCGACAACCTGATGAGTGATGACTCATTCAAGAAGGCATCGCTTAGTTATCTCTATTATTTATTTATACAGATTTCATCTTTCGGATATTATTTGATTTATTTCAAATGGAACCGAAAAGGAAGAAAAGCATGATATGCAAAATTCTTTACAAAGAACGAAGCCGATAGTGAAGTTGCCGATTGTTTAAAATACAAGCTGAAACTTTGTAGTTTGTTTACATCCCGGTAGGGGTCTGCGGTGCACCGAAAAATCGGTACCGGTTCGGTACAAAATGAATTCGCTTCGGTACCACTAACGGTGCCAGTACTAAGTCGGTACGGTACAGCCTAAAAAATCAGTATTCACTGTTTATCAACCACATTTTTCCTTCAATTTTATTCATAACATCTTTTTCGTCCGTTGACATTCTATTGACACGCCTTTGCACACGACAGCCACTTTCAACTTTGACCAGCATTCATTCGCGAGTTTATAGGTTCACGATCGGATCACAATGATGACGAGAAGCCTTTACAGCATTGATAAAGCCGCCTCCACAGACTGGCCGAATGTTTTGTTGAGTTACGTACGACTCGGCGAGTAATGTAATAATGTACATAAACATCGAGAGTAACAGAGGTTAATAACAATAAACTACTAAGCATTTACAACGTCACGCTCGTCTTTGCTCGCCTAGACTTGGCCAGTGTATGGAGGCGGTATAAACATAAACAAAAACCTACAAACGAATCTGTATGACGTTTAATCATTTTTAAATCAAACTGGGGATTAACACATAAATGTCTGTTTGTTTTTTAAAATCAACGAACTTATAACATCGTTTTGTGTTGTACATCGCCGATTATATAACGGCCCCTTAACCTCAAATGAGTACTTGATACTACTTAAAATCGCCAAACATTTGGCAAACACATTCAGATCTACGATCGTGTGTTACAGAGAGTAATAACATGCAGAAGGTTGACACTTATTTTGATATGCAAACGTAATATCATGAACATCAATTCAAAAATAGAAATTGGGCTTGTCATAACATTTTCCTAATAGGCATGAACCGCCATCGCCGTCGACTTCTGTTACAACGAGTAGGCTACAACATTTACGTCTGCTGAGTATGTGTCATCTGATTGCAATACAAATTCTTATTCTGTTACGTTACTTGGTTATAGGATTTAAAATTTGTTAGAGACTATAATTTATAATTATACAACCTGTATTTAATTTGAAAATACACACACACCTTCCTTTCTTTTATTATTATTTTATCATCTTACTTGTGAATAAAAGTTTATAAAGAAATAAATTTGTCTTATTTGTGTTTTATGTGACTGTTATTTGTATTATCTTGTATGAGATAAATTTTGATTATATATATGACATGTATTTGAGATAGCTTTACAATTTAAATTAACTAGGAAATTACCTAACATAACTAGTGAATATGGGGAAAATTGAATAAATGGTATCCATGGGTAATTATTACAAATACAAATAACAAAATCTTATCTTTTAGCTGAAAAAGCCTACATAACTAAATTAATATAATTATTTAACATAAAGGGAATTATTACTGTTGGGGTTATATTATATATTGGGCTTTCTTTCTTTATTTACGTGATTTAACACATTATTATTGTTATTAGGCCTATATACATATTTGTGAACTATTACAAATTATAATCAAAAGCTTGCCTAAATACATTTTTATGTCTGTTAGTATGTTTTTCTTTAAAAATATTTTTTCTGTACTTGTTCTGTTTGGTTTCTGAATACACTTAGGCTATGATAAATTACGGCTATTTTACTACCTCGTACCGTACCGATTTTGTATCGAGAACCGAGGTACAAAAATATTTACCGTACCGAACCGTACTGACCTTAAATTTCTGGTACCGCAGACCCCTACCATTTAGACATGCTGTTTTCTGGTTAGGTCATGTGTAGTCTTCAATTACTCAGAAAGATACAGTTGTAAAAATAATAACCACTTTTTGTGTACCTATTGAATAAAATTACCTAGCTGAAATATTGTATAGGCTATTTCATATCTTGCAAGGTACCTAAATGAAAATGTAAAGTTCCAACTTAAAAATATGGCAATCCTTAGAGATCTATGTAACATGCGGAACTGGGAAATGAAATATCCGAATCCGAAAACTATCCGATCTGAAACCTTTACCATCCAATTCGTATCCGATCCAAACTTAAGCTATCCGAATTGAAACCGATCCGAACTAAAAATTCACTATTCGCACACCTCTATTATTTACAGTTTCATTTAGAAATGTACTGATGTCAAAATATATTATTTGTCACCGGAAGGAAGGGATTTGAGGAGATGGTAAGGGATGATGAAAAAAGCCACCCCACAAGGGAGAGAAAAATCACGCCTCAATCTATCCAACACCTGGGCAACCCCAGGTCAATTGGCTCTGTAAACTGACTCCTCCCAGCTTCCAGAATTCACTTGGGGTCCTACCCCCAGACTGATTCGTTCTGAACCCCTCCCCCCCCAGGTGATATAACAGGCAAGGGAGATTCATTACTCCAACTGCTCAGACTTGACTGGGTATCCAAGCTCAACCAGAAGTCAGACTGTAAGAAACTAGCTCACACTCACAGAGAAGTAAAGGGGTATACTTAGCAAGGTGAAAGAGAAGCTGGTTAGCAAAAAGAATATATTGAACAAAATTTCTTCTTATTTTACCCAATGTCAACTCAAAACCGGCATAGTCCAATCAGAGTTTTATCTAGGGACAAGGAGTGTAAGTTAATCTTGTAAAAACGAATGCAACTGGGCCAATTTAAGAACAGCAAAACCAATTTACATTTGTATTTATTTGTTTACTTATGCACTTGGCTTACTTTTGTCGCTCAGCCTTGTAGGAGGCGGTGAGGTCATCAAACAGTTTGCTATTCATCTCCATAAACGTCTTGAGCACATTGTACACTAGCGCCACGATGGTCTGGTTCCAGTGTTCCTTGCTGATCCTGTACAGCGCCGGGAACATGATCGGCATTATCACCTGGTTGTTCTCCTCCATTAGACTCATTATGTATTCGTTATTCCAGAAGTAAAGAGCTCGCTCTGCTACCTGCAATTAAATACCATTATTAGTTGAATAACAAGATTTTATTCGTTATTCCAGAAGTAAAGAGCTCGCTCCGCTACCTGCAATTAAATACCATTATTAGTTGAATAACAAGATTTTACAACAGTTATCATCAGTGGTGTATTCACTGACCACTCCAGGACAGTTAACTGTGCAACTTCCTTTTGAAACTTTCAGCAAAAATTTTTTTGATAAATAAGTGTACATTGGTTCTGAATTTCTAATAGAGCCCCATAACATTAAGATAGCGGGTGAAACTCGTTTAACATTGTAACTCCACTGTAGATTCATAGCACATACACTTCACTGTTTCAAATCTTCACTGTATATTGTTGAACATATGAAAATAATTTATTCACTGTGTAATTTGTTATAAAATTAGCAGTTTTTATGTTGGTTTTAAAGATTGATTTTAATTTAATTGGCCAAATCTTTATCTATAATTCTGTAAGAGAAATTTTTAATTCAAAATTGTGGGAGTTTGGCAAATTGCAGGATGATGGGAGACGGCTCAAATTAAAACTCTCAATCCCAGGGACTTGGGAAAAATATCAGTAGGCTATTTCCAAAAACTTACCAGCAAACGAGAAATGAAGTAAAACATCTCCTATAAGAAAAGCATGAGGATTTAAAAACGTCTGCTATGTTTACATTAAAACATGTGATTAAGTGTCTACTTTGTTTACGAACTTACATGTGTTCCTACTTATACTGTAGAGTAAAGGAAATCACACGAGGAAGAGAATTGGAGCAAGGTTAGGAGCTATGGCCCCTTTCAAGCCACTAGTTTAATTTATAATTAAAATTAAATTTAAGTTGAATTTCAAGATTTTAACTGTTTGCTATTTTTAAACAAAATTTGTTTGTTATGACAGTACCGTCTTATCAAGTACAATACATAACATGAGCTAAAATTATTTCTTTATTGTAAATGATCTTATATATTATTTCTCTAGCCTGTTTTTCTGTCAGTCCACGAGATCTTCCTTATTCCTTTATCAAATTCCATGATTCACCCCTCATTTTAAAGCTTATCGTGCAGGCTATTGACGAAAAATAGACCCACGGTCTAAAAATGTACTGCTTCTCTGAAATTGGAATAAAATGAAAGTTAAATAAAGGGAATAGTTTGTTTTGACAGGAGCGAAAATGTAAACAAAAGAACATCTGATCAGCTGACAAGATTTGGTTCACAGTGCGGAATTCCGTACGGGTCGAATAGTTGTTCTGTAATGGTCATACTCAAGTTTTATTAAAAAAAACTACATATATGAACAGAGGTAGGTTGAGATTTTAGATCAAACCTATACATCTCGATTCTTTTGCATGAGCGTATGATATTATTTTAAAGTGTTTTTACACCCTGTATTTAGAGGTGTGCTGATATCCGAAAAGCCGGTTCGGTTTCGGATCGGATCGGATATCCGAATCCAAACCGAAGGCCTTGTCGATATCCGATAAGGTCTAGTACAAATCCAACTTATTCGGATAGACTTTATATCTGGGGAAAAAGCCTGAAACGAAACAATAAATATGTTTGGACCATAAATAAACATTTTTGACTCTTGACAACGTCGTTCAAGGTTACATGCCGTAGTAAATTCCTGTCGCTTTGAATGTTATCGGTACGTAACTCGTATCAATTCATCGATACGATATTTGTGTAGTCATGTATCGTATCGCGATACACGGCCGGATTGTACATTTTAGCAAACAAAGAATGAGTAAGGTTTATAAAGAGAAATGTGCAATAGGAAACGTTTTTGATAATAAACAACCGCAAATTTAAATAACATTGAAACTCGATGTTGATTCATGATTCACGGCATAGACGCAGACAAAGAGACAACAGTAGTGGATTACTGGCGAATAAGTCGATAATTTTACGTAGAGAGTCAATTTCCGACAGTATCAACTTCTCACAAATGCAATGAGCAAGCTCGCATAGAGTAAGCTGTAATTCCAAAGCTACATTATGCAAACGGAAATGTTAGTGTATGAAATTACTGCTACTGATATTTTCCTTCCATTCAATAAGATTAAAAAACACTGAGTAAAATATTGCTGACTTACGCCTAACGAGTTGCATAGCTTCCTCTACGGCGAAGTTTCCCGGTATGATCAACGAGTTTAATCTATCTAGATCTTTTATACTCCAAGAAAAGACTTCACTTGTTTATCCCCGGACGAGACATCTAGCTTTATTAAGCTCTTCAAGTATCTTTACAACGACGCAAACGCAAAGCAGCGATGACCTTACGACGCGACGGATTCAAGAAGGCTTCGCTTAGTTATATATTACTTATTTATACAGTTTTTGAGTTTTCATAGTTCAGATATTATTTGATTTTGTTAAATTCATGCCCTTAAAATAAAACCGAAAGGGAAGAAAAGCATGATATGTAATTTCTTTAAAAAGAACGGATAGTGAAGTTGCCGAATGTTTGAAAAATACAAGCTGACTGTAGTCTGTTTACATTTCGGTGACAAACTACTAAACTAGGTTAAAAAAAGTTTCTAATCCGTAGTAAACAAAATAAATTTGAACTAGGCCTAGTTAGTAAATGTTATAAAGGAAATTCTTTGGTCATGGATGTATTTGGTTTACTCATACAGAGATGAAGCCCTATACTGATTCATTGTTTCAGTAGGGAATGATTGCCTATGTCATGCTTGGCCTTTAATATGTTGTGATGTCTGCTATCAACATCGGTGATTCCGGTCTTTTAAATAGGCTGTAATCGTATTAAAATGTTTCCTTGTTGTTTCTCTTGCCTGATCATATGTTTGTTTTATTTTTTTTAACTAGACCTACAACCAGATAGGCTAGGGTGTCATAGCACAATGAAAAGGGTTAATTATAGTCAAGGTGACATTACATGATTTGAGTAGCCTACAATATTAAATTACCTAGGCATACTGATATTAAATTAACTAGGCCTACTGATATAATTTATACCTATTTAACCAGTAGGCCTAAACATATTTCTTGTATTTTTCACTGCAGAGAAGATACCTAATATTCTGGAGTATGTACAGAGGTTGGTATATTGCTCCTCCAGTTAGGACATGCTGTTTTCAGGCGAGGTTATGTGTAGTACCGATCAGTTTTTCAATTACTCAGAAAGATACATTTGTAATAATAATAACCACTTCTTGTGTTTTGAATAAAATTACTTAGCTTAAATATTGTATATTTATATATTGCGAGGGAAATGAAAATGTAAAGTTCCAACTTGAAAATATGGTAGTTTTAGGGATCGAGGTAAAGTAGGCTAAATATCCAAATACAAAAATTATCCGATCCGAAACCCTTACTATCCGATCCGTATCAGATCCGATCTGAAGCTATCGAAACTAAACAAATCCGAACTGAAAATTCACTATCCACACACCTCTACCAGTATTACAACATAAATCTTAGCTTTCCCTTCTGCATACGATTACTAAGATCCCTTCAAAGTAAGTATAATATCACGTAGACCTCGTTCGGATCTTCGTGAAGTAGGGGGTGTCAGCAGAAGAGTGGGGAGGATAAGCGTTGGAGGGGAAGTTCACAATACCATGTTCATAATACTATTCCTGCAGAAAAAATTTGGCTACCCTGTATTAAATATATTTTACTGGGTGAACGTATAGTAATTACGTTTTTATGATAGTCTTTATAAACACGATGATGGTATTTAAACCATAACTGACAATATACTTTTTATGTTTTTGAGTAGTCTATTTTAAATGATGTCTTAACAAATTCTAAATTATTACATTAGGCTTCTTGAATTTCTTTTCAAATGGAATCATTAACACAAGCCATTAGGGGTCTGCGGTGCACCGAAAAACCAGTACCGGTACGGTACAAAACTAATTACCGTCATCGGTTCGGTACGGGACATAATCCCGGTACAGATTCGGTATGGTAAAGTTTACTGCATCAAACAATAAACAGAGATAAGCTGAAGAATGTTAAATAAAATAACTGGTTGAAATGAGACTCCTGTTGATAACAAGTCGTTTCCTTTAAGGAAAAATAAGGCTCAAAACTCGTCTCAACTTATATGAAAAGCGACGTTGACAGGTGTTATTTATGACCATATTTAATTGACAAAAATTAAGATAAGGTGGGCGAGAGGAGCGGGGAGGGGTTGGGTGGGGCCGGGCAAAAATCTGACCTTGAGATAAGAAGGATTAGACTAGGAAAACGTGATGGGTGAGGGGGGAGGGGTCCGGTCATTAGCTGTTTGTCCAACATCGTTCCTTGAGTGAGAAAAGGAATACTATCTTTTGATCACGTTCTGTCTCCATTATAAAATCAAATTAAACTGCTTTGATAAATGTATTATTATTATTATTGGTATTTAAGTATACCAGTAAAATTAGTTTTAAATTATGTACAAAATTGTTTTCAAAAATTGTTGAAAATTAACTAAAAAATAACCACAACATAATAAATTTCAAATGGTAGCATACATTTGTATTGTTTTATTGCCTTGTGAAACTGTTACATATAGCTATCTGTTATATGTTAAATTATCTTGAATGGTTTTAGAAAATTCATCTAAAAATTATCTACAACAAAAAATTTATATTTTGACGATGTTAATGGTTAATTATCTTAAAGGTGAATTAACATGGCATCTCTGCACTTTAATTACTTTCTTTACATTGCAGTTTTACATTTTACTTATGTTTAAATAAATGTACTGTAATATTTTTTATTGATTACAATTTTGTATTTAGTATCCTAATTTAATTTTGAATTAAAAAATAGTATCATTTTAATCTTTGCAACAATTCATATATTTATCCTGACAGTATTGCCCCTAAAACCCAGTAATTTTAATTCCATGTTTCAATATTTAATGTATATGTAATTGTAAATACCAGCCACCTTTGAAAACGCCATATTAGGAATGTTTTAGATAATAGACAATTTTTAATAGTAGACAGTTGAAGTAACATTACCCATAACCCCTAGCTAGAAGAAGGCAATAATACCTGAGTTTTGTTTATAAAAATTCAAGTAGGTTAAGTAAGAAAGAAAGAAAGAGGTTATATTATCAAAATAAAATAATAAATAGATAAGATAAAAATTCAAAGTTGTAAAGATTATTACATCTTCAGTATTCAAAGGTTTAATTTATAATTTTTTTACCTTCACGTCATAATACGAGGGTCATCCAGAAAGTAAAGAACGTTTGCTTGCTGCGTCTAGCACAGCTCCCCCATCACCGCCATTGCGTGTGCGGCAGTCCATTCACCTCTCCACCAAAGTATGAGCCGAGTCTCGTTGCTGTGCGGTCACACTTCTTATTTCTACAGCGATTCAAAATGGCGGCGGCAATCGAAAATCCCGCCAAATATGGGATAAGCAGTTTTATTCGGTTTCTGAGTTAAAAAATGTCTAGACCATCAATTTTTTTAGAAAAACACCAAATAAAATTGGTGGTGAAAGTGCAAACAAGTCTTCAAGTCGAGTTTTCAGGGGAAAAAATGGTGCAACAGGTTTAATGAAATAAAATCCATTATGCACGACGAGGATCGGAGTGGCAGGTCATTGCTCGCAAAAGACGATTTGAAAGAAAGACTTGAGGGAAGATTGGAGGAAAACAGCTGCTAAAATCTTAGCACATTACATCAATTTTAAGATTTGTTTTTTTGCACTTTCATCATTAACTTTCTTTGGTGTTTTTCTAAAAATTTTTTAGGTATGGACATTTTTTTACTCAGAGACCGATTAACACTGCTTATCTTAGATTTGGCGAGATTTTCGATTGCCGCCGCCATTTTGAATCGCTGTAGAAATAAGACGTGTGACCGCACAGCAACGAGACTCGGCTCATACTTTGGTGGAGAGGTGAGTGGACTGCCGCACACGCAATGGCGGTGATGGGGGAGCTGTGCTAGACGCAGCAAGCAAACGTTCTTTACTTTCTGGATGACCCTCGTATATAGTTGGTTTTTTAAAGTTATCTTATTTTAATTTGTATTATTGATAATATATCTTCCCAACACATTAAAGAATGGTATTTATAAAATTTTAGTTTTTGCTGTTTGTATTTTTTAAATCAATAGTTTTTATTTATTTAAAAAGCAATTAATCAGTTAAGCAGCTTATGCAATTGATTGTCCTTCAAGTAGTTTTTTAATTCTTTTATCAAGAATATTTCAAGAATTTTTATTAATAATAATAATAATCAAAACATTAAAACTCTATACTCCAAAGTGGCAGGGTTTTAAAAATATTTTCATCCATAGTATAGTTATTTTTCTTTTAATCGAATAAATGTTAACAATTGTTTATGACCTTAAGTTTTGTTTTACTCAATTTGGTACATTGTACCGTACCGAATTTGTACCGAGAACTGAGGTACAACATATTTTACGGTACCGATCTGAAATTTTTGGTACCGCAGACCCCTACAAGCCATTGAACTGTTTCACTGTTGTAGGCAGTATATTTTTAATATTTGTTCTTGTACGATCAGCTTTAACTCATCTTTACTATTAAAAAAAGATAATTTGCTTTTGCTGATTGTTTATTTGTAATTTAAATATTTCTTCATATAAAACTTATGTTTAAACATATGGGAGCAGCGAACTCGCTACGTTGAAGGCAAATTAAAATAATTTGTGTTTGGCCTAACCAATGAAGGCTGAACTCCGAATGTTCGGAGCACTAGGGAGAATTGTGGGAGCTGCATGAATTGTTTGTTACCAATATACTATCGCCGAACGATTCTAACGAATGTCACGCCGAATGTTCGGAACGAGTCTTGCACTAAATCAACCGAATATGCATAACGAACTAACCAAGTAAATGCTCTCCCAATACCATGCTCGCCCATTCGATCCGCTCGTCTCCTTTGATTCGTGCCAAAAACCCGACAATAACGGAGCACAGATGAACACGAATCACGGCGAGGAGAAATATCCCATACACACACGAGCACACTGAGTACACTTTCGCCTTTGTTGGGCCATAGTGTATTGGATAGAATGTTCACTGAACATTTGGGAGGATGTTCGGCCGAATGTTCGCCTGTTTGCGAGATGTGTGGGACAGTCTTAACCCCAAGATCTTTGTATAGCAATCACTTTGTGGTAGCAATGATTTTGGTTTGGCAAGTAACAAATGATTCTGACAAAACGATTTTTAGTCAACAGACTAAGAACAGATGTCAATCGCTCACCCCCACCCTAAAAAACCGGTTTAAACCACTTTTACCAATAACACCCAGGCTTCACGAAGATCCGCACGAGGTCTAAAAATGTGATAAATTTTGTCTGGCTATCTAGTAAAATGCAGTCAGCAACTGGAGACTGGCCAGCCATGTGTATGAGAGACATCATGCGGTCAGCATTACCTGAAGCTAAATGCATGTACAAAGAAGTAAGAATTAAGTAGGTAGTAAAATGTAAAATTCATCTTACCCAAACCAATTTAATCATATGATTAATAACCAACCATTTGTGCTATTAAAGACTTACGCCAAAAAGTTTAGTAAATCATAAGACTGTGTAATGAGGTTCTGTATTTTTCATCAATCTTACCTGAAAGTGAGGACTAGACACACATTTCGCAATTTGTCGGAAAAGAGGTTCCTGAATTTTGGTAAACTGTGTTGGTTCAATAACATCTAAGATCTCCTCTATTTCACCAAGGAACATCACCTATAAAACGTAATCAATAATGTAATGATATAAAAATTAGATACTACGTATTTAAATATAAACATACATATAAATGGTGGCTTAGAGACATAAAGGATGCAGAAAGAAAAAATGTAATAATATAATAAACATAGTGAAGGAAATCATATTTTGAATTACAGTGAGAAGTTTGAAGGAAGAGGGTTAAAGCAAAAGACTCCCAATAAAATTAAACAGCTATCATGTTACCAATTGTTACTGTTAAGTGTTTAAACGCCCTGCTGAAACTTGTCAAACCTTTCAAAAATCACTTTTTAAGTAAAGGTTTTAGCCATAATATGCTTTCTTTGGAGAAGCATCAAATGGATGAATCCATAGAAAGTTGATATATAAGCATAGCTCAATTTAAGTATGGCAATGAATTAGTAAAATAATTATGCTTTTTAACCCACCTTTTTATAATTTCAATTCCAGGGAAACTAATAAAAATACAACTTAAAACTAATTTGGGATTCAAGTTGTTTTTGCACACATCATCAAATTAATTTTAAATAACAACCTACCATTCCTAGGCAAGCTTATGTGTTTGGAGTGGTTGTGAATCAACACAAAGGGAGGAGGGGGGAAGCAAACCCCCATCTCAGTAAACTGGGTGATGTGAGTGAAGCTTAGCTAAAGTTTTTACTCAGTTAACTAAGCGATTTCTATTTTTCTACTCACATTACCATTATACACGTGGAAGCAGAAGCTAGAGATAACTCACATTACCTTACACAGTTTTAAGCATATTAAAAACAAGTGGTTGTTTTTTTATTCAGTGTTAAAAACTGGATGGTTAAAAACTGGATAGTTAGGGGATTTAGAAAATTTCAAGTAAAATATGGCTTTTAACCACTAAATTTTGGTAAAACCTAATCGAGGCCAATAACAAAGTTGTATATTAATATCTGACTAGATTACCTCTTTTTGACTACACGTCTTGGGCCAATACTTGAGTAGGCCCTTTACAACGGGTTCGGTGAGAGTGGCGTCCTTCTCGAGGAACTGCACCACGCAGTAGGCCAGCTGAGCGTGGTACAGTGACAGACACTTGACCTTGTGCAGAGGGATCAGCACTTTCACCAGGAACTGCTTGTGTTCCGACTTGAGGGGTAGCGCAAAACCATTTATAATACTGAAACACAAAGCAGAACCTTTGAATTTATCCAACCTTCTTTTATTTTAACCGTGGTTTTGCGTTATACATGACCCTCCAACCGGTCATTACCCCGGATAATCGGGAGTTGACTGTAGAAGGTAGTTTCAAATTGAGTAATGGAAATCGGATACTACACCACATATAATTTTATAATGTTATCATGATTTTTAACGAATATTATGAATAGCAATATACATTTTTGGCCAGTACCATCGGACTGGATTATGTTATGAAAAATAAAACTTGGTTTGGCCGTCGTTTTCGGCAGATATATCACGATCAGGTTGCTATTTGGCCAATATCACTTGGTTCAGTCATCGCTTATAATTAATATTACGTGATAAAATCGTTATTTACTGCCGATGCCAAGTGGTCTGGTTGTCATATTTGAACGATGTTACATTTTTCTGTGCTGTGCCAAATTTAAAGGAGTTATCGTTTCAAAACCCTATCATTCTGCATACCATAATGTAAGTTAGATTTCTATATTTGTTAAAATTTAGAAAATGTCCGAAATTCCATCAGAATTTGACCTATTGGCTTTAAAATTTCAATGTATAGAATGATTTTTTTGGTCAGGTGATTATATAAACGTGTATAAATGTATATGTTAGTAGTAAAAGTTCATAAATTTCTTCACAGAATGCAACAGTAATCAATGTTTTTCTTTCTCTAAGAATCTTCCCGGTGTGAATGGGATCTTCAGGCTTAGTTCATTTTGTTTGGTTGTATATAAATTAAAATGAATTATATCAAACTCTGAGCTAAGCTCATTTTATATGACTCATGTTGTAAAGACAAGTTTAAAAATTCAGCAGAAGGTTCCCTGACTTCTCCTGCTACAATTTCCTATCCCTCGACTAATATAAATAATAAATAATATATCATAACATTTACCTTCCTAAAATTTCCAACAACTCTCCAACACCATTGAAGTGTTCCGTCTCATAGACAAACCTGAAAAAATAATCAAAGGGTTTTATTTTACAATATATCATACTATAATTATTTACAATATTTTATGCTGTCAAATTAATCTTGACCAATATAGGTGATAAACAGAGGCTCTTTCAGAGTCCTGTTCTTAAAAACAGCCTAACCCCTAATAGTTTGTTTATGTTAGTGGCTATTTTAATATGGAAAATAACTAGTCCTAAACTAATTTAAATTAATTCCATACAAGTTTGCTGATACACATTGACAAAAAACAAATACAATTTCAAATGTTTAGGGTTTTTTAATAATAATTACCCACTAATATTGATAAAAATACATTTTTTTACTGAGATTTTGAATTTTATTTTTTTAACCATGTTGTAGGTTTCATCACTTTTGGTGTAATAGTAAAATTTAAGACAGAAAAAGTACAAACCTTCTATTTTTAAATTATTACTTTAGAATAAATAGGAAGTAAAAATTGTAGTATCTAAAATAAAGCATGAATGTAAAATTACCTCAAGAAAATGTTGTTGATTTGTTTCCGGATAAATGCTCGAAGGCCAAGAAACTTGCCATAAATTCTATGTAAAACAGTTTTAAGGAAATCCCTTTCCCTTGGGTCCTCACTATCAAACAAATCTAAAAGCTGAAACAAAATTATTACATTTGATATTAATTATTGTATTGAAATAATACTAAACAAACATTTAAGTGGTTTTATAAAGTGTGAAGAGACTTAAACCTTAAAGAAAGCATCATGTTTTAGATCTCGGTTACCTCATAGATTTTAAGGTGTACTCCGACCAGAATGTTGAAATGATTGTGTTAAAGCATAAGGGTCACTCAAGCATAACTATAAAGACAATCAGACACTTCCTCATTGTATCAGACGTTGTTTTTGACAACTATTGAAGGTATACAGAAGAAGTCAATCGAGTTATTGATTTCCAAGTGTGCCTTGCAATGAATGAGCAATGCCTTCCACCTTTTACTGTTTTAAAAATAATTACTATAGATCTGGTGTTCATTCAAAAGTCTCCCATATAGTAATAACACTTTTAAAAATTTGTTTATCATGCATCATGCATATGCAAAAATCACCGTTTCAGCATAGATGAAAATAATGTTTGAATCTCCCACTTAACTGATCCCTCCCATCAGTTTACCCTTCCTATCCAAAATTAGACTAAAGCGGTCAAGACCACTCCAGATTTGACATCAATACGGCTGAACCCCTTGTTTACAGACTTAACCTCACGTCTGTTCTCATGCTCGGTGATTTAATAAAAAATTAATTTCAAAATTAGTCTAAAGTACAGGTTAAGTAAGTAACCTGAATCTTCATAATATCAATAACTTTCAAAGAGGAAAGACTAGGCATTTTTTATTGTGTTGAGCGTGTATATTATTATAATTTAGTAGATTACATTGGTCGATTTAAGAAAACAACAATCAATAACAGAGCTCTTTTGTAATACCAAATTTTTTAGATATACTTGATTCGTGTCCTCAGCTAAAATGAGTTCAAACTTAAAACTAATAAACATCTTAGCAAAGGTGAATCGGTTTAATGTTTTAGTGATGGAACTTGGTGTAAGGGATAGCAACATAAAATACCGACTCTTAAAAATCAAACTTACAATTGAGTGCTATATTATTGAAGTGGTCACGTTTGTAACTTGTATGAACAATTTCCACAGCCTCTTTCTTCTGTAGTGGTTATTTTTTTGAGTACTTTTATCAACAAAATTGCAAGCATAAATTGTTGTTTAGTTCAAAATTGAATCTGATACCAGAGTTTCCTCTAGACAGTATTTTAAGAGAGAGCCTATAAATTATGTTAAGCAAAAGTCCTAAAAAGTACCAAAGACCACTTCCGTTATAACTAGGAATATTCTTCCCTTACTACTGATCCGTGATAAATATTTTGATTGCATAATTGTATGGATTTATATAAATTTAAAAGACCTAGGCTTAACCCTTGCATAGGAACCAAGCTTATGAATTTTTAAAATAGGGGTGTACGAGTATTCGAACTTCGAGCTTTTTCGAGATTTGCAAAAAAGTTCGAAGTTCGAGCCGAATATTTAAAACGCCGACTAGTGAAAAGGGTCGTCTACAAAAGTAAATTTGAAGCAACAAATTTTCCAGAATCAATGTTAGAATTCTCGTAGTTTGCGTCGGGAGAGCTCCATAACAAATATAATTCAGAAATGCTAATGCTTTCGGTCCTTCGATTAAAAAGATAACCAAAAATTAAAGAGCTGTAATATTTTTAACTTCCGACCTGATCAACCAACGCAATGGAGCTACTTTCTCTACGCTCAATCACATCAAGTGGACCTATCACACTATTCTGTTTGCAGTAGTGTTGCTGTTGCCCAGTTGAGTTGTGCAATATTTCATGGTTAATAATAATTAATACAACAATCGTACTGCTCCAGAAAAAGTGCTACAGCAAAAAAGTAAAATCCATGAAAACACTTTTTATAACTGTTGCATCGGTACAGTCTGTTCTACAACTTACAACTTCGTACATTACAATAATTATATTCCCTGGAGTCTTAAATTATTTCTGGCAACACTGTTGGCATGCCCACTTTGCGAACTGCCTTAAGACGTTGAGTGAAGATGGTTATAATCTAATAATGATTTAGCGTGACAAATAGCTAGGGACAAGGTTGTAGGTGATGAATGCCTATATCATGGCGGTGTTTTAATGTGCAGCCAAAATAGTACTCTCAAAAAATTGACTAATTGTGAGGGTTCACCAAATCTAAAGATTTTATAAAAATTGTGATTGGTTACGTAACGCATGATTATAATACCAGTGGTCATATGATTTAAAAAGTTGATTATATTCTATGTATGCCGAAGGCCCTAACCAAGAGCAAGACGCGACCAAAATGGCGCAGTGTTTTGTTACGCTACCAGCTGTGCGATTAAAATCATATTGTTTAACTCCGCGGGATTGTTTGAATTTGTGAATAAAGGTCAGTAGAAGTAGAAAGCATATCATTCTGTAATAATTGTATGCTATCAAATTGTTAAAGCAGTGATGGAAGGACAATGCATTGACGATCCTCTTCCACCTTCTGCTTCTGAAACCTTCTGTTTCAGAAGCAGATATAATAGGTTAAGTCTATTAGGTAATATATTAGATAGAACATAAGCTAGGCCTACGATAATTGAATAACTTATTTCTGTGAGTACAATAAGATATAAAGACTGGCTTAACTAACTTATATTTATAAAAGGATAACCTAAAATTTACTAATTACAAACTGTTGAATGAGAGATATAGGCTACTGGGTTTTGGCAATTCCCTAGCTAGGGCCAAAGTGTTTGGTTACTTGGAGAGTACATATTGACATATAGTCCGTTTATTATGGCTATTAATAAATACGGTAATAACTGCATTAGTTAACTGTGGGCTTATCAGTCTAGTTAAAAATGTATAGTTCTCTTCCTTTAGGTTATTTTTTCCTATGTAGGCTACCTACTTTATACTGAAATACAAATTGTTCTTTACTATCTACAAGTGGTCCCAATAAATTTTCTTTTTTAGTAGCCTACCTATTTTGTTATTTTCCCACTGTAGGCCTTTATTTATTGAACGTAGGCATAATGAATATAGAAGAAGTGAATGAAAGATGACAAATATTGAACGTTATAAATTACTTTACATAACCATAATTAATCAAATGTTTGTTCTTTAAAACATTAAATAAATAACGAATACATATAGAATGCATACATATAGAATAACTAATCAAGAATGCTCAAAGCTTGTTCCCATCAAAAAGCTCTGCTCGAGCTTTTATAATATAACTAACTATATAATATAACTAACTTATATTTATTTATAAAAGGATAACCTAAAATTTACTATTTACAAACAGTTGAATGAGAGATAGGCTTACTGGGTTTTGGCAATTCCCAAGGCTAGGGCTTTTCCCAAGGCTAGGGCTATATGGAGAGTAAATATTGACATATAGTCAATTATTATTATTATTGTGGCTATTGATAAATATGGTAATAACTGTGCATTAGTTAACCTGTGGGCTTATCAGTCTAGTTAAAAATGTGTAGTTCTCTTCCTTTACGTTATTCTTTTTCTATGTAGGCTACCTACTTTATATTGAAAGAAAATTTGTTTGTTACTATCAACAAGTGGTCTCAATAATTTTTTTCCTTTTTTAGTAGCCTACTTATTTTGTTATTTTCCTACTGAAAGCCTTTATTTATTGAACGTAGGAATAATGAATATAGAAGAAGTGAATGAAAGATGAGATATATACAAAGTTATCAATTATTTTACATTACCATAATGAATAGAATGTTTGTTCTTTTAAACATAATATAAAATGCTCAAAGCTCGAGAACTTTGAACAAATTCTGCCTGGCTTGGCTCGAGTCAGAAAATCACTACCGGTACATTGCACACCCCTAAAGAAAATTCCCATCAAAAAAGCTTGGCTCGATCAAGCTCGAGAACTTAGAAAAAAGCTTGACTCGAGCCAGGAATCACTATTCGCAAACCCCTATTTTAATACAAGGTTCGGTAAGGCATCTTGACAGTTATTAACCCAGTATACAAGGTTGATGACAGCTCTGAAAAGGTTTAAACATTTTGAACCAATGAAGCTCTTACTCAATCCTTTTTGTTATTAGGAAATACAGTATAAAAATATAAGTTCCAACTATCAAAATATTTTATTTCCATGATTGGTTTCAGACATGGTGCTATTTGTTGTACTTGTGTGCAAGAGACAAATTTAGATTATTTTATTTAATTTTGGAGAATCTATAATAAAGAAGGAATGCTAAGAATACTATGAACACCTCTCCCCAAATAATTTGTGTAAGGGGTTGTTATAGTTATGACTAATGTATAATATGATCTCAATGTTGCTTAACATTTGGTTGCCTTTAGTATTTTACTCTAAAACTTAATTTTCTGAATACATACGTTATGTCCAAATAAACCCAGTTTCATTATAGAACAGCCCAATATTTTACATCTGATTAGTTTCAAATTTCAAATCTGTCAGTATCTAGTGATGGCTTTCACGTTCTTAACTCTTTATGGCATTAAACAGATTTGAAATCAAATGTCGGAAACATACCTGTAACACAAATTTTTGGTCTATGACTTTCTTTCCAATCGTAGGCTGAAAGTCTGACGATTCCAGGAATCTCAGGAATAACTCGTATACAAGCTGAAACAATCACGTGTTAACTTTAAACAAGACTCTATTGAATACTAACTATGCAGTTAGTATTCTTATATTTCATTTATTTTTAATTGTAAATTGTAAGGACCGAAGATTAAAATAATAGCATGGTAACACAATAAAAGGTTCAGGAAACTTCTCAAAGCCAGATGGAATTTTACTTGTCAATGACAGAGATGTGATTAGTGAGTGCTGATTGGGATGCTAATTTGGCTACATTTACATTTTAATACATCGACTCATCAATAGTAAGATGCTGTTTCTACAGCAAAGAATGTTTTTGTACATCCACACCACATTAGTTCATATTCCTATTATAAACACATCTTACTTATATGAAGGGTATTCCTAAAAAAATAATTCTATACACCTTAATGAAACTTTCACCAATATTCCTCCTACAGTACCAGGTATTTTTTGATCAACAGGTTTTTTAATTTATCTTACAAAAATTAAGATTAAAAAACATAACAATGTTCAAATTTATGACAATGTATATAGTACACTTTGATTAGTTTTCTGATAGTATAAATTGCAAACAAAAATGGTACAGAACTGTGTGTTAAAATTAACTAGCGATCGCCCAGAGGTCGATATGTGATCAAAAATAACTACACATGAATCCAAAGTTAGACATACGAATAATGATTGTTTGCGAGAATGTTTAACCACATGCTGCGTGAGCAGATAATAAAAAAATATTTGAACCAGTTCAAATAGTTCAAATAGTTCATTTGAACCAGTTCAGCCTTATGCTGAACTTCATGAATACCTAGGGGTATCTCGCCCTCCCCGTCCCCTTCTCTCACCAGGCTTAATTTTTTAATGTGGAGTCAAAACAGATATCACAAGGATGTTATCATTCTAATAGTCAGTAGAAATTATTATTTACACTATTCACGAAACATGTGTTATTCCTGTTTTTATAGCATTTGTTATATCAACAGCAGTAAAATTTACACTTCCATCAATTGTACTGTTCTTCCATAAGAGTAACTTTGAAACTTTGAAATCCTATGGGGCATAGCCCTGAGGGCCTATGTAAACTATAATGGGTTTCTGCTCATCTACGGGACAATACCTTTCTAACGGTATGTTTGAATTTTTCCTACGATGCACACAAGCTGAGAAAAAAGGAGGGACAGTTTTGTACTTGCCTATTAATATAAAGATGCTAAGATTTGATAAAGTGATATATTACATATGTAAGCCTACATACATGTTTCTTTTATTTAGTTGGAAGGAGAGGAGAGAAACTCTTCAATACAGGTCATTTATCTACTAAAAATGACTTTGGTTGACACATCAATTTTATAAGTATTGGTTTAATTTATAATCACTTTTGACAGTTTTTAAACACATTTTCTAACCATATTTTTTAAACAGATGCAAACTTTATTTATCTATTTAGGTAGTAACTTAGGTTCTTCTTTTGTTGTATCAGGACTAAAAACTGACCAAGTATCAAGATTGTGTTTGTAATTACCAGTACCTCATTTTAAATTATTAGGAAATTCACACTCTATGAGATTTCTTACCGTTAAATGGGGCCACGACGCTTCTAACGTTGGATCATCTTCTTCTGGATCAAAGTCAGGATTTTCACTCGGTGGTAAAGTTCGAAACAAGTTGGCAGAGATCTGAAATTATTACATACTAATTAGTAAACCAATTAAATAAAGAAATATTTGATTCTATACTGTTATTGAAATGATTTTGGACAAACCACAAGGGGTAAACAGACTACTGTTAAATTCACCGTACAAAAACAAGAACATTAAAATAGCCACACCTCAGGAATTAATTTCAATGTCAATGGAGCAATCTTAATATTGTATAATTGGACAATGTTGCTTTGAGGTTTACAACCTCTTTGACAGCAACATTTATATCGTAACGTTTCTTCAAAAATCAAGTTTCATTCTTCAAAACAGCAATCTGATTTGCTCTATAGTTTTCCATAAACATTACATACAAAACATTGGTCTACAATAAATGTGGCCCCCCTCTATGTGAGCCGTGTTGTCCTGATAAACACATGGAGTCACTATGAGCGAGGTATGCAGTGAATACTCTCGACCCGTGTGTTTACTGTTGATCAATTTCCGGGTGCAGTACACTCGCAAATATAGGGCTTTAATGGTGCAAGTCTGGGCCATTTGAAAAAAAAACAGATTAGATTATCGGAGGTGGGCTTGAGACAACTTACTTTAAATAAACATACAAAACATAAAACAGAATTATTGTAAAAATTGACTAATAAAATTAAAAAAATAAAAACACAATTGTATAACTCACTTAAAACAAACGAAAGCAACACTCCACAAGCAACATTGTCGACTGCACAAAATGAGAGCAACGACCTGAGTGTTGTCAAGCAATAAACACGCAAAATGCACAAAAATTCCATGTTACTCATAAAAGCTTACTGTTTGTCTCATTCTGCCCTTTTACTGAGAAAAATAAGAGATGGGAATTACCATTAATTTTGAGAAAAGCATTACACTGTTCCATTACAACTTTGTAACAGGTTCCAATAACCTGTTGTAACCTGTCCTGTTCCATTCCTGTTACACCCCTCACCACACCACAACACAACCCAGCCCGGCGGCAATGTAACGAAATCCTCACTGGGTTTACTGCTCTACCCTGATACTGGCCATTCATTTGCTCCGGCCCGGCTGGGCTGTAAGTTAATTCTAGCATGGGTGTTACCGTTTGCTGGAGGATCGTTCGTTCCAGTTTTGCCATGATTAAATGCAACTATTCTTGTATTGTTGTATTAAGGGTGTTTGGCCGCTAGGCTAGGCTGGCGGTGAGGAGCAGTAGTTCTACAAGTCGCCACCGCGCGCCGCTAGGAAGACAACTCGGGCAGTGCTGTGAGTGTGTGATCTGGCTGGGGGGAGAGAGGAGCGCGTTCTCCCATTTCTCCCCCTCCCCCCTCGCAGCACTGTCTTTCCGTCTACTCGTTCTTCGTCGGTCCGGGGCGCACGGCCCGCAGCTCGACTGGTTGACTAGCTAGGGTTGGGTTGCTTACTATTTTCCACTGGTGTGCCTTTCAATGTCGCCGAGAACTCATCTTAAATATATGTTTATTTTGAGCGTTCACTTTATAGTTTTGATGAGTACATTTCTTGTAGCCTATACAGATTTTATCATTAAAATGTTTGACATAGTTGTGAGCAAATTTAAATACAGTGGAACTCGGATAGTTCGAATCTCAAGGGACCGCGGTAATAAAATTCGAACTATCCAAAAAATTGAATTTTAATTGTAGAGGTTAGAATTATCTAGGCCCAAATAAGCTAGGATAGCTTTACTGTATTAAAAACAAACGAGTTCGCACGCAGCACGCTGACGTGAGGGAAGTGAATTTCCACATAAAAAACTTTTAAAACTCAAAATCAGTGTAAATACAAACAGTTATTCCAATTTGTATTGAAATCTGAAAACATTGATTTTTTGGCTGTTCTGATGCTCCTGGTTTCATTTATCTGCAATGCTGGGAATACAATTTTGCGCATTACAAGGTTAGGAGAGGGTCCAGTCAGGTTTTAAAGTAGGCGTGAGGTGGCTGGGGACGATAAAAGTAAGCCAAAAAATGAATAACAGGTTTTTCTAATGTAAAACTCCCATAAGACAACGTACTGTGTTTAGTCGATACACATTTTCCTTAATAACTCTGTAAATAATGGTGCTAGAATGACGAGAGAGGGCTTAAAACATTTGCATCACTAACATACATCTTATTACATACATTAATTTTACATCGGGGGCTTTTCTAACCCTTTTTGGGCCCAAAAACTCAAAATTTGAAAGATTAATTCCCAAAAAAGCGGTTTAGAGTTTCCCGATTGTTTTGCCTAACGAACTTGTCCAACTGATTATAGAAAGGAACGTCCCTACCAAATTTGAAGTAAATCGGACAAAAAATGCGACCGCTAGAGTGCATACACACACACACACACACACACACATATATATAAAATTTTGAACGACCCCCCAAAACGTGTTCAGCGGGTCACGTTAGGAACCTCTATGGTGGTCCCGGGCTTAAGTTTCGCCGTGCAGGTCATGCTAATAGTTCACTTTCCATAGGAAATTCACTAATAACATTATTATTATATAAACATTAATTATAAATTAAAATGTTTTTTAATTTTAAGAATTACTATTTAACAAATATATTTAATCATAATACATCGATCTTATTAATTTCTTAAAATACTGTATTAAATAAATGTACAGGGTGTCCCCGAACTATGCCATAACAATTTTTCCATAAATATACAATTGTGGGATATTTTACTCCAATCACGAACATCCTAACCTTTGTTATATGTAAGTTTTCGCTATTGTTGTAATTTATAATCCGTTTGTTGTTAAAGCTAAAGAAGAATTTGTTACTTACTGTTAAAAATTAAAATTCAGGCACGATCAGGGGCGGATTCAGGGAGTCACATTAGGTGGGGGGAAATGCCCGGGGTTTTTTGGGGGAGGGGGTGTATAGAATACCCCTCAGGGGTAGGGGGTCCGGGAGTCCTCCCCCGGAAATTTGATAAAAATTCCATATCAATAACAATTTGATCGGCCGTAAAGAATAGCCGAACGCGGTTCATTGACCAATATGTGTGTTATCGGCCTAAAAAGACGACTGTCTTGAATTCATGGACAAAATCAGCAATTTGACCGGTTTTTTCGGATAAAAAATTGCAATTTGACCGCAATTCATGGTCACCGTAACTTTTAAACCGAAAACGACAAGTAGGCCTAAACGTTGTTTATCGGCCAAGGAAAACCGCAATAGTTTATACCCAAACCGTAATTTAAAGGCGGCCACACACTACCGGATCTTTGCCCGAATAAGACATCGGATCCAGCAGGGAGCAAGGCACGAAGGTAGCTAAATTCACTCCGAACTTCTTCCCGATCAAGACCCCGAACAAGACATCGGATCGGAAAGATTGAGCGCGAAAACCACCGAGCGAGGTAAAAACAGTGGGGACGACTTTAGTTGCCGTTGTGCAATTCGGCAGTGTACTTGTCTGTTGATTTCACCCACTTCACCCATATGTCACCCACCTCCCCATGATTTCACCCACTTCTCTCCAAGCGCCATTCCTCTTCACTTTGTGGTAGTGAAGGATGGGTCAAGTCCCACAAAACTGGCCTGTTGTTGTACTCGGAAATAAACATCAAAGTTTTTTCCTCAGACCACTCCATCGTGCAGACTAATTTACATGAACTAGTGAACTGGAAACTAAAATGAAACTAAATGAACTAAATGAAACTCAATATATGCCAACATTTACAATCTAACCGTGATTAATCGTAACAATTGACAATCGGACCACATTTTCCCAGCAAAAAATGAAGCCCAATCCCGTTTTATAGGCCCGAACGACTACCGGAACGTATATTTTACGAATACAATCGGCGATTCGACCCCGTTCTATCACCAATGAGCGCCTATTTTTACTATTTACTGATTTAAAAACATATATACTCAAATCAAAAATATACAATGCTTGGAAAATAAATGGATTGTATGGTTCTCTTTATTTATTTATAAAAAATATTAAAAAGTTATCAGTAAGGCTTCAGGATATATGTTTCAATATCAGTAGTTAAAGCATTTACTATGTCTGTTCAGGTCTTCTCTGTTATTAATTTGGTTGATTAATAGATTTGAATATAGTACATTTTCAGTGAAAAATCCTCATATGTTATCTTTGTTTACTCCAAACTAAATTGAGATGGAGCTGGAAATGCTTAGGCCTACTTATAGCAATACAAAACGAGTTCGCACGCAGCACGCTGACGTGAGGGAAGTGAATTTCCACATACAAAACTTTAAAAACTCAAAACCAGTGTAAAAACATACATTTATTCAAATTTTATTGAAATCTGAAAACATTGATTTTTTGTCTGTTCTGATGTTCCTGGTTTGATTTATCCTGTATTCTAGGAATACAATTTTGCGCATTATAAGGTTGGGAGAAGGTCCAGTCAGGCTATAAAGTAGGCGCCATGTTGCTGGGGATGATACAGATACACCAACAAATGAATCTAATGAATGTAATGAATCTAAATGAATGCTTTCTAATAAATAAATATTTGTGCTAAAATTATGGGAGTGGGTTTAGGCCTAAATTTTCTGGCTTTTTGTCATATAATGTAATATGCATTAATTTTACATCCCGATTTCTTTTAACCGTTTTGGGAGCTAAAAAAACAACATTTGTAATTTTTATATCCTCCAAAAATGGAAGTTAGGGTCTTTCTGATTGCTTTGCAAAATTAACTTGTCCAACTGATTATAGAAAAGAATGTCTCCACGAAATTTGAATTAAATCGTAAATTTACACTTTCCTATCACTTAGTTAAATACATCTTCAGAAGAAGCTGGATCTTCAGTTACATGACAGGTAGACCTTAGCCTATAACTTGTTACACACAACAATGTTTTACTCGCAATTGCTTTTCTATTTCTTGTATGCCTATATTTCTTACAAGGTATTAATTTCTACGGTTGCAGTAATACCATAATACAGTAGAAGTCCGATTATCCGAGGTCCGATTATCCGAGCCGCCGGGTTAACCGAGGCAAATACAGTACTGTATATAGCCTTGGAAATAAATCGTAAATAAATAAATAAATAATCGTAAATCGATTGAAAAATGTAGCGGCTGTGGTTGCTAGGTCGAGTATTACAAGCTACTCCTATTGGTTGTTGCTAGGACCAATAGTCTTATCGGTCGACTGTGTTCGCGCTAGAGATGGGAATTATCGTTGTTTTCCGGCAACGGTTGTAACGACAACGCAGCTATCCAATAACATGTTGCGGCAACCTGTTATTTAAATAACGATTGCCAGCTCTAATAACGGGTGTAGAAACGTTATTAGAATAACAGGGAGTTCTCCGCAACGTGTTGCCGCGATAACGTTGCCACGGCCGCAACACTGTTATTCATCCTGTTATGTTAAATAACACCCATCTTTAGTTCGCAGTTCGCGCCATTGTCTCAGTCTACGCCGAACTGATTAACCGTGCGCTTCACTCCAGTTTTCAATCAGTGTGTTATTTCACAAATATGAGTGGTAAACGTAAAAGAGTTGTGGTTTCTTTGGAAACAAAATATAATGCAATTAAGAGATTGGATAAAGGGGAGAGTATTAAAAAGGTTTATTTAATCATAAATCACTTATTACTGTTAAACCGTATTCTCCAGTTTCAATACGATTTTTGTCTAATTATAACCTATAATTTTTACCGCCGTGTTATCCGAGTTTTTGATTATCCGAGGTAGTCTCGGTCCCGTTTAGCTCGGATAATCGGACTTCTACTGTACTCTGAAAACTGAAAAACGCGGACACGCGGTACTTGTGTTGAGCGAGTGGTGGTATTCGTGGAGGGTGTGGCTGGAGGGAGTGTAGGGGGCGGCGCGACCTTGGACTACGCGCTCGTGCGTAGGGTGCGCGCGTGGTGGCGCTGTGCGTGTGAGTTTGTGTTAGTGAGGTGTAGTCTGCCCCGGAAGGCAATTTCCAAGAACAAAAGGGTCAGGTCGTAGACCAAACGAAAAAAGATATAAACTTCAAACAAATTCTAACATTTATATCATACTGACCCGCACAACTTAATCTATTATTTATACCACAAAATTGTATTAATATATTTTTAATAGAGTATTAAAGTAAAAATATATTTCTGATTTTTTATATTTTTAAATGAAATTATATTAGTTATAATAACCTGAATTTATCCAACACAACTGCAAATTTTCATTGGAATCGGACCAACGGTTTTCTTACTGACCTTCTCCCAACATTTGTCAAAATCTCTACTTTTAAGACCCATAACTCACTTAATAGTAATGCGAATTATTTAATATATATCCATTTTGTTTCCTAATTTTTATCCTGATGTGAAAAAAATAATATATTACAAATTAATTTTTTTACCAAACACCCTTAAAGTTACCACGCTATGTGCAGTTCTCGTTTACGTTAAATTTCGGCTGGAATGGAAAATTTCCTCACATTAAAAAAAACGTGTTGTGGCTTAGAGGGCTTGTTCCTGACTGAACCGAACAGAATACGCTGAGCATGGAGCAGTTGGTGTTATAGAAATAACAGAGTTTTTTGAGTAACGTGTTATCTTGGTATCAGGTTACAAGTTATTAACAGTGATATTTATCCCGTTACGTTAAATAACGCCCATCTCTAGTGCAAAACCCTATTTCTTAGTTTCATTCTGCTTGGAATTTAACATTCTCTTGGCATTTTGAATTATGGTATTACCGATTCTCTCGTTGTTACCACACTTCAAAGTGTTATTCGTTTTGTTCCGCCTGGAACGGAATGTGCTTCTGGCATTTTCCTTTAACAGTTTTATTGATTCTCGCTGTTACTGAGCTACCATACATTTAAGTTATTTGTTTTGTTCCGGCCAGGAAGTAACTTGTTTCTTGCATTATTCGGTCAGTAGTGTGCAGACTGACCGAAAATGATTGTCACAACTCAAAAATGACTGACTGAAAATGATTGTAAAGTATTGCAGCTTGCTTTTCAATTAATTGATTTAATTGATTCACGTAAATTCAATAATAACAGTGTTTGACTGTTTTTAAGATTTAGTATCCCTGTTACTGCACTGCCAAGTACATGTAGTTCTGTTATTGGTTCCATACAACATTGGAAAAACAAAATACATTAGAAACTGACAAAATGCAGCTCTGCTCCACTTTCACATTCAATCCTTGTAAAGATTACCGTTTAATTTTTACTACCAATAATGGAATTTAGTTTTTTTTTACTTATTAATTTTCTCTCATTTTGTGAGATTCACCTAGAAATAAATAAACATACAAATAAAATACGTAAAAACTTAAACTAATGATGTTTTTTAAATCTGGGGACATCAAAACTAAAATATATCATGTCCCACAGCCTAGGTCTTATGCCAACTACGTTAATTATTTTCTTCCCTAAAAAATGCAATTTTGAAATACATACTCATGAATCAAAAATATCTAAGATCATAAAAGTTTGAATATATTAACGAGTGAGAGAGAATAAAATTAAAACCATTATTGCTGATGGAGACTTTATAAAAAATACTAATTTAGTATAAGTTTGTAAAATTTTTGTTATTAGTAAATTACGAAGAAAAATTCTCAGCTCCATGTAGTATTGACAGTTGATTGAAAAGTAGTAAATGGCAATAAAAATAAAATAAAAAAACACATCCTTGTCACAGCTAAGAATTACTAATTATTAGTAAATTCACAAATAAAATGGTGGTACAGAAACAATGGGCTTAATTTTAATATAGTTCAAATGTAATAAATAATAATGAAAAATTTTTATTGCTGTAGGACAATAATAACTAGTATTGAGTATCAAGTCAATAAATACACAATGTTAATGAGGGCTGAAGCCAAAAAATCAATTAATAATTAGGGCCTATAAAATTATATTTTTTATCAATAAAACTAGTGCTATATGAAAATATCGGTCACTGCCAAGATAAAGGTAGTCAGACTAGCAAATCTTACCAAAATATAGGTACGGTACTGTATTCAATAAAATTTAAAATTTTTATTAACAAGTGAGATTAAAATTCAATTCATCCTTCAAAGAAAGGCTAAAAATAAGATGTACGCAGCAGTGCTTCATTTCTCAAATTCGACTCGCTAGATCTCTTAATTCATAAAGAACTCTTATTTTCAGCAGCATAGGGTATGCAATGCCAAAGTACTATAGTAAATGCTATAGTAAAGTATCAGTGGCCACCAAAATCTTTATTTAGGCAATCCAAACAATAACATTTTAAAGAAAATAGGGTTCCTAGGTGCCTTTCATACAACAGAAATGGCTAGAAGTCGTAAATATAAAAATTCATTCAAAACAACAATAATAGTAAATATACTAAACAGAATAAAATTATTTGTACCATTTTGATGATCTCTGGGTAAACAGGTTCAGTGAGTACACCTCGGCCAGTAGAAACATACTCGACTAGCTCATTGAGTGTAGCTCGTTTTATCTCTTTGCCTTTCAGGTCGGCCATAGGGTCCATGAAGTCAAATGCCACACAGCACTGGCGCAGCTTGCGGATGAACAAGTCTTCCTGCTCAGAAGACGGCACCTCTGTAAAAGACACCACACAAATAAGAAACTGAGGTTCAAACATTTGGCCACTTACTACACATATTAGCAGTTAATTAAGCCTTAATGCCACACTTATTAAGGTAAATTTTAGGCCTGGTTATCAGTAAGACAACAACATACAGAGATAGACTGTTAAAAAATGTAATAGGACACATTACTTAATCATAAAATGACTGATTGACAATGGCACATCATCTAAGGCACAGTTTAAGGTGAATCTGAATGAGTTATGGACTACTTAAACCGAATGATCTCTCAGCTTTCTTAAACTCAGAGCATTTCTTTTGAATACATACGGAAGCCCCAGTTGGCGTATTATTTATTTTATTGATACCACAGATAAACCAATGAAACTCCACATATCAACAATACGACAATTAATATACTTTTTGATCAAATCCTTTTTTTCAACTTCAACATGTTTTTCAAACCATTTAGTTTTTTTATATAAATCAGGTTTTTACCCCTTCACAGAAATGGCCCATGAGGAGTCGGAGGAAGTTCTTAGATAGCAGCATGGGTCAAGTTTGATATCAAATTGAATGCCTCTTTTAGTAGAGAATCCAATGATGCAAACTCCATATCAAAGGTTAATGCAAAACCAAATGGTGGCTGGTTGAAGTTTTCAAAATTTACAATGTTGGATTTGATAACGTTGAGCCAAGTTATTGTTTCTTATTAGGAATCATTACATTACAAGATACCCCCGTCGCAGCAAACCTGCATACTCAGCGAATTTCCAATGGAGATATAAATGTCTTAATACTACATCAAGCCACTTATCAAGTTTCATAAAAATATATTCTCAAGTAAGCGATATATACAATTTTAATTAATCTCCATAAGAATAACATTGGGACTGAGTACACAGGTTTGCTGCAACAAGGAACACAAAAAATGGGTTTTTATGCTAATATCAATATAACTGAAGTAGGTGAAGTCATATACCAGTTTTTATTAATTTATGTTCATAATTAAGGGAGACATAGCATTTAATTATTATCCATAAGAATAACATGGGGATGAGTACGCAGGTTTGCTGCTACGGGATCCTTTGGCAAACAATTTTTGTTTGAGCAAATATCAATAGACCACAACCATATGAAGCCATATACCAAGCCATATGCATTATACGTTCATAAATAAGCGAGATATAAAATTTTTCTTTTCCTCCATAAGAATAACAATAGACAACGTACTGTGTTTAGCACTTTCAATATCTCGGTAACCAATTGACGTAGAGAAATGATCAAAATACCAAATTGTGTGTTTTTTAAGCTGAACCCAATGGTGAAAACTAAAATTTGAATATTTCAAAAATGATATGTGAAAAATTCAAAAAACCCATTTTTGGGGTACAAAACCCCCCCAAAATACCCCTTTGGGTAGAGCGATCTGGCTGGTTTTCGATCTTAAAGTCATAAATGTTGCTTTACCTGTTTACACCAAATTTCATCAAAATCGGATCATTTTTACGAGAATTATCGTGCTCACGGACACACACACACACACACACACATATATATATACAGTTTCGAACGAATGGTGTTTTTGGGGTCTGGGGACCTCAAAACGAAAAGTTATCATGGTCCCGGGCCTAGGTCTTACCATGCCAACTACGGTAATAGCTTCTTCCCTATAGGGGAAATTCGCTAAAAAGTGACGGAATCAATAGTTTCAAATAAACTTATTTTGTTAGCAATTCCCTTCCACTGCAGATTGGTCCGAAAGGATTGCAACAAAATTTAAGTGTAAGCATCAGCAAGATATACTTAAAATAAAAGGTCTTTTTTAAGTGCATAACAATGACCCAAACCGCACTTCAAATGGTTAAGGAAATTAAAAGCTACGACCGTTTAAACTTTCAACCCGCTGCCATTTGGTTTTGGATTCACCTTTTGACACTGGATCATTGAATTTTACTAAAAGAGACCTACAATTTGATAGCAAACTCAAACCATGCTGCTATTTCAGAATCTGTCCAACTTCTCCTGGGCAGAATAATGAGCTAAAAACATAAGATATTTACGTCAATAAGTAGATTATTTGGTCTATTGCTGATTTGAGTTTCGTTGCTTTATCTTTAACAAGAAAAGATATATTAAGCCGTTACGGAACTTAATTGACACCCCATATAATTTTAAAATAGTCTACTAACGAGAAAGTTATTTTTAATTTACATACTAGAAACTAGAACAAGCATGCAAAAACTGAGTAGCAAATTTATCAACTAATAGAAAAATCCTTTCAGTCAACAAAGACATACAAGTTGCGTTTACTTATTTTATTTAGTATAGTCTTAGTAGTCATATCATAAAACTAGATTTATGGTTTATAACACTCTTGTTTATTGAAATTTTGATTTGATTACCCATTAAAAATAATATTTATCCAATTATAGAAAACTTTAAAGTTTTCTTACATTTAAAATAGCCTACTAAATAATAATGATAACCAAAACTATGAAGGATAACAAAACATAAAATTGTCACTTTCAATGTAATTAAAACTGATAAAAACTCGAGAAGTGGGTTAATAGTTGAACTGTTAGGGTAGTAGGAGAGAACGAGAGGTTTTGGAGGAGAATGTACATTCCACCAAGTTGCCAAATCCTATGAATAGCAGCATATATAATCCCCACCACGCAAGCCAGTCAACTGCTGCTTCTCCGAACATCATCTCTTCCCATATTAATTATTGTTTTAATTTAGTTTAAAACTCCATAAACTGGATACAAATGCCTTTTCTCACATACTATGTATTGTCTTTTGCAAATCTCCATAATTTACACCTATGATACTTAAGTAAGTGATTAGTTCAAATGACAAACATTATTAAAATATGACATCAAAATTAATAAAGCTATGAAAATTAACAAAATTATGGCAACCTGTTGAAAATGAGGGTTTAGTGTCGATTCTATTTATGTTTAGACTGGTTGCAACTTCTAGCTTAGTCAAAAATAAATCTGTGGCCTCAATAGGCGGCCAAGAAAAACTATTATATCCAACTATATCAATATTTAACCAACAATTAAAAAGTTAAGTTTTTAATAGATTCATATCTGAAATAAGTAGCCTATTATTATATATAAAATATATTCTAGTTTAAAACCATGAAATGATTAAGTTAATTCAAACATTTAGGTATAATAAACAATACCATGTGAATTTTAAAACATCCGAAACATTAATGACAAAACCAATGGCAATTCTATTCTGGTACTTTAAATTTACATTTGGAATTCACATTTAATTTGAAAAATGTTTATTTTTTCTTTGCTTTATGAAAATTTAAACAACCTTTAGATTTAATATTTAATTAAAAATTAGAAATTCCCATGATTACCGGTACTTCTTTTTCAAATTTATTTTGACAGGTAAGATCAGTTGCACGTTTTACAGCAACACAGGGGCTAACTGTATTTGTATGTCTGCTGATAAAATTACTGATTGTCACAAAACACTCTTACAAGGTAGTAAAGTAAACTAAATAAAGCAGGTGGCTCGTCATAAAAAATAGAAATTGTTGTACATTTGTAAAAATTTAGATTGCAAAATATAAACGAGTTTGCATGCAGCACGCTGACGTGAGGGAAGTGAATTTCCACATAAAAACGTTTAAAACTCAAAATCAGTGTAAAAACGTACATTTGTCCAATTTTTATTGAAATCTGAAAACATTGATTTTTTGGCTGTTCTGATACTCCTGGTTTCATTTACTTGCAAAGCTGAGAATACAATTTTGCGCATCATAAGGTTAGGAGAAGGTCCAGACAGGCTTGAAAGTAGGCGTGAGGTTGCTGGGGGTAATAAAAGTACTCTAACAAAGGAATAACAGGCTTTTCTAGTGTAAAACCCCCATAAGACAACGTACTGTGTTTAGCCGATACACATTTTCTTTAATAACTCGGTAAATATTGAAGCTAGAATAACGAAAAAGGGCTTAGAACTTTCGCCTCTCTAATTCCTATCTTTTGACACGCATTAATTTTACATCTGGGGCTTTTCTGACCCTTTTTGGGCCCAAAAACTCAAAATTTGAAAGATTAATCCCCAAAAAATGGGTTTAGAGTTTTCCGATTGTTTTGCCCAACGAACTTGTCCAACAGATTATAGAAAGGAACGTCCCTACCAAATTTGAAGTAAATCGGACAAAAAATGTGACCGCTAGAGTGCATACACATATATATATATATATATATATATATATATAAAGTCTATATATATATATATATATATATATATACAATTTTGAACGACCCCCCAAATCGTGTTCAGGGGGTCACGTTAGGAACTTCTATGGTGGTCCCGGGCTTAAGTTTAACCGTGCGGGTCATGCTAATAGTTCACTTTCCAAAGGAAATTCACTAATAAAACTAGTTATTTGTAAATAGTTTCTAAGATTAAATCTATGTTTCCTGTAAGCAGCCATATCTCCTATATTATTAAACTAATTATTTGTGAAAGTTAAAGTGTAGCTATTTCTAGATCTTCCAAAAATTCATTAACTGAATAAAAACTTTTTTAACAATCCTATAATATTTTTGTAATTTTTCAACTCCAAGCATCACATTCTAGGCGGAAGCTTGTTATAAAGTTTAATGCCAGAATAATATGGTTTCTTTTCTAGAATTTTTAATATATGCGGTGGGACTTGTAATTTGTCTTTGTGCCTAGTCATATAAGAGTGACAAAACTGGTTAGGGGGCCTACTTGAATGAATAGTTGATCTATTTTTATGAGTATACATCAAAATTTCAAATAGATAAAGTCTGGGCATTGTAAGAAACTGTAGTTTATTGAATAAAGCTTTACAGGAGGCTCGGGAAGGGGATTTTATAATTATTCTTAATGCCTTTTAGCGAATTTCCCCTATAGGGAAGAAGCTATTACCGTAGGTGGCATGGTAAGACTTAAGCCCGAGACCATGATAACTTTTCGTTTTGAGGTCCCCAGATGCCAAAAACACTATTCGTTCAAATTTATATATATGTATATGTCCGTTACCGCGATAACTTTTGAAAGAAACACCCGATTATGATGAAATTTGGCACAAATGTGGAGAGTAGCATTTATGACTTTAAGTTCGAAAACCAGATCGATCGCACTATGGGAAGGGGATTTTATGGGGGTTTACAATTTTCCAAAAATCGGTTTTTTACAAATTTGACCCCAAAATGTTAAAAACAATCAATTTTGGTTATAGCCATTTTATAGAGCTTAAAAAACAAATAATTTAGTTTTGAATCATTAACCTAGGTTAAGTGGTTGCGGAGAAAATTTAAAAAAACGTGTCCCATGTTAATGTTATGGGAAAAAGGTTTTTAGATTTTTCTCAGATAGTTTTACTAAAAACTTCACATTTCTGTTTATTAATGTGTTTAGCTCAACAAAACAAACATTTTGGTGTTTTAATCGTTGTTCTACGTCCAACCGTTGCAGAGATATTCAAAGTGCTAAACACAGTACGTTGTCTAATGTTATCCTTATGGAGAATAAATAAAATTCTATATCTCGATTATTTTTGAATCATGTATATTGTTGAAACTTGGTATGTGGCTTCAACCAATTGTGGTATATTGATATTAGCACAAAAAACAAGTTTTTTGTTGATAGTCCCCGTAGCAGCAAACCTGCATACTTAGCCCCCATGTTATTCATATGGAGAATAAGTAAAGTTGTATATCTCCCTTAATTATGAACCTAAATTAATAAAACTTGGTATACAGCTTCACCTGGTTCAGTTATATTGATAATTGAAAAAAAAAACATATTACTTATCTTTCTCGTTGCAGCAAACCTGCGTCCTCAACCCTAATGTTATTCTTATGGACAATAAATAAAATGCTATATATCACTTATTTATGGATGTATTTTTGTGAAAATTGGTAAGTAGCTCTATGTAGTAGTGAGTCACATATATATGCACTGGAAATTCGCTGAGTAAGCAGGTTTACTGCGACGGGGGTATTTTTTAATTTTAAGTATTTCAATAGATCTACTTGAATTACCCCACATCAGTATTCCATATTTCATTAGCGAGAAAAAGTATCCATAGTAAAAAGTTTTTAATGTAAAAGTATCAACTATATCCCTTAGAATCTTCAGAACATAGTACGCGGAGTTAAGTTTAGCCTTTATAATTGTATTATTTGCTTATTCCTATTTAAGTATCCCGTGTTCATTTTCTTTTTCAATGTTCCTTAATCATATTATAACAAAATACCTTATACTTTATAAGAAAAATGAAACATGCTTTCTCCTTTTTAGCACTAATTTAATAAAAAAATTCCTTATCTATATACATGGTGTCCTGCGAGAGTATGCGGAATTTGGTACAACTCATCAAAAGGAACAGAAAACTTTATATAAACTTATTTCTAAATCGTATATAAACTTCTTTCTAAATCGCTTTGTTTTCTGTCTGTCTGCCTGTATGTGATTTTTAATCTTACGAGCCACTTGAGGTACTGAGATGAAACTTTGAAGATGTATTAAGATTAGGGCTAATTCAATATTGAGTTTACAGATTTTAGTTTAACTAATTCAATTTAGTGGTCATTTCAATTTTTTCAAGTTTACGTCTTGAAAACCGAACATTAATGAGCAATTAATTTTTTTACTGTAAAATTTTAAGCCGAAATGGATGGCATAGGATTTTAAAGATCACTCAACTCATAGCCCAGCAATCACAATTTTTAAGAGTAAAGTTTTGCATATTTTATTTGTAAGATGACAATTCAAAATATAAATTTATTTTGTTTTATGAACATTTTTCCTGGTGATAGTAAATTGTATTATAAGTTTAAGGTTTTATGAAAAAAAACTAAATTTTAGGACCTTTTAGCGAATTTCCCCTATAGGGAAGAAGCTATTACCGTAGGTCTCATGGTAAGACTTCAGCCCGAGACCATGATAACTTTTCATTTTGAGGTCCCCAGATGCCGAAAACACCATTCGTTCAAATTTTTATATATGTATATATATATATATATATATATATATATATATATATAGTGTCCGTAAGCACGATAACTCTCGTAAAAAAGGTCCGATCTTAATGAAATTTGGTACAAACGTGTACTGTAGGTGGCTAGGTGGCATGGTAAGACTTAAGCCCGAGACCATGATAACTTTTCGTTTTGAGGTCCCCAGATGCCAAAAACACTATTCGTTTAAATTTATATATATGTATATATATATCTATATATATACCGGGTGTCCAGCCTAAAGTGTTACAATAGCTAACTTTTTTATTTTATGTCTGACAGTAAACTTCTTATGGAGGACCCCCTTTATTTTTGTATGCTGCTTCTAAGTATGTATTTCAATTGTCGAAATTTCCCGCCATTTTTCCAATATGCGGACAACTTTGTTTTTTCTTATGGAATACCCTGTATTTTATTATGATTTTAGATAGCAAACGAGATTTTAAAATGTTTTTATTCTTGGTATTTTTTTCCTAAACCTAATCAATGAGGCTCTAGAGCATTTTTAAGGTTTAATTTCACTGTAACTTCAAGAATCATACGGTCGAAAGTCACAGCTGTGCAACAATGGTAATTACACATGTTCAAGTAAATCAAAAGTATGAGGTTTCCTGTTCCTGTTTATTCGTTGTTGTGTTTATGCACTGTCTTAAGAGTACAATTTAATGTGACTGTGTATTGTAATAGTGTTTTTTTTATTGTTACAATGACTTTTAACGAACAAGTGGGTATGTTATTAATCTTAGGGGAATGCCACAAAAACACAAGATCCGCAGCTGAACTGTATGCCACTCGTTTTCCTAACAGGCGGCATCCATCAGGTATGAGTTTTTTACGCCTTGAAAAAAAGCTCGTTTAACAGGTAACTTGGGTCCTAGAAAACGGAATCGAACACATCCTATCACCGATTTTGATACAGAAGCAGATGTTTTGGCCTCAGTTATGGTTGACCCGCACCTCTCTACTCGAGAAATTGAGAGGTATACAAACATAAGTAAGAGTTCAGTTTCAGTAATATTACGGAAACATAAATTTCACCTATATCATGTCATTCTTAACCAAGAGATACGAGGAACTGATTACCCTAGAAGGTTAGCATTTTGCACATGGTTGACAGAACAAATCCAGTTGCAACCTCGTTTTTTGTCAACTGTTTTATTTTCAGACGAGGCAACGTTCCTCGGTACCGGACATTTGAACAGACATAATATGCATTATTGGTCTACTGACAACCCTCACTGGATGCAGACCATTGATAACCAAAGAAAATGGTCATTAAATGTTTGGTGTGGTATTTTCGAAGGTAAAATTGTCGGGCCTCACTTTTTCGATGGCCCGCTAAACGGGATCGACTACGCTAACTTTATAGAAAACCATCTTCCTGTTCTTCTAGACAATTTTCCCCTTCAGGCCAGAATGGATATGTGGTTCCAGCAGGACGGTGCTCCACCACACTTCTCCAGAGTGGCCAGAGAAACCGTCAATGATGTGTTTGAAGGATGTTGGATAGGGAGAGGAGGCCCAGTTGCATGGCCACCGAGATCACCAGATCTCACACCACTGGACTTTTTTCTTTGGGGTGCGATTAAGGACAAAGTGTTTAAAACCCGACCAACGACACCTGCAGACATGAAGTGCAGGATCCAAGCCGCCTGCAGTGACATAAATGAACAAACTATTATTATTTTGCAAAGAGCTCATGAAGAGCGCTTGGCCAAGTGTATTGAGCAACATGGACAGTTGTTTGAGCATCTTATGTAGAACTAGGATAATTGAGCTCTCTTGTTGTGAACGTGTACATAATTTAATCTAAGTGTTTTAAATTTTAAATAAATAAAGATAAGCAATATCATTCACATTTAAAAGCTGTGTTTTACTATTAATTTTAACTTAACTATTTTTCAGAACTAAAAACTAATAAAAACTACTAAAACTGAATTTACTTTAAAATGGTATTTTAGTGTCTCTAGAGCCTCATTCATTAGGTTTAGGACAAAAATACCAAGAATAAAAACTTTTTAAAATCTCGTTTGCTATCTAAAATCATAATAAAATACAGGGTATTCCATAAGAAAAAACAAAGTTGTCCGCCATATTGGAAAAATGGCGGGACATTTTAATAACTGAAATACATACTTAGAAGCAGCATAAAAAATAAAGGGGGTCCCCCATAAGAAGTTTACTGTCAGACATAAAATAAAAAAGTTAGCTATTGTAACACTTTAGGCTGGACACCCAGTATAATATATATATATATATGTGTGTTCGTTACCGCGATAACTTTTGAAAGAAACAACCGAATTTGATGAAATTTGGCTCAAATGTGGAGAGTAACATTTATGACTTTAAGTTCGAAAACCAGATCGATCGCACTATGGGAAGGGGGTTTTATGGGGGTTTACAATTTTCAAAAAATCGGTTTTTTGTAAATTTGACCCCAAAATGTTAAAAACATTCAATTTTGGTTATAGTCATTTTATAGAGCTTAAAAAAACAAATAATTTAGTATTTTGAATCATTAACCTAGGTTAAGTGGTTGCGGAGAAAATTTAAAAAAACGTGTCCCAAGTTAATCTTATGGGAAAAAGGTTTTTAGATTTTTCTCAGATAGTTTTACTAAAAACTTCACATTTCTGTTTATTAATGTGTTTAGCTTAACAAAACAAACATTTTGGTGTTTTAATCGTTGTTCTACGTCCAACCGTTGCAGAGATATTCAAAGTGCTAAACACAGTACGTTGTCCAATGTTATCCTTATGGAGAATAAATAAAATTCTATATCTCGATTATTTATGAATGTATATTGATGAAACTTGGTAGGTAGCTTCAACTAGTTGTGGTATTAGCACAAAAAACAAGTTTTTTGTTGATAGTCCCCGTAGCAGCAAACCTGCATACTCGGCCCCCATGTTATTCATATGGAGAATAAGTAAAGTTGTATATCTCCCTTAATTATGAACCTACATTAAGAGAACTTGGTATGTAGCTTCACCTGGTTCAGTTGTATTGATAATTGCAAAAAAAACACATTACTTATCTTCCTTGTTGCAGCAAACCTGCGTCCTCAACCCTAATGTTATTCTTATGGAGAATAAATAAAATGCTATATATCACTTATTTATGGATGTATTTTTGTGAAACTTGGTAAACTCTATGTAGTAGTGAGTCACATATATATGCATTGGAAATTCGCTGAGTACGCAGGTTTGCTGCGACGGGGGTATTAAGCTCTATTTTCTCTGAACAAATTTTTTTTGAAATACAGGTACCTAGTGTAGTTTTATTAGAGATCTAAATCACTATAAACAAATTTTTAATAAAATCGTTATAGCAGTTTTTAAGAAATTTGCAAGATTTTTAGATGTTTTAGGGAAATAACAACCGGAAATAAAAAAAATTAAACAATAGTTTTCCTATACAGGCTCCTATGTATTAAGAGGAGAAAGGAAAAAGAACAACACAACGACTGACGACATTGACATGTATGTATACATTCATATCAATGTTGATGTCCTTTGTCGTCATCATGCTCATCAGAGTGTTGTTGTTACTTTGTGTTCTTAAACTACTGACTATCGACACCAACTGAAAACTTATTTGATAGTCATCAACTGTCGTCATCACTATTCGCCATTTTATCAAGAAATGTGAGTTGCAGTCAATATTGAAACACAGAACAAATTTTATCTATATTTTTACAATGTTTAAAAATGAGCGGGAAATAGTAAAACAAAAACAGTTTTTTAAGAATTTTAATTTAGTACCATAAGCATACAAAATTTAGCTTCAGCCAGTTCAAACATTTCACCAATATAAGTTTTGTATTAACGGAATCAACAGCAACTAAAGTCTATGACATCTCAAAAATTCCTTTGCTAGCCCTAATTGATTTGCTTTTAATTAAGTAGGCCTACGTTCGACTGGAATTAACTAAAAATCCAAAATGTTTACTAATTGTTGGTTTTTCGTTATACTTAAGGAAGTAGGTCCAAATAATATATTTGCACTTAGGGCTGCCCATTATTGGAGAGGTGTATATTATTGACATAGGAAATTACAGTTTTTTAGACTATTATAATATGTTTATGGCTAAAAGGGTAGGCCAACAAATTTGGATGATAGGGCATGTTTAAAGCAAAATTATGACAAGCAGTTCCAATAAACTGCTGACTCCTCCCACTCCCAGAAGAAAAAAAAACAAACCTTTCACAACAAACACGCATACTCAGCGAATACATTTTAAGTTTCTCAACTACCACATAAAGCCACCTACCAAGTTTCATAAAAAAATATTTATAAATAAGTGATATTTAGTATTTTATTTATTCTCCATAAGAATAACATTAGGGCTGGGTACGCAAGTTTTTTGCAACAAGGAATTTAAGAAATGTGTTTTATGCAATTACCAATATAACTCAACCAGTTGAAGTACATTCCAAGTTGTTTTAATTTACTTTTATAATTAAGGGATACATAACACTTTACTTAATCTCCATAAGACTAACATTAGGGCTGAGAATACATTCACAAATAGTCGAGATACAGTTCGGGTCACAGTGCTTGACATCTGGTTAGCGTATGCTCTGGAATGATGTTTTGCCTCTATTTGGCTTAGTACCGTTAGTTTTACGGTCTACTTAACAGAAAGCAAAAATCACTTATTTAATTTTAAAACTTTTTTTGGTTGTTTTTGTTAATGTCTACTTTTATTTACGAGAAATTTCAATAGTTTCTTGCCTTTCCCAGGTGCCAAGCACCGTGAACCGAACTGTATCAAATTGTATTTATACTTTATGAGGATAAAATTGGACAATGAACTGTGTTTAGCACTTTGAATATATCTGCAACGGTTGGACGTCGAATCACAATTTATTGCGAAAATTGTTGTTTTGCAGAGCTGATCTTATTGGTAAAAATAAATGTAAACTTTTCAGTAAATTTAACTGAGGAAAAGCTAAAAACCTATTTCCCATAAGATTGACATGGGAAATTTTATGAACCCATTTTAGCGAATTTCCCATATAGGGAAGAAGCTATTACTGTAGGTGGCTAGGTGGCATAGTAAGACTTAAGCCCGAGACCATGACAACTTTTTGTTTTTGAGGTCCCCAGATGCCAAAAACACTATTCGTTCAAATTTATATATATCAATACTATAATTAACATTTGTCTGTAGCTCCGTGCGTCCGTCCGTCCGTCCGCGGCTGTTTCTCGAACTGTAATGGCTCCGAAGCTAAGAAAAGATATTTATTAGGGGTAATCGAGGTCGGGGAAGCTGCTTATGTCGTTTGTTTTCCTTAAAAAGCAACCTTATTTGAGTTATGGTAGCTTAGAGTTTTATGTTTGTTTGGCCATTTTAGCATATATTAGCGGAGCCGGGAGTATTCAGCTGTGGATTTCTATTTCTACAAGCTTTGTTCCTGAAACAGCTGATTATTTCCTACAGTTGTGATAGCGGCCGCCAATACTAGTATATATATATATATGTATATATACTAGGCTTATCACCGTTGGAGGCTTCGCCCCCAAACCCCCTTTTGGTGTTCGCTTAACTCACTTCCACTCCTAAGTTAATACAAGTTTAAATCAAACTCAACTATTGTAGTCCGTTAACCAAAGAAAAACTACATAACAATGAATTCGGGGAGCACATTATAGCCTACACAGGCGGTCCAAAATAGGTACGATATTGAGACATTTTACTAACTGGCTGCTTGTTCGTTTTATCGAATGAACTCCCGACTACAATAGTTGTTTCGAGGTATATTAAAGCAAAAAATAAAGTGCTTACTCAATTCAAAGTCAATCAGATATGAGTTAAATAAGAACTTGTGGTTACAATGTTAAATTCAACAAAAAATAAGAAAATATTAGGCTGCAGTTCACGACAAAATTAGAATAATCTAACCTAACCTAACTCCGTAGAGCTGTATAGGGGCTGTTCGTTTGCAACATAATTACAAATAAATATATTCGAAAATCAAATTATTTGAAAATTTTAGACTTCAAAAAGTAACCATCAAAAGTAGGATTTGAAACCAAGACCGCATGAACGACAAAATTAGAATAATCCAACCTAACCTAACTCCGTAGAGCTGTATAGGGGCTGTTCGTTTGCAACATAATTACAAATAAATATATTCGAAAAAACAGAATAAAGTCAAATTATTCAGAAATTTCAGACTTCAAAAAGTAACCATCAAAAATAGGATTTGAAACCAAGACCGCATGAACGTCAACCTGACAACATATCCTCTGGGTTAAATTCATTCGATAGAACAAGCAATTGGTTGATGACATTTTCCAATATCGTAACAAACGATATTCGCGATATTGAACGTCCCGTGTAGGCGATAATGTGCACATGTTTTGTAACAGCTTATTTATATAAACATCATGTGAGCAAATTATCGCCTACACGGGAGGTTTATTTAAATCAGCTGATACAATGTGGTATTAGCCAAAAGTTCTGTTCTTTCTAAAATTGGTAATCTTTCTAAAAATGGATTTTAATTGTGTGCTTTCATAAAAAACAGCTTTCCAAAACTTACTACATATTTAAATGGGGCAAAACACTAAAAATTGCTCCTTCTCTGATGAATAGCGGCTAAACGGATGATCGGATCTTAAATCTGATAGGAAATCGTTCCTTGAAAATTTCATTTTCTACAACTTTTGTATTTAATACTTTTTGCCATCTCTTACCGTTTCTGTACAAAACGCGCTCAAAGTGGAATTTTCCCCGCCCAAAAAGTGCCTCCAAAACTCAAAAATGTTAACTTTTAGCAATTATTCTGTGGGTTTCTCATCAAGAGCTTTAATTTAAGTATGGGATCGAGGGTCGAGTGGCGTCCGATTACGGGAAGGGCCTCATAATTTATATCAGTGAGTCAGTGAACCCATCTAGCTTTATATATGTATGTGTCCGTGAATGCGATAACTTTTGAAAAAAAGTCTGATTTCGATGAAACTTGGCATAAATGTGAAAAGTGATATTTATGACTTTAAGTTTGAAAACCAGAAAGATCGGATCGGATCAGAAAGGAGGTTTTAGGGGGTTTAACATTTTCCAAAAAACAGTTTTTTCCTTTTTTACTTTAAAATTTTAAAACACACAATTTTTAGGGTTTAAAAAACAAATAATTTAGTATTTTGAATCATTAACCGCCAAGGCTGCAGAGAAAATCCAAAAACGTGATCATAAAATTTCCCATGTTAATCTTATGGGAAAAAGGTGTTTAGCTTTTCCTCAGTTACTTATACTGGAAACATCATATTTATTTTTCCCAATAGCTTTAGCTCTGCAAAACAATCATTTTGCTGTTTAAATTGTTCTTCTACGTCTAACCGTTGCCGAGTTATTCAAAGTGTTAAACACAGTACATTGTCTAATGTTATTCTTATGGAGAATAAATACAAATTTATATCTTGATTATTTATTAATGTATATTGATGAAACTTGGTTTGTGGCTTTATCTAGTGTTGAGTTATATTGATAATTGCATAAAACACATTTCTTATCGTCCTCGTTGCAGCAAACCTGCGTACTCAGCCATAATGTTATTCTTATGTAGGATAAATAAAATGTATACATTACTTATTTAAAAATATTTCATTAGTATTTTTATGAAACTTAGTACAAGGATCAGTCCATGTCAAATCAACAGTTTTATTAATTTTTTTACTCACCATCTCAGATTTGGTTGAAATTTGGCATACTGTAGCCTTTGTAGGAACTAAGAAAAATACAAGATTTCATTGAAAAATATTTATCCATTTAGGATTTAGAGCTATGTAAAGTTCCCAAAAAACACCAAAAAAAGCTCGGCCGACTATTTTTTAAACTGTAATTTTAGCTCTCCTAGTTGAGTTTGAGAAAATTGGGAAAGAAAGTAAAAATTCAAGTAGGAAGCTAAGAGACACCAACAACTTATTATGGGAGTGGTGTCCTTGTGTTGCCTTTTTTGTGCTCTTTCATTTGATAGTCAACACAATATATGTTAAGATGAAAACATTTTTTCCAAATTCAAACAGAAATTTTTAATTTTGAAAAATGCGTACTTTTGAAAATTAAAAAAAAAATATGTTTTTCACTATGTTTTTATTAGTGGATTCTCAAAGTATAATTATGGGATTACAATGGGTTCATTTTCATTTAAATGTTATTGCGAACACAGTTTTGTCTAAAATACACAAACTAAAGGGATCAAAATAAACAAACTAATGGGTGAAACATTAAAAAACATTTTTAATATGCTTTTAATAAGCTGCCTTATATAAGTAAAAATTATAATATTAAACTTAGGTTAAGAATATTTAAGTAAGTCGGTCTATAAATGATTTCATTGTGTTAATAAAGTACCTACCGTATACTTTTTTGTTTTCTCAATACCTATCTAATAAATTGAATGAAATTGAATTAGGATCTAGAAGACTTTAAAAATAATAGCAAGGAGTATTGAATAATGTTAATCTCCTTTAATAAAATATCAGTAGCCTTGTTTAAGTGAGCAGTACTAGACAAATAAGTTTTATTTGTCTAACTGCTTCAACGCTTCACTTGATTTTGCCGTGTCCTCCTCAGAAAGTTTGTATAGTCTTCATGTGGGCGTAGTAGGGTCAACTGTCCACAAAATATCTTTTAAAGATGTCCACAAAATGTCAGGTTTTCCACTTGGATATGAAAAAGATGGTGAAGGACCAGCTGGGTGCAGAAATATGACTTTTACTTCATCTTCATTTTAATTTTATCTAGCACATAAGTTAGACGCCATTTACTATCATATTTAACAGTTACATAAACGTTAATGTTTGGCATTTACATTCTCCCAATTAGTTACTTGGTGCTCACTGTGATGTAATTTTTGTCATACGACAAAACGTTAACTTGGATTTCGGTCAAGTTGTCTTTGATTGGCAAATAAGCATGGAACTGTTGAGTTTCTTTTATGGTATGTGCTTTTACAAACCGTGTACTCAAAAAGTTGTCAATATCTATATTCTCTTCTTGCTTGACACACTTAAATTTAACACTTTTAATATTTTGGATCGACCAATCAAACAGTTGTTGAGGCGTGATTATTTGATTTTCATAAGGTCTCTATAAGCTTGCCCTTGTAGCCAACCTGTTGACTGTAACACCAACACCATCACATGCTCCTTTACCATGAGCGGTAGCCGAAAAGTGCCTCTCTGCCGCTATTCCAAAATCCTGGGTATGGAAACACAGAATAGAAAAAATATTTTTATTCTTATATTGCACTGCACTTCCATGGGAAAATTAACACATTTTCTCAACATCAAACTGAAAGTAACTTGAAAAACTGAATGAGCTTTTTTTTAAAGCATTAGACAGCTGTTGTATTGTGCTCCACACATTCAGATATAATAACATAGCTGACATGTTTTACTTTATCATCTTGTTTATAATAAATTACAAAGGGGTGTATTGTTACAGTCGCTTGACCAGTGGTAGCTTTGGGCTTCATCCTGAACTACAAAAGCATAGTTTTCTGAGAAATCGAGTGTGACGGCTACAGCTCATGGTAAAGGAGCATGTGATGGTGTTGGTGGTGCAGTTAAAAGGTTGGCTACAAGGGCAAGCGTACAGAGACCTTATAAAAATCAAATGTTCACGCCTCAACAACTTTTTGAATGGTCGATCCAAAATATTAAAAGTGTTTTCAACTTTAGTTTGTCAAGCAAGAAGAGAATATAGATACTGACAGTTTTTGAGTACACCGTTAGAAAAAGCACAGACCTTAAAAGGAACTCGACAGTTCCATGCTTATTTGCCAATCAAAGACAACTTGACCGAAATCAAAGTCAACGTTTTTTCTTATGATAAAAATTACATCACAGTGAGCACCAAGTAACTAATTGAGAGAATGTAAATGCCAAACATTAACGTTTATGTAACTGTTAAATATGATAGTAAATGGTGGCTAACTTATGTGCTAGATCAAAATGAAAGTGAAGATGAAGTAAAAGTCATATTTATGTACCCAGCTGGTCCTTTCCCATCTTTTTCATATCCAAGTGGAAAACCTGACATTTTGTGGACATCTTTAAAAGATATTTTGTGGACAGTTGACCCTACTACACCCACATGAAGACTATACAAACTTTCTGAGGAGGACACGGCAAAATCAAGTGAAGCGTTGAAGCAGTTAGACAAATAAAACTTATTTGTCTAGTACTGCTCACTTAAACAAGGCTACTGATATTTTATTAAAGGACAGTAACATTATTCAATACTCCTTGCTGTTATTTTTAAAGTCTTCTAGATCCTAATTAAATTTCATTCATTTTATTAGATAGGTATTGAGAAAACAAAAAAGTATACGGTAGGTACTTTATTAACACAATGAAATCATTTATAGACCGACTTAATTAAATATTCTTAACCTAAGTTTAATATTATAATTTTTATTTATGTAAGGCAGCTTATTAAAAGCATATTAAAAATGCTTTTTAATGTTTCACCCTTTACTTTTATAAAAATACTTTGTTTATTTTGACTAAAACCCTACAGTTTGCGTATTTTAGTCAAAACTGTGTTAGCAATAACATTTAAATGAAAGTGAATCCATTGGAATCACATAATTATACAATGAGAATCCATTAATAAAAACATAGTGAAAAACATATATTTTTTTGAAAATTTTCAAAAGTACACATTTTCCAAAATTTCAAACTAAAATTTTCAGTTTGAATTTGAAAAAACATTTTCTCCTAACATATATTGTGTTGTGTATCAAATGAAAGGGCACAAAAAAGGCAACACAATGACACCACTCCCATCTCTCTAACTCAACTAGGAGAGCTAAAATTACAGTTTAAAAAATAGTCGCCTGAGCTTTTTTTGCCGTTTTTTGGGAACTTTACATAGCTCTAAATCCTAAACGGATAAATATTTTTCAATGAAATTTGGTATTTTTCTCAGTTCCTACAAAGGCTACAAGTAGGCCTATGCCAAATTTCAATCAAATCTGAAATAGTGAACAAAATCCTTGTGTTGATTTGGCATGGACCCACAAGTAGCTTTATCTTGTGATAAAAGACACATTTGAAATTCTCTGAGTACGCAGGTTTGCTGTGACGGTGGTATTTTTGGGGTTTCTCCGCAACCACTTAACCTATGATAATGTTATTAATATTTGTTTTCATGAATTTCCTCTATAGGAAAGAAGCTATTACTGTGGGTTGCATCGTGGAAGTATAAAAATTTAGTATAGGGTACTGTTGACGAACATTTTTTTAAAATTGTAACTGATGTATTTTTATCCGTAGATTCCAGATATAAAACAATTTTTTGATGGAAACTCATACGTAACTGGACATACACTATTTGTGTCAATGTTTTACAATGCTTATAAGGGAAACAAAATTTTCAGTTTTTTGGTGACAGTTAACACAATAACAGCCATAAAAAAAAGTCCAATTTTAATTAAATTTGGCACAGATATGTTAAGTATCATTTATTTGAATGAATTTGAAAACCAGATGAATCACACTATCCAAAGGGGGGCTTTAGGGGGGTGTTGTACCCCATATATATGTGTCCGTGAATGCAATAAATTTTGAAAAAAATGTCCGATTTCAATGAAATTTGGCAAAAATATGTCGTGACATTCATGACTTAAGTTCAAAAACCAGAAAAATCGGACCATGGAAAGGTTAGAATGGAACGAGGAGTTTGATTGTAATATAAGCTGAAAGAATTTTAACATAAATAATCTAAAATAGAGAGCGTTAACAATCCAAATTACCTGACTAATTAATAAAAATAGGTGCAGGTATGAGAATAGTCGGAAAATCGTGTGTGTGTGTGTGTGTGTGTGTGTGTGTGTGTGTGTGTGTGTGTGTGTCTGTGTGTGTGTCTGTTGTTTAATAGGAAAGGGCCCAGATCTTGATTTTGTTAATATCTAGCTACCTTTTACTTAAGAATTTCTGGCTAATATTCCAAAAATGAATGTCAGCTAGATATACTTTTGAACATTCACAAAATATTTAAGGATTTGCCAAGTTTGGATCTGGTGAATCTCAGATGAGGAGGAAGCCTCTCAAATAGTTTTTTTTTTTTTTTTTTTACAACATAAACTAATGTATCAAAGAGATAGTGTTTATAACTGATATGACCATTTAAGCAACTTTCAACACACGTATTAGCCTACTGTCATAAAACATTAGATTATATTTAGTTAATGTGTTCACAATTATGGTAACGACCAAACTCAAGAGCTGACAATCTCAGTCTGATAAGCTGACAGGTACGCTTATCAAAAGTAAACAGTATGAAGGTCCTGTTTTCCTACATGTCTCTAGAACTGAGCTGTTTTAACATTGTAGATCTACATGACGTTCACACAGTAAAAAGCGGCAATGAGAAGTATGCAGAAATGTATTTATAATATCCACCACCACAATTTATTTTGGAAAGTAAATCTATGTTTTCCTAGACAAGAAAGAGTTCATCAATTTCTCAAAGTTTACTACATACCTGTAAGAGTTAAATTATAAACACTGACTGATATAACCCTGTTTTAATTTAGCTTCTAACAAGGCCTAATTTGGCTTTTACAGATGATTTTTATTGTAAATATCAGATAACAATATAGAGTAACTCCAAAGTAACGACTTTGCTATGAAAGACTTCCCTAGGTCAAACTCGCTATGGGTGGTACTTTAACCCTAGAAGGAAGAAAGGCAGTACTGTAAAATGTATGTATGTTACGATGAAGCGGAAAACTCCCAAGTTTATCTTACGCTTATACTGTAACTGTAAAGATGAAAGCAGACGACTCATTATAAATGGGTAATCAACTGGAAATCTGCAGTAGCAAATTTTAAGGCATATCAAAATATGTCATGGTACTTTTTAAGTATTCGTATTAAGAAAGTATTTAAAAATCCTTTCCAGCTCTGCCCTTCTGACTTTTAAAGTTTCAATGTTTACTTTATTAGTGAATTTCCTATGGAAAAGTGAACTATTAGCATGACCCGCACGGTGAAACTTAAGCCCGGGACCACCATAGAAGTTCCTAACGTTGACCCCCTGAACACGTTTTGGCGGGTCATTCAAAATTATATATATATATATATAAAATAAAAAAAATAAAAAATATATATATAAAATTAATATAAATATATTAACAAAATATATATATATATATATGTGTATGCACTCTAGCGGTCACATTTTTTGTCCGATTTACTTCAAATTTGGTAGGGACGTTCCTTTCTATAATCAGTTGGACAAGTTCGTTGTGCAAAACAATCGGAAAACTCTAAACCCTTTTTTTGGGGATTATTCTTTTAAATTTCGAGTTTTTGGGCTCAAAAAGGGTCAGATAAGCCCCGGACGTAAAAGTAATGCATGTATTAAGATGGGAATTAGTGAAGCGAAAGTTTTAAGCCCACTCTCGTCATTCTAGCATAAATATTTACCGAGTTATTAAAGAAAATGTTTATCGACTAAACACAGTACGTTATGTTATGGGTTTTTTTACATTAGAAAGCATGTTATTCATTTGTTGGTGTATTTATATCATCCCCAGCAACCTGGTGCCTACTTTAAAGCCTGATTGGACCTTCTCCTAACCTTATAATGCGCAAAATTGTATTCCTAGCATTGCAGGTGATTGAAACTAGGAGCATCAGAACAGCCAAAAAATCAATGTTTTCAGATTTCAATAACATTGGAATAAATGTATGTTTTTCAACTGGTTTTGAGTTTTAAAAGTTTCGTATGTGGAAATTCACTTCCCTCACGTCAGCGTGCTCTGCGTTTTACAGTACAAATTTACTGACTAAAACGTGTTTTATGAAACAAAGTAGGCATTTTATTCGCCAAAAACAACCTTTCTCGCATTTTAAAGTCCGAAAACGACAACCGCAACGTGTTTTATCGACTGAAAATGACGTCCGAGCCACAAATGTCAGAAATACAATCTAACCGTGATTAATCAAAAATATTGGCAATTGGACCATATTTTCCCAGAAAAAAAGCCGGATCACATTTTACAGGCCCGAACGACAACCGAAACGTATTTTCACGGAAAAACGGCAATTCAACCCCATTTTATCGCCAATTAACGGAAATTTTTCTTCGTAGGATCAGTCGAAAACGGCAATATACTTTCATTTTATGGTCAGAAAACGACAAACGCAACTTGTGTTATTGGCTGAAAATAACATCCAAAACGTGTTTTACTGGCTGGAAACAACAACCCATCCGCATTAACGAGAACGGCCAAAAAGGGCGTTTTAAACTAAATTCCTGGACTTTCGCCGAAATTCCAGTATACTCCCCGCATTTTCCCGGTATGGACAAATACCCGTATAATTCCCAATTTTCCCCAAATTACCTGTCCGTGGACACCTGTAAAAGTTTTTGTAGTTTAGACAATTTGATAGAAAAAATACAAAACCCATTTTTTGTCACTTAAGATTATAAAGTTTCATTAAGTCTCAAATTGTAAATGTTTAACATTTATTACTTTTGTATGTAATATGAATTACATAATTAGGAAGGGAGTGAAAATTAAAACCAATTTTCATTGTACGTGATGACGTGATACTCCAATTAGTCTGCTCTATATCCCAAATACAGTAGTGTAAAACTGTGTTGTTCCCAAAAATTCAGTTTTAGTTACCGGTACTTAAAAAAATCTTAGTATAAAAATTAAATACAATTTACTTAGGTATTAAATAAAAAAATATGCTACTTTAATCATTCCATTGGAGCTTAACGTGATATCCAATTTTCCTATATGCACAAAACAATTTCAGATCTAGCCTATGTCACACTTTTGAATTAATAACTAAATTTTAGTTATAATTCTAACCAAACTTATATTCTTATATTCAATGTTATTTTCATTGTATAAAAGACTGCATTAACTAAGAGAGAATGAAAGAGTGTTTGTGAGGTTTCAGTGTTGCAGTGGGTCAGCAAATGGCTTCCATCACTATATACCATGGGATCTCCCCATTAGATGCTGCCAGTTTATACCGGCTTTCTACTGTGGCCTAACGCTGAAGCCATAGTTCAGAGATTATCATTGTGGTGATAGTTTGACAGGTAGACTTTAGAAGTTTTTTTTTTTGTGTATCTACGCCAGTGGCATTTTTTAACCTTTGTGATAGGGAACGGTCCAAACCCTGGTCTTGTTACTATCTAAGGTCGACCTGTTCTTATAAAGCATCATTAATTAATAGCCCAATGTCAAATCGCAGCTAGGTCTAGTTTCGAACCTTCTCAAAATTTCGCGACTTTGATCAGGATCGATCTGGCGAACCTCTGATTACGAGGCAAGCACGATAGCCACTATGCTACCTAGCCCCTCTTTGATTCTCCCTCTTGAGCAACCAGTGGCTGTAAAATTTGTTAGAGAATCAATGATTTTTAGCAACACATGGAGAGCTTTAGTGAAAACTGGCAGAATTAAACAAGTTTTAAGAGAAAACAAGATTTTGCTTGTCTTTAAGTACTCATGATTTGATAAGTGTGTATAGAACGTGACACAAATTAATTTGAAAACAATCTTAAAAATAACATGTTACTAATGACTAGTGGGTTTTAGGTGCTATAGCCCCTTGACCTTTTGCTTAAGATTAGGCTACATCTCATGTGGATGTACAGTTCATATGCTGATAAAAATAGTAAGTTAAGTTAACCAAGCAAGACGCTTAATTCACATGTGGGAATTAAATTTAAGAACAAATTTTATAGACACTATGTTTTTTTTATGGAAACAATTATAGTTGCACCACTAAAAAAGCAACCTTCTTACATTAATGACTAGTAGAAGATGGCAAACCGCCAAAACCACGGTCCTTCGACATTACAATAAACAGTCACCGACATCGTACTACATTAAATATAAAGACTTCTTACATTAAATATGCAAGATATTTGCAACAAACGGTGAAAGCAAGACTGTTTCCAACAGCTACGATCGAAGCAGCAAAAACCAAGAGTGGTGGAGCCAGTAAACATCTGTCACAACTGACACCATTTATTGCATCCATCCCATTAAAGTTCTATAATATGGTAATTTATTCAGGAGCCTAACAATAGTTTTTATTTCCGGCTGATATGTATGCAATTTATAAAAATACCTATTAATTTCCCCAAGTCCCTTAAGCCATCTCCCATCACCCTGTGACTAACCCAAACGTCCGCAATTTCTCTTTCAAATTTTCCCATACAGAATTAGATTTATGAATATGTGATCTATTCAAGTCGATGATAACGATTTGTGACAGCTAAATTTCCAAAAAAGTGTTAAATAAATATGAAAGAACTTAAATTCAATTTACAATTTTGTTTTAGTTTTTGTAGCTGCAAATATACTGGACAAATCATCGGTTTATTAAATAAGGAGAGCAAGAGACTATTTGTTTAACTGCATGACCTACATCCATAACTGTTATTTTAAATTGGCTGGAAGCGAAGTGGAGTGCTTGTCTCATAGCTGAGAGTCAACAGATCAATCTTGAGAAAAATGTTGATCACTTTGAGAGGTTTCACAACTTATTCTTTGGCTAATAACTAATCCTGTTTACCGAGCTAATAATTGGGCTAGATAGTAACATAAGCTACCCACGTTTTGACCATTCTCAACCCTAAAAACTACATAGTTTAAAATTTGTTAGTTTAAAAATCATTTGTGAAAATTTAGCATAACCTACACTTACAATTAATTATACAATTAATATTGCAAACTCAACTCTGATACAAAGTGATAGCTTAGCAAAAATAAAAATATACTATACAATGAGCCCTATTCTCTTTTTTATTTATCTTAATATATAAAATCCAAATACCTCTGACTGACTCACTCACTCATCACGAAACCTCAAAAACCACGGAATGGATTGCAATGAAATTTCGAACATACCTTCCTCTTGGGCCTTAGGTGCTCACTAAGAAAGGGTTTTAAGAAATTCCCCTAAGGCTCCGCCCCACGGGGAGTCAAATATCCAATCCTATGTTATTATTATGGACATTCACTTTAGTTTGAGCTGATGAAAATACAAACAGCTGATCTTTATTCGTATTAGTTCCACGGGATAACCACAGAACGCAGCACACACAACTGTCTTAGTTTTTATGAATTATTATTTGCGGGAAGAAGCCTGTGGGAACAGCTAAGTTTGAGCTGATGAAAATACAAACAGCTGATCTTTATTCGTATTAGTTCCACGGGATAACCACAGAACGCAGCACACACAACTGTCTTAGTTTTTATGAATTATTATTTGCGGGAAGAAGCCTGTGGGAACAGCTAGTAATATTACATAGAAGAAAATATGAGGAACACAGAGAGAAAGGGTTTTATCACAAAAAAATTTACCAAACCAGGCTAATTAGCAAAGAGAAATTAGGAAAAAAATATAAAAGCCAAGAATTCCTTAAAAAGCATTTACTTTATTTCAGGTGTATATGTATATATTCATCAAATAACTGACAATATTTTAAAACTTAGATCAAATAAACAAACTAAAGAACTTTGAGTAACCGTTAAAAATTAGCAGTTTGACGTTTTCCTTACTTGAAGTTTTTGATCACAATTCAAAACGAGTTTGCACGCAGCACGTAGCACGCTGACGTGAGGGAAATGAATTTCCACATAAAAAACCTGGTTTCATTTACCTGCAATGCTATGAATTCAATTTTGCACATTATAAGGTTAGGAGAAGGTCCAGTCAGGCTTGAAAGTCGACACGAGGTTGCTGGGGATGATACAAATACACCAACAAATTAGAAAAAAGAGATAAAAGCCAAGAATTCATTAAAAAGCATTTACTTTATATCAGGTGTATATGTATATATTCATCAAATAACTAACAATATTTTAAAACTTGATCAAATAAACAAACTAAAGAACTTTGAGTAACCGATAAAAAAAAGCAGTTTGACGTTTTCCTTACTTTAAGTTTTTGATCACAATTCAAAACAAGTTCCATGCAGCACGGTGATGTGAGGAAGTGAATTTCCACATAAAAAACGTTTAAAACTTAAATCTAGTGTAAAAACATAATTTTATTGAAATCTGGAAACATTGATTTTTTTGGCTGTTCTCATGCTCCTGGTTTAATTTACCTGCAATGCTATGAATTCAATTTTGCACATTATAAGGTTAGGAGAAGGTCCAGTCAGGCTTGAAAGTCGGCACGAGGTTGCTGGGGATGACACAAATACACCAACAAATGAATAACATGCTTTTCTAATGTAAAAACCCCATAAGACAACATACTGTGTTTAACCAATATACATTTTCTTTAATAACTCGATAAATATTTATGCTAGAATGACGAAAGAGGGCTTACAACTTTCGCTTCACTAATTCCCATCCTAATACATGCATTAATTATACGTCCGGAGCTTTTCTGACCCTTTTTGGGCCCAAAAACTCAAAATTTAAAAGAATAATCCCCAAAAAAGGGGTTTAGAGTTTTCCGATTGTTTTGCCCAACGAACTTGCCCAACTGATTATAGAAAGGAACATCCCTACAAAATTTTAAGTAAATCAGACAAAAAATGTGACCGCTAGAGTGCATGCATACACACACACACACACACACACACACACACACACACACACACGTATATAATTATAATTTTATATATAATACATATACATATATACACATGCATATATTACATATATAATATATATATATAATACACATATAATATATATAATTTTGAACGACCCCCGAAAACGTGTTCAGGGGGTCACGTTAGAAACTTCTATGGAGGTCCCGGGCTTAAGTCTCATTGTGCGGGTCATGCTAATAGTTCACTTTCCTTAGGAAATTCACTAATAATTATCAGTTTATGATCATACCGATTATAAGCTAGAGTACTACAATTGAGGTAATTAGGAAAAACAACTGTTATGTAAAGTAATAAGGGCGTGTCTTCAATATTGATTATGCAGTTATTTATTGATTCGCTCGACAGTCCCTTTATTTATTCTTCTAGCGTATCTGCTGTATAAATATTCCAAATGTAGCGTTAGGAAATTAAATTTTTCATCGTCAACGGACATAACTACCGATCGATGTGGCTAGTGACCGCCGGCTGTACGTCATAAGGAGACGACCTGTATTCAGTGTGCGCGCGGCAGCGCCGTCCGCGTCCGCAATCGATTATAGGCCAAGCGGCAGCGGTGTGTCCGTAGGCATCTGCATTAGCACGGTGCATCTCACAGTTCTAAAGTGTTAGCCAGAATGCTCATTGGACATCTTTGCGAAATCCCATCGCAAGACGAGAGTAGGGATCAATGAGAAGGGCACGGAGTGTGCGCGAGCGTCAATCAATAAAAGGCCCCGCCCCGGCCTACACCGTACAATCAACAGGCGGCGACCATTCGGCGCGGCAACACCGACAACGTCGCCACTGCCACTGCCACTCCATCGCACCGCACTATCGCCCGCTCACTTCAACACCAACACACATTCACTTCGGCTTGAACATAATTTGAATTCATTTTTGTCCGTTATTTTAAGCTTATGTATCACACATATGTCAACACACATGATTTAAGGGGGGGAGTCCCCTCCTCACCCCGAGTTAGATGGTAACATATTACCAATATCCTCTAGTCTGTTGTCCAATGTTATTTATATACACCAAGTTGTATTTTTTAAACAATCAGTAAATAAGAGAGAAATTATAGTTTATTTATTCTTTCTATGAACCATGTACGTGTATACCACAAATTGAAAGTTTAAATTTTCTTTGGAACCATTAGAACTAGAATAATAATTAAAGTTTATAATTTATTTAATACATATGATATACAATAGTACAAATTACCATATTTAGTTCAAGTAATAATTTGTAATGCTGATGCAACAATTTATTAAAGAAATACAACTTATTATTTATTATTATTGAGACTCTGTTTAGTTGTCATTTAGTAATTTTCATTACAATTAATAGTTTAGTGCTAAATTCAAATCAACTGAATTTCGAAAACTTGTAAGCCCTATAATTTCTGAACCCGAGTTTTCCCAGAAATGTGGGTGGCGTTATTTTTTTACAGACCTAAAGCACTATAAACCAACAAATTTTAATCAAAATAGATCAGTTTTTTTTTTATGTTTGTCAGAAAATTTGATTCTTCGTGTTTTGTAGCGGTTTTTGGGAGAGACCAGTTATCTTCCTTCAAAATATAAAAAATGCATACATCGGATAGTACCTGCATATACCTAATTCCATCAAATTCGGTACACTAGTTTGGTCTCTAATTTCGATTCGATTCCACCACGTTCACAGTGTACGGGGCTCATGAGAGTTCGAGAGGTACTAGCCGCCCTGAAAGCATAAACTTGAGCGCCTTCACGCGGGTCGCGAGGACAGTTGACGCAACCCGCCTAACGACATGTATAATACACACAGTTCAGGTACAGTAGTCAGTAGTGGCATAGCTATCTCTCATTAAGGCGGTCCCACACTTCTCACGAACAGGCCTGAACATTCGGCCGAACTCCGTTAATAATACTTTTTAATGCTGAACGAACTGTTTAATGCATACGGGACCGAATGTTCAGTAAACATTCGGGAAAATGTTCTGCAGAATGTTCAGGCGTGTTCGCGAGAAGTGTGGGACCGCCTTTAGACCTGCACTGTACGGTGAATATGGGATTGAGCATAGGTCTGTGTCAGCGACCACAGAATAAAATAGACCGGGCAAGTTAAGGTTGAGGCCGCAGACGTCTGCCGTCACTCAGCTATGGTTCCACAGACTGCGGAATTTACGGCGGGCAGTGCGAAATTTTCTGCTGCGGAGGTTCCGCCGTTCCGCCGCGTAAAATCCGGAGAGGTGGTTCCTGTGACTGCGTAAATAACGGTGCGAAAATTCAGTTGTGTCCAAACTAGTGACGAGTATGGATAGGAAGAGGAAAACCCGAATGGCTTTGATGCTTTATGAGCTGTTGTCGACCTTTTGTCTTTAGTAGTGCCAACTCATAGTGATCCGAGTGATATTTTTAAAAATCGGGAAAGTGAAGGAGCTTATAACATACTCGTTCGTAGACTTTTGTTAGATAATGAAACTAAATTTAGGCGCTACTTCCGGGATTCGAATGGCCGATTTTTCTTTTTGGTTAATCTCATAAAATATGACTATTAGTCTATTATTATTTTTATATTATTATTTTTTAAATAAAATTACCGAATACCCTTCAAAATTATTTTGTTTATTCACTGACAAGTGTTTCGAGGTATACCTCATGATCACAGTGCAGCTATTAACCTCAGAATTAAAATTAAATTATCCGTAAATAAACGGTAATTTTTTTTTAATAAATATATTATAGATATATTGCACATATACTGTTTTCGGTAAAAGCATTTCCTTTCAATTCTCTGGAACCAGTCAACAGGGGGATCGCCGTTGAAGCTATGGTTCCACAGACTGCGGAATTTACGGCGGGCGGTGCGAAATTTTCTGCTGCGTAATTATAACGACACTGGTTCAATGGAGTTCTGTGTTTACTGGTTCCACTGACGTTCGGCCAAGATGGCGGACTCTGCCTCACATCCCATAGTGTATGTGGGTAAGTGCAAAGCCCGGTCTATCATATTCTGTGTTCACATCCACATGGACAGACGGACGTAAAGGTATAATCACCGTAAAACCCAACTTTTATGGGTTCAGACAGCGTATATGGGACAGACAAATATATTCCCGCCGATGGTTAACATTTAAAAAATGGTACCTAAACAATACTAATATTTTAGCGAATTTCCCCTATAGGGAAGAAGCTATTACCGTAGTCGGCATGGTAAGACCTAGGCCCGGGACCATGATAACTTTTCGTTTTGAGGTCCCCAGACCCCAAAAACACCATTCGTTCGAAACTGTATATATATATATATATATATATATATATATATATGTATATATATATATGTGTCCGTGAGCACGATAACTCTCGTAAAAATTATCCGATTTTGATGAAATTTGGTATAAACATGTAAAGCAACATTTATGACTTTAAGTTCGAAAACTAGCCAGATCGCTCTATCCGAAGGGGTATTTTGGGGGGGTTTTGTACCCCAAAAATGGGTTTTTCGATTTTTTTACATATAATTTTGGAAATAGTCAAATTTTATTTTTTCCCATTGGATTCAGCTTAAAAAAACACACAATTTGGTACTTTGATCATTTCTCTACGTCAATTGGTTACCGATATATTGAAAGTGCTAAACACAGTACGTTGTCTTAATGTTATTCTTATGGAGGAAAAGAAAAATTTTATATCTCGCTTATTTATGAACGCATACTGACGAAACTTGGTATACGGCTTCATCTGGTTGTGGACCATTGATATTTGGTCAAAAACATTTTTTACCCCAGGCTCCCGTAGCAGCAAACCTGCGTACTCAGCCCCATGTTATTCTTATGGAGAATAAGTAACGTGTTATCTGCCTTCATTATGAATATAAATTAATGAAATTTGGTATGTGGCTTTACCTACATGAGTTATATTGATATTTGTATAAAATCCCATTTTTTGTGTTCCTTGCTTCAGCAAACCTGCATGCTCAGCCGCCATGTTATTCTTATGGAGAATAGTGAAAATGTCATAAATCGTTTGTTTATGAATGTATATTGATGAAACTTGGTATGTGGCTTTATGTGGTATTAAGATACATATATATGCATTGGAAATTCGCTGAGTACGCAGGTTTGCTGCTACGGGGGTATTCTTCTTAAACATTGTATAGGGCGTGAGAGTAGTGTGTTGTTTTAATAAAATTAGAAACCTGATACATATAACATATACATTGCCAAATTCATAGATACATAGCTAGCTATGTTAAATATGGTTTCAATACTCCCTGAACTTTTTATATTCACAACTTAGGATAAAGGGTGTTCACCTCAGGTGTCTCAGGCAGGTTACAGACAAAATACTTGAGCTGGAAGGATGAACAAGTATGAAACAAAATTACTCCCCCCTAAACTGATCTCAAAGAAAAACGAAAAAATATGTTACTAGGTTAATAACAAGAAAATTCAGTGCTCACAATTGACTAAAAGAATCATTTTCCTATATTAATTTGCTTTACGTTTATTCCTTAGACAGCATAAATGATAAGTATTAGGCCTATTGGATATTTAGACTTAACTTTTTTCTGTAAAAGTAATTACTGATAATATGAAGAATGAGAATTATGACAATCATGGTAAGGAAGAATTGCATGGTGTAAAACAGGAATGTATAAATTTGTTAGATAGGCCTTTATATAATAAATGTATACAACAAAGGGGAACAAGTAATGAGTATAAAAACAAGAAAAAGTTGTATAGAAAACCTTAAAGAACAAGCAAAAATGAATTATAATTCTAGACAGCATAAATGATAAGTATTAGGCCTATTGGATATTTAGACTTAACTTTTTTCTGTAAAAGTAATTACTGATAATATGAAGAATGAGAATTATGACAATCATGGTAAGGAAGAATTGCATGGTGTAAAACAGGAATGTATAAATTTGTTAGATAGGCCTTTATATAATAAATGTATACAACAAAGGGGAACAAGTAATTATAAAAACAAGAAAAAGTTGTATAGAAAACCTTAAAGAACAAGCGAAAATGAATTATAATTCTAATAAAAACTACAAAAAATCAGTCAAAAGAAATATAGCAAATAATGAATACAAAATATTACTAATAAAAAAACCTTTAACTACCTATGTTAATTTGGGCCCTCAGTCTTTAAATTTACATTTTTTTTAATGAAGTAGATAGATGATACGATTGTTTGCCTACATCAAAAACTTCTTCCAACATTTATACCAGTTTGATTGACATGTGTTATTTGCAAGATATTAAATTTGAATAAAAACTTTCAACGTAGAACCAGTTTATCAACAGATATTTAAATGTATTAATAGTATATGTTTAGATATTTATGGTATAAACTCAGAGATTATTAAAACTGAAGCTCTGTATTTAATTGAAGTTATTACTTACTTGTTTAATCTTTGTGTTTCTGGAAGAGAAAAATGTCCTGAATGTTTAAAATATGCTAAGGCAATCCCAGAGTATATATAATAAATGCAGTAAATTATATTTAAGTAATTAACTTACATAGATCAATCAGTAATATTCCAGTTATAAGTAAGTAACATTTTATAGGATTTAGTAAATGATAAGATTGTAGTATCATAGTATGAAGGAAATTTTAATCATTGCCAAAATGGATTCAGAGCAAAAAGAGGAACCAATGACCCTGTTCAAAAATTGATTTGGTTTAGTTTAGAAGATACAATGTCCTCTATAGATTTTATGACATGAAGAAACCCTATGATTCTGTGTCTCATGAAATGTTGTTAGTTGTTACTTCAACCAATTCATTATTGGTTGTAATTAATGATTTATGTTTTTTATAAATTCAAACAAAACACATACAAATTTGTTGAGTGTTATTTGTTGATTATACATAAGATATCAATGTGTCTAAATATAAAAATTTATCTTCTGATTTCAAAAGAGAAAGTAATGATGTTGTCCATCGAGACTCTTATTTTGGGTCCAGATAGGTTTATTATTTAAATCCTATATATACTCTAATACGAATAATAGTTTGTTTGCAAAATTTATCTCAGAATACAACCAAAGGATTTTATTTAAACTTAAGAGATTTGGGGGTTTTAGGACCTCGAAAAACTATTGGTACAAACCTCAACCCCTACAAAATCACTTACTTAAAACAAATCTCATTTTAAAATTTGAAATTTGAACACTGGGCTTACGAAGGTTCAAATCAAAACAAAAGAATAATAACAGCTAAATAATCAATGTTATTATCTGTAAATTAACACTTACTCATGGTAAAGTATGAACAAGTGATTTCTGGTAGACAGTAATTAGAACCACTGAATGAAGATTGCATATAGAGTGGACATATCCAAATAATCAAAAGTTTATACATAACAAATACTACCTGAAGGGAGACTGAGTTATAATAACAACAGAAGTGACTTTAATACACAGAAAAGAGGTAATTGAGCTAAGTAAATCTACTCTTAGCACAAACTGACATGAAACAGAGAGAGATAGTGAATTAACTTCGGTATCTAACATTGAGAATGACATTAAGTAAATATACAACATTTAGCTATTGAGTTTTTTTAACCCAAGAGAACTAATCAAATATCACCAAGCATGGCTCAGTATCCCCATTACTATTAAAAATCTGCTAATAAATTTTAAAAAAATAGGTAATATGAAAGCTTATTTATTTACAGATGAGTTGACAGTACAAATAAATTATGAAGACTTGTTATCATCCTCATTAATTATGAACAAAATAAATAGTTTAATCAAAGATTGGTTCACACCATAGGTTTTTAAATTTTGATGAAACCGAAGACTTGAATATGAGCTGAAATAATTGACTAAAACTATGATAAAGATTTAGGCATTTTTATGGAATTTATTTGAAATGGGAAGTTCATATAAGTTAGGTATATTTTGTTGCAAAAAATAGCCAAAGACGGTACTTATATTTATATGTTAAATAGATTTTTTAAATGCTTAGATTTGTACTTACTGAAAAGTGTACACTTTGCTGAGATACATTCTCATTTAAATTGTGGTTTAGTTCTCTGTTTTGTATTGCAAAAATCAGCGATTTCAATCCTACTTAAGGCTTTGGTCTACCCTTGAAAAATCTACGTTGCAGATTTAAATCTGTGCCCTTTTACTTGAATTAAAGAGTTTATGTAGCAGATGAAAAGAGGGATCCTGCATACCCTTCCTGTCACTGCGCGGAAGAGGAAGACTGAAGCCTTAATATTATAAATGTGAAAGTTTGTATGTATGTATGGACGTTTATTAGACTTCTATCACACAAATACCACTGAACCGAATCAAGCTAAGATTTTGCATGAATGTGAATAACATATCACATTAACATAGAGACCTGAAAAATGTCTACATCCAACCTTAGGGCTCTTCTCCACGGGCCCTGTAAGTTCTAATGCAAGTCTTATAGTAGGATATTGTTAAAATATCAGCAGCAGGATGTTTAACAGTTACTGCAAAGGAAATTATTTGCATGGGCTTTGTAGAGGTTACCAATTTTGTCAATTAAAAGAGTGTGATTATTATCTCATTTTTTAGAGCTGGGAAACAAAAAGACCTACTCCCATCTGAAACAAAATCTGCAGGGATGGTCGGTACACTTTGGCACTATAAATATTGTAAAATGTAAACAGAGATTTGATAATCAGGTGAATATTACAGTTTCCCGAATGAAGCCGGGTGTAACAGCTTGTAATGTGTAATGTAAATTTCCGAACATGTTGTAAACCATTAAAATTTATAGAAGTTAAAATATTAACTTTACACGCTCTATATATTTTTGACTGATTAGTGTTTGCAAAAAACAACTTAAGTCAGCTTATGAAACAAGATTTTTAAATAATACATAGCTAGCTATTACAAATTAATTTGAAATTATGCCCTTACCCATGTAAACAATTTGTTCACTGATGTTGACTTGTAATGTTAGATTTTTTAGCAATGTGACGGTGTCATGTTATTTAAACTTGTAAAATCAATAGAGAATTCTGATTCTGATTTATATCACATTATCAAAACATGACTGTAAATTAATTCTAAAAACTTTGTTTAAATGTTATGCAAATTATCTGCATTAAATAGTTTTAGTAAATTAATATTTGCCTATCTAAGCGGCTTGTGTTGTTATTGCATGAGTTTATTGAGTTTATCATATGTTTACACAAAAAGAGCTAAGAGCTTTAGCAAGGACTTGACCTAAAATCTTACAATAATTTAAATCCACTTCCTCTGATTGTTTTTAAATGTGGACATTCTACAACAAATTTGGTGTAAAAATATACCTTGAAGCTTGTTTCCATTATTCCCTCTGCACTCAAGAGGACCATCTCACCGGCCTCCAAGGTTCCAATAAATTGGTATATTAATGGACTGAGCTCATCTTGAGCTCCAGAGAAAACATTTTAAAGGGTTTTGCATTGGACAGTCTGCTCGAGAACACCATAGGTGGTAGATACACCGTGGCATGAGCAAGGTGGGAGGGTAAGGGATGTGATGACTCGTCAAAGATCAGATTACTTCTCACTTGGAACAGATTCCTAGCCAATGAAACTAATCTCGGATTCAATAGATTTTGGAATACAATTTTTCAATAATTTTGACATTTTTTACACAAAAATAAAATCAAACAAACTGTGAAATATGAGCAAAATCAAGTGTACCAGTAATTAGTATTGTTTGTTGAACACCAAGTGACAAATATAACTATTTAATTAATAACAAAGACTTGAAGCAATTTTGTCATCATAAATATAAGAACAGAATGACCTATTGAGGTATAGAATAAATACTACAAATAACAAAGACACTAGGTTGTTAACCAATTTTTCTTGGTTGATAATATAACTCAAGTGCGCTTGTGAGTTATTTTCCTCATTTCTCACTGCCACAATATTCCACTGATGGTAGACACACACAGTCAGAAATGTCTTTAACCTCCTCACTGTGTAGAATAAGTCAATGGTAACACAAGTGTTCTTGCTGAATCCAACGAGAATATGTTTCAGGATTTGTGAGTATACTCTTCTCAACCATTACCCAAACCCAGTGGATATCATATGGTCTTTCAACAAATTTAGACCACAAGTGAATCTAAATGTATTGCATATTCATTTTACATAATCCATTGGTTTGTAGAATGGCTTTTGTCTATCAGGAACAAATTTCTATAAATGCTACGTTGCAGATTATTTATCAACAACACTAATTTAGCCTATAGAAGAAACCTTTACTTTTACGTATAAATCAATTGCTAAGCATAAAGAATTTTCACTCTTCTAAGAGATGATTATTTTTTGTTTAAGAGATCTAAATGTTAAACACAAATGCCAAAAAGCCAAAGGACGGGGAGAGAAACTAGTAAAAACAAAGCACCAACTGCAAGAAAAAGAAACGATGGGAGAGATAGGTGGTCGATGTTGATGTGAATGCTCCAACAATCCTGCCCCTCCCACAACTCTGAAAGCACTCCTTCTCTCGACCATTAAATATAAATACAGCTTTTGTCAGGTGGTACTAACTCATTAGCCACCCCTCGACAAGTGCTACAGTGGACTGTTCTCAGCTACCAAACCAACTTCTGCCTTTCTATCTTCCACCTTTTTTTACTTGTTTAAATTAAATAACAGTAAATTAAAGTAAAGTACCTTGATGAATATGCAATCTCACAGATATGCAATATTTTAATTTATAAGGGGTTTCCAAAATTAAACAAATTAAAAATAATATCCCAAAACATACATTGATACATTTTACAACTTGTTTTAATGAATTTAAATAAATATTTAATATTTTCATTATTAACTCATACGAGATGGTCCCTATTTGGTCTGCCTACAAGGGAAGGTAAAATATAGGTTGTGGAGGTTTATCAGTTATTTACTTTAGTGTAAGTAAATAAAAAAATAAAACTTATTCAAAACTTTTTATTTGTTTGAAATTTCTAGGAATAAAAAAGGCATACCTGGTTTGTTTGGAATAAATTATATAAGAATTGAATGTTGTTCCAGAAAAGAGATTTATTCACCTTGAAGTCTATTTTTCAAAGTTTTAACCTCTAACTTAAGTAAACAGGGATAGGATGTACTTATCAATCTTGCCAATACCCAGTGATTGATCAATCTTGTATATTTTTAGCTACAATCCTTATATTTTAAACACTAGGCTTATATTTAAATCTCCGGACAGTTCATCTACGACACCCTCAGGACCAATTAACATGAGGTTTGTACTAAATGAAAGACAAATTTTCCTATTTTCGCAGATGTTAATTGTTTTCACTGTTTAGTAGTCAAAAAACAATAGAAATTCTCATTCAAAATTTGAAATTTAATACAATTTTACATTTTTACATTGTTTGGGACATCAGTTTGTCTGAGATAACGTCCTAACTATACCGATTGATTTAAAAACGCGGATTGAACTAGGTAAATAAAAGGCAAATCTCTCTATACTTGCAGACTTGTTTTCTCTCTACTTTTATAGTTTAGTCAAAATATGACTGGACCTCAGACAAGTTGCTTCGAAGTATTTTGTATAGAATATATATCCAAAATTGTTTATTCTAACACAGTCTATTCAAAATCTGACCATGGGAAAACCCCTAAATTTAGAAATTCAAATAGTAGCTCTTTCCTATACATTATGTTTGAAAAGTAAATAGGTATGCAAAAGACTTCATAATTTTATAAAATATCAGTGACACACAACAAAAACTTAGTATAAGGTACCTTAATACAATTGATAAACTATATTTTACTACATTAGCCATTTTATTATTATTCGGTCACGTCCCACAGAGGAAGTCATGAAGATTGCAATGTAAGCATAGGTCAAAATATAGTTCATTTTAAATGACTCGGTTAGATAAACTTATTTACACAAACCCTACTTTAAACGGACAATCGAGCCAAAAATGGCAGCCTGTCAAAGTTTAAATTAAAATGCCTTCAGAGAATTGTAATAAATCTTATTAAAACATTAATCTTATTTAAAATTATACCTTTTCTAAGTTTATTTAATTTTGAAAGTGTCAGTTTATATTAGTATCATACTGTTAACACACATTGTAAATCATGTTTCATAATCATGATAATAATTAAGAATAAATAGTGGGCCTGTTGCTCAAAACCGAGCAAATTATTCAATCTGTGTCTGATTAATAGTTTTGTCTTTAACGTTTGCGCTCGCCCTCATGAAACATAACACAGCTTGTGTTGTAATTTCAGTAGTTTTTTGGTTATATTTAGCTAACAGCATAATATGCTCTTCTGTTATCCTGTGTTTTACTATCAACAGCTGTTTTAGTGTGCAATTAATACAAATTATTAATCTACATATTAATGTAATGGACAAAAAACAACATTTAAGGGTTCTCTGTGCCTTAAAAAATAAATAAAAATAAACGGTATCAGGAAACTGAGACAAACTTTCTCCCTTTTAGCCCAACTTTAATGAATGAATTACTTTTTATTTACTAAATATAGAATACGAAGAACGGTCGAATGTACAGAAAATCTTGTAAACAAGTTGTTTTAAAAAACATCCACCCAAATCCCTGCTTTGGAGGCACTACAGAATCCATTGCTACACTCGTGGTTTTAAGAGGGGAAATGCCCCCTATTCCCCCCCCAGGGTTATTAAGGAGCAACATATTTCGAATTAACTCTGTTGGTCAATGCTAAATTGACAAGCATATCAAGTTTGAATGAAATTTATCAGTAAATAAGAGAGAAATAGTAATTTTTGTTTTCCCCATAAGAATAACATTGGACAACGTACTGCGTTTACCGCTAAATGAACATTTCAATTTTCTCAGAAACCAGCAATCGTAGAATAGTAATTCAAAATACTAAATTATTTTTTTTTTTGAGCACTTTTTAATGGTGAATAGTGATTTTTTTATATTTATGTCTTTTTATGAAAAATCCAAAAAACTGAATTTTGGATGTTTTAAGTCCTGTAATTTCTGAACCCCAATTTTTACAGGAATGCGGCTGGTGTCGTTTTGTTGGAAAACTAAAGTTCTACAAACGACTAAAGTTAAATGAAAATCGTTAGAGCCGTTTTTGAGAAATTTTGATTTTTCATTTTTTTTGGCGGTTTTTGGGGAATAATTACCCTTAAAAATCAAAAATTCAACAAAATTTAAAAAAAACGCCTGGAGATATCGTGGATTAGTACCTACATACCAAATTTCATCAAAATTGGTATGGGCCATTGGTTAAGGCTCTAGCTCTGTACACACACACACACACACACACACACACACACACACACACACACACACACACGCACACGCACACACGCACACACACGCACACACGCACGCACGCACACACGCGCACACACACACACACACACACACACACCACGTAAAAACCACTTTTTTGGGTTCAGGGAGCACCAAAACGAATATTTCCACTAACTCAAATTCAAAAATTTTGACGAAAACAATACTTTCGCCATATACTATGTATAGAGGGAGAAAGTAAAAAAATTAAAAACCTTATTGCAAAACTACAAACTGAGACGGATTTTTTGACACTTCAAACATGAAAATTGGCCAAGAAATAAGGGAGGAGTTGCGTTGACAAAAAACGGCTTCACGTATTATATATAAGGATATTATAGGCATTTTGTTGTGTTATTATTAGCAAGTTATTTTCTAACCATTTCAACAGTATATTTTAATGGTATTTCCCAAACAGAATCTACAAAGTCACGCAACTCTGCTGCAAAGACCAGACAGACATAAACTGGACTTTTGCAAAAGAAGGGTCCACACGATTCATCCAGATTTTGCATTAAAAAAATTCTTAAAATGTTGGCAAACAGCCAACTAATACAAAACTGTAACTACTGTTTTAAGAAAACGTAAATCTACACACAAATAATTGTTACATTGTCGTTCAAATAAATGAGTTGTTATTATTTACATGCTAAATGTAAAAGTTTGAATGCACTACGAGTACCAACTTATAAAGCTGCACGTTGGAATCATAGGCCTAGTCAATGTCTTCAATAACTGAGAGGTCCGTCACATCTACTGATCTGTCTCTCCCCACAAGATGCTCACACAGCAAGCCATTTTGTCTACATCCGCATTGCATTGTTGTGTATTTCTTCTTACACAAACAATGAATCATTTCAAAAGCCATACTGGCGCTGATGCCATATCGGACATTGTGTGGTAGTAGGAATTATCATTAATGAACTAATACCTTTCTGTAGTATTTAGATTAGTAGTTTCTTTAATTCTCCAAACACAAACCTGATAGTAAGTAGGTAAGGTTAAAATTTTATTATTTATATTAATGTTATAATCAGATTTATTACAAAATCTCCTACGGTACTTTAATTTAAAACTTTGACGGGCTGCTACCTTTTGCTCAATTGTCTGTTTAAGGTCGGGTTTGTGGCAATGAATTTATCTAACCAAAGCAAAATGTATGTACAAACAAGACTGTTACTCTTACATTTTGTATGAAACAAAACCCTCTTGAACATATACAAAACAATTCTTGAAAATTATATAAACAACAAAATAAACCATTTCAGCTGTACAACGCAACAAATTTAATTTATAATTAATACAAATACAAAACAACCAAAAAAAATGACGATGTGGGTGGCAATGTAAAGTACTGTATCAAGACATGATTTTACACTCTAAAATAACACAAAACATAGGTGTAAATCAATACAGAATTTACTCAAAACATGTTATGTATTTATTTTTAGTTTAACTTTTATAAAAATAGTATGACGGAAGTATTTGTGATTTAGATTTCAACTTTATCATTTTTTATTTTTAAAGATTTATAACAGTATCAAAAGATACAGGAGGGCGTCAGCAGGTTACTGGTTAATATGTGTGAGTTACGTAACGCTGATCCAGTGTCAGTATCTCTTAAGAGCAGGTTGCTATCTCCTGTTTCGAAAACATTCAGCAATAGTAGTACTTTTGACCACTGCCACTGCATTTTTTTTAAATTTTGTGGTGTTACCTGTGGCATGTCGGTTTGATATGGATGTGCAGCCTGACTGTTCTACAACTGTAAAACCTTCTAACACTAATTTTGGCCAGTGTTTCAACTATCCAAAACTACGCAACTAGAGTTGTAGCGCGTCGGCAGAATGTACCCCTCCATCACCTGCTGGCCCTACTGCCGCTTCGCCCCTCCTCCTACGCGCGCCGCTTCTTTAACATTGTGTTTATGATTCTATCAACCAACTAATGGCCATTAGCAATGGGTAGCACTATTACTTGTAGTTTGGTTAGTATTTTTGTGGAGCACCAATGAGATAGTGGCTTGGATAGGCAATATGCTGTCCACAAAAACAGTGGAAGCCCACGTTGCAGGAAGAATCATACAAATGAGTACGGAAAGGGGTTGTCCCCACGGCAGGGTACTATCCCCCCTTCTATGGAGCTTTGTTGTAGATGAAGTTCTCGGAATTCTTAACAGGGGGGTCTACACTCTACACTGTATTGGATATGCAGATGATAAAGTTATCATTGCAAGAGGAAAATTTAAGGAGACTCTCTGCGATTTAATTTAAAGGTGTCTGAATCAAAAGAAGGGATGGTGCAAGTTGGTGGGTTTGACAGTCAATCCAGCAAAAATTTCACTTGTACCCTAACTAGAGTTGTAGCGCGTCGGCAGAATGTACCCCTCCATCACCTGCTGGCCCTACCGCCGCTTCGCCCCTCCTCCTACGTGCGCCGCTTCTTTAACATTGTGTTTATGATTCTATCAACCAACTAATGGCCATTAGCAATGGGTAGCACTATTACTTGTAGTTTGGTTAGTATTTTTGTGGAGCACCAATGAGATAGTGGCTTGGATAGGCAATATGCTGTCCACAAAAACAGTGGAAGCCCACGTTGCAGGAAGAATCATACAAATGAGTACGGAAAGGGGTTGTCCCCACGGCAGGGTACTATCCCCCCTTCTATGGAGCTTTGTTGTAGATGAAGTTCTCGGAATTCTTAACAGGGGGGTCTACACTCTACACTGTATTGGATATGCAGATGATATAGTTATCATTGCAAGAGGAAAATTTAAGGAGACTCTCTGCGATTTAATTTAAAGGTGTCTGAATCAAAAGAAGGAATGGTGCAAGTCGGTGGGTTTGACAGTCAATCCAGCAAAAATTTCACTTGTACCCTTTACTATGAAAAGAAAGCTACCACTATTGAGGAACATCCAGTCTGACAGGGTGGCATTGGAATGGAAGTTGGAGGTGAAGTATCTGGGGGTAACACCCGTTAAGAAACTACTGTGGAATAGACATGTAGAAGAGGTAACCAAAAAAACTACATCTGCCCTTTTGACCTGCAGGAGCTATACAGGGAAATCGTGGGGTTGCAATCCCAGGGTTCCCACTCAAACTTAATAATCAAATTCACGGGTTTTTCACGGATTTCAAGGTCTAAAAATTGTCAATTTCACGGTCGAAATATTAAAAAACATAACCTATACCGGTCGCTAAACAACAATGCAGATGCGGCGCAGCGGTCAAATACTAGTTAAAACTTTCCAACATTCCAATTACGATGTCACAGAACCATAAAGCCATACCATACATCCCAAGTGAACCTTTTAAAAAATAAGAACTATTTTAGAGTTTCTTATTGTTTTATTGTCGTCATGAGTCATGTCATCAGTCTATGTGCGTTTTCACGACACGCCAACGACACAGTGCCCTCCCGATGTTGTGGGGGTTAAGGTTCAATGCTAGCCAATGGAGCCGTTTACACACACACCGACATGATGATGCTGTGCCATTGCCGGCACCGACTTGTCGTGAAAGGTTTCTTTACTCGTACAAGAAAAAAAAATAGTCATAACTCATATGAAAAATGTATTTGGGTTTGTCACTATGTCAGTGTCATGACATTGCAAGCTTGGCTTTTACGCCCATGTTGCCAATTTGTTTACTTAGAGAAGCAAATCTAGTAAACAAATATTTTAATACATACAGCAGGAATACACTCAACGGCAACATCGCAAGGCAAGGGGGTTAGAGGGGAGCGGAAGGTGCTTGGCGATGAAGCTTGCAATGGATGTGACACTGACTTTAGTTTATCAAATAATGTAGGTATGATACAAGACATTCAAATAGCGAACTTTTATTATTTGGTCAATCCAAACTTGCCTATACCGACTGCGTCTCTTATGAATTGAACTATATAAACACTCTTGTGTCCTAGATAAAATAAATACAGCCTCCTGTTGTGATCAGCCATCATGTACCACTGAAAATATGAGGTGAGTTCTCCACCGACTAACAATCGTGTCGTTGCCATGTTGGTAAGTGTGAAATTCCTTAACGATTTATCGTGTCGGTGTCGGCACCGTGCCGGAGTCGTGTCGCCTAGTGTGAAATTTCTATCGGTTATCGGTTGCTGGTATTTCTACTTCGCTCAGTGTTGCCAATAACTTTTTCCCAAATTACCCTCGATCCTCGTCAAAATTACCCTCAAAATCTAAACTCCTGTATTTGAGTAAAGAGTGCTAATGAAATAAAGGAAATGTGCTTGAAATTTTATAGGTTTGAGGAGCCGCCTATAGATGACACTGATGTATAATTAATTTTAAAGTTTAGAATAAAAAATTAAAATAGAAGTTGCCCACGCCAGCCAGTTTTTGTCTCAATTTGTTCATGCGAGATATAACGGATTTTTCTCAGAATTTAGTTTACTGCTTAAAAAATCACAGTATATAAATGACTAACAGCTGATGCAATTTTGCAATTTTGTTTACACCCATAAACTACAATTAAAAACAGCTGATGCTGTCTATTTTTCAGTCCATCAACTGCTAGGATTATGTAGGTGGAGACAGGTGACAATAATCCCCATTTTCTATTTTCAATACTTATTGTCTGGTTGACATTAAAACTTGCAGACATTACTGCAACTTAGCAGACTTCTTGTCGTCCTGGCACTCGTGGCTCTTCCACGTTTTTAACATGAGACGATCACTCTATATGTAATCCTTACTCAAGCTTGATTTCTGTCATGGATTTTGTGAGTATTCGTCAGAGTAACGAAAATTGGAAGGGTCGATAAAGTAGAGAAATGTAGTAGGCCTAATTTAATCATAAATAAACATCAATGAATACAATAAAAATTATATAACAGAGTATAATATAGATTTGTATATTTTTAAAGTCTTTAGTGAAATTACCCCTTTTTACCCTCGAAGTTCAAAATTATCAGCGGCAAGGGTAATTTCTCTCGAATTGGCACCGCTGACTACGCACCGTGTAAACGGAATGGGTGAGTTACTGACGCGACAGTTGTATAGTTAACAGTCTAGTTACAGTATCTGTCTACTGTCACCGACTAATACAAAACAATAGGCAAATGACATGCAGTAAAGAAGACACATAAACGGTCTTACACAAGTGTCAGTCAGCAGTCAGTTGACAGTGAAAAAAAACACCAGCTACTTAACAACTGTTGCCTGAGTCGGCCCGAGTTACTTTGCACCGTGGAAACCAGAATCGGTCCTAAATCATCCGCACAGCTGCAATCTGCAAGTAGGCAGACGACGCGGTATTCACCATATTAACACAGTACTAAATAATTCTGTTGTACATTTCCCTATCTGAAAACAAATGTGATATTTCCTGATAGGATATTTTTTTATTGTTTTTCAGGTTTGATATATATTTGGATATTTTTTTATTGTTTTTCAAGTTTGATATATATTTTTAAGGTTTCATATCAAAATTCACGGCTTATTCCAGGTTTTTTCACGGTATACAAAATTCACGGCTTATTCAAGGTTTCACGGTTTTCACGATTGGGTGAGGACCCTGAACCCACGTGTTACGGTGGATGTATACCATGATGGTGAGACCAATGATCACATATGGGTCGATAGCTTGGGCGGGTATGGCCAAATTTAAGAACACAAGGAGATCGCTGGAGAAGGTACAAATAATGGCTTGTGTTGCCATAACGGGAGCCATGAGATCCTGTCCTACAGCAGCCTTAGAAGTAATCCTGGACCTGACACCTCTGCATTTCGTTGTGGAGAAGTCGGCCAAGGAGGCCTTAATTAGGATGGAGTAAATAGGCATGAAAATAAATCCTACCCATGGCGGAGCCTCCCTTACGCAGGGTCTAGAAGAATTACTGAACCTCCAAAGGGACTCAACAATCAGAAGGTTCAACTATGAAAAGAATTTCAGCACTGGGCTAGGGACCAAGCAACAGTGGAATGTTGAGTTCACATATCTACTTGTGAGACATGCCATCAGGTGGTACACTGATGGGTCAAAAACCAATGAGGGAACAGCGGTTGGAGTATTTGGCCCAAGGACCAAATACACCGAATCCATGGGGATTTTCTCGAGCATCTTTCAGGCAGAGGTGAATACAATTGAGAGATGCGTACAGTTTAACCTCAGCAGGAAATACAAGAAGCGGGATATTGCGATCCTATAACACAGCCAAGCAGCCATCAGGGCGCTGAGATCACAGGTGATCAGCGCCATGCTCCATGATGGTGAGTGACTGCCGGCATAGTTTAAATATGCTAGGTATGACAAAGAGAGTGTCTCTCCTCTGGCTGCCGGGACACCAAGGAGTAGAGGGCAATGAAGAATCAGACAGGCTTGCAAGAGAAGAGGCGGCAAAATCCTTCACTGGCCCTGAACCAGGGTGCGGGCTAGAGGATGCTTTCTTCAGAAGGAAACTCAAAGAGAAGGAAGAGGCAGAGAGAGCAGGCAGGTGGGGAAACTCTTCCTGGATGTAGACAAGCCAAGGAAATACTTGGCAACTTTAATCATAGGAGATCTGAAAACCTGATCAGGCTTAAAAAGAACAGCCTAAGAATTTTAATAGGGTTTCTCACCGGACACTGTAGGGCCAACTGAAGAAGATGAATATGGTAGAAGAGAATGGAGCAGGAGGAAACCCCCGAGGCATCTACTGGCTGAATGTGATGCGGTTGGCCAAAAGAGGGCCAGGAGTTTGGGATCATACCAGACAACCATTAGGGATGATCCCCTTTTAGAACCCCCCCAGCTTCTAAACTTCATCAAGGAGTTAGGGCTGGAGGAGGAGCTCTAGGAATAGTGATGTGGGCCGGGTAAATACCCAGCGAGTAGGTAAATAAAATACCACCGTCGCAGCAAACTTGCGTACTAAGCGAATTTCCAATGTCTTAATACCACATAAAGCCGCATACCAAGTTTCATAAAAATATATTCACAAATAAGCTATAATACAATTTTAAGTATTCTTCATAAGAATAACATTAGGGATGAGTACGCAGGTTTGCTGCAACAACGAACACAAAATAATGGGTTTTTATACAAATATCAATAAAACTCATTTCACTATAGTCACATACCAAGTTTCATTCATATACATTTATGAATAAGCGATACGTAACATTTTAATTATTCTCCATAAGAATAACAAGAGGACCGAGTATCTAGGTTTGCTGCTATGGGAACCATAAGTGGAAATTTAGTTTTTTGTGCAATCTACAACAAACCACAACCAGATAAAGCCATATACCAAGTTTTGTCAGTTTATTCATAAATAAGTGAGATATCAATTTTTTTTAAGAATAGCATTAGACAACGTACTGTGTTTAGCACTTGCAATATCTGAGTAACCAATTGACACAGAGCAATGATAAAAATACCAAATCTTTTTTTTTTTAGCTGAATTCAATGGTGTAACTAAATATTTGATTTAAATAAAAAATTACATGTGAAAACCCCAAAAACCCATTTTTGGGGTACAAAACCCCCCAAAAACCCCTCTTCGGATGGTGTGATTCGTCTGATTTCCAAACTTGTTCAAACAAATGCTACTTTACACGTCTGTACCAAATTTCATCAAGATCGGACCTTTTTTACCAGAGTTATCTGTGTTGTTTACCAGTGTTTTTGGCATCTGGGGGCCTCAAAATGAAAAGTTATCATGGTTTCGCTAAAATGCCCCGGGGGCTTGGGGTTAGTACCCGGGTAAATACCCAAAACGTGGATATTTATGATTTTTATAACATTTAGGGGATTTTTACTAGGTTCATAGATATTCCCATTCTGTAAGGATTATGAAATGACCATATCAACTGTTTTGAACAGTATAACATGGTTAACACAAGTATTTAACTTCTGTACAAGATCGAGATAAATACCCAGAACTGGGTATTTATTACTTTGATGGTCTTTTGGAGTGTTTAATAAATTTAAAATTTTGGAGGAAAAGAATTTAAATTACATTAAATTTTTATTTAGATCTGTATTTATTCAATTATAAAATTCATATTTTTAAATTTGTATAGAATGTCTCGTATTCAACCAGTTTCTTCATAATGTTTGGCAGTGGTGTGGTTTTGAAGCTTGACAGGGTGTTATCAAAAATGTCCATGTTATTATTTATTTCTTGGTAAAATAATTAATAATTGTAATCAATAAAATATCCTGAAATGTTATAAATTGATGATAATAAGGGTAGTAATGGTAGATATACATTACATTGGCGTTTCTAAGTAAAATATCATAATTACCCAAAATACCCAGGGTATTTACCCCGAGTTTTATATACCTGGTTATTTTACATCCCTACCTAGGAAGGAACTGAGAGCTCAGAATTGGGGGCACAAAAGATCTTGTTAGGTCGCAGTGCATTCTTTCCCCACGTTATCAGTATCAGTATAGTGGCTTCAACCGGTGAACGGGTTATTTGCTCAGTTTGTTTAGAAAGATTATTCTTACAATTTTAAAAGGGATGTGACTGGGTTATTTCTTTGCAAAAAAACCTACTTAAGAACTAAAAAAATACTGACTGGTAGGTTGTAAAGAGCCAACTGTGTTTTGAAATAGTATGTTACTTTAGCGAATTTCCCCTATAGGGAAGAAGCTATTACCGTAGTCGGCATGGTAAGACCTAGGTCTGGGACCATTAAAACTTTTTGTTTTGAGGTCCCCAGACCCCAAAGACACCATTCGTTCGAAACTGTGTATGTATGTATGTGTGTTTATCAGTGAGACGATAACTCTCGTAAAAATTATCCGATTTTGATGAAATTTGGTATAAACGTGTAAAGCAGTATTTATGACTTCTAGTTTGAAAAACAGACAGATCGACCTATCCGAAGGGATATTTTGGGGGGGGGGTTTGTACCCAAAAAATGGGTTTTTGAGTTTTTTACATATAATTTTTTTTAAGTCAAATTTTAGTTTTTTCCATTTGTATCAGCTTAAAAAGACGCACAATTTGGTGTTTTGATCATTGCTCTACGTCAAATGGTTACAGAGATATTGAAAGTGCTAAGTACAGTATGTTGTCCAATGTTATTCTTATGGAGAATAAGAAAAATTGTATCTAGCTTATTTATCAACTTATCCTGATGAAACTTGGTATATTGCTTAATATCGTTGTGGTCTATTGATATTTGCACTAAAAAACATTTTTTTGGCTGATAGTTCCCGTAGCAGCAAACCTGCGTACTCAGCTCCCATGTTATTCTTATGAAGAATAAGTAAAGTGTTATCTCCCTTAATTATGAACATAAATTAATAAAATTTGGTATGTAGCTTCATCTTCTTGAGTTATATTGATATTTGTATAAAACCCCATTTTTTGTGTTCCTTGCTTCAGCAACCCTGCATACTCAGCCGCCATGTTGTTCTTATGGAGAATAATTAAAATGTTATAAATCGTTTATTTATGTATGTGTATTATTGAAACTTGGTGTGTGGATTTATGTTGTATTAAGATACATATATATGCAGTGGAAATTCGCTGAGGTCGCAGATTTGCTGCTTTGGGGTATTTAAATTATATTTTTTTTTAATACGGCAAATCACGCCTCTATAGACCTTGAATCTCAGTCTATAAATTAATAATTATAAGCAAGTGCTTATTTTATACTTTGGTTATTTATACTGTACTAGCTGATGAATATTATTATTAACACTATATATATATATATATTAGTTTAACATGTTCAGGATCTATTAATTGTTAGCCTAAATTAATTTTCTTCTGGATTGTCAAAAAATTAATTATTTGTAAAGTTTTCCAATAAGATTGGTTTATTTAACACATTGACTGCGGAGCACTCACTGGTGAGTGCTCTAGTTCCTTTCCGCCACGCTAAACGCTCACCGGTGAGTGTCGGCGTCTCGTACTTTCCATTCTGTTTCTGTGCAGCAGCACACCGAGAAGAACGGGCATTTTTATGTCAGCGTTTAGCTAGGAATGCGAGCTTTATTGTGGTGTAGGTTGGTAGTAAATTTCCCACTATCCCAGCCATCAAGGGACTTCCCCGCATTCATTTTCGTCCAACTTAGTCCCTCTAGATGGCAACCCTACTTGACTTCAGCTATCTGGATGGTGCTGCTATCTGTTGGCGCTTTGTAAAACTACGTCCAGTTGTGTTGTAACACAGTACAGCGCCGTAGTGTTTTTGACGTTGTTTGGCTGGAAAGTCAAAATCTGACCGTGCCTATCGGAACAGTTGCAGCATGGCGGGAACACGCCCCTGGGCGTAGCCCGCAGAAAAACGTGTTAAATAATTTTCTTAGTTAATAGTTTTTTACAAGTGGCTTTATATGACTCCAATCGTTGTGGTAGACACATGAAAAATCACGATAAGCTTGCAGAAGGTTTTGAGATTTTACATATTCCGTTGCAGAAAGAATACCCTGTCGCAGCAAATCTGCGTACTCAGCGAATTTCCAATGCATATATATGGGTCACATCACTACTACCTAGAGCCACTTACTAAGTTTCACAAAAATACATTCATTAATAAGTGATATATAGCATTTTATTTATTCTCCATAAGAATAACATTATAATTGAGCACGCCGGTTTGCTGCAACAAGGAAGATAAGAAATGTGTTTTTTTTTGCAATTATCAATATAACTCAACCAGGTGAAGCTACATACCAAGTTTTAATAATTTAGGTTCATAACTAAGGGAGATATAAAACTTTACTTATTCTCCATATGAACAACGTGGGGGCCGAGTATGCAGGTTTGCTGCTACCGGGAAAAATTAACAAAAACCATTTTTTTGTGCTAATATCATATACCACAACTATTTGAAGCCACATACCAAGTTTCATCAATAGACATAAATAAATAATCAAAATATAACATTTTATTTATTCTCCATAAGGATAACATTGGACAACGTACTGTGTTTAGCACTTTGAATATTACTGCAACGGTTGGACGTAAAACAACAATTGGAACGCCAAAATGATAGTTTTGTAGAGCCAAACTGATTGGTAGAAAAAAATATGGAGTTTTTAATGAAATTATCTGAGGAAAATCTAAAAACCGTATTCCTATAAGATTAACATGGAACATTTTATGGACACATTTTTTGACTTTTCTCCACGACCACTATATATATAGGGCCTATATATATAAATATATATATATATATATACTGTGAAATTTTTATTCGATTCACCGATAAGGGCTACTATTATATTATTAATATTAGTTGTATTTTATTAATTTTTAATATATATATATACATATGTATATAAATTTGAACGAATAGTGTTTTTGGCATCTGGGGACCTCAAAACAAAAAGTTATCGCGGTCTTGGGCTTAAGTCTTACCATGCCACCTACGGTAATATCTTCTTCCCTGTAGGGGAAATTCGCTAATAAAACATCCTGCCTTGGGGGGTCATTATCGCAACGGTTGCTCGAGAAATGTTATCATATATAATTCTTCCTGAATCCACAGATTCTTCTCCAGTCTCAGTTGAAAAAAACTCACTATGTTATTAAGGACTATTAATAAATATTTTCTTGGAATATTGCGGCTCTAAAACCTCATTGCATTAAACAGGTTTTTTAGATTTGGTAGCCTAAGTAGGTCAAAGGCAAGGCTCGTCCACTGATATTTTGCATGCTGCCTGAAAGCAAAACAATAAATAGGCATCTTTAAAAACTTTTGATCCGACAGCGCACCACCTCTGGTGTGCCCTTTATACAAAATTATAGGTCACGATCGTACCCCAAGAGAGCGGCAGAACTTAGAACTTCTTGATCCATACTCAAGGTCTCGTAATGAAGCAGGTGAACCCAACCTAACAATGAAATTTATCAAGAGTACTCTACAAAATGTCCAAAAAACTAGGTAGTTTCAACGGCAAGCCTTGTTTATCTATAAATATGTACTGCCAAAATGTAAACGGTATCTGTTGCAAACTCCCAAGTCTTGAAAAACTGTCTTATGTGATCATATCACAACATTCTCACACTGCGAGGCAAACTTTATCATCTGATACTACCAACGGAGAAATTGTTGGGAATAATGACTTCAATCTAGGTACATATAATAAATCTCCAGCAACCAGCAACCAGCCCCATAGCTTCCAGTGGGGGCTATCTCATAGCCATTCGCAAGAGCTTCACTATTCAGAATATCTGTTCTAATAACGATCTTGAGTGTTTTTCTTCTTGTGACCTTATGCAATGCTGGCAGAGAGAATTGCTAAGTGTACACTCTGATGTCGACTGTAGATTAGAAAATGTTTTCAGAACAGCCCTCAATCTTGAAAAAAATGGACAAATCACATGAATGACTTGTTGAATATGCAATTAAACCTAACTGGCCCAATGCTCATTGCGTTTCAAACAATCCAAGAGTAATCACGCTATATAAAGGTATAAACTCTTTTAAATGTGGGAATCAAATACATAAGTTGGGTGAGAAATGTCCTGCTGTAGGGAAACAATGTTTCAAATATGGAATAACGAACCATTTTGGACGATGTTGTGAGAAAATAGAGCGTACTGTCATAGAAAACATAAAACAGAGGTCAAGTAATATGAATAATATGAGGTCAAGTATAAGTGAATATTTGCAGAGGTATTAGTTCAGATTTGTCAAGCTCTTACAGCTACAAATCTAACATAATCCCTGTACAAATCCTCAAGGTTCTAGGGCAATGATTTCAGTTAAATTAAATGGAGTACGTGTTAAAATGCTTTCTGATCCAGGTGCGTCATCTTCCACCTAAAGATCTATAAAAACGTGTTTTGAGATTAATAAAGATCTATGGATAGAAATAGGGGTGCCCCGAAGAGATGGGGATATGACGCTCGGGGATATGACGCTCGGGGATATGACGCTCAGAGTACCAACAAAAAAAATTTTGGGGTGGATTTAAAATTTAGGGGGGGGATTTTTGAAACTATAAATAAATCTGATCATTTGTGAATCACAATTGAAAATTTGTGTATGTACAGGAGGATGACAATAATAAATATTATTGGCAGATGTATTATTATTGTATAGTACCGCAAAATAACCTTTCCTTTGAGGGATGTCAGGTGTTCCTGTGCTTCTAATTATAGGATCGGATTGGATTGAAACATCAACCTAAAAAATCACTTTATTTTCTCTTTATGCTCGCAACCTAACCACACTTTCTGAGCTATAACTAAGCTAACTAAGAGGACTATTATTTTAAAAACAATAATTTTGTAGTGAAAAAAAAAACGGATTGATGTAGTCGCTTATGTAATGTATTAAAAAACCAGACCTACTTTTAAAGTTTCACTTATCTAACGTAATGAACGAATGCAGGTCCTAAGCACTTTGTTTACTCACAACCATACATAAAATTAAAGGTGTTATTTATAGCTACTAAATAAACGATATCAGGAAACTGACACATACTTTCTCTCGTTTAGCACAACTTCAATGAATAAATGACTTTTTATTTACTATATATAAAATTAAAAGTACTGATGAAAGTACAGAAAATTTTCTAAAATAGTTGTTTTCAGAAATATCCTCCCAAATCCCTTTTTGTTAGGCACTACAGAATCCGTTGCTACACAGTGGTTTTGAGAGAGGAAATGCCCCCTTGTCCCCCCAGGTTTAAGTTGCAAAATATTTAGAATATCCTCTGTTGGGCAATGCCAACTTGACCTGCATGTCAAGTTTAAACAAAATTGATCAGTAAATAAGAGAGAAATGGTAAGTTTTGAATTCCCCATAATAATAACACTAAAAAATGTGTTGTGTTTACCGCAAAATAAAAATTCAAATTTTCTAAGCAACCAGCAATCGTAGGATAAAAATTCAAAATATTAAATTATTTAGTTTTCTGAGCTCTTTTTAATGGTGATGAGTAATCTTTTTAACATTTATGGTTTTTTATAAAAAATAAAAAACTGAATTTTGTATGTTTTAAGTCTTGTGATTTCTGAACCTAAATTTTTCCAGGAATCCAGGTGGTGTCATTTTGTTGGAAACATAAAGCTCTATAAACCACTAAAGTTTAATAAAAATCGTTAGAGTCAATTCTGAGAAATTTGGATTTTTCATGTATTTTAGCGATTTTTGGGAGATAGTTACCCTTAAATATAACAAATTCAAAATAAAGAAAAAACGCCCGGAGATATTGTGGTTTAGTACCTACATACCATCGCAAATTCATAAAAATCAGCCAATTGGTGAGGGCTATAGCTCTGAACACATCCATACAGACAGACAGACATCACGTAAAAAACACTTTTTGGGTTCAGGGAGCACCAAAACGAATATTTCCACTAACAACTCAAATTCAAAAATTCTGACGAAAACAATAGCCTACTTTTTCCATATATTAAGTATAGGGGGAGAAAGGGGGAGTAGTATTATTCAAAAAAAGTTTTGTGTTTTTATAGGATTTATATTTTTTTGTATTTTGGCCCATCAGGTGCTCATAACCTGCTAATAATTTATAATTTACCTTAACTACCACTTACAATATTCATAATAATTAAATGTTTATTTAGGTATGTGAGCATGGCGAAAAAACGGAGAAAATTGTGTAGTATAAACTGAATAAGTTATAAAATGACTGGCCGACAACATATTAAAAAGGCAAATAAACTACGACAAAATAAGCAGATATGATCATTTAATTGTGGACATTTTCCGTATTGACTGTTTTTAAAGTAGATTCACGGCAGTTAAAAGGGCTAGGATTTTCTTCATCAGTCTCTGGTGAGTTCGTTATCACTGTCAGTAAAATCATTTGTCAATCTAGTAGGGTGCCTAACTATAATCCTTTCACTTGAATAGTTGACTACTTCCACCAAGAAATAATATATTCTTTTTGTAATATTAATTTTACATTGCCACCTCACACACTTCCTCCCATACGTTTTTGTATTATATAGTCTATATTTTATTTTATAAATATGTTGTTTTGAAAATCCTTTTGTAAAATACATTAGTCTTCTCAGAAATTCACTCATTGATTAATTCATCGAATGCTGGTACTTCTCGACCTGAAAATTAGCTATATATGCTTCTTGCTTCTTCTGAAATGAGCGTCCAGTTTTCTTTTTTTTTATCGGCACCAAAATTACCCACAGTTTTCCTGCAGCAAAAGTTCACAAGCCAAAGTTAAGTCAAGACCAAGTCCACAGGCAGCAGCTGACCTTTCAGATTCATCCAGTAATTAATTTCATGGTTACGACGGAACTTTCAAACATTTAATCCAAGACCCCAAGACGTATATATCTTCTAATAAACGGTATCAGGAAACTGACACATACTTTCTCCCTTTTAGCCCAACTTTAATGAATAAATTACTTTTTATTTACTAAATATAGAATACAAAGCACGGTCGAATGTACAGAAAATCTTGTAAACAAGTTGTTTTAAAAAACATCCACCCAAATCCCTGCTTTGGAGGCACTACAGAATCCATTGCTACACTCGTGGTTTTAAGAGGGGAAATGCCCCCTAATCCCCCCCAGGGTTATTAAGGGGCATCATATTTAGAATTTCCTCTGTTGGTCAATGCTAACTTGACAAGCATATCAAGTTTGAATGAAATTTATCAGTAAATAAGAGAAATAGTAATTTTTGTTTTTCCCATGAGAATAACATTGGACAACGTACTGCATTTACCGCAAAATGAAAATTCAAATTTTCTCCGCGACCAGCAATCGTAGAATAGTAATTCAAAATACTAAATTATTTAGTTTTTTGAGCTCTTTTTAATGGTGAATAGTAATATTTTTCTATGTTTGTTTTTTATGAAAAATCCAAAAAACTGAATTTTTGATGTTTTAAGTCCTGTAACTTCTGAACCCGAATTTTTACAGACATGCGGGTGGTGCCATTTTGTTGGAAAGCTAAAGTTCTAAAGCAACCAAAGTTTAATCAAAATCGTTAGAGCCGTTTTTGAGAAATTTTGATTTGTCATGATTTTTGGCGGTTTTTGGGGGATAATTACCCTTAAAAATAAAAAATTCAAAAAAATGAAAAAATGCCTGGAGATATCGTAGATTAGTACCTACATACCAAATTTCATAAAAATCGGCCCATTGGTTAGGGCTCTAGCTCTGAACACATCCACACAGACACACACACACACACACACACACACACACACACACACACACACACACACACACACGCGGACACACACACACAGACAGACATCACGTAAAAACCACTTTTTTGGGTTCAGGGAGCACCAAAACGAATATTTCCACTAACAACTCAAATTCGAAAATTTTGATGAAAACAATACTTTCTCCATATACTAGGTGTACACGCTCATTCCTCGCGTATAAGGATAATTGAAACACATGATCAAACTTAAATCGAGTCTCATAAAAAATTCCATATCTGATTTGAATAACATCATCAGAATACATTCCATTATCATTTAACTGCCGCCAGAATCCGGGTTTTATGTCTATCTAGCTATAGTTTTAGTCACTTCTCCCCTAAGAATCAATTATCGTGGTAGCTGAGAGGGTATCGCACTGGCTCTTGGAGCGTAAGGTCGCAGGTTCGCCCGTAAACCTAACATTTTATCCGTAGAAAAACATACATACATTTATCACTTGTTTTTATCAAAGTAAATGTTGTGTAAATACGTAAATTTATTTATTTTTAAAATAAATTGAAGATTTCAGGCATGGTTTGTTCTTAGGATTGGCATGGGTGCGTTATCTTAGAACAAACAGAGTATTTTGGGCTAAGCAGTGACTTTAGCAGTGTGGTTAATTTAACTTTTAAGAGAACAGCGAGTTTCCTACATGAACTAATGTTAACAATTTCTATAGGCCAAGTCAAAATATCCTTAAGGTTTAACAATAAGTCGTCAGGTCCAGTTATTTAGATGAAAAAATGAGATTTCAATATATTGTTTCAATTTATTTAGATGAAAAAATGAGATTTCAATATATTGTTTCAATAGCCTAGGCTATCATGAAATTAAATGCTATAAACATGGGTTGGCCCAAGTCCGTACATGAAACTTCTACAAGTAGCGTAAGTATATATGCCTACATTTTATAGGTCCAAGTTTATGATGAAAACAGCTCACTATAATCCAAACCTAGGAGATGTCAAATCATTTCAGATAACCTGTACAAAAGGCTTAGTTTGGTTAGAATAGTTTAAAGCTTTTGTTTTCGTTCGCTACAACATTCTTGGTAATGTGTTTAAAGTATTTTACAACAGTTGTATTTTACAAAATGATATTTCAATATATTGTTTCAATAGCCTAGGCTATCATGAAATTAAATTCTATACACATGGGTTGGTCCAAGACCGTACATGAAACTTTTAAAATGGCAAGTAGCCTAAGTGTATAGGCCTACATTTTATAGTCATAGGTCCAAGTTTATGATGAAAACAGCTCACTATAATTCAAACCTAGGATTTGTCAAATCATTTCAGATAACCTGTATAAAAGGCTTAGTTTGGTTAGAATAGTTTAAAGCTTTTATTTTGGTTCGCTACAACATTCCTGGTAATGTGTTTAAAGTATTTTACAAAAGTTGTATTACCAGTTTAATGTCGGCTTACTCTTACTGTAATCCAACCCTAGGCTATGTCAAATCATTCAAGATAACCTTCCGAAAAAGGCTGTTTGGTTAGAATAATCTATAGCTTTTATTGTGGTTACCTACTACATTACTGGTAATGTATTTTAGGTAATGTAGACAATTTTTATTATTAATTTAGTGAAAATATAACCTAGCAAATAATTGTCCTACAAAATAAATTTTCATCAACGCTTTCTAGACAAATTGAGGCTTTGTATACTTTTTACACATGACAATCACAATATTACCAATTGTCTAAGAAAATGTAATAAAACAAACTGTTTTATAAGTTAAGATAATATCTTAGTATCTACAGTCATCAAAGAGTTATTTTGAGTTTTTCGATCTGCCACACGCGTCGTCTGTCGTCTGCCACTGTCTGTCTCTCGCTCGCCTCTGACCGACTGACGATATTTACACAGAATAGGCGTACTAAGGGAATATTAACTGTAGGGATATTTTTTTTTAAACGTACATTTAATAATTTATAAAATAATAAATATGCTCACAACTTAAAAATATACTTAGATTTATCTCTCTTGTGTGTTTTTGTTGGTAAAAAAACTTTTTTTATCCAGTATAACAAAGTATACTCTAGTAAACTAACTATTATTACTCTGTTAGCGAATTTCCCCTATAGGGAAGAAGCTATTACCATAGTCGGCATGGTAAGAACTAGGCCCGGCCGGGACCATGATAACTTTTCGTTTTGAGGTCCCCAGACCCTAAAAACACCATTCGTTTGAAACTGTAGATATATATATATATATATATATATATACATATACATATATCTATATATATGTGTCCGTGAGCATGATAACTCTCGTAAAAATTATCCAATTTTGATGAAATTTGGCAAAAACGGGTAAAGCAACATTTATGACTTTAAGTTCGAAAACCAAACAGATCGCTTTATCCGAAGGGGTATTTTTGGGGGGGTTTTGTACCCCAAAAATGGGTTTTTTGGGTTTTTTATATATAATTTTGGAAATAGTCAAATTTTAGTTTTTACAATTATATTCAGCTTACAAAAACACACAATTTGGTATTTTGATCATTCCTCTACGTCAATTGGTTACCGATATATTGAAGAAAGTGCTAAACACAGTAAGTTGTCTTATGTTATTCTTAAGGAGGAAAAGAAAAATTGTATATCTCGCTTATTTATGAACGTACACTGATGAAACTTAACTTGGTATATGGCTTCATCTAGTTGTGGTGCAATGGTATTTACTAAAAAAAACAATTTTTTGTCAAAGGCTCTTGTAGCAGCAAACCTGCGTACTCAGCCCCATGTTATTCTTATGAATAATAATTAAATGCTATGTCTCCCTTAATTATAAAACATAAATGAATAAAAACTGGTATATGACTTCCCTAGTTGAGTTGTATTGATATTAGCATAAAACTCCATTTTTTTGTGTTCCTTGATGCAGCAAACCTGCGTACTCAGCCCCAATGTTATTCTTATGGAGAATAATTAAAATTGTATATATTGCTTATTTATGAATATATTTTTATGAAACTTGTTAAGTGACTTTATTTAGTATTAAGACATTTATATCTCCATTGGAAATTCGCTGAGTATGCAGGTTTGCTGTGACGGGGGTATTGTTGAAACATAGACATCGGCTAAATTTTAACGATTCAAGTACCACTAAAATGGCTTCCAATGTTATTCTTATGGAGAAAAAAATAAATTTGGTTTTAAGATAATTTGATTAATACTGAACGAAATTATCTGAATAACGAACTCGACCAAGATTTTGACCTGTTAAGTTTTTCTGGAAAATTTTAAGTTTAACTGTGGAGGCGTTCTCGAGTTAATGTAGTCACAGACACGCCAGTTGAGTTGATTCTTTTACCAGTCTAAGCAGTAAAGTTGTGTATAAGGATAACTTCACTTCGTTCAATTATCCAACTATGTATAGGGGGAGAAAGTAAAAATGTACATATCTAAATCCAAAGAAACGGTAACATTAATGTCGACTTTATTGTAGGTATGTAGGTTCAGTTCATTCCCTGTCACAACACAAGAGCTACTAAGGTTCAAGTTTATTGCTTATAATGGACGGGAAGGAAGATGGCACATTTAAGGGGGAATGGCGCCAAGAGGCTTGGGGGGAATGGCGCCATGAGGCTTGGTGGGGATGGGCACCCCTGGATAGAAATATGCTCTTCTGAACTATTCACCCCAACTTAGGCATATACTGGTGTACTACCTATTAAGTGCTTAGATGAAACTAAGACTCGAGTACAAGCTTTTGGGAAGCGGCTAATACTAACAGTAGTAGTACCGGAAGTTCAACAAAATTATACATACCACTTTTTGGCGTGGATTGAGTTCTATCTTTCGACCTTCCACTACCTCCAGGAGCACAGTTGTGTACAGTACATAAACCAGACATGAAAGGTGACAGTAATATGGTAGAATTTTTGTCCGGCAACTCGGCCTTAGTTTGAGAAAACCAGGTAACGTGTGGTCATGGAATTTGAACCAAATTGAAGATGAAACATTCCGATACACCCCAAAAAGGGTTGTGGGATTTATCATTTTCTTCCTTTAAGTTTATTAAATAAATTATATACCCTAAAGTATAAAGTCAAATTTCCCCATGTTATTCATATGGGAGAATTTTTGTCTAGGAACTCGACCTTAGATTGAGGGAATCAGGCAACGTGTACGGTAATTCATAGAATTTATACCAATTCAAAAGCCAACACGTTACGATACTCCATGAAATTGTCAGATATATCATTTTCTCACCCTTTTAAGTTTGTTAAATGTTACAAAATGTAAATTCCTACAACAGTTTTGGTAAGATTTATAGTCTGTTGTGTTTACAACAAAACTGCTGATTATAATCCCAACTCGGCGATTTTCATTAGACAGCTGATCCAGCTCATCATGCTTTTGATTTATTTTTGTGTATAGTAAACATCAAATGTTACCTTTAAAAAGTAACTTTTTTTAAATGTTTGTTTTTAGTTTTGTGGCTTTTTAGCAGTACTGTGTCATGTATAAAAGAGCATTTTCATAATGTAATATTTTATTGTTGGTGATTGTTCCTACAGGGTACTGTCGCGTCCGACAAACGCAATATTTTATCCGTCGAATTTCCACAGGCACCTACTACTATTTTTTTTAATTTAAGATAATCAGTCTGGTCTAGTCCGATCAAGATTTCTGAGAATCTAATGTAGTATCCAAAATGGGCGATAAAATAAGCGTATCATACTTATGAGTTTTAATATTCAGTTTCGTCCCAAATTAGAATGGATGTGTTAATAGCAATTTTGTTAACCTTCTCATTTATTTCACAAATTCTTTATCCATCTAGTCACTAAACTGTCACAGTTCCTGTCCCCCTAGCAGTGACATGTTAGTAGAGATTTTTCCTGTAAAATAAGGTTTTATGTGTAAATTTATATTTAATCAAAGGAACCGGTTATATTTTTGAAAATGGTTAAATTTCCTAATAATAATAGGTAAATTTGGCAGAAATACACAGTACAACTCCCTTCTGCAACGGATATATCCTCCCGGGTAAAATTCACATTTAGGCATAACCTTGTATAATCCTTACTTGTTGCCCCAATCCATTATTTGATAGTGAACTGACTGACTGGCTGTTAGGTTAGGTCACGATATTGTCAATAAGATAGGATAAGGAAGAGAAAGAGAAGAACGGTTCGCCCATATGAAACTGTAATAGACCAACTGGGGCAATTGTTAAGGAATTCTCCGCAGAAAATGTATAACTACCCTATATTGTTAGTTTGGTTTATTTTGGCTTTTTATTTATATCTTATGTTTATTCATGTTCAATAACGAGTGTTTATTTTACGATAATTGGCTCTCTAAAGTATTTTTAGAAAAACACTATTGCGTGTACTTCTTTTGACCTTTGTAAGTAAAATTTGTTATAGTTTTTAGAGAAGTTCCTTGACTACCACTGTCACACTCACCGTGATGCAGAGGTGTCTCAGTGTGGTAGGGAATGTGTTAAAGAGGTTCCCTCTTATCGTGGTGGCATGGTGAGACTTTAAGACCAAACCATAGTAACTTTTAGTTTTAGGAAACACTTTTTAGGAAAATTTTTTATGCCAAAAACACCATTTGTTCGAATGGATACATACCGGTAATCCTAAACATGAACATATATATATTTATCTGTGCATAGGCACAAGAACTTTTGTAAAAAAGTCTGACCTAAGTGAAACTTACCATTGCCGAGATATTCAAAGTGCTAAACACAGTACGTTGTCCAATGTTATCCTTATGGAGAATAAATAAAATTTGATATCTCGATTTTTTATGAATGTATATTAATGAAACTTGGTATGTGGCTTCACCTAGTACTGGTATATTGATATTTGCACAAAAATTGATTTTTTGTTGATTATCTTCTTAGCAGCAAACCTGCATACTCATCCCTAATGTTATTCTTATGGAGAATACGTAAAGCTTTATATCCCATAATTATGAACATAAATCATTAAAACTTGATATGTAGCTTCACCTGGTTGAGTTATATTGATAATTGCAAAAAAACCATATTTTTATCGTCCTTGTTGCAGCAAACCTGCGTTCTCAGTCCTAATGTTATTCTTATGAAGAATAAATAATACACCCGTTGCAGCAAACCTGCATACTGAGCGAATTTCCAATGAATTATAACATAACACATTAAGCCACTTAACAAGATTCATAAGAAATATATTCACAAACAAGCGATATTTAAAATATGAATTATTCTCCATAAGAATAACATTGGGGATGGGTACGCAGGTTTGCTGCAGCAAGGAACACAAAATAATGGGTTTTTATGCAAATATCAATAGAACTCAGCTAAGTGAAGTCACATACCAAGTTTCAGCTATATACATTCATAAATAAGCGATATATAACATTTGAATTATTTTCCATAAGAATAACATGGGGACCGAGTACCTAGGTTTGCTGCTACGGGAACTATAGGCGAAAAATTGTTTTTTTGTGCAAACAACAATAAACCACAACCAGATGAAGCCATATACCAAATTTTGTCAGTTTATTTTCATAAATAAGCGAGATATACATTTTTTCTTTTTCTCCATAAGAATAACATTACACAACGTACTGTGTTTAGCACTTTCAATATCTCAGTAACCAATTGACGTAGAACAATGATAAAGATACCAAATTGTTTGTTTTTTTTTATGCTGAATTCAATGGTTATAATTAAAATTTGATTTAAATAAAAATTACATGTGTAAACCCCAAAAAACCCATTTTTGGGGTACAAAACCCCCCCAAAACCCCCCTTTGGATGGTGCGATTCGTCTGGTTTTCGAACTCGTTCATATAAATGGTACTTTACACGTTTGTACCAAATTTCATTAAGATCGGACCTTTTTTACGAGGGTTATCGTGCTTACGGACACATATATATATATATATATATATATATATATATATATATATATATATATATATATATATATATATATAAAAATTTGAACGAATGGTGTTTTTGGCATCTGGGGACCTCAAAATGAAAAGTTATCATGGTCTCGGGCTTAAGTCTTACCATGAGACCTACGGTAATAGCTTCTTCCCTATAGGGGAAATTCGCTAAAATGCTATATATCAGTTATTTATTTAAGTATTTTTATGAAACTTAGTAAGTGGCTTTATGTGGTAGTAAGAAATATATTCACGCATAGGAAATTCGCTGAGTAAGCAGGTTTGATGCGACGGGGGTATTTATATATGTATATGTGTCCGTAAGCACGATAACTCTCGTGAACAAGGTCCGATCTTAATAAAATTTGGTACAAATGTGTAAAGTACCATTTATTTGAACGAGTTCGAAAACCAGACGAATGGCACCATCCAAAGGGGGGTTTTGTACCCCAAAAATGGGTTTTTCGGAGTTTCCGCATGTAATTTTTATTTCAATCAAATTTTAATTTTCACCATTTAATTCAGCATAAAAAACAAAAAATTTGGTATTTTGATAATTGCGCTACGTCAATTGGTTACTGAGATATTGAAAGTACTAAACAGAGTTTAAAAGTTGTCTAATGTTATTCTTATGGAGGAAAATAAAAATTGTGTATCTCGCTTATTTATGAACATAAACTGACAAAATTTGGTATATGGCTTTATCTGGTTGTGGTTTATTGTTATTTGCACAACAAAAAAACAATTTTTCACCTATGGTTCCCGAAGCAGCAAACCTAGGTACTTGGTTCCCATGTCATTCTTATAGAAAATAATTAAAATGTTATATATAAAGCTTATTTACGAATGTATATGGATGAAACTTGGTATGTGACTTCACTAAGATGAGTTCTATTGATATTTGCTTGAAAACCCATTATTTTGTGTTCCTTGTTGCAGCAAACCTGCGTACTCATCCCCGATGTTATTCTTATGGAGAATAATTAATGTTTTAAAAATCGCTTGTTTGTGAATATATTTCTTATGAATCCTGTTAAATGTTTTAATGTGTTATATTTTATTCATTGGAAATTCGCTGAGTATGCAGGTTTGCTGCGACGGGGGTATTTATTTATGCAATTAGTTAAATGGAGCAGAGGTTCAATAATAGTGAAATAATAAAAGTTTGGATATAAAACACTAAAATTACTAAACGTTTAAAAACAATAGGTATCATAAATTATTGACTGGAGGGTATAAAAACAAAATTAGGTTAATAAAAATGAACATGTACAAAACAGATAATTATTTCTAGAAAAATTGAAAACATGTGTACAAGACTACATTAATCTACGAGTTTAGAAAACATTTCTCTAATGTTTAACTTGGTTTTTTACACACCGATTTTACTCCGATTAGTAGAGCTCAATAGGCCTACTTCTTTCAAAGGAAATATACCTTTACCAAGATTACAGAAGCAAAATTAGTATAATCATAATTGGTTCATGGTTCTGATATCTGATTTTTATGGCTATGGTTTTTAATTATTTTACAGTAATATACATTTTCAAAGGAGTTTTGGAATTTTTCCAAGTGTTAACTGTCATAAGTCCTAAGTGAAATTATTAAAGTTATATCTTCAACCCAAATTGTTCTTTTTTAGTACATCTGAGGGGGGAGTGTGTTTAACTTAACAAGTAGCAAGCACATTAACATTTAAAAACACAAAGAGATTAAATTTAACTTTTGTCTAATTTATTATCATTACTTTTTTGTTCAAGCTCATGTTCATTATAGTTACTATGTTTACTACTACTTATAAATAACTAGCTAATGTACCCGTTCTTCACATGGGTAAGAAAAGTTGAGATCTTGATACAGCTGTTCGTGCTTCTGCTCTTTAAGCTGTCTCTGTCAAATGGAAGTACTGTATCCACACATGTTCGCATTACAGTTTCTGAATGTTAACTTTCTTCTGAAATGTAAACATTGAAACTAAGGACGTTCACGGGGCGTAGCCTAAGGGGATTTTAAGAAAGTAAATAGGCCTATGTGTTGCGCCGGTTCAAGATCTACCTTTGTGTAAAGTTTCAGCCCAGTCGGTTCAGTAGTTTTTTGTGTTTACCCAGAACAGCAGACAGACAGACAGACAGACAGAAACCACCTCTTCTGTAAAATATTATAGATAGATTTAGGCCTAATGTTATTTAATATTTGAAAATTAATGTTTTATTAAGGTAAAGAAGACTATTTGTAAGTCCTAAACTATTAAAAATTTTAAAAACCTCTAACAATAAGTATTTTTATAAGTTCCAAGTTTTTGCAAATATTTCCGAGGCAAGGAAATATTTCCATTTTATAAGTAGTTCCTTCCCAATGGAAATATTCTCAGACCACATCACTAAGGGTGTTACCATTCCAGAAGTGAACTATCTGTTCTTACTGTTTTGGAGTAGAAACAGATAAGAGAAGGATGTTACCATTCCAGTAGTCAGAAATATGTGTTATTTATGAATCATCTGCTCTTGCTGTTGTGCTACATATTTATCTGAATAACGCAGCTGTTTAATAAATGAAAAGCATAACGAAATGCAGAACGCATATCCCCATAAAATTAGCATGTGAACTTTGAAAGCCAAAAGGGCATAGCCCTACTCGACCAAACACAAAATTATTTACATTCAACACATCTCCTAATAGTACTAGGCCTAAATGAGTGTGCCAAGTTTCATAAATCTACAATGCCGCATATCTGAGAAATCGGTACGGTACCACAAACATGTCCTTAGCCGATTAATATAGGTATAAGTTGAACATTAAGTTATTGGGGTGTCACGAAAATAAGAAAATTAAAACATAGGCCCTAGGCTAATTTTTATTCATAAGTTTAGAAACCCGTAATTACAGTAACATTCTACAAGATATAGACAGACATTCTACAAGATACAGTAACATTCTACATGGATATAGGCTGACATTATTGGGAATCTTAGATAGCCAATTCCTCCAAAAGTTTAAAGTAAACAAGAAAATGTAAACTTTGATATAAAATAGAATAATAACATTAGGTTTTGGTAATATAAAACCAAAACTTGTCATGAAGGTACCTCTCATGAAGGTCCTTTGGGCCTAATTTAGTCCAATTAGGACACATTTAAAATCAGCTGGGACCCATAGGTGCTTATTATAGCTTGTGTTTCTTGTTCTAACATTGTCCAAAAATTTCAAATAGTACTTTAGGCCCAACAGTGAATGTGTATAAACACTAATGAATAACCCATCCAATAATATAAAGCATAAATAGCGATATAAATCAACCCCGACCGTTCACGAAAATTAATAAATCAATTAGGCCTAGGCCCTAGACAGCTCTTCAAGTAAAATAACCAATTTAGAAACAGATGTTTTCCTCCCAACATATAGTAAACTATCTAGAGACAGGCACTGAAATATAGCTTGAGATCTGCTGTTTAAGGTAACGCCAATTTTTGATATATGATACCAACCTAACTGGAATGAACTAGACTCGATTCCGTAATGCTACACCAACACGAGAGTGTCGATTGCCACTCATAGGGGTATGGGATATGGGGTGTGGTGTTAACCGCCAGTTGGAAGATTAAATTAGTTAATTTACCGATAGCCCTAAATTAAGGCCTAAGAACTACATGATTAGGCAGCAGTTTAGTTTAAGTCCCACATTCATTCGATTGGAAATATAGATATAAATATAATATAGATATAAATATAACTATTAGCGATTGAAAATATCGATGGGCTATAACGATATTAAGGACTATTGTTTAGTCAGCTGCATTTGTATTAGGTACACAAATTATAAACACAAGTTAGATACTATACTTAGGACTAGAATCGTCACATTAGTATTGTATTATTAATTCCCAAAAAAGGTTATCCCTACCCATTACAATTAAAACTTAGTTATGTTTTTTGAGGTTTATCTTAGCTAAAATAAACTATATTTCTTTTTATTAAATCGGCTAAATAATCGTAGAAATCCTGGTATTTAATAAGGTTAATTTTATTTGTATTCCCTCAGATCTATTTTTCTACCTACAACCACTATGACCTAAGTTCAGGAAAACCTGAAGGTGTTATGGTGGTATTTGGGCAAGCCCAATCATCATAAAAACTTGAAACGGCAGCAGATGCGGCATAGAGAAGTAAAGAATAACAATGCAATTGATAGATCAATTTTTTTATCAACTTATTTCTATTGAATGAAAAATTCTACTAGATAGCCTATATCAGTATTTTAAATTGATATTTTCAGTGGATTAAATGTGGGACGTAAACTAAACTGCAGCCCAAGTTTATCCTATTCATGAGACCCTATTATCCTTATTCTTATTTGGTTGATTGCTCACTAGGCCAATACCCTATTTAGTGGGCATAATTTAATCTACTCAAAAATATCTTAGGGCTGGGGGACTAACTTAAATGTAAGTTAGTTATACCTATTTTCTCCGTGTTACCTAGCCTAGTTTCCATATTCTCTGTGTTTAAAAGAGGGCACAATACCCTGTACCCTGTTACTTAGTGCAAGTAAGTATAACTTAGGGCCTACCCAGTTGAGAGGCAGATTAGTAACTTAAACCATTAAAATATGAAACCCCCCCTCCCATAGTTAAGTATGAAAGTGGGGTAAGTATTTAAAATATAAGTAGGTAGTCAGATGTTTAAAACTTAAAATTAATGTTTTGATTTTTTTTTTTTTATAAAATTGCTCTGGGGGTGCTTTAAGCTGCCGATTTCATAGATAAAACTGCAATATAAAACTAAAATTGAATATTTTGGAATGTGATGGTAAGACTTTACTAAAATACTTAAGTTACTACTGTACAAATTATAATGATAAATTTGGAAGAACTACTGGAAAAGAGGTTAAACTTATTTCTGGGGTGTCAAAAGCGCATAGGTAGAAGCTATGTTGTTTAATTAACTGAAATTCAATTAAACACAACATTAAGGGATGGATTGCAACGAACCAAGATAATTTTGCAAATAATCTAACTATCTGCTGAATTCCAAACATCTCAGGCATAACCGCGTAACCTCACTCAGGAAGACAAGCTAGATGACAAGTAGCCATCAGTGACGATAAATAAACACAGTTCTACATCATAACGTGAAGCAACGAATAGCCTACCAACTGATTTCATACCTAGAGTAAGAATTAAAAATGAAATTTCAATTAACAATATAAGGGGTTTTTGGCAAAAAACTAATAACTTTATAACTACAGTACCTTGAAAAAATATTAACCTAAATCTTAATTTAAAAGTCACCAGCAATAAAAACTTATTTCTGATATTCAGTTTGCTGCTTATATCCAAACAAATAGGTTTAGTGGGTTCATCAAAGATTCGACTGACAAATTTGAATTATCCAAAAAGAGGACATATCCAGGGGAAAAGAGGACATGTCCGGCAAAAGAGGACGTACGGTAACCCTAATATTTAGGCTTAAGCTTGCTAAAAACAGACTAGTAAATATAAGACCTATTATTTAACTTAATTTAACAAATTTGTTAAGGCCTAAATACCTTTGAGAAGTGGAAGAGGTTGTAGTTCAGCATCAGCAGCATTGCGATATCTAGAAGATCCTTGAGATTTTTTCGATTTCTTCTTCAATGAACGTTTAGCAAATGGGTCTATCCTATCCACAAATGTACCAGAAGACATGATGGTGTTTATGACCAAGGCCTATCAATATTAAAAATGTTTTCTTTCATCTACCTACACTGAAATTGACAACAACAATATATCTTGGACCTCACTTTCTGTTTAAATAATAATATTAATCCTGATGTTTTGACTAAAGCACTATGTTTAACTGGGTTCTTGATGAGCTAGGCCAAGCCTAGGCCTAGTAGAATTACAACCAAAAACAACAAATTTACAACGTAAATGGTACGAAAGGATATGATTTTTTAAGCACCACAGAAACAGGCAAAACTAAATTACAGGTGAGAATAAAAATTGTGTAGAATTAGGGACTATATCAAGTCTTTTGAAACTGGAGCAATTTGTCATCAAATGAAGTAGGCTTTTAGAATAGTCAGACCTCTTTTTCAATTTAATTCAATAAAGTTATTTACTCCGAAAAAACTCAGAAATAGATTTTACTAATTCAGCAACTAAAACTTATTTTTCATTTTGAAATGCATCTGCATCTTTTGAGTCCAAAATCATCTGATTGTAGCAGTGGTTTCAAAAAGTTCAGGGGCTATCTAATCAATCAACTTACAAAGAAGCATAAAACATACAGTACTTGATAACCTTTACAAAATATTTTCCGTGTTTTAGCGAGAGATAGGGTGACTTAATTCTCCATGGACAATCTCACGCTCCTTTGCACCGGTACGTAATGGGAAGGATGCATTTTCAGATAGCAGCAGACGAATCCAACATTCACTTTTAAACTTCGCAAATAATTCTAAATTATCTCCAGACGAACTTCACTGTAAAAATAGACTACCGAGTACGAAAATAAGTTAAACATAGTTGGATTAGTAGATATTGCAACTCAAACACGAGAAAGGAGTGCTGCTCCCTTCCTCCATTTTATACACTTTTCTTGATGATTCCACCGTTCTCCATTACAAATTGCACCAAACTATATACATGTTTCATATAACAAATTCCACTTTAAAAACACATAAACTTCACCGGCAACGATTAAACAAAATATTTCACTTAATAACAAAATAATTACAAATCACAAGATTCCGAGCTCAAGCCTACCTTGTGCTGAAAATAGTTTCACGTAAAATCTCAAGATTAACGAGATGACATAGAGGTGGTGGTACAGTTTCAATAATATCTACACTTTTCAATGTATGTCATACAGTTTTCCACTAAAAGTTGCTTGTTAGGCCCGTATCTTACATCATGGTACTACACTGTAAAATATTTTATAAGGGATAGGTTTCATGTATTAAAAAAGATTAGATGAATCCTATCTTTTATAGAATATATGTTATAAAATATTTTACATTGTAATACGGACATTGGTTTCACTGATCCATGTTATGCAATTACTGCCTATTTAAGGAACGAAAATGTTCAATCCCAGCACTTTCCAGCATCAAAAAATTAGTTAAACTATAATAATAAATTAAAACCAGCACTGGGCGTCTCGGTAGTCTAACCGTTAACTTCTTGGGATCGTTGCAAAAGGTCACAGCTAGGTTAGGGGTCACCGGCTGCTCAAACGACTCAGTACTCCAATGACTTAAGAGATTACTAAACCGTTTCCCTCTAACAATATTAATAAAATACAACAGAGTTGTCAAGCAAATTAGATGACAAAAAAAATATGGCAACAGTGAGGTTTGTGAGAGGTTAAGGGAGAGGTGTAGAGGGGAGGAAGGCTACAGCTTGTTGCCCAGTGGAAAATCCCGAGAGGCATGACAAAGTTGAATAGGGTTAGGAGGCGCTGTATGCGAGACGAAAGAGAACAATTTCGGGCTACGGTTAGAATGAATGGGAAATCTAGGCCATTGTCACGAAGCAGGTCTAATCGAAGTTGGCTGTGGTCTTAGATAGTCAGAGGAGGGGGTGTGCAAAAAATCTGCACGACAGGATAAGTGAGAGGGATTGGGGAACCAAGATTAGGATGGTGCTGCTGGGCGCTGCGGCAAACACATTGATTGGGACAGTTGTGGGAGGGGGGCATTGGGGGATTCAGACTTTCTCGTGGTGGTGGTGGTGGGCATGAATGGAGTGTGTGAGAAGAGTGTGAATGTGGTGGATGCAAAATTGGATTAACTATCCTCGATGATGTCAACGCATATGTAGTACGGTATTTGTGGATGCACTTTTGACTCTACTGATGGAAACTCATCATATTAGGGACTAAAACATTAGAATAAGGAATAAATGCTGAAATGCATCGAAAATAAACGGACTTTTTGAGTTGAAATAATCTTCTAAGTAAAGACCATCGTACATCGCACGGCCTATACCTCAATTTACAGGTAAACAAATTCTTATTTGATTTAGTAATTACTTACATTCTAAGTATGGAAGCTAAAAACTGTACAGGTAAACGGTTGATCAGGTAAAAATAAACGACCCGAAACCGCTAGTAATCAAAGGTAACCTAATATCTAAGAAAAAAATTAATTATTATTAAGGTTAGCTGAATAAGTCATAATCTAGAATTAAGCCAATTTGAGATGGTGAAAGTAAATTGAATATATTATGTTTAATGTCAATGGGCTACTACTAAAGTTGATTCCATTAGCATTTTTCTTGAAGATGAGGCGCCTGATATTTTAATTATCTCTGAACATATAGACTTGATACGGACAAGTTGAAATCTATAAACTGCTCAAGTTACGAATTGGTTAATATAGTAGATCAAACAAGCTCAATGGAGGTGTTGCAATTTTTTTCACATACACCTCCAATACATTAAGGTGTCACAGTATTGCACTAGCCTAATCAAGAGAAAATGTTTGAGTGTACATAGTGTATATTGGATTTTGAGTGTGAATTGGAAATAATAGATACAGGATAGCTTCGCTTTACAGATCACCACTTTACCAAAATATAAATGCGCTGCACTCGAGAAACCATTCCGCACCCGCCTGCGGCTCGTGCGTAAACATCTCTTTCAAGTAGTGCAGTCATGATTGCAGGTGTCCTTGCGCAGGAGTAGTGATGCAAATTTTCTGAGTAAATCTGCTTGGAACGGTCCATCAAACCACAGTATCTTTATATATAATTCTGTAAGCGAAATGTTTAAGTCAACATCGTGGAAGTTGGGCAAATTGCAGAATGATGGGTGACGGCTCAAATTCAAGGTATTTTGATCCCAGGAACTCGGGAAAAATAACAGTATTTCCAAAAAATATCAGTTTTACAACACATATTGTTTTATTTACCTCAGAATTTAAGTAGTAAACAAATCAGATAATGCAGGGTATTGGAGCACGACTAGGGGCTTTGGCCCCTTTAAGCCACTAGTCTAGAATAATAATTATTATTATACGCTTAGTAAACGAGGTACATTTATATACCTTGTTGCACTAAGTATCATGCACAGCTTTGATACCCGGCTGCGGTTAGTTGGGCACCAGTGACGTCACATTATTTACATTTTTGTTTTGTTTACATGTTAAGATCAACACAGAACTTGAATGGACGCGTCAAATTCAAAACAACAGCATTGCGATTGGGTTGCTAAGCAAATAAACAGTAGTCTAGTTTTTATAGATAGGAGCTTTTGCTGTGTTACAAACAGCTGGTATAGGCACCACTGACGTCACTGCATAATCTACTGGACATCTTGTTTGCGATACCTACCGTAAAATTAACTACCATCATAATAAAAATAATATTTTCATAATAATAATATTTACTCCGTGACAATGTTTACTTGTTACTTGTTGTTTCTGTTCATAGGCCGATGGCGTTGAACAGGTCAAAGTGCTGAAGAAGTTTCAGCCTCTACAGAATGTGATTGGTAGGGAGGGGAGGGGTCAGAGAGTCACACAGGGGGTTAGATTGCCTGAAGTATTCAATAATACTTTTCACAGAATAAAAACAATGCACAATCAAATAATTACTTTAAATGCAATGAGTGTTACTTTAAATTTGTTGCCGTCAGCAATGGATGAAATGAAGTTAGGCAACATTTGATACAATTTTAAACCGGCGTAAAGAGGTTTTTTTTTAAGACCGTCAGTCTGTGAAAGGTGGGAAATTTTTATTTGAACCGAGTATTGTGAGTATGATTTCTTTGACATAGGTTCATTAATTTTTGATTCCTAATGTATATTACTAACTCATCAAAATATAAGGCAGGAACAGTCAAAATACCTAATCTTATGAAGTAACTCTCACAATGCTCCCAAGGAGCGAGCCCAAAGATGACTCTAATGGCCTTTTTTGCCAGGTAAAAATTTTCCCTATGTGAATATGTTTATATGTCCCTATGTTTATAACAATGTATTGAAATTTACAACAAAATAGTTAATCTATGGGGAAATATTTTAACCTAGTAAGGTAGGCCTGAGTCCTATCTTCGCCTTCTTGGCGGGGAACCATTCCCGCCTGTTTTTGGGAACCATTCCGGCATTTTATTCAGTGAGATGAGAAACCTTACAAACTCTTCTCAAAATGGTCGGCCTGAGATGAAACCCGAGACCTTACGAATGTGAGGTGCAATAATGTTATATTATGTTTTTATGTAATCTTATATTTATATCTTAGAACCATCTTCGTCTTGTTTGTTTATTTGTAATGTTTGCATCATGAACGGAAAGCTTATGGTAAAAATCCTATTAATACAAATAAAAATGAATGTTTGGATGTTTGGATATTTGTAGTTCCATCACGCATAAACTACTGGACTGATTAAGCAAAGATTTTTATAAACATAGCTTACATATCATATTAACATGTATACCTGATAATATCCAAATCCAACCTTAGGACACCACCTCACGGGTCCTGTAAGTTCCTATGCAAAACTTATTGGATGATATCATCCAATAAATTACCAACTTTAGTTGTTTGTCAGTTAGGGCAAAGGAAGTCATGTGGTTAAACTAAACAAAGATTTTATAGTGCTGGTCAAGGGGACTATTTATTTTGCAGACTAGGAAAAATCTATATTGACTGGGCAACCTCTTAGGGATCGAGATGGTTGTTCCTTATTGCTGTCCCCTGGTAGCACAAAAGTACCAATTTTGAAGTGAATCAGTTGACCGGAATTACCCAGTCAGTCAAGTTTTCTCTCCAGTCAAAAGGGTGTTTCTAGCGAAGTACCGGTACCCTTTAGCAAAACCTTAGGGGGTTGTTTGTCTATATATCTATAAATACGAAAAACCGATCATCCCCCAGGCCAAACCTTTACACCTAAACCACGGGAAAATCCACTAAATTCGGCAATTATTTGAAATTATACCAACAAATCTATAACAATGTACTGAAAGCAGCTAAAATAAAATACTACTAAATTTCTATCAAACAAATCAACAAACCAAGAAAAATATGGTCAACTATTAACGAAGAAGTTGGCGACAACAACAAATCTGATAATACAGAGATTTTTACCTTAATGGATGAAAATTATCTGACCTTCAACTAATTGCAGGAAACATTAACGAATACTTCTACAATATTATTCCAAATATTTTCAAGGAAAAAGGTCTAAAGACTCCTTCTCCTGTTTATATTTGTGACAACTCTCCTAATCACTCCTTGTCATGTTTCCTTGAGGTTACAGTTTTTGAAGTTGAATCTGTTATAACGGAACATTAGCAACTCCTTGACCACTTGCCCAGACGATATTCCTTCTCTTGTTATCAAACATAGTGCCCCGTTCATTGTTCACCCTCTAACATTTATATTGAATAATTAATTTTTATCAGGCATTTTTCCAGAACAGTTGAAGCTCTCTAAAATAGTCCCAATAATAAAAACCAAAAAAGAAGGATTTAAAATACGTCCAATTGCTTTGACCACAACGTTTTCTAAAATATTTGAAAAAATTGTTTACAACCAAATGACGAACTATGTATTGTAGAAAACTCAATGATAACCCCAAATCAATTTGGATTTCAAAGAAACAAATCTACAATTGATGCAATATACAAACTAGTAACATTTGTAATGACAAACATTGATGCAGATCTTCCATCTCTTAGTATATATTTCTTTATTTATCCCGTGCTTTTGATAGTGTTAATCATAATAGAATCCTTGATAAACTTCAATTAATGGGATTTAACAGGTCAGCGCTTGGATGAATAAAATAATTTCTAAAAGGACGAAAGCATTTCACAGAACTAAAGAATAAAAAACATCCAACAAAATTAAGAATATCATCTGATATAACTCATGGAGTACCACAAGGTTCTACTTTAGGGCCATTATTTTTCGTTATCTACATGAATGATCTACCATCCGTCGTAGATAGAGGAGAAGTAATACTTTGCAGATGATACAACTCTCGTCAATGTTACCGAAAGTTCAAACAAACAATTAGAGATATCTTCTTTCGTTCAAATTTCTAAAATGGAGCAATGGTTTACAGATAACAGTTTGATAGTAAATGATTTGGAATCCTCAGCTTTACAATATAATAAAAATTAATAATGAAAAATTCAACTTGTTCAACTTGCCAACTCTACAATACCACTGGCAACTGAGTATAAATTTATTGGTTTAACATTACAACCAAATCTTTCATGGCTATCTCTCACATTGATAAATTTGCAAAATAATCAGTTCAGGTGTCTTTTTGATAAAATGTTTTTTCTAAATGCTGTACTTTAGACATAAATAAAATTGTATATTATGTTTATATCCATTCACATATATCGTATGGACTAATTATATAGGGTTCAAGTCCAAATGCCAAAATTGTATTTAAAATGCATAAATAGCTATAAGAACACTTTGTCAAGTTTCAAGAAGAACATAGTGCAAACAACTAAAACAATTAAATATTCTAACATTATCGTCAATTTTTATATTACAAGCAGCAAGTTTTGTACATTTGAACCATGATAAATTTTCCTTCAGAAGACAAATTCATAATTATAACACGAGAAATCTCAACCATATAGACTTGCCACATCCAAATTCAACATTCAACAGCTCAGACTACATATCAATCAAAATTTACAATAAAATTCCTGCAGAAATAAAATCTTGAAATAACATAAGACAATTCAAAAATAAATTAAAGCAATACCTTATCGTTAAATTTCCATACAAAATTGAAGATTTTAAAAATTAAAACAACAATGAAAATATAATATAAATTTAATACCCCAGTCGTAGCAAACCTGCATAATCAGCGAATTTCCATTGAATATATAAAATAACACATTAAAACACTTTACAGGATTCATAAAAAATATATTCACAAACAAGCGATATTTAAAATATTAATTATCCTCCATAAGAATAACATTGGGGATACGCAGGTTTGCTGCAAAAAGGATCATAAAATAATGGGTTTTTATGCATATATCAATAGAACTCATCTTAGTGAAGTCACATACCAAGTTTCATCCATAAACATTCATAAATAAGCGATATATAATATTTTAATTATTTTCCTTAAGAATAACAAGGGGACCAAGTACCTAGGTCCCCTCGTAGCAGCAAACCTGCATACTCGGCCACCATATTATTCATAAGGAGAATAAGTAAAGTTTTATATGTCCCTTATATTTATGAACCTAAATTAAAAAACTTGGTATGTAGCTTCACCTGGTTGAGTTATATTGATAATTGCAAAAATACACATTTTTTATTTTCTTCGTTGCAGCAAACCTGCGTACTCAGCCTTAATGTTATTTTTATGGAGAATAAATCAAATGCTATATATCACTTATTTATGAATAGATTTATGTGAAACTTGGTAAGTAGCTCTATGTAGTAGTGAGACATATATATGCATTGGCAATTCACTGAGTACGCAGGTTTGCTGCGACGGGAGTATTATTCTTCTACGTCAACAATGTATTCATCCGTATGTATACATTGACGTCAATCTATTCAAGCAAATCACTAGAATAAAAGTATAAATGTTGGAACAAATTCATTTGGTTCATTTGATTTATGTATCTATTCTTACCGTGACATGATAAACTAAAAGTAAATACAATATACAAACACGTGTTATATTCAGTGCGGAAACAAGCGCTTTGTTCGGTAACTGTAGGAAAATAATGTTATGATCACATTAAAGCTATTTTGAAAGACGAATTCAAAATAATACCGCCATCACAGCAAACCTGCGTACTCAGCGAATTTCCAATGTCTTAATGTTACATAAAGCCGCATGCCAAGTTTCATAAAAATATATTCACAAATAAGCAATAAATACAATAATTAAAATTACAATAAGGAACATAAAATAATGGGTGTTTATGCAAATATCAATGGAACTCTTCTAAGTAAAGCCACATACCATGTTTCATTCATATAAATTTATAAAAAAAGATATACAACATTTGAATTATTCTCCATAAGACTAACATGGGGGAGTACCTAGCTTTGCTTCTACGGGAACTATAAGTGAAAATTTTTGTTTTTTTGTGTGCAAACAACAACAAACCACAACCAGATGAAGCCATATACCAAGTTTCGTCAGTTTATATTCATAAATAAGTGAAATATAACATTTTTATTATTCTCCTTAAGAATAGCATTAGACAACGTACTGTGTTTAGCACTTGCAATATCTCAGTAACCAATTGACGTAGACTGCAATGATCAAAATACCAAATTTTTTTAAAGCTGAAATCAATGGTATAAATTAAAAATTGATTTAAATAAAAATTACATGTGAGAACCCCAAAAACCCCATTATTGGGGTACAAAACCCCCCCTAAACCCCCCTTTAGATGGTGTGATTCGTCTGATTTACGAACTCGTTCAAATAAATGGTACTTTACACATTTATACCAAATTTCATTAAGATCGGACCATTTTTACGTAGTTATCGCGCTTACGGACACATATATTGTATATTCACATATATTCGTTGCATATACAAATTTGAACGAATGGTGTTTTTGGCATCTGGGGACCTCAAAATGAAAAGTTATCATGGTCTTGGGCTTAAGTCTTACCATGAGACCTACGGTAATAGCTTCTTCCCGATACGGGAAATTCGCTAAAAGTAGAAAATAAAAATTTTATTCTAAGGTGCCTAGATAATTTTAATTGTATATACAAGTATTATATTATGTACTCCAGATAAATTTTATGATATGTCGATTTATCTATTCATGACATACATAGCTATGATATGATAGTCAGACATATTTTCATCCAAGCCAGCTAAGATTTATACCGAACGACAATATACTCCAAGACGTTCTATCCTGTGATATGCCCTCTGGTCATGCCACCAGGAAGAATAAAACAGTAAACAGTTGTTCTTTCGAAGTGACTGCGTACACGTCCAATGTAAGGGCAAATTCACTTCACTACCGCTTAGGTTAGGTTGGGTTAGGTTAGGTTACGTTATGTTACGTTAGGTTAGGATAGGTTAAGTTACGTTGGTTAGGTTAGGAGGTTTTCTGGCTCTCAATTTGTTTTAAAAATCACAGGAAAAGTAACGTACGGTGCATAATTTGGAACGGACGTGAACAGTAGCGGCTCAAGTCGGACGTGTACGTAGCAACTGCCTTGTTCTTTTGGTCTCTACATAAGTCGATTTTACGCGGGAAGGAAAGTAAATTTTCTTGATGTTGCTTGATGTTGACTCGTTGTTGACTGTTACTGTTGATGTTGATGTCTGTTGCCTGTACTGTCAGAGTGTCAGTGTTGATGTACAAAGAAACCTCTGTATTCTGCTTTTTATTTAATGTATGTATTGTGTCTTGAAGTTTTGTGCTAAAGTCATAGTTCGTGAAAGTACAAAATTGATTTCTGTAGATTAGGCAGTGGTTTAGTTAATCTTACTTTGGGGTACCTTATTTGTTATTTTTAAAATAGCAGTTGCATTGGGCGAATTTTTAGAAGTATATTCTCTTTATGAAGAGCGAAGGTATGGTATGACCAAGCTTGTCAAAAGTGCAATCATATTTATGTGTACAGTGCTTAATAAAGGTAGGGTGTAAGTTAAATATGACTGCATTATTAGGGTGGCCTTAAATGTTTTTGGTCTAGGAGGTCCCCCAGTGTGGTCCGAAAATCTATAGCGGTACTCCATGGAAATGAGTTTGTAAAATCAAAACTAAGATTGTTTGTTTCATATTTATTACTCTCATGGTTAAATGGCGCATTGACAAAAAGTTCAAGTACGTTCATGAACCAAAAATGTATTCAACTACTCAAGATCTTGACGACGCTCTGTACTCCAGACGACGGGGAATCAACAGCATGTGGAACCATTGCCCAAAAACTTATAAATCATAACAACTTCGTGTTCCTTTTCACTCAGACAGCAGCACGGTTGATTTCGACCGGGGCTCGGGCTGCGCGCGACCGCGGTGCGGTCGGAACCTGCCTCCCCTTCTCTTGAAATTAAAGTTAGCCTACTAAACCAGTTAGTGTGAGCCCAGCACTTGTCAGGTGATTTGTTGCCCATGTGTAGCTCTGTATGCGAGCTTTATTTTGGTGTAGGTTGGTAGTAAATTTCCCCCAATATCTCGGCCGTCACGGGACTTCCCCGCATTCATTTTTGTCCCACTTAGTCCCTCTAGATGGCAACCCTGGTTGACTACTGCTACCTGGTGGCGTTTTGTAGAACTATGTTCAATTGTGTTGTAACAAAGTACAGCGCCGTACAGTGATTTTGTCATTCGTTAGCCGGGAATTCAAAATGTGACCACTCCTATCGGAACAGTTGCCACGTGGCGGGAACTGGGCGTACCTCACAGCGAAGGTGTTAATACCTACACTTTAACTAATAAACATTGGCTTGGCAGAACAACAGAAATATTTTATATTTATTACTCCCACGGGGTGCAGTTCCGTATCTGGGCTACCATACTATCGAATGAAAATATCAAAGTTTTAACAATCGATATACCGATTACTCTTATTCTTCAAATTTTCTGTCGATGTAGCAAAAGCAGACCTCTCTGCAAAACGACATCCAATCAGCGATAGTTTTCCTGCTGCTTTTAGATGTTGATGTACTTGTTTCTCTTATTAAAAAATCATAATTTACAACATTTACACAAAAAATTAAACTAAAGTTAGTATGTTAATCAATCCAAACTTGGCATTTTCGAAAAAGTGTTTTCTAAAGCGTTTTTTCTTACATCGTGTTCGCCATTGACCTTTTTTTGGCATCAAAATCTGACCGAATTTTCACCACGTATTAGTGTTTTCTGTTTTGCCTCCACAGTCCACACACATCACAATTTTGATTATTAGGTATTAGTTCTTTGTCTTGAAGAAAACTAACACATTTTTCTATTGGATTAAACACATGTTAACACAAATATCTAAAATTCACAAAAATCACAATCACGTTCTACTTCTATTTTTATTTACTTTATTATTGTAATATGTAAGTAAACAATTTTAATTAATAATGTTTAAAAACATATGATTATTAAAAATCGAATACAGTTGAATTATTGGATATATATATCGATTGTTAAAACTTTGATATTTTCATTCGATAGTATGGTAGCCCAGATAAGGAACTGCACCCCTCCCAAGTACCAAAAAACTTATTACCTATAACCTGAAAAACTGAACTTTTTAATCCTTTTTTTCTGTTTCCGTTTATTATAATATTATGCCCCTAACACTTATAAAAAAATTCTTTCCCTAACATGTTATAACTTATATTTCTATCTAGGGAATTGAATTGTCTACAAAATGTAAGTTATATAATGAATTTTCAGTAAAAAATCTGTAGAACAAATTTTACCGAGGCTGCTTTTCAAATTAAAAAAAAAATTAAATCTTTATTCTTTTTACTTTATTGAAGAAACTACCTCTCTAGATTTTTTTTACTATTTTTAGATTCCACTGTTCTTTTCGATCAAAGTGAATAAGAGGTTGTCCTAGTTTACTTCTACGGTTGAATTTATACAATTTTCAAAAATAGGTCTGCAAATTCGCTAAATCTGCTTGGTCATTTCCTACATACACCATTGGCCACTGCTAGTGTTAAAACTGTTCTAGGCCTATAGTTTTTTCAAGCTTTATGAATTGCGATGAAATTATTGATAAATTATTATCCTTGTTCGTACAAATATTAATTTTTGCACAAAACCGGTACATTGTAGAGAATTTTCGGAAACCGACAGGACGCCCTCAAAAGCGGTCTAAACCGGGACGTATGGCCACCCTATGCATTATTAATACATTCACTGCTGAAAATTTATATTAATAGGTAGCTAACCTATCTGACATAGTTTAGTTTTCTTTATAACGTATTGAATAAAAATACAGGGTTCCCATGCGTCCTGGAAAACCTGGAATTTTAAGTGTTCTGGAAAACCTGGAATTGTCATTGAATTAATATGTGCTAAACATTTTTATTTCATGAAATCTTACATTTCATGTTCAGAAGTCGGAAATAAGTGTTATAATACAATTTTAAGACTCATATCAATGGTTTTTGGGCATAAAAATTCATCACTTACCGGTGGACACACAGCACAATGCACTGACAATTCCACAAGCCTGCTGCTGCACCAACACATACATTCGCTGCCCCACTGTCCCGCGATGTTGCAGATGACATAGTTTAGTTTTCTTTATAACATATTGACTACAAATACAGGGTTCGCATGCGTCCTGGAAAACCTGGAATTTTAATAGTGTCCTGGAAAACCTTGAATTGTCATTGAATTTTGATTTCTGTCCTGAAATTTTACTTTCTGTCCTTGAATTTTTTTATCTGTCCTGGAATTTTTCTATTTTCATGTATTTTTTCCGATTGCTCGGTTTTTTGTTAAGTTTTTGTTGTGAAATGTTTCCAGATTGAATTTGACTATAGTCTTTTGGTTTTACTCATATCCGTATCTCAAATGAATAAGTATTTTATTGATTATAGGTAAAATGATAAAGAAGGGAGGATTTTTGGGCAGCAGAATTAAAGAACCGTGTTTGTCAAATTATTTTTTGTTTTGTATCTGAGGCTAAAATCTCCAAAAGTATTTTCCAAACAAGCTTAGTATAATTCTGTAGTGGTGTTATAGATTTTGTAATGTTTGAGTTAGCTATTGCTGGAATATTAGTTCACTTAAACATCGCAAATTCTTTAATAAGTGTCCCATTAAAAAATTGTGTTATAAATTGTATACCCTGAACTCAATGAGTATGCAGTAGAATCTTTGGCCATCTTCCTTTTTGGTCCCATATTAATAATATTATTAACATCAACCGTATTAATATTATTATATCAACATATTAACAATCGATGATTTCAAATTTAAAAATTTTTCCAATGTGGCAACCAATTTGAATTTTTCCTATAAAATTTCACGAATTGTATTAATTGATGGTGTAGAAAATGTAGTTTTTAACCCTAGGAGTGGCCCAATGCTAAAGTGTGGAATGGCAGGCTTAATTTGTCGATTTTGCAGACATATTTTTGAAAATTCGTATAAATTCAACCGTAGAAGTAAACCTAGCCAACCTTGTATTCATTTTGATCAGGAAGAACAGGGGATTCTAGAAATACTAAAATGATAAAGATCTAGAAAGGTAATTTTTTCGGTAAAGTGAAAAGAAGAAAAACAATTAGAATTTTATTTTTGAAATTTCAAAAGTAGCCTCGGTGAAATTTGTTCTACTGATTTTTTATGGAAAATTCATTATATACATTTTGTAAACAATCTAATTCCCTACTTAGAAATATATAACATGGTATGGAAAGAATTTGTTTTGTAAGTTTTAGGGGTGTAATATAATAATAAACGGAAACCCGAAATATATGTAAACTGTACGGTGTTAGGTTGTGTTGTAAATAAGTCATGTAATACATTTATATACTAATAATGATATATACATATTTGTAAAGCTAATGAAGTAAGGAATCCAAAAAAGTCATAAAGTTGATGGTAAAAATTGTTATCACTTATAAATAAATGTAAATAAAAGAATGTTTTGCTATTTTTGTGTATTTGGGAAAAAATATTTCACAGTATTTAGTATATAACTTTTTTGTCTAATATTTTGCCCCCAAAGCAATATATTCATGTTGTAGTACATTCAATTCCCTACATAGAAATATATAACATGTTATACATAGAATACATAGGAGTATACATATAAATATATAACTCACCACTACCAGATAAATAATCCAATTAGCCTAGGCCTACGACGCAACATCAGAAAAGTCGATCATCTCAATATCACTGCCTATATTACCCTCTAAATCGTCATCAACGTCACTAATACTTTATTCAAGAGCACCCCGAATGTCACTTCAATCCATTTTTGCGTAAATTCGGCTAAATAAATAACTAAAACAATCTTACACAACTGACAGCGGTCAAACATAGCGCGCCATTTTGGACTGGGACTTCGACATTGCATATTTCAAATGTCATGGCATATTGTCAACAAAAACACAATACATCGAGACAGATATAAGAAGAAAGCCTGAAATCTGCTGTTTACAATGATACCAAATACAATACAGTTTGGAGCAAGCCAAACAAATTAACTGAGACTTCGTAAACAGCTAACAGCTGCGCAGTTGCCGATTAGGCAAAAATGTGACGTAAAAACTATTCCTTGGTGATGATTTTCAGAATAAAACAGTGCTGCCAACGGCAAAACTAAATTACTCTACATTTCTTCCTCTTCAAAATAACATATTATTTGACTAGTAACTATAACTTACACTAGATATAAATCCGATTTTCCTGATGGCCCTTTTTCGGCCATCTGCCATTGTACAACAAAACAGAAAACACCTGTTTTCAAAAAATCATATGATCTGTCTAATCAATATTTCGTTCAAAACATCAATACCAAAATAAAGCGCATCTCTTTAGCAGTGCATTGGTACCAACCGCAACTTCCCACGACAAAAATTACCCGAGCTGGGTAATTTCAAAAAAGTAGTGTTTTGACATTTTCTTAGCATCGGCTGCTAGAATCGCATCGCGCCAAAAATTCATTTGATTTCTAATTGTCGTGACATTGTTGTATAGCTGCTACAGGGTTTGTTTATGTAATAAAACGAAAGTTCAGAATATTATCTTTCGAATGATATATATATTGTTCACTTTGGAGTTGATTATTAGTGTTTTTTTACGTTACAAACTTTTCGGTCCCGAATGGCCGATTCTCGGCCCCTGCCACAGTAGGCTGCACAAAATAGGGCCGAATCTCGGCCATTGGCCACTCCTAGGGTTAAACGTTTTATTCGTGGTGTTTCTTTCCTAAACTTAACTGTTTAGCCTCCAGAGCAACACATAAGGTTGCTAAAAACAATAAAAATCACTTGATTGAGTAGCTGGGGAAGGTGAACAGTTAAGTTTATTAAAAAAATAAAATACCCCCATTGCAGCAAACCTGCATACTCAGCGAATTTCAAATGGTACTTCATTACATCATGAAGCCACTTACCAACTTTCATCAGTACATGTTAACAAATAAGCGAAATATGACTTTTTATTTATTATCACCACCAGATGAAACAACAAGCCAAGTTTGACCAATTTATATTTATAAACAAGCAAGATATCACATGTTTCTGATTCTACATAAGCTGCTGAGTACCCAGGTTAGCTGCCATGGGGACCACAAACATGGGTTTTGTATGCAAATATCAGTAAACCCCAACGATATTATGAAGCCACATACCAAGTTTCATTACCATATGTTAATTAATAAGCGAGATGGGTAACATACTGTGTTAGCACTTTCAATATATCGGTAACAAATAGACGTAGAGCAATGACAAAAAATACCAAATTGTGTGATTTTAAGCTGAATCCAATGATAAAAAATAAAATTTGTCTTTTTTCAAAGCTACGTAAACAATAAAAAAAATTGTTGGGGTACAACCTCCCCCCCCTGAAATACCCCTTCGGATAGATCGATCGGTCTCGTTTTCCAATTTACAGTCATAAAAGTTGCTTTACACGTGTTTACCAAATTTCATCAAAATCGGACAATATTTACGAGAGTTATCGTGCTCACGGACACACACATATATATATATATATATATATATATATATATATATATATATATATATATTTGTTTTATGGTGTCCAGTCTATCATTCTACCAAATGTTAACTCAATGTGTCCACTTAATAAGATGATGATGTCTTATTAACATGTATAAAATTAATATTCTATCAATAAGAAGATTTTGGAGTGGGAATTATTATGCCCAATAGGGCCAGAGCCTAAAAAGGTTCTCGCAATAAGAGAAGGCATATGTTAAATTATAGTGTTCCAGTATCTAAGATCTTCTCACGATATTTCAGTTTCATTCGAGAATTACTTAACGAAGAATTTTAAGGCTATCGAGTCAGTGCCCTAACTGAATTGTCTTTTTTTTGCGTGAAACATAATAGTTTTGATGACTAGAGGGGTGGAATCTAAGAGGATTTCCAAAAAGCAGTAGGCCATATTTGGAAGAGGTACATTACCAAACTCCTACAGAAATTCAGCACAATCAGTTAAGCGATGAACAGGGCCGACTCGGGGGACAACAGGGGCCCTCGATTTTCAGTAAATTCATAAAATTTACCAATATATTTAAATAGGAGTCTGCGACCCCACAGAATTTTTTACCCAGTCCCCTAATAGTCTTGTGGAAGCCCTCACGATGAATTGAAATCACCCAGAAGATTCTTGTACCCCTACACAGCAAGAGAAAAAAGAATTTTCTAATTACAGTACAGCCGTTTTTTGTTTATTTTTAGGTGCAGACAATAGCTGAGTAAAAGTCATACAGGCTCAAATTGTTTAACACCATTTCCAGTTTTCTTATGAATAACACACAAAAAAACTCCAAATTTCATGGCTCTATAAGGCGTTCAGAAAGATTGACAGATTTTAGATAAATTCCTTGCATGTAACATAAAACCTGACAATACTGTATTAACAGCTGCAATTGTAATAAAAATATTACTATATTTGACCGTATTTGGAAACCACATACTAAGTTTTATTGATTTATGTTCATAGTTAAGGGAGACATAATATTTTACTTTTCCTCCTTAAGAATAACATGAATGCTGAGTACGCAGGTTTGCTGTTACGGGAACTATCGATATGTCTGGTTTTCAAACTTAAAGTCACAAATCTTGCTTTACACGTGTGTACCAAATTTCATCGAATTCGGACAATTTTTTCGAGAGTCATCGTGCTTAACCCATTGGCGTAGACATACGAGCTGGTCTCGTGCCTTACTTGTAATTTTATTAACCTGTGAATTGGAGTATAAAATACTCCTGTATCAATATACAGGAGTATTTTTAAATACCAATGTGTTTTTAAATGGATTAATGGCGTATTTGAATTAAAATATTGGTTTCTTTCAGTTTAGAGAGTCGCATTGGCACACACACAGTAAAAATTAGCAAAATCAGTGTTGACCATGTGCAAGTCTCAAAGAATTAACCGATCCCGTCAACTTCCAAGCAAGCCTGCCACCGTTTGTTTTACTTGGGCCCTCCCACCAACGTTGCCACAGACCGTTTAACTCATTGTGAGTTGCACGTCTGGTCAGTTTTGGTCATCTGCGGGAATCGAACCCATGAACATCGTATCCACGCCTGGCCAAGGTGTTCTCATGACAAAGCCAACTCAGCTAACCCGACCAAGGGCCTAGCGGCATATTAAGGTTTTTCAGTCAGTCCGCGCCCCTAGCGGATAGAACCGTAGACGCCCGCGGTCATTAGTTACATATTTTGCTACTAGAGTGCAGCACCAATCAATTCCCTTTATAGGCTACTGCAAATAGAATAAAATTACTACCTCAATGGGTTAAGGACACATATATATACCCCCGTAGCAGCAAACCTGTGCACTCAGCGAATTTCCAATGCATATGTATCTTAATCTATAATATTATAAAGAAGAGGTGGTTTTTGTCTGTCTGTCTGTCTGATGTTCCGGGTGAACGCAAAAACTACTGAACCGACTGGGCTGAAACTTTACACATAGGTAGATCTTGAACCCATGCAACACATAGGCCTATTCACTTCCTTAAAATCCCCTCGGGCTACGCCCCGTGAACGTCCTAAGTTTCAATGTTTACATTTCAGAAGAAAGTAAACATTCAGAAACTGTAATGCGAACAGCTGTTGGCACTTCGATTTGACAGCTTAAAGAGCAGAAGCAAGAACAGCTGTTTCAAGCTAACTAAAATGGAAATTGCATTGACTAAAGAACGGGTAGAGAAAACCCCTGTGTGAACGGGTACGTCAGCTAGCTATTAATTAATATTAATGAACAAAAATATTAATGTGGCTTCATCTGGTTGTGGTCTATTCTTATTTGCACAAAAAACAATTTTTACCGATTCTTCCTGTACCCCCCACGATTTTATATTTTTGCTCCCCCCCGATTTTTATTTTTGCCCCACCCCCATCTTATATTTTGCTCCCCCCCTCTTCGATTTTATAATTTTATTTTATGTCCCCCCTCTATTTTATATTCCCCCTCCCCGATTTTATATCTTTGCAACCCCCCATTTTTTTTGCCCCACCCCCGATTTTATATGATGTTCCCCTCTCTTTGATTTTATATTTTTTTTTATGTCCCCCCATTTTATATTTTTGCCCCCCACCCCCCGATTTTATATTTTTTGCCCACTCCGATTTTATATTTTTGCTCCCCCCACCGATTTTTATTTTTGCCCCACCCCCGATTTTATATTTTTGTTTTATTTGATGTCCCCCCCAATTTATATTTTTGGCCCGCCCCCCCGGTTTTATATTTTTGCTCCCCCTCAATTTTATTTTTGCCCCACCCCCGATTTTATATTTTGCTCCCCCCTCTTCGATTTTATATTTTTATTTTATGTCCCCCCCTATTTTATATCCCCCCCAATTTTATATATTTGCAACCCCCCGATTTTTATTTTTGCCCCACCCCCGATTTTATATTTTTGCCCCCCCTCTCTTCGATTTTGTATTTTTATTTTATGTCCCCCCTATTTTTTATTTTTGCCCCCCCCGGTTTTATATTTTTTTGCACTCCCCCATTTTTACAAGAACAGCTGTTTCAAGCTAACTAAAATGGAAATTGCATTGACTAAAGAACGGGTAGAGAAAACCCCTGTGCGAAGAATGGGTACGTCAGCTAGCTATAAGTTAATATTAATGAAACACACAATTTTTACCGATACTTCCTGTACCCCCCCTACCATTTATGTACAACCCGTACGAAGGACGGGTATACAACTAGTACTACATAAAGCCAAGTACCAAGTTTCATCAATATACATTGATAAATAAACTATTTATTATATTTTAATTATTCTCCAAAAGAATAACATTGTGGCTGAGTATGCAGGTTTGCTGAAGCAAGGAACACAAAAAATGGGTTTTATACAAATATCAACATAACTTAAATAGGTAAAGCCACATATCAAGTTTTATTTTATGTTCATAATCAAGGGAGATAACACGTTACTTATTCTTCATAAGAATAACATGGGGGCTGAGAACGCAGGTTTGCTGCTAGGGGAACTATCGGCAAAAATTTTTTTGTGCAAATATCAATAGACCACAACGATATGAAGCAATATACCCAGTTTCATCGAGATAAGTTAATAAATAAGCGAGATAAACAATTTTTCTTATTCTCCATAAGAAAAACATTGGACAACGTACCGTGTTTAGCACTTTCAATATATCTGTAACCAATTGACGTAGAGAAATGATCAACACACCAAATTATGCATATTTTTAAGCTGATTCCAACGGAAAAACTAAAATTTGACTTTTTCAAAAAATTATATGTAAAAAACTCAAAAAAGACATTTCTGGGGTACAAAACCCCCCAAAATACCCCTTTGGATAGGTCAATCTGTCTAGTTTTCAAACTTAAAGTCATAAATGTCTTTACACGTTCCTACCAAATTTCGTTAAAATCGGATTATTTTTACGAGAGTTATCGTGCTCAAGGACACACACACACATATATATATATATATATATATATATATATATACAGTTTTGAACGAATGATGTTTTTGACATGTGGGAACCTCAAAACGAAAATTTATCATGGTCCTGGGCCTAGGTCTTACCATTCCGACTACGGTAATAGCTTCTTCCCTATAGGGGATATTCGCTAAAAACAATTTAAAATTATATTTTCTACCTGGTTAAACTATTCAACTATGGGCATTTAATAATAAAAACTAAATTTGGCCCCCATATTGGAAAAATGGGTGATAAAATCAAAAATTTCAAAATCAAAAAATTATACAGAACCAAAAATCCTGGGAAGTTGCTTTTTCCCTTTTTTTAAATACAAATTTTCAAGAATAACAGCTGGCACACTTATATCAATCACCCTGTATAGAAACAAAACACTCATAAGCACAATAAACCTATTCCAGGTTCTTATGTAGATCTCGTAGCCTCTCATGGTTGGGGAGATTTTATAATATATCAGATTTATCAATATGTATACAAATAAACTCGAAGTAAAATTAATAAACCTTCGATTATGTTTTTCTTGAACATCGCGATTGTCCTGGAAAATCGTGATTTTTGTCTTGGAAATGTCCTGTAATTTCATTTTTAAAAACCTGTGGGAACCCTGAAATATAACTAGTTACACTATTTACAATCCTCTCGTCATCGGGTGCCTACCTGTTGATCGACATGTTAGTTAGTCGCAGGGACAGATGGTCCACTTTTTAAAAATAAATATTAATAATTAAATAAAGTACTGAAACCCACTGATCGATATGTTAGTTGCTTGCAGGGACAGTTGGTAGGGTTTTAGAAAATAAGTATAAATAATTAAATAAAGTCCTGAAACCCACTGACAACATGTTAATTGCTCGCATGGACAGTTGGTCGACTTTTAAATGAATAAATGCAATAACGGATGGGCTACTTGCTCAAAGTACCAGTTGCTCGCACCCCCCACTCCTTGTTTCGAAGAGAGAGGAGAGGCAGATATACGCGCGGAATTATAGGAACAGTCCACTTCCGTTCGTAACTGTAGGCGTGTCCTAGTAGCGGTATAACATAGCATGGAGCTGATCGTGGAGCTTCACCAAAATTCCAAATTTTGCCCAATTTTACCGATTATCTTGGCCAAATTAATATTTTGTTATTGTTTAGCTTATCGAGAACAGTATAGTTTTAAAAACATCGCATAGGGTACCACAGTCAACATGAAATAAGTTGTTTACATGTCTTTTAATTTCAAAGCTACAAGAAAATAATATGCTCGACAAAGGAATTAGTTTTGTGACGGGGAGGGGGGGAGTCATCAGCGATTTTTCGTGAAGTGGTCACAGCAGTTCACAGTGATGGAACAAACGAGGGGGGGGGGGTGGCAGAGGGTATTCGCACTGAGAGAACCAAGGTATACAGAATTTGTTCAAAATTGGTTAATGCCAAAAAATTGACCTTTAGCAATGAAAAAACTACCAAGGAAATTTAATATATAAATGATTATTGTTAAATAACAACCCTTAGTAATAACAACACGTACTATAGCGATGTTGTAATAAAAAGAGATAGTAAACATTGGGAAAGTAGTTTAACCGTTTACACCTCAAGAGCAAAACCCTCTTTCAAATAGAAACCATCGACGATCAGTTTACATTGATTAACGACGCAGCAGTCTGCTGATATCAGTCGCAGCAAACTGCTACGGACTTCTGCAAGTGATCGTGCCGGCAGTGTGCACCAGTAGGCGCGACTTCCATTGTTTCATACGGGACTTGACTGGGACTGCGTTAGTGGCTAGAATTTTCCGAGAACTGCGGTTCACACATGCAAGAGCGATAGTTGGCAGTGTGCACCCGGCCTTAGGCAAGGCCTCACTACTTAGGCCGGTTTCACATGGACCACAATCGCATGTGGTATGTGGGAGCTACTATTTTGTATCTGTGGTATCACAAACGCAGCACACATTAAATACACTGCCAGGCATGGCAGAGGCACTGATACTTTCACACGGTGTCGCATGCTGTGGTTGCGATTGTTTTCCTTGCGCGTATGGTACCACTGGCTCCAACACCAACGCTCCCCCTAAAATTTTAGCTTCAGTACGACAATCGCATGCGCTGTGATAGTGTTCCCTACAATTGTACCTCAAGATTACTTTGGTATATTTGAGTTTTGATTAGTCTGGTACTTTATTATTTGAGTTTTGAGTATAGGTAGCCTCTTTGGGGGTGTTAGGTAGCCATATGTTGGTTGATCTTCTAGTTATATAAGTTTTTATCATATTCAAAAACTAATTAAATTACCTCTACGACATTCGGTAAAATGTAAAGCATTTCTCTGGGCCATTTTGCAATTCCAGGGTGTCTACTGAGATTGGAAATACTTGAAGTACTTGAATTACTTGATTTGTAATTATATAATGGAATTGTAATTATATACTGGAATACTACTAGAATTTTCATATTCTGTACTGGAATTTTATTAAAATAAGATTGATTACCGATCCAATAAACAACAAAATTAAGGTTTGACATTTCAAATTTTGAGTTTGAAGTGAGAATTTAAATGTTAACACTTTTTTAATATGAAAAAAACAGCTAATATTTTCTTGAATGTATTTTTGTATAGGTACATAGTTTTGTTGGATAAATATATATATTGACAGTTTATAAAATAAGTAGGCCTACCTAATTGTCTTATTTTGAACTATAGTAAAATATTACCGTAATGACATTAATAGTATTCCCTTTCTTTTGAAGTGTGACATTGCCGTGTGAAACTGGAATTTTATCGAAAATGGTACTGGAAATATTCTGGAAAACCAAAATCAACTGACAGTGACACCCTGAATTTAGAGCGCAGCAAATAAAACTGACTTTTGAGGGCATGAGATGTCACAATAGGATGGACGGATGGACCCAGTACTGCCTGAAGACTTTCTACGTCGTCGGAAAGCACAAAGAAGTAAAATATATAATAAAATACCCTCTTATTCTTCTTCTTCCATACTCACCGTCAAAGAAAATAATGATTTACAAACAAAAACAACGTATACATAATCCCAACTGTCCCATTCACAAATGTTTTGTCGACTGTCGTGTGAAAATCTCTCAGCGATAGTCTCATTGTACTGTCGCATATCGGTCCTACATCCTACACGCGATTGTGGTCCGTGTGAAACATACTCGAAGGTGGTTTATAGAGGTGGTGATGGCGAATACATCTTGACCATTTGCCTTGTCCAGGAATTTGCCTTTTCTCACTGAATTCACTTAAAATATGGAGCTATAATATGTAAATACAAACATACTGAATAGAATATAATTTACTCGATTGAAATGCTATCGCAATCATTGTTCAGTTAGTGGAATGTAAACAAATATTAAGAGGGGAAAAATACAATGCATCGTAGCAGCAGTATCTGATGCTTAATCATAACACTAATAGCGGTTGCAGAAAATGTTATATCAGCCTCCACTGTTAGTAATACAACTTCGTAATCCCGTAGGGCAGAGCCCTATAGGGAAAATAAGAAAACAACTCAAACTCATTTTAGAGTCACGAGTACAACTATCTATTAAGATGTCCTGTATATCTTATACCAGAACTAATTAGTTTTACCCTAGACAATCAAGTTTATATTCCCGATATTTCAAAATTTAGTTTAACTTTATATTTTTACAATAGCAAAAAATGTGTGTATAATCATTTACCCTATATCAAAGTAAGTATTCTTACGCACTATCTATTGAACAGGCCTGCTGATTATAAGTAAACAAGAGACAATTTCCCATTTAGGACCGGGGAGACCGAGCCATGCACATTGATATTTGATGAGTTTTGTGGGTGAAAAACATGTCTACTTGCAATATTTATTCAATGGTTCTAATCTCTGTTTTCAAGAAATTATTTGTCGATACTTTACCTTGTGTAAGTGATACTTTGACAGTTTGGAGTTATGATTCTTTTGTTTTGATTTGAAACTCCATAAGTCCAATGTTAAAACTTCCAATTTTCAAATGAGATTTTTAACCAAACTAGTATTGACGGCCGCTATCGCGACTGCAGGAAATAACCAGCTTTTTCAGGAATATAACTTGTAGAAATATAAATCCACAGGAGAATACTCCCGGCTCCGCTAATATATGCTATATCATGGCCTAAAAACACAAAACTTTAAGCTACAGTAATTCAAATAAGGTTGCTTTTCAAGAAAAACAAACGACACGTGCAGCTTCCCCGACCTCAATTACCCCTAAAAAATATATTTTCGAAGCTTGGGAGCCATTACAGCTCGAGAAACAGCCGCGGACGGACGGATGCACGAGCCACAGACAAATGCGAATTATAATATTGATATGAATTTTCCTTGGGTTTTTAACAAAACTGTTTCGCTGGATTCCGAGATAAATTTTGTAGACACACAGAAATTACTCATGACAGAGTATAGGATTGGCCCTTGTCATATCTATTATTTGATAGTTCCTTTTTTATATTTTTTTATTCTATATTATTATGAAGAATATTTTCAAAAATATTTTATTTGAAAATTGATTAAATTTTGCAGTGGTCTGGTGAAGCATTATTTAACTAAGTATAGTAGAACACGTTAAAACATTGAAACAAAGTGATTTTTTACTCATATAATTTAAAAAAAGGAAATTTAACTGAGCCCTGTGTATTTAAAATACCTTTAATTTGATACATCAATCATAGTTTTCTGGTCATAAGAGTTATTACTATTCTAAATTTAACATTGGTTCTTAAGGAGTAAAAATCCAAAATGGACGCCGCCTCCAACGTCCTCTTAAGTAAATAAATGTTGTATATTTGCGTACACAAAAATGTTAAAATAATCTTTGTTTAGTTCTCCGGGTGTAATATTATATATTATGTGCTTTAAATACATGATATACAATCGTATATTTTAACTATATAATGTATCTGAGGAAGGCGTAGAATATCAACAACTGTTATCGATTTGTCCGAAATTAAAGATATAAAAGACGTGTACAATCGCATAATAAATAAACAGCTGATAAACTTCAATTACAAAAAACTTCGTGTAAGTTTGATCAAAGACCAACATTTTACATTTTATGTTTTTAAGATTTTTAGAGTTAAAAAGTAAAAGTTACGTCCGTTTTGAAACGTAATAATGTAGAAATCTCAATTTCCTATAGAAAATAGGACTTTAGACTGAAAAAAAACATACGCCATGATTCAAATCATTATCTTATATAGTTCAAAGTACAATGGTAAATTTAGTAGATGTACGTTCTGATTATCGAAAGAAAATTACTGGCAGAGCGGCCGCACGGCGACCTAACATTCTATTTCATAACTCATTTAAACAAATTATGGAAAAGGTTGGAAATTTCCAATAAGTGTGATTTAAATTGTCAGTTAATTACGTTTATAGCACATTTTTCAAACATGTTGTACCTTATTCCAATTAGGTTATATTGGTAGTTATGATTTAAAAAAACACGAATTACAATTTGAAATCTCTCAACAAAATAAAATAAAAATGTTATTTTCGTGTTTCAACAAAATAAAATAAAAATTTATTTTCGTGTTTCAAAAAAATAAAATAAAAAAAAATCCCCCACATTTATTATATTTGGGTGTAGAATCTTAAATATATAGCCAGTGCAACATTTTAGTTACACCACGTATATCTAATTTCTTCCAAGGTTATTAACACACAACATAAATCGATATATTATTGTGGCGTGTTTGTGTAGAAATCGCCTAGAGTAATATAGTTTTTACAAATTGAAGTAATTTAGTTTAAACGGCATCGTATCTAAAAATATAATAGGTGAAAATACATTGCTGTACCGATAAAAATGAAACAGATTTTGTCAAAATCCACAACGATTCTGAGCAATTACGTGAAACTTATAACGAAGACGTTAACATATTTCAACAGGCCATAGTCAAAGAAAATAATCAAACTGCTCAAACTGGTTTAGGTTCCATTATGTGAGCAATAAGAACATGCAAATGTATGATTTATTCCAAAAGCGTCGAGTGGTCTAACGGACCTCTCGGTGTGATGTCCCAGTGAAGCGGGCGGGAAGTATGAGAGCTCGGAAATATCGTTGGCCACGAGTGAGTATACAGGAAATTATGAAGGAAGATAAAAATCTTTGAACATCTGGAGGTGTGTCAGGCCAGATGTGTTTTGGCTGTCACTTGCGCGGCAAAACTTTATAATCGGAATTTACATTAAACTTAACAGTGTTGCCACCTTTAGGCCGCCGAGTCCACAGCAATTATTTATAGGAACATATTCTTGGTGTATTCTTTCAAAGCAGCAGCGTTCCAAGTGTTGGAATGGTGAACTACACTTTGGCATATACCTATCAAAAATACGTTATTTGGCTGCCACTTCAAATGTTCACAATTTATTCCTACCGACTTCCTCAGTTGAAATAACATGTGATGTGCAATTGGCGGCCGGATACGGCAGCCAAGTGCACCGGCCGCCAAATTCAATGCGGTTTTCACCATGAAAGTCGGCCGAATGCCGTATGAGATTTATATATATATATACACAGTTTCAAACAAATGGTGTTTTTGGGGTCTGGGGACCTCAAAATGAAAAGTTATCATGGTCCCGGGCCTAGGTCTTACCATGCCGACTGTGGTAATAGCTTCTTCCCTATAGGGGAAATTCGCTAAAAGTTAACATGGTCTCGGGCTTAACTCTTATCATGCCACCTACGGTAACAGCTTCTTCCCTATAGGGGAAATTCGCTAAAATCAAGAAAAAAGGTTCCGCTGGAGACGGTAGTTTCTATATGCTTCCATAACCGACCGTTGAGGTATTTGTGGTTTTGTTTGGACCACTGAAGCTTATAATTACCTATAATATAAAGAGCTTAAGGTTGTTCAATTCAAATTTAGAATATCAATTTGTTAAATAAAATAAGCATATGACATATGTACCATTTTTTACATAATTTTTAAACTACGAACAATTAATTAGTCAATATGAATATGCAGGCTACCTTACATGTTGATTCTGATATACTTGAAACAATTTTGGGAACTGATTTCTCATACAAAAATAAAGAAAAGGTGTCATATGAAGGTATGTCCTAAAATGCTTAGTTTTCCATATATCTGTCTGTGTTTTTTACTTAATACGTTATATCTTAGGGGCCATGCATAAATTAATTACGTCACGCTATATTCTGCCCTTTTTTACCCCCTCCCCCCCGTGTCACGCTGCTCATTACTCCCCCCTCTCCCCCCTGTCACATCATACTTGTGATAACTTTTCGTTTTGAGATCCCCAGATGCCAAAAACACTATTCATTCAAATTGATATATATGCACATACACACACACACACACACACACACACACACACACACACACACACACACACACACACACACACACACACACACACACACACACACACACACACACACACACACACACACACACACACACACACACACACACACACACACACACACACACACACACACACACACACACACACACACACACACACACACACACACACACACACACACACACACACACACACACACACACACACACACACACACACACACACACACACACACACACACACACACACACACACACACACACACACACACACACACACACACACACACACACACACACACACACACACACACACACACACACACACACACACACACACACACACACACACACACACACACACACACACACACACACACACACACACACACACACACACACACACACACACACACACACACACACACACACACACACACACACACACACACACACACACACACACACACACACACACACACACACACACACACACACACACACACACACACACACACACACACACACACACACACACACACACACACACACACACACACACACACACACACACACACACACACACACACACACACACACACACACACACACACACACACACACACACACACACACACACACACACACACACACACACACACACACACACACACACACACGCGTCCGTTACCGTGATAAATTTTGAAGGAAATGTCCGATTTTGATGAAATTTGGCACAAACGTGGAGAGTAACATTTATGACTTTAGTTCGAAAACCAGATCAATCGGCCTATGAGAAGGGGGTTTTAAGGGGGTTTAAAATTGTCCAAAAATCAGTTTTTTTGAACTTTTTACCCGTAAATTAAAAAAACACTAGATTTCGGTAATAGCCATTTTATAGAGCTTAAAAAAAAAACTATTTAGTATTTTGAATCATTAAGGTAGGTTAAGTGGTTGTGGAGAAAAGTCAAAAAATACCTCTATAAAATTTCCCATGTTAGTCTTATGGGAATACGGTTTTTAGATTTTCCCTAGATAATTTTACTAAAAACTCCACATTCCTTTATCCCAATAAGTTAAGCTCTACAAAACAATCATTTTGGTGTTTTAATTGTTGTTTTGCGTCCAACTGTTCCAGTGATATTCAAAGGCTTAACACAATACGTTGTCCAATGTTATCCTTATGGAGAATAAATAATATTTTATATCTCGATTATTTATGTATGTATGTTGATGAAACTTGGTATGTGGCTTCAACACTTGTGGTATATTGATATTTGCACAAAAAAGTTTTTTGTTGATTTTCCCCGTAGCAGCAAACCTGCATACTCAGCCCCTTGTTATTCATATGGAGAATAAGTAAAGTTTTATCTCCCTTAGTTATGAACCTAAATTAATAAAACTTGGTATGCAGCTTCACCTGGTTGAGATATATTGATAATTGTAAAAAAAATTATTATCTTCCTCGTTGCAGCAAACCTGCATACTCAATTTTAATGTTATTATTATAGAGAATAAATAAAATGCTATATATCACTTATTAATGAATGAGTGTACTTTTTGTAAGTGGCTCTAGGTAGTAGTGAGACCCTTATACGAGGGTTATCCAGAAAGTAAAGAACGTTTGCTTGCTGCGTCTAGCACAGCTCCCCCATCACCACCATTGCGTGTGCGGCAGTCCACTCACCTCTCCACCAAAGTCTGAGCCGAGTCTCGTTGCTGTGCGGTCACACGTCTTATTTCTACAGCGATTCAAAATGGCGGCGGCAATCGAAAATCCCGCCAAATCTAAGATAAGCAGTGTCAATCGGTCTCTGAGTAAAAAAATGTCCATACCGAAGAAATTTGTATAAGAACACCAAAGAAAGTTAATGATGAAAGTGCAAAAAAACAACATTAAAATTTATGTAATGTGCTAAGATTTTAGCAGCTGTTTTCCTCCAATCTTCCCTCAAGTCTTTCTTTCAAATCGTCTTTTGAGAGCAGAATGACCTGCCACTCCGATCCTCGTCGTGCATAATGGATTTTATTTCATTAAACCTGTTGCACCATTTTTTCCCCTGAAAACTCGACTTGAAGACTTGTTTGCACTTTCACCACCAATTCTATTTGGTGTTTTTCTAAAAAATTTGATGGTCTAGACATTTTTTAACTCAGAAACTAATAAAACTGCTTATCCCATATTTGGCGGGATTTTCGATTGCCGCCGCCATTTTGAATCGCTGTAGAAATAAGACGTGTGACCGCACAGCAACGAGACTCGGCTCAGACTTTGGTGGAGAGGTGAGTGGACTGCCGCACACGCAATGGCGGTGAGGGGGGAGCTGTGCTAGACGCAGCAAGCAAACGTTCTTTACTTTCTGGATGACCCTCGTATATGCATTGGAAATTCCTGAGTACGCAGGTTTGCTGCGATGGGGGTATTATTTAATCGTTTTAGGATAAATAGTTTATGAGATATTTTTGTTAACGTAAAATATTGCAAACACAAAAATTGGCGTGTTTAGGGATAGAAAAATGGCCACCACACTTAAACGAGTTAAGATAAACAAATTTAAAAAATGGATTTTAACTCCTCAAACACAATAGAAACAACAGGGGATTTACCATTTTAGCAAATTTCCCCTATAGGGAAGAAGCTATTACCGTAGTCGGCATGGTAAGACTTAGGCCCGGGACCATGATAACTTTTCGTTTTGAGGTCCCCAGATGCCAAAAACACCATTCGTTCAAAACTGTATATATATATATATATATATATATATATTTCTTTTAAAAATAATAATTATAATAGTAGCCCTATGCAGTGAACTAAATAATATAATATATATATATATATATGTGTCCGTGGGTGCGATAACTCTCGTAAAAATGATCCGATTTTGATGAAATTTGGTACAAACATGTAAAGCATCATTTATGACTTTAAGTTCGAAAACCAGCCAGATAGCTCTATCCAAAGGGGTATTTTGGGGAGGTTTTATACCCCAAAAATGGTTTTTTACATATAATATTTTAGTAAATCCAATTTTAGTTTTCACCATTCAATTCAGCTTAAAAAAACAAACAATTTGGTGTTTTGATCATTGCTCTACATCAATTGGTGACCGAGATATTGAAAGTGCTAAACACAGTACGTTGTCCAATGTTATTCTTATGGAGAATAAGAAAAATTGTATGTCTCGCTTATTTATCAACTTATCCCGATGAAACTTGGTATATTGCTTCATATCGTTGTGGTCTATTGATATTTGCACTAAAAAACTTTTTTTGCCTATATTTCCCGTAGCAGCAAACCTGCTTACTCAGCTCCCATGTTATTCTTATGGAGAATAAGTTAGTTGTTATCTCCCTTAATTATGAACATAAATCAATACAATTTGGTATGTGGCTTTACCTACTTGAGTTATATTGATATTTGTATAAAACCCCATTTTTTGTGTTCCTTCCTTCAGCAAACCTGCATACTCAGCCACCATGTTTTCTTATGGAGAATAATTAAAATGTCATAAATAGTTTATTTATGAATGTATATTGATTAAACTTGGTATTTGGTTTTATGTGGTATTAAGATAGATATATATGCCTTGGAAATTCACTGAGTATGCAGGTTTGCTGCTACGGGGATTTGTTTTGTTCAGAAATTGTCAAGCAACCAGCTCTGGACCACTTCATATGGTATACCCAATAGTGAATTTAAATAGAACTTGAACCAGGAGCTTCAGAACAGCCAACGAATAATATTTTTGCATAAAAAAAAGTCACTAGTGTTTGTTTAAACCCCTTTATTTGATTTTTTTAAGGTTTTAATGCGGAAATTCACTACCCTCACATCAGCGTGCTGGGTGCGAACTCGTTTGAGTAATAGTGTAATCAGCGTTTGTCACTGGACAAATTTCAAGATGATGTCTTCTACATCTTTGAGACCAAACATAACCGAAGCCTAAATAACCGAAACCATTATCAAACCTAAATAGGCTAATCGGTATACCATATCAAACTATTTCATTCGAGTTTTTTATCGTTTCGCTTATGAAATGAAAGTTTACTCGTAAAGAGAAAGTGTGGACCCATTAAAATCGGCTAAAATTGTTACACTTGATAAACAGGAGAAGAGACAAGACATGGGCATTGGGCAACTAAGATACAAGCTGATGTATCTTTCTTTGTAGGCCTATCTACTTTTTCTAAGATCCTTGAAAGAGTATACCAGTAGTCCTCATTAGACCATTAACTCCTCAGGTTGTCTACTTATACTGGAAATACTAGAATTACTGGATTGTTTTACTGTATGCTATACTGAAAAATACTGGAATTTCATATTTTGTTCTGGAATTGTATGTATAAAAATAAGATTGATTAGGTACGGTACCGATCCGATAAACCAAAAATTAAGGTTTGACAGTTAATTCCGAGTTCTAAGCATGAATTGAATTGTTTTTACTTTTGAATCTAAAATGCATTTTGGATTAAATGCATGCAATGCATTTTCTTACATAGTAGCTACATTTTGTTGTTGGATAAATATGTTAATTATATAATAATAATAATATTTATTCTGTGACAATGTTTAACGATGTATTAGAACTTACAAAAAATTTGTTAATTCATGGGGAAATCTTTTAACCAGGTAAGGTAGGCCTGAGTCCTGTCTTTCCCTTCCTGGCAGGCTATGGCCCTGTATTGACAGTTTAAAACAATTACTCAATTCTCTTCTTTTAAACTATGATAAAATATTACTCTAATGACATTGTTGTTATTCCCTTCCTATATAAGTGGAATTTTGCCGAATAATACTAGAATTTTGTCAGCAATTGTACTGGAAATATACTAAAATTCCAAAATCAAATGTCAGTAGACACGCTGTTCCTAGAAATGAACCATCCAATTTTAAAAAACAAGGATTTCTACGGATAAAAATCCACTATAACTACTACTGTAGACTTGGTTGAGCATATTATCAATCAACTGGACAAAGGAAATAATATTGATGGCATATACATTGGGCATGAGTAAAAAAGCCGTTGATTGTCTTAGTCATGAAATGATGCATTGTAACTATTTGTAAAGAAATAAATATTGTATTAGTGTGATAGCCAGAAGCTCAATGTCATAGGGATTCAGAACTCTCCTTTTTAGTGGTTTAGGATTAATTAATGATCCTGGCTAAAGAATCAGTCGGTCTTAGTCAGTAACAAGGCTACAAAAGACATCTCACCCATTCTACATTCATCATTCAATCATATTCGCTCTAAAATATGCCCTAATTGTGTCAGCATCTTATAGAGATATTAAGGTATAAGGCCTTCCTGAATAGTCACAATCAACTTGTGGAGTTAAAAAACCTATACAATTTTGATTATTTACTTTCAATCTAAATACCAATACAGCCCGATATGTAACTCATTCATTCACTCACGTATACGAATTCTAGACCACTTTGTAGACGAGCTAGGAATGTGAAATCTGGCATGCACGTAGGTTGTACCTAGAAACTCCCAGAAAAATGGCCAAAGTTACAGTTTTCAATTTTAAAACTTCTAACTTTATTGATCGAATCTGAAAATTTTAACATTGGGCTTATAGAGTTTCAATTACAAACAAAATAAATCATATCAACTGCGTGAAAAAAATCCAGTAAACTGTCAATGTAACTTTCCCATGTTAGAGTATAAACACATTATAACACCATTTAGTAAAGATAGTATCTAGAGTGGAAACATATCAAATGACTCAATCAGTGTAAGCCTCCAACCATATAAAAAATACTTGAAAGGACATTCAGTTACAATAACAATTGGAGTGACCCCAAGTGGGAGTCGGGGAGACTACCAGTATATACTCAAGATTTCAGTAATAACAGTAATGTATGCTGGTGGCATGGTTCCTATAACTTCAAACAAGTACACCTCTATTGAAAATCTTTAAGTACAGTCCTTCATTGCCTTCAACCTTGCAGTTGAATACTGTTACAACAACATGAATGATCCTTTTCTCAATGATTAAGCCTAAATTACCAAATTAGTATTGACCCTAGGGCCCAAGAAAAGTTGTTTTTCCTACAGTTACCTAACAAAGAGGTTATTCTCACACTGAATATAACACACCTGCATTTACTAAGCCACACTCCAGTCTTTCTTAATATACATCTTAATATCTCTTTTAATCAAAGAACACAAAATAGTATGCACGTATTAGTCAGGTACTGTACGCTTGAAAACAAGTTGGCAACACTGGCTATAAATAGTTCAGTTGGTACAGTGTTTATAGTTGTTATTATGTGAAACTGCCACAAGCTACAACCACAAACCTCACAATTTAGTAAGCTTATTCCAAATATTATTCCTTATCATTTTGCAATAATGTGTTGGCTATACTCATGTTTTTCTAAAGACACGGACATTTTATAATCGTTTTATAACTTAGGCAATTGTTCTCACCTCCAGTGATGTCGAGGAGTATTTTTAGCTTGATGTCAACTTGAAAATGAACCTCTGAGGTTTAAAACCAGAGGTAGTTGTATCATGATATAGGATCACTCGGCAACATCACCAGGTAGTTAAAACTTTGTTGCTAATTAAAAGTGATTCGGAGACTATTCCATCGTGATAATAATTCAACCATTTTTCTCATGGAACAACTGTATACATTTGTAAATAGACAGATACACATCAACATTTGAATCACTGTTCTACAAGGTTTCATAGGCCTAGTTGATATAAATCCATTCCTACCTGCAGGTGTTGAAAAATATATCTCTCGACTATGGAATGCTTTAGGATATAGTTTTGTTTAATAAGTCTTACCTAGATATTTAACTAGGATATTGTTTGATAATGGAGAGCATAAATTCAGTTAAAAGATGCTATAGGCAAGCCACACTCTGGCTGAACGTGTCACTAAATCACTCAGATGAGCGACTCATTTTTGCGAGTCATTTTACAATGAAAATAATCAGCTGGAATAACACAAACAACAGTGAGCTACTTTTTATTTTTTATATAAAAAGGTCGGCAGCCTCTTTTTGCCTTACTTTACCCGTCCACATAGATAGATATGTGCGTGGAATGTATCCAGCAAAGCAAGGGGTGAGCCGTTCCAGTACGAGTTAAACAGTACTGAACAAATTTACTTGCCAGACTGGGAGTCGATCCCACGTCAGGACCGCTGCCATGGTTTCGAAGACCGTACCTTGATCACTACGAAAACGTCTCAACTTCACTTGCACATTCTGCTGCTCGATTTTTCTCTCCTAAATTCAGTCATAGCGTGGATGCGGCGTAAGAATCATAGGGCAGGGAAAATTATTAGGATCTTGTATTAGTCTTAGCAGAAAAATCTGAGGTTGGCCCCCCCAACAAAATATTATGATGAAGGGGGTTACACTCGATATTTTCCAATTAACTTTATCAGGAAACATATTTTAATTTTCTCCATGATGTTGCAGATTTGAAGATGAGTTCTGATGAAGAAGTTGTTTGTGTTAGAAAGAAGAAAGTTGTTGTTGCTGATTCAAGCGATGAGAACGACGTAGTTGATAAGGATGTCAAACTTGAAGACAAAGACAGCGATCATGTTGAACCAGGTGGTTTTAGTAACGATGAAAAGAATTGCAAAAAGAAACTATGTAGAATAACAACTTTTGATAGCAGCTCTGATAGTGAAGACGGTAACAATTTGTTTGATTATTCAAAAACTCATAAGAGAAAAAGGACAAAAACACTCCAAAAATCTAAAAGCGAAGACAAAAAGTATTTTTCAAAAGAAGATCGTGAATTTTTAAAGAATAACATTGAATCTTTAGGTGAAAATGAAGAACCTGTAAGCAGAGAAATAGATAAAAATGAAGAATTCTCCAATTTGGGAAGCAAAACCGTTTCTAAGGTAGGCTATGCACATATACTGTACAGGGTTTTAATAAATGAAAGAGGATCCTTCGAAAATTAATGAGCAGAGGTAAATTCAAGGGAAAAATAATAGTTCAAAATTTCAAACTGAGTTGACATTTCAAAGGTAATAAGCTAACATGATATTGCATGTGACTCTTAATATTCCTTGTTAGAGTTCTTTTTCCATCACTTTTATAAAAAAATAAGAATACATGTTATGAATTTACATTTACATACCTTTATTACTATTATGATTAGCGTAAAAGTTATGCTGAAGCGCTATATTTTTGTCACAGTAATGTGGTAATGATTAGTTGCCAAATCATTATCGGCGCTGACGCCATTCCAGACACGATACCAGTGTTTCCATTTACGTTAGAGGTTTACGATAGTGTACGGTTGGCAAACATATAATATTTTTATTGTAACTGTTACATTTTTATCTGTAGTTTCCAGATATGTATACAACTTTTTTGTCGGAAACTCATATGTACTGCGCTAAACACTATTTTTTCCAATTTGTTACATGTGTTTATATGGGAAACAGAAATTTTTGTTTTTTTTTGTAATTGTGGGTGCGATAACTTTTGTATAAATGGTTCGATTTTGATGAAATTTGGCACAGATATGTAAAGTAGCATTTAATTTAATGAGTTCACAATGTCTGAAGGGGGTTTTTAGGGAGCTATTGTACCTCCTATATATTTATATAAATGTCCGTGAACACAATATGGTTACGATTTTAAAAAATGTCCAATTTTGATGAAACTTGGCACAAATGTGTTAAGTGACGTTTATTACTTTAAGTTTGAAAACCCGAAGAATCTAACCATAGGGAGGGGGTATAAAATTGTCCAAAAATCAATTTTAAAATGTTTTCTTTAAAAATTAAAAAAACACACAGTTTTGGTTTTGACCATTTTATGGAGCTTAAAAAACAAATAAGTATCTTGAATCATTAACTTAGGTTAAGTGGTTGCGAAAAAAAACCTAGCTAATCCAGCTTGAATTTTACCAGTTTAACTGTGATGCCATTCCAGAAGTTTCTTAAAAGAGCTGATCTTACTTCTGTACTGTTTTGTTACCTTCAACAGCTGGCAAATACTCAATTCCAATCATTACTCCATAAGATTAAAATTGAAACTTTTAAAGGACTTTGGGGTTTAGTCCTAAGTATGAACGTGAATTCTGAGGAAATTCGGCAAATCTACGCATTATCCCCTTTAATTTGACATATAAACCTTGAAAATCGGTTCTGAATTCACTGAGAACTTAGCGATTCAACTATGTATTAATATATAGGACTAGTGGCTTGGAGGAGCTAAAGCCTTTAACCTTGCTCCAATAGTCTGCCTCATCTGACTCTTTCACTCATTGACACTGAGGAAAATAAAACAATTTAAGTAAGAACACATTTCAGTTTGTAAACAAAGTATTGTAGTCACTAATCACACGTTTTAATGTAAGCAAAGTAGATGTTTTTAAATCCCCATGTTTTTCTGATGGGGGATGTTTTACGTTATTTCTCGTTGGCTGCTAACCTTTTATAAATACTGCTATTTTTCCTCAGCCCCTGGGATCAAGACCTTTAATTTGAGCCATCTCCCATCATCCTGCAATTTGCCAAACTCCCACTATTTTGAATTAAAAATTTTGCTTACAGAATCTTAGTATATAAAATCCAAATACCACTGACTGATTGACTGACCTATTACAAAATCTCCATAACTATAAGGCCCACGGAGTTGAAATTCGGCATATAGGTTCCTCTTTGGCCTTAGGTGCTTGCTAAGAAACGGTTTTACGAAATTCCCCCTGTGTTCCGCCCCGCTAGGTCCCAAAGTTGCCTTGCGTTCCTTATGGACATTCACTTTGGTTTGAGCTGATGAAAATTCAAACAGCTGATCTTGATTCGTAGTAGTTCCACTGGCTAACCACAGAATGCAGCACACACAACTATTATAGTTTATGCGAGCGAAGCTGCAACGGGTTGGCTAGTTATTTATAAAGATGTATTCATAGCATTTCCCATGTTAATCTTATAAGGAAAAAGTTTTTCGATTTTCCTCAGTTTGTTTTGCTGAAAACTTAACATTTTTTTACCAAAATTTAAGCTCTAAAAATCAACCATTTTGGTGTTTAAATTGTTGTTCTTCGTCCAACCATAGCAGAGATATTCAAAAAGTGCTAATACAGTTTGTTGTCCAATTTTATTCTTATGAGGGATCAATAAAATATGATATCTTGATTAATTATGAATGCATATTGATGAAACTTAGTGTGCGGCTTGACCTGTGGTCTATTAATATTTGTACAAAAACAATTTTTTGTTTGATCCTGCTTACTAAGCCCTAATGTTAATCTTATGGAGAGTAAGTGAAGTTTGATATTTCACTTAATTATCAACATAAATTATAAATCTTGGTATGTAACTTCACCTCGAGTTATCTCGATTATTGCATAAAATCACGTTTCTTGCCTTCCTCGTTGCTGAAAAATTATATACCCAGCCCTAATGTTATTCTTAAGGGGAATAAATAAAATTGTACATATCACTTATTTATGAATGTATTTTTATGAAACTTGGCAAATCTCGTTATTTGGTAGCGAAGCACTCATATCAGAATAGGAAGTGTACTAAATACGCAGGTTTGCTTGGATGGAGGTATTTAAGGATGTTCAGGACCTCCAAAATGAATTAAAAATTAAAAGACAAAGTAACTTTCAGTTGTATAGAGAATCCAGTACCTATATTAAAAGAAGCTGATTTTCCATCACTGCAGAAGAAACCTCATTTAGATGCAATACACATACACACACATTTATATATATATATATATATATATATAAATATATATATATATATATTTATATATATATATAATGATACTTAGTATAGTTTAAATTCATAATTTGATTATGTTGTTTTCTTTTTCAGAATTTGTGGTACAATAATACAGATTTATACGATGCAGAAGGAAGTTCAGAGGAAGAAGACAGGAGAAAAGTAGAGGTAAGATATCAGCCCATACCAATTAATCCTAACTCAATCTCAGAAAATACTTGTTAATATAATATGTTATGATACAAAATTATTTTTTTCATGATTGTAAATTTATAACTCTTTAAATTTAAGAAACTATTATTAAAAATAAAATTGTAATAACTAAAGTGTCTTGACCATGGTGTTCATTTACTATGAAAATGTGATTCCGGTTGATCCCTTCCTATTTTCCTGGAAGTAGTATGTTTTTAAAATAAGTGAATCCAGTTTCTTGAATTAGAGCAAATATTTTTATCTTTTGGGATTATCCAGCTGATGTACGGTCCTATTTATTAGTTTAAGTTTTGATGTCATTTCAGAATTTAGCTTAAAATAACTGTTTTTTAGGGGTCTGCGGTATCAACAATTTCAGATCGGTACGGTTCAGTACGGTAAAAGATTTTCTACCTCAGTTCTCTGTATAAATTCGGTACGGGACTGTCATACTATCAATAATAAAAAGTAAAATATGATAATTAAAAAAAAAAAAATATAATGTAAAGCTAAAGAAAATTATAAATTAAACCTTTGAATACTAATGATTAAAATTAAAATAGTTTTAAATTCAAAATTTAACTAGGCTACTAAATTCAAAATTGTAATCCATAAAAATATTACAGTAAATTTATTCAAAGGTAAATCTGGAAGATAAAGAAATAAAGGTAATCAAAGTACAGTGATATCCTGTTAATTTGGCTAACTCACTTAAATAATTAACTATTAACCTCGTCAACAAATAAATTTAGTTTGTTGTTAATGTTTAGATGAATTTTCCAAAACCACACAATATAATCTAATATATAACAGATATCGGTTTCCTAACCGACCCAGCCCCTCCCAGCCCCCTCGCGCCTACCTTTCTTATCTCTATGCTTATAGCTGTAATAAGTAACACCTGTCAACGTCTCTTTTCATAGAGTAGTTTTGGGGCTTATTTTTCTAAAGGAAATGACTAGTTATCAACAGGACATTTCAACCACCTATTTTGCTAAACATTGTTTAGCTTATCTCTGTTTATTGTTTGACGCAGTAAACTGTACAATACCGAATCTGTACCGTAGTTATGTACCAAACCGATTAGTTTTCTACCGTACCGGTACTGTTTTTTTTTCGGTGCAACGCAGACTGTTTTTGCTTCTATGCTGTGTTTTTTAATAATAACAGCTGATAAATGCTCAATTAAATTGATTGCTTATTCTTCCATAAGATTATTGGAACTTTGAAAGTCCAGGGCAAAGCCCCGAAGGTGGATGTTTTCAAAACTCCCAAAGGCACATCTAGATATCAAGGTCTTTCAAATAAAACACAAAAAAATGTAATACTCATAATAATTTTGCTAATTGTCTTCTCACAAAAATTTTCCTTTAACAAAAAGATACATGATGATTTGAGAAAGTAGAAAGTAAAAGTGACAAATCTTCAGGTACATGTTTTGTTTACTTGGGGTTTAAATCGGAGAAGGGAGGTGAAATTGTTCTGATATGTTTATTTTAAATTGTCATAGTTATGATATTGTTTCAATTTTTAGTGTAAGGCTATATCTGACAATGAAGATAATAATCTCTCGGATGTAAAAGCTATTCTTACAGACTCCTCAAAACGAAAGCAACAAAAGAAACACACAAAGAGAGAGGTAAGTTTTTAATTCGTTAAGGACAACCTATTAGTTTATGAAATTACTTAATGTGTAAGGTATGGTTCTGGATCATGGGTCCCATCTTGCCATAGATTAACTGTAACGTTTATCTCTGCCTCACTGCTTTTGTAGTTATGACCAAAATTAGTGATGAAACTGGTCACTGGAATAATCCTACAATTGCACAAAGTCAACTCCCGATTATCCGGGAGCGGGTTGCGGTTTAACCAGGTTCAAGAAAGGTTTATTTTTATTATTTTTATTTATCCCCTTCTAAACATAAATAAAGCAATAACAACAATTTAGTTTGCCAAATTATCTCCAGAATCGTATTTAATTTACTTTGTTTATCAGAATAAATTCTATACAAACAAGTTAGTAAACACAACATAATCTGAGAGTCTGTCATCTCGTGGGCGCGATGGGGAGCGATGACCTTGACACTTCTCTAGCCACTGCACCTGGCTGGGCAGAGCAACAGACGGACGGTCGGATGCGGACGTCTAAAAATAGAAATATCTCAAAAAATTACCCTTCCCGCTGCTGTTCACCCTCAGCGACGGATGGACCGACAGGTGGACGGTCGGACGCGGACGTCTAAAAATAGAAACATCTCAAAACAATCACCCGTCCCGCCATTGTTCAACATCATGGGGTTTTTCCCCCAGTGCGGAATTAATTAGCATAATATTCAGTGTTTAGAGATTTTTAACCTATTAAATATCATTCTGCGTTTTGGATATTATTTACTGCTATCAATCATTGCTAGTATTAACTATTATTATATTGATTGTTTTTAGATGTTATCACAATTTAAAGATTTTCAAAAGTATTTAGTTTATATCAATTTATCTTAAATGTCATTAAAACACAATATTGTAGTATAAAAATGTTGATAAACCTTTATTATATTCGTAATATTCAATTTATTGAATCCCTTTGTGGTTTTGGGTTATTTGTGGCCCTCCAACCGGTCATTATCCCGGATAATCGGGAGTTGACTGTATTATATGTCCATTGCAACCCCTCTAAAAATTACTATTTACTATTTCCAATTATTTACATTAAATGCTTACTGAAATAAATACACAAATATAACCAAGCAATGAAGTGAAGTAATCAGTATTTGTCTTATTGTGTTCACTGAACAAACCATGCTTGAAATATGAGTCGTGTTTTAGCGAATTTTCCCTATTGGGAAGAAGCTATTACCGTAGATCTCATGGTAAGACTTAAGCCCGAGACCATGATAACTTTTCATTTTGAGGTCCCCAGATGCCAAAAACATCATTCGTTCAAATTTGTATATACATATGTGTGTCCGTAAGCGCGATAACTCTAGTAAAAGAGGTCTGATCTTAATGAAATTTGGCACAAATGTGTAAAGTACCATTTATTTGAACGAGTTCGAAAACCAGACAAATCACACCATCCGAAGGGGCTTTTGGGGGGGTTTTGTACACCAAAAATAGGTTTTTTGGGGTTTTCAGATGTAATTTTTATTGTAATCAAATTTTAATTTTTGCCATTGAATTCGGCTTGAAAAAAAACAATTTGGTATGTTGATGCTCTACGGCAATTGGTTACTGAGATATTGAAAGTGCTAAACACAGTACGTTGTCTAATGTTATTCTTATGGAGAAAAAGAAAAATTGTATATCTAGCTTATTTATGAACATAAACTGTCGAAATTTGGTATATAGCTTCATCTGGATGTGGTTTATTGTTGTTTGCACAAACAAATTTTTCGCATATGGTTCCTGTAGCAGCAAACCTAGGTACTTGGTTGTAATGTTATTCTTATGGAAAATAATTAAAATGTTATATATTGCTTATTTATGATGTATATGGATGAAACTTTGTATGTAACTTCTCTAAGATGAGTTCTATTGGGCATAAAACCCATTATTTTGTGAACATTGTTGCAGCAAACCTGCGTACTCATTCCCAATGTTATTCTTATGAAGAATAATTAATATTTTAAATATCACTTGTTTCTGAATATATTTCTTATGAATCCTGTTAAGTGTTTTAAAGTGTTATGTTATATATTCATTGGAAATTCGCTGAGTATGCAGGTTTGCTGCGACAGGGGTATTTAACATTTATGGTTTGTGATGAAAAATATAAAAAAAACTGAATTTGTGATGTTTTCAAGTCCTGTAATTTCTTAACCCGATTTTTTTCGGAAATTCGGGTGGTGTCACTATGTTGGAAACCTAAAGCTCTACAAACTACTCAAGATTAATTAAAATAGTTAGAGTTTTTGAGAAATTTGGATTTTTCTTTTTTTTAGCAGTTTAGGGGGGATAATTACCCTTAAAATTAAAAATAAAAAACGCCTGGAGATATTGTGGATTAGTACATACATACCAAATTTCATCAAAATCGGTCCACTGGTGTTGTCTCTAGCTCTGTACACATCAATACAGATAGACACACAGACATCACCTAAAAATCACTTTTTTGGATTCAGGGAGCATCAAAACAAATATTTCCACTAACAACTGAAATTCAAAAATTTTGACGAAAACAATACTTTCTCCATATACCTATGTATAGGGGGGAGAAAGTAAAAATGTGTACAGAGAATAATAATTGCAAAACACACCTTTACTTAATAGGGATATGAACATATATATAAACAATAGATAGATAGGGAGTTATTTGTTTGTTTACCTTGTTAACTTGACTTTCCTATTTTACTGCATTTTATTTCAATTATAGGTTTTGCTACATGGATAACCTAACAGCTGTTCTTGGCTTAATTAACTCTTCACGTCTGATAATTATAACAACAATTAATGTCTGTCTATACTACAAATAATAAAACTGATTTACAATACAATGACTGGATTCATTAATTAGGTTGACATTTCAGGATAAAAAAATAGGGATTCACAAATTATTGTATACAAATATAGGGGATTAACTTTACTATAAGATATTTATTATTTGATACATAGAATGCTCAGGGTTTACACAGTATTTATGAAATCTGCAGGGGGGGAACTCGTGCGGCAAGAATGACTGTCTGTTCTTGTCTTAGTAAAAATATCTTTTATTTTTAACTGAATGCTTGGTTATAATATTAAATTTGATACATCGTAAGTTTTGCCAATGAGGATCTCAGAAATCAAAAGTTTGTAATGCACTGTTATTGGCTTCTTTCAGTCTTGAGGAAATAGGTAGGCTAAGCCTTGAAACTTTAGTCTATTGAGAAGTTAATTGATAGAAAAATATAAGTCCAGAGAATTAGTCTTGAGGTTGATATTTTTAGTTTGCTTTAAAGTATTTTAAAATGCTAGAAACGATATTAGGCTTGAAAATTAGACACCAATTATAATGCTTGCTGCAATCTACAAGGTAAGTTGGAGTGATCTCACCATAGTCTTATATTATTCATCACTGGCATTTCTTCTTGGCCTTGCAAATGGGGTAAACCTTGCCAGTGAATCTTCTTACCTAACAAAAAGAGTGGGTTGTTTGGTCCACTACACTTATTTACGGGAAAATATTAATTTTGGGTAGATGCCCACAAAAAAGTTATCACTTGGCCATCATATTTTGGAAACTAATTTTTAAAATTGCATCAGCATGGTTCTCAATAATGTCAGTCACAGCCATATGTTTCTGAAGTTCTTGTAGACACTGTCACTTGTTTTAAACACTTGTACTATATCAAATTGAATTTGGAGTGAGATCAATTTTGAAAAATAAAATCAAATAATTTGAAGCAGTTTACATGAATGAATTAATGAACCTTCTTATTACCTAGATAGGCCTATTTTACATTAATGTGGGGTTTATTTATTATATGGTAAATTTAAATACATCAAATCTATGAAATGTTGCATAATTCATACTCTTATAATTCATTTTTGAAAATTAATTATTTTGTACATACTAACATTTCCTCAAAATTCTACATTATGAACTAAATTTGAATATGAATTAGCCAAATAAACATTTGTTGAGTTTACTATTAATTTATATCAAGATACACTTCAATTTTTGCAAATAATTACCCTTCGTATTTTACGAGCCACGTTATGACAAGGCTGCATAAAATCATAAACTATGACCAGATCATGTAATATTAGCCTTAAGTGACGATCAAATCAAATGAAATCAAATAAATCTTTATTCATACAATACATATTATGTAGATTGAATGGCTTCATCAAAACTTAAAAATAATTAATGGAACTGGAACAACAAATTAATAGTAAATCCATGAGGGGGTGGGAAAATACTCCTCCAGAGGATACAAAGTTTTGTCTATCAAATAACGTTTTACTTGTTTTTAAACTTCTTAAGGTTTTCCTTATTAGCGAATTTCCCCTATAGGGAAGAAGCTATTACCGTAGGTGGCATGGTAATACTTAAGCCCGAGACCATGATAACTTTTTGTTTTGAGGTCCCAAGATGCCAAAAACACTATTCATTCAAATTTATATATAAATATATAAATTATAATTCAGTTCTCCATGTAGCAATCGTACCTTTAACGAGGGACGACTGAATGGTCGAACTGAACCATTCTAAAGTGGGCTAGAAATTAAACACCAATAAAAGTATTACAAATTATATTGACAAATGAAATTCAATAAAGTGACAATAAGTAAATTAGACAACACTTTAAATACTAATCTAAACCATCCCAGATCAGAGCAACTGTACTATTAATACTGAAGGAGGCACAACTATGTGCCCAGAGACGATAGGGGAGTACAATTTAAAATTTATAAATAATAAACATGAAATATATTAATTCAAATTAACGAAGGCAAATTAAAGAAATAGTTGTAATTAATTAAAAATTTGTTCTAGCCAATTGAGGAAATAGACTACGGACTGACAAACCAATTACATCAAATTTATAATCTACATTTATTTAATACTAATGCTTATTTTAATTACCAACTCAATCTTATTAAATCCCCAAAATGTATCCTTTATTAATTACATGGCACTCACGACACTCCTGACGGACACACACTCTCGACCGACGTGACACTTCCTCGTTATTAATCCTCGTTAATATTTGAATTAGAGGTGTCTGTAATTTCTTGAAAGTATGACAAATAATGATTGTTCGACCATTCAACTTTTAACTTTCCTATTGAGACTACAACAGATTAGACACACTAAGAGAATTTTCATTACTAGACATACATAAACCGATAATGTAACTTTTTACCGATAATGTAACTTTTTGTTTCAGCCTTTGCCAAAAGATCAACAGCTTAAATTATTTCTATACATATAAGAAAAAGTGTTCATTATAGTTTTATTAAAGTAACCACCTCCCCACCACAAGAAAATATACTTATGGTAGTGCGCACTGTAAGTCTGGCTATTTAGGTATAGCTTTTATCAGTTTAGCAGACCCTTAGCACACGCAGGGGTGGACCACTAGTCATAGCAAGGCAGGCTACCTGTCACCGCCTCATAGCAAGATGCCTAGTGTGCCATTTAGGGATGGTGTTTATCAGTTTAGCAGACCCTTAGCACACGCAGGGGCTAACCACCCGTCATAGCAAGGCAGGCTACCTGTCACCGACTCATAGCAAGATGCCTAGTGTGCCATTTAGGGATGGCGTTTATCAGTTTAGCAGACCCTTAGCACACGCAGGGGTGGACCACCAGTCATAGCAAGGCAGGCTACATGTCACCGCCTCATAGCAAGATGCCTAGTGTGCCATTTAGGGATGGTGTTTATCAGTTTAGCAGACCCTTAGCACACGCAGGGGCTGACCACCAGTCATAGCAAGGCAGGCTACCTGTCACCGACTCATAGCAAGAAGCCTAGTGTGCCATTTAGGGATGGCGTTTATCAGTTTAGCAGACCCTTAGCACACGCAGGGGTGGACCACCAGTCATAGCAAGGCAGGCTACCTGTCACCGCCTCATAGCAAGATGCCTAGTGTGCCATTTAGGGATGGTGTTTATCAGTTTAGCAGACCCTTAGCACACGCAGGGGCTGACCACCGGTCATTGCAAGGCAGGCTACCTGTCACCGACTCATAGCAAGACGCCTAGTGTGCCATTTAGGGATGGCGTTTATCAGTTTAGTAGACCCTTAGCACACGCAGGGGTGGACCACCAGTCATAGCCAGGCAGGCTACCTGTCACCGACTCATAGCAAGACGCCTAGTGTGCCATTTAGGGACGGGATTTATCAGTTTAGCAGACCCTGAGCACACACAGGGGCGGACCACCAGCCATAGCAAGGCAGGCTACCTGTCACCGACTCATAGCAAAACGCCTAGTGTGCCATTTAGGGACGGCATTTATCAGTTTAGCAGACCGTAAGCACACGCAGGGGCGGACTCCCAGCCATAGCAAGGCAGGCTACCTGTCACCGACTCATAGCCAGACGACTAGTGTGCCATTTAGGGATGGCGTTTATCAGTTTAGCAGACCCTTAGAACACGCAGGGGCTGACCACCAGTCATAGCAAGGCAAGCCACCTGTCACCGACTCATAGCAAGACGACTAGTGTGCTATTTAGGGATGGCGTTTATCAGTTTAGCAGACCATTAGCACACGCAGGAGCTGACCACCAGTCATAACAAGGCAGGCTACCTGTCACCGACTCATAGCAAGACGCCTAGTGTGCCATTTAGGGATGGCGTTTATGAGTTTAGCAGACCCTTAGCACACGCAGGGGCTGACCACCAGTCATAGCAAGGCAGGCTACCTGTCACCGACTCATAGCAAGACGCCCAGTGTGCTATTTAGGGATGGCGTTTATCAGATTAGCAGACCATTAGCACACGCAGGAGCTGACCACCAGTCATAGCAAGGCAGGCTACCTGTCACCGACTCATAGCAAGACGCCCAGTGTGCTATTTAGGGATGGCGTTTATCAGATTAGCAGACCCTTAGCACACGCAGGGGCTGACCACCAGTCATAGCAAGGCAGGCTACCTGTCACCGACTCATAGCAAGACGCCCAGTGTGCTATTTAGGGATGGCGTTTATCAGATTAGCAGACCATTAGCACACGCAGGAGCTGACCACCAGTCATAGCAAGGCAGGCTACCTGTCACCGACTCATAGCAAGACGCCTAATGTGCCATTTAGGGATGGCGTTTATGAGTTTAGCAGACCCTTAGCACACGCAGGGGCTGACCACCAGTCATAGCAAGGCAGGCTACCTGTCACCGACTCATAGCAAGACGCCTAGTGTGCCATTTAGGGATGGTGTTTATCAGTTTAGCAGACCCTTAGCACACGCAGGGGTGGACCACCAGTCATAGCAAGGCAGGCTACCTGTCACCGCCTCATAGCAAGATGCCTAGTGTGCCATTTAGGGATGGTGTTTATCAGTTTAGCAGACCCTTAGCACACGCAGGGGCTGACCACCGGTCATTGCAAGGCAGGCTACCTGTCACCGACTCATAGCAAGACGCCTAGTGTTATCAGTTTAGTAGACCCTTAGCACACGCAGGGGTGGACCACCAGTCATAGCCAGGCAGGCTACCTGTCACCGACTCATAGCAAGACGCCTAGTGTGCCATTTAGGGACGGGATTTATCAGATTAGCAGACCATTAGCACACGCAGGAGCTGACCACCAGTCATAGCAAGGCAGGCTACCTGTCACCGACTCATAGCAAGACAACTAGTGTGCTATTTAGGGATGGCGTTTATCAGTTTAGCAGACCCTAAGCACACGCAGGGGCTGACCACCAGTCATAGCAAGGCAGGCTTCCTGTCACCGACTCATAGCAAGACGTCTAGTGTGCCATTTAGGGATGGCGTTTATCAGATTAGCAGACCATTAGCACACGCAGGAGCTGACCACCAGTCATAGCAAGGCAGGCTACCTGTCACCGACTCATAGCAAGACGCCTAATGTGCCATTTAGGGATGGCGTTTATGAGTTTAGCAGACCCTTAGCACACGCAGGGGCTGACCACCAGTCATAGCAAGGCAGGCTACCTGTCACCGACTCATAGCAAGACGCCTAGTGTGCCATTTAGGGATGGTGTTTATCAGTTTAGCAGACCCTTAGCACATGCAGGGGCTGACCACCAGTCATAGCAGGGCAAGCTACCTGTTACTGACTCATAGCAAGATGCCTAATGTGCCATTTAGGGATGGCGTTTATCAGTTTAGCACACCCTTAGCACACACAGGGGCTGACCACCAGCCATAGCAAGGCAGGCTACCTGTCACAGACTCATAGCAAGACGCCTAGTGTGCCATTTAGGGATGGTGTTTATCAGTTTAGCAGACCCTTACCACACGCAGGGGCTAACCACCAGTCTTAGCAAGGCAGCGTACCTGTCACCGACTCATAGCCAGACGCGTAGTGTGCCATTTAGGGATGGTGTTTATCAGTTTAGCAGACCCTTAGCACACGCAGGGGCTTACCACCAGTCATAGCAGGGCAAGGTACCTGTCACCGACTCATAGCAAGACGCCTAATGTGCCATTTAGGGATGGCGTTTATCATTTTAGCACACCCTTAGCACACACAGGGGCTGACCACCAGTCATACCAAGGCAGGCTACCTGTCACCGCCTCATAGCAAGACGCGTAGTGTGCCATTTAGGGATGGTGTTTATTTGTTTAGTAGACCCTTAGCACACGCAGGGGCTGACCACCAGCCATAGCAAGGCAGGCTACCTGTCACAGACTCATAGCAAGACGCCTAATGTGCCATTTAGGGATGGCGTTTATCAGTTTAGCACACCCTTAGCACACACAGGGGCTGACCACCAGTCATAGCAGGGCAAACTACCTGTCACTGACTCATAGCAAGACGCCTAATGTGCCATTTAGGGATGGCGTTTATCAGTTTACCACACCCTTAGCACACACAGGGGCTTACCACTAGCCATAGCAAGGCATTCTACCTGTCACAGACTCATAGCAAGACGCCTAGTGTGCCATTTAGGGATGGTGTTTATCAGTTTAGCAGATCCTTAGCACACGCAGGGGCTGACGACCAGTCATAGCAAGGCAGGCTACCTGTCACCGACTCATAGCAAGACGCCTAGTGTGCCATTTAGGGATGGCGTTTATCAGTTTAGCAGACCCTTAGCACACACAGGGGCTGACCACCAGTCATAGCAAGGCATTTTATTGTCACCGCCTCATAGTAAGACGCCTAGTGTGCCATTTAGGGATGGTTTTTATCAGTTTAGCTGACCCTTAGCACACGCAGGGGCTGACCACCAGTCATAGCAGGGCAAGCTACCTGTCACAGACTCATAGCAAGACGCCTAGTGTGCCATTTAGGGATGGTGTTTATCAGTTTACCACACCCTTAGCACACGCAGGGGCTGACCACCGGTCATTGCAAGGCAGGCTACCTGTCACCGACTCATAGCAAGACGCCTAGTGTGCCATTTAGGGATGGCGTTTATCAGTTTAGCAGACCCTTAGCACACGCAGGGGTGGACCACCAGTCATAGCCAGGCAGGCTACCTGTCACCGACTCATAGCAAGATGCCTAGTGTGCCATTTAGGGACGGGATTTATCAGTTTAGCAGACCCTGAGCACACACAGGGGCGGACCACCAGCCATAGCAAGGCAGGCTACCTGTCACCGACTCATAGCAAGACGCCTAGTGTGCCATTTAGGGACGGCATTTATCAGTTTAGTAGACCGTAAGCACACGCAGGGGCGGACTCCCAGCCATAGCAAGGCAGGCTACCTGTCACCGACTCATAGCCAGACGACTAGTGTGCCATTAGGGATGGCGTTTATCAGTTTAGCAGACCCTTAGAACACGCAGGTGCTGACCACCAGTCATAGCAAGGCAGGCCACCTGTCACCGACTCATAGCAAGACGACTAGTGTGCTATTTAGGGATGGCGTTTATCAGATTAGCAGACCATTAGCACACGCAGGAGCTGACCACCAGTCATAGCAAGGCAGGCTACCTGTCACCGACTCATAGCAAGACGACTAGTGTGCTATTTAGGGATGGCGTTTATCAGTTTAGCAGACCCTTAGCACACGCAGGGGCTGACCACCAGTCATAGAAAGGCAGGCTTCCTGTCACCGACTCATAGCAAGACGTCTAGTGTGCCATTTAGGGATGGCGTTTATCAGATTAGCAGACCATTAGCACACGCAGGAGCTGACCACCAGTCATAGCAAGGCAGGCTACATGTCACCGACTCATAGCAAGACGCCTAATGTGCCATTTAGGGATGGCGTTTATGAGTTTAGCAGACCCTTAGCACACGCAGGGGCTGACAACCAGTCATAGAAAGGCAGGCTACCTGTCACCGACTCATAGCAAGACGCCTAGTGTGCCATTTAGGGATGGTGTTTCTCAGTTTAGCAGACCCTTAGCACACCCAGGGCCTGACCACCAGCTATAGCAAGGCAGGCTACCTGTCACCGCCTCATAGCAAGACGCCTAGTGTACCATTTAGGGATGGTGTTTCTCAGTTTAGCAGACCCTTAGCACACGCAGGGGTGGACCACCAGTCATAGCAGGGCAAGCTACCTGTCACTGACTCATAGCAAGACGCCTAATGTGCCATTTAGGGATGGCGTTTATCAGTTTAGCACACCCTTAGCACACACAGGGGCTGACCACCAGCCATAGCAAGGCAGGCTACCTGTCACAGACTCGTAGCAAGACGCCTAGTGTGCCATTTAGGGATGGTGTTTATCAGTTTAGCAGACCCTTAGCACACGCAGGGGCTGACCACCAGTCATAGCAGGGCAAGCTACCTGTCACTGACTCATAGCAAGATGCCTAATGTGCCATTTAGGGATGGCGTTTATCAGTTTAGCACACCCTTAGCACACACAGGGGCTGACCACCAGCCATAGCAAGGCAGGCTACCTGTCACAGACTCATAGCAAGACGCCTAGTGTGCCATTTAGGGATGGTGTTTATCAGTTTAGCAGACCCTTAGCACACGCAGGGGCTAACCACCAGTCATAGCAAGGCAGCCTACCTGTCACCGACTCATAGCCAGACGCGTAGTGTGCCATTTAGGGATGGTGTTTATCAGTTTAGCAGACCCTTAGCACACGCAGGGGCTTACCACCAGTCATAGCAGGGCAAGCTACCTGTCACCGACTCATAGCAAGACGCCTAATGTGCCATTTAGGGATGGCGTTTATCAGTTTAGCACACCCTTAGCACACACAGGGGCTGACCACCAGTCATAGCAAGGCAGGCTACCTGTCACCGCCTCATAGCAAGACGCGTAGTGTGCCATTTAGGGATGGTGTTTATTTGTTTAGCAGACCCTTAGCACACGCAGGGGCTTTACACCAGTCATAGCAGGGCAAACTACCTGTCACTGACTCATAGCAAGACGCCTAATGTGCCATTTAGGGATGGCGTTTATCAGTTTACCACACCCTTAGCACACACAGGGGCTTACCACTAGCCATAGCAAGGCATTCTACCTGTCACAGACTCATAGCAAGACGCCTAGTGTGCCATTTAGGGATGCTGTTTATCAGTTTAGCAGATCCTTAGCACACGCAGGGGCTGACGACCAGTCATAGCAAGGCAGGCTACCTGTCACCGACTCATAGCAAGACGCCTAGTGTGCCATTTAGGGATGGCGTTTATCAGTTTAGCAGACCCTTAGCACACACAGGGGCTGACCACCAGTCATAGCAAGGCATTTATCTGTCACCGCCTCATAGTAAGACGCCTAGTGTGCCATTTAGGGATGGTTTTTATCAGTTTAGCTGACCCTTAGCACACGCAGGGGCTGACCACCAGTCATAGCAGGGCAAGCTACCTGTCACAGACTCATAGCAAGACGCCTAGTGTGCCATTTAGGGATGGTGTTTATCAGTTTACCACACCCTTAGCACACACAGGGGCTTACCACTAGCCATAGCAAGGCATTCTACCTGTCACAGACTCATAGCAAGACGCCTAGTGTGCCATTTAGGGATGGCGTTTATCAGTTTAGCAGACCCTTAGCACACACAGGGGCTGACCACCAGTCATAGCAAGGCATTTATCTGTCACCGCCTCATAGTAAGACGCCTAGTGTGCCATTTAGGGATGGTTTTTATCAGTTTAGCAGACCTTTAGCACACGCAGGGGCTGACCACCAGTCATAGCAGGGCAAGCTACCTGTCACAGACTCATAGCAAGACGCCTAGTGTGCCATTTAGGGATGGTGTTTATCAGTTTACCAGACCCTTAGCACACGCAGGGGCTAACCACCAGTCATAGCAAGGCAGGCTACCTGTCACCGTCTCATAGCCAGACGCGTAGTGTGCCATTTAGGGATGGTTTTTATCAGTTTAGCAGACCCTTAGCACACACAGGGGCTGACCACCAGTCATAGCAGGGCAAGCTACCTGTCACTGACTCATAGCAAGACGCCTAATGTGCCATTTAGGGATGGTGTTTATCAGTTTAGCACACCCTTAGCACACACAGGGGCTGACCACTAGCCATAGCAAGGCAGGCTACCTGTCACAGACTCATAGCATAACGCCTAGTGTGCCATTTAGGGATGGTGTTTATCAGTTTAGCAGACCCTTAGCACACGCAGGGGCTGACCACCAGTCATAGCAAGGCAGGCTACCTGTCACCGACTCATAGCAAGACGCCTAGTGTGCCATTTAGGGATGGCGTTTATCAGTTTAGCAGACCCTTAGCACACACAGGGGCTGACCACCAGCCATAGCAAGGCAGGCTACCTGTCACCGACTCATAGCAAGACGCCTAGTGTGCCATTTAGGGATGGCGTTTATCAGTTTAGTAGATCCTTAGCACACACAGGGGCTGACCACCAGTCATAGCAAGGCAGGCTACCTGTCACCGACTCATAGCAAGATGCCTAGTGTGCCATTTAGGGATGGCGTTTATCAGTTTAGCAGACCCTTAGCACACACAGGGGCTGACCACCAGTCATAGCAAGGCAGGCTACCTGTCACCGACTCATAGCAAGACGCCTAGTGTGCTATTATGATTTTTTATATAGTTATTCAATTTTTTTGTATTCAGTTATGTTATCGGCATGTACACAATTCATGAATAATGAGTCAACCATATGAACTCAATTATGTATCTATTGAAATACAAAATTATATAACGTCTTTGTTTTTTGTTCACGTAGTTTCTAAATTTAAGTTCAGTTTGCAAATTTTTAAGAATTAATTTTAACAAATATTTAAAAGAAATACTTTATGTACTTTTTAAATTTTTATTCTTACCATTTATTTTAGGAACGGAAGTCTAAAACAAAAGCTCAAGAAGATATCAAAACTGATATTCGTAGAGAATCTCAGCGACTTACGAGACAAGTTCCAGTTTCAATTCCATATCACAGACCCAAGCAAAGAAGCCTGGCAGAGTTTTTAGTGCGAAGGAAATCTACTCCCAGAGTTACTCTTCAGGCCTCCTCTGAGCAACTTATTACTGCCTTGTAAGTTTGTTGGTTATTAAATCACCTATCTATAGTTCATATCGTATATCTAATACAATACCACTCTTGCAGCAAACCTGCATACTCAGCGAATTTCAAATGTTACTTCAGTACGTCATGAAGCCACTTGCCAACTTTCATCAAAGCATATTCATAAATAAGCGAGATATGACATTTTATTTATTCTCTATAAGAAAAACATTAGGACGGAGTATGCAAGTTTGCTGCATCAAGGACCACAGAAATCGGGTTTTTATTTAAATACCAATTGATCACCTCTAGATGAAGCAACACTCCAAGTTTTACCAATTTATATTCATAAACAAACAAGATATCACATATTTCTTATTCTCCATAAAAATAACATTATAGCTGCTGATTACGCATGTTTGCTGCCATGGGAACCACTAAAAAATGGGTTTTGTATGCAAATATCAGTAAACCCCAACCGTATAAAGCCACATACCAAGTTTCATTAATAAATGTTCATTAATAAGTGAGAAATAAAATTTTACTTATTCCCCATACGATTAACATTGGACAACGTACTGTGTTTAGCACTTTCAATATCTCGGTTACCAATTGACATAGAGCGATGATCAAAATACCAAATTGATTGTTTTTTAAGCTGAATTTAATGTTGTAAACCAAAATTTGGTTTTAAAAAATTATATGTAAAAAGTTCAAAAAACACATTTTTGGGGTACAAAAACACCCCTTAAAATAGAGCAACCTGTCTGGCACTCAACTCATGAAAATAGATACTGCCTTAACACCATTTGTACAAATTTCATCAAGATCGGAGCATTTTTACAAAAGTTATCGTGCCTACGGACACATATATACATATATATGAATTTTAACAAATGGTGTTTTTGGCATCTGGGGGCCTCAAAACCAAAAGTTATCATGGTCCCAGGCCTAGGTCTTACCATTCCGACTATCTTCTAAAGGGGAAATTTGCTAATAATGTGCTCTTTAAAATGAATCTCCTTTATTTTTGGGATGATATTGATTGTTAAGTATCAACAAAATTGATCTGATTGATTGTTCGGTATCGGCAAAATTGATCTGATTCATGGTTGTGCATGAACAATTTAATGTTTGATAGGCTTAATTTATTATTTTTTATAGGTGTGCAAGTAATTACAAATTTAAGTTTATCAAAAATGCTATCACTGCATAGGTTTTATTTCAATATTCAAAAGATTAATGAAAACCAAGCAAAATGTCCAGTTTAAAAAATGTTTTGACAGTTTGAACTATTAATTGCACAATAACGACTAAAGAATAATTAAACAGTGCATCAGATTGCTTATTAATGGCCATTATGGAAATTATTCAGACTGAATAGAACTGAACCATCAATATTGAATTAAAAATCAGACTTCATTATACTTCAGTGGAAACCAGACTCCTTATTACCATTCGGAACCCATAACTGAATTTTGTATTGTTGGGATGAAACTCAAACCGTGCAAGCTATTATTGTCTGAAATATGCAATAAAATATTTTAGGCTTACTGTGTATTTTAATGTAAGCAGTGAACTGCTGCCCAAGAGGATTAACTCTCCACATTATATCATCTAAATGAACAATAATAATAACTTGATCTGAATACAATTTACTTGCATGCCCCTAATATGTTTCTGTTTAGTTTAACAAGTTTGTTTTTGTTTTTAGGAGGGAAATTGAGCAACGTGAAAAAGAAGCAGAACTGTTTTATAAGTCTGAATCGTCCGAAGACGATAGTGAAATCAAGAAACAAGAAAAAAAGTTTGAGAATAATGTTACAAATGAGGGATCTAATGGAAACACCAAAGTTTTGCAAAAAGCAGGGCACGCTTTAGAAACTGACTCAACAGTTTACAGAAATAGCCAAGAATCTAATAATGTTCAAGTAGAAGACATGAATAACTTTGAGAAGCCTAAAAATGGAGACTGTGCAGTAGAAAATGTTTGTCAAAAGAGCAACATTACAATTGAAAGTGAAACAGTATTGACAAGTGAAAATATTGAAATGATTGTAAACAGTGAAAATCAGAATCTTGTTAATGAACAAACAGAAGTAAGTAACTCAAACCCCATTAACAAATTAAAAAACTTGGATGATGAATTATGTAACACAAATACTGCTACAGAGTCAGAAATTATAGAAAATAAATTAGATAATGTTGACACTTCTAAGGAGCTGACTTGTGAATCACCTCGGACAAATTTAGTTGAAAAGTTAGAAATTCCACAAAATATTGATCTATCTTCTAACACTAGTCCCATACAGCCTGATAAACAATCACAAAGTAACATCGATATCAATACCTCTTCTCTTTCTGACATTAGCAGACACAGCATTAGTACCTCTTGTAGTTTAATGAATACTGAGGAGTTCAGCTTAAAACTCAGTGAATCTCAGTCAGAATATGATTCCATTGTTAATTGTTCATTGCAAAGTTCCTCACATAACATCAATAGAGAAATAAATGTAGATAATCCCGCGGATAATAAGGTAGTACAAGATTCCATCTGCGTAGATAAATTAAACAAATCTGAGGATCAAAGTGATAAATCTGAAGATAAAAACCATCAAGGAGGCCAAACGGAGACAGAGATTGAAGAACCAACAAAACTAGAGCCATCTTGTAAAGACAAATATTTTGAAAATGAATTATATAAAAAGTATAATGTTGAATCAAAAAATACAACACTCAGTACGCCCAAAATAATTGGTGCACACGATGAAGTAATCGACTTAAGTGAAGTTATTCCTAAACCTGAGGATAGCCAGCTCATGAAGAGATTTCTCACTCATTTATCATATAAAAATAAACCAAACAAGAAAATGGCTGTCGAATTGAGGTAATTGTTTTCCTTCTTAGTTTGTTATGTTGTCTATTGTGTAATACCAGGTCAGGAGTTTGTAAGTTATTAGACTTAAAGTAATTTACAGTTTACAAACTGAGTCAGCACTTTTGACATATAGATGCATTGGTTTACCCATTTATTATATTATTTTGAGGTTTTTATGGAATAGCAGGCTTATTATAAAGTATGAAAATCCACATTTATTAAAGAGGCCACTGTGAATAGTTGACACAAAGATCATATTTCAAAAAAGAGATGTTTCATGCTCAGTATTCAAATATTTATTTAGTTAAATCTAGAGGTGTGTGAATAGTGATTTTTTAGTTCGGATCGGTTTCGGTTTGGATACCTTAAGTTTAGATCGGATATTAAGGGTTTCGGATCGGTTAATTTTCAGATTCAGATATTTAGCCTACTTTACCCAGGTCACTAAAACTACCATATTTTCAAGTTGGAACTTAACATTTTAATTTTTCTTGCAAGATATAAATAGGCCAATAGGCCTAGAATATTTAAGCAAAGACATTTTATTCAAAACAAAACATGTGGTTATTATTTTTACAAACGTATCTTTCTGAGTGATTGAAGACTGTACTACACATAACCTCACCAGAAAACAGCATGTCTAATTGGAGGAGCAATATACCAACCTCTGTACATACTTGAAAATATTATCTTCTCTGCAGTGAAAAATAGAAGAAATATGTTTACTGGTTGTATAGGTATAAGATAAAAGTGTAGGTAATTTAATAACAGTAAGCCTAGGTTAGGCTACTCAAATCATGTTATGTCACCTTGACTATCATTAATCCTTGTCATCATGCTATAACACCTTAGCCTATCTGGGTGTAGCCCTGGTAAAAAAAACAAACACTAACAGCAATACTTCAAATTACAAAATGTTGATGAAACAATACTTCCACCATACACTATTTACAAGGGGAGAAAGTAGTAAGAGGACCTTCCAGCTAATGCAGATGTAAAATTTACTTGAAAGTACATTTTTAGCAGCAGTTTCCATAACCACAATGAGGCTGTATTGGGCTCTGTAGCTGAATAAGAATAAGAATATATTTATTGTTATAAGTTACATTCTTTTACAGCTAGCAAGGCCAGCACAGAACATATAACATTGTCAACTTTCTAATACTAAACTGATCTAACAATAAATAAATTATTACAACATTTTCCAAATAATTATAATGAACTCTAGCAAATAAAATTCATTCACCCCCCCCCAAAAATTCATCCACTGAGTAGTATATGTTTTGTAGAAGCAATTTTTTTAAATTCAGTTCTAAATCTATTTTCATTTATTATACTCTTTAAGTTGCCTGGTAATTTATTAAACAAATTCCTCCCCATGTACTGAGGAGTTTTTTGAAATAGTTTCAAACGGTGTCTTGGGTACTGGAAATCATTGCAAAATCTAGTATTATAATTATGTTCATGTTGTGTTTCTTTTAAGTTCTGCAGATTATTTTTAGACACCTGTAAATATATAATGAGGGTACTGTCATAATGCTGAATTCTTTAAAAAAAGGTTTACAAGATTTCCTTTTTGATGAGAATGTCACAATTCTGATGTATTTTTTTGCATTTTAAAAACTAATTTTGAGTGACTTGAGATTCCCCAAAATTCAATCCCGTAACTTATGATTGGAAAAAAAAGCCCATAATACAACATCAGCTTTGTCTGAGTCTCAACAACTTCTCGTAAAATAATCATTTGAAAACAGATTGAATTTAGTTTTTTAATTAATTTACTAATATTGGCCTTCCAGTTTAATTGATAATCAACCTCCACTCCTAAAAAGTTAACTGAGTTATTTACTGAGAAAGAGTTGCCTAGAAAAAAATATTTTGTTCAAAGGTTTCTTTACTTTGAGCAGATTGAAATTTAACAATTTGCGTCTTGGAATTGTTAAGCAACAAACCATTTGCTGAAAACCAATTTTGAAGCTCTGCTATAACATGTTGAAAAATAATTTTAATATCCTGATAGATATTAGAGTTCAATGCGGAGCTACTTAGCTGGGATGATTACTTGTTTGATTAATAATTTAGGGGATATCGGTTTTTTGATTTGTATTGGTTGAATATTTAGATATAGGAGTTTAAATTTTAGATTTCATGAGGTTTTTGGAAGAGGCCATTTTTTTGGTTAATTATTGCTTCTTCTTTTAAAGTCAAGAACTGAAGATTTGAGGTACCAACAAAATAAACTGGTTAGATTTTCGGAATAGGACTCTAAGCCATGTTATTTTTAGGTTGGGATAGGACCTTAATGTATGAAGGTCCACTATAAATTGTTAACACACAAAGACCACATTTAAAAAAGTAGATGTATCACTAAACACCTTGTCTGGCTTTTGGATGAAGTGTAGCCAGCATATCAGATTTAACTAGAGGTATGTGGATATCCAAAAAGCCGGTTTGGTTTCGGATCGGATCGGATATCCGAATCCGATCCGAAGGCTTTATCGATATCCGATAAGGTCTAATACAAATCCAACTTATTCGGATAAACTGTATACCTGTGGATAAAAAGGTAGAAACCAAACAATAAATATGTTTGGACCATTAATAAACGTTTTGACTCTTGACGTCATTCAACGTAACATGACGCAATTCCTTTCGCTTTGAATGTTTTCGGTACATTACTCGTATCAATTCATCGATACGATATTTGTGTAATCAGGTATCGTATCGCGATACACGGCCGGATCGTACATCATTTTAGCAAACAGAATGAATACGGTTTATAAAGAGAAATGTGCGATAGCGAACGTTTTTGATAGTAAACAACCGCAAATTTATACAATACTGCAACATTGCAACTCAATGTCGATTCACAATTCACGTTTTACAGGATAATCGCAGACAACGAGACAACAGTAGTGGATTACTGGAGAATAAGTCGATAATTTTTCGTTGGTAGTCGATTTCCAATAGTTTCAACTTCTCATGAATGCAATGAGCAGAGCAAGCTCTCTTAGAGTAAGCTGTAATTCAAAAGTTGCATAGTGCAAACGGAAATGTTAATGAAATTTAAAATTGCTGTTTGAATAATCATTCTGATATAGTTTAAAAACTCTGTTATAAAATGTTTTAATAATAAAAAAAAGAGAATTTATGCCATGAAATTTCATTAGACAACAAAAAACTTTCATTGAACACACTACGTTTGCAGGGACTACATTATACTACATTTATAAAAATTTAACCTGGAGATCAAACATTAAATTTGCTAGAAAATACTTAAGGCTTACAATTTTAGTTGTTTTAAATTTGACTGTGTAGACCCTAATATTTTATTCTGTTATTGAGCATGGTATTAAGTTTTGGAATGTATTACCAGAAGCTTATTCAATTTTGTTAATTAGGAAAATATATATAATGTAAAAGGGCATACTAGCCCTTAAAGGCTATTGTACTTTATTTTATATTATTAGGTCTAACTGTGATGCAACGGGGTTGGCAGAGGGGTGGTTTAAAATGTAAATCACTTCATTCATCGTAATTATTAACACTTTGAAAGCGTTTAATTTTAATCTCTGCTAAAAAATACAGATAACTGAGGATCCAAATTGTTCGAGGCCGGATAAACTGGACTTAACTGTAATGCATTGAGCCCATGCTTAATTTCAGTGTTTATATGAGAAAATAAGGCACGTAAAATATTTAATTTTGTATTTATTTTTTATTTTTTATACACATAGGTTGTCTGAGACAGTTGTGTTTATTATATTTCGATCATTTCTGTTCGCTTACTTTACTTTATGTTATTTTAATTTAAGTGATGGAACCTCATAACAGGCATTGCCTTAAGAGGCCCTATTGTTTTCTCATTATTTTATTTTTATTTTTATGTCAGCCTGACAAGTAAAATGGACATTTATTATTTATTTAAGTTACAAACAAGCTGCGTAATTTAAAATAAAGTAACAACTATGTATTTTTGTTATGTATCATGAGAAAATAAAAATATTCTATTCTATTCTATTCTAATTTTGCTGTCCATTTGGAGAAGTGTCAATAAGCAAAATGAAAATGTCATTTTTTGATAAAACAGCGAGTGGTGGTCGTAGGTGGCAACTCGTATAGAATTCAAGAGGGCTGAAGTTTATATCAGTTTGCTGATACTTTTTATTTGTATTATTTGATATAGTTCCTAATAAAAGTTTAGCTGTAAAGTTTAAACATGTGAAATTGTTTGACCAGTATTGTGAGTGCGGAGAGGGATGCTGCGGGACACGTGAGTGCCATCAGTGAGAAGTCGTTGCGGGTGCTGGTGGGGGAGGAGGGGGAGGAGGAGGACCCGAGCCTGGCTAGACCCGGGGCCAAGCTGGCGCGACTGCGGGCGCAGCTGCAGCAGCAAATGGAGCAGCAGCGCAACCAGGAGTGGGCTAAGAGGCAGCAGGAGCAGCGGCTCTACGAGGACGAGGAAGTTTTTGAAGGTTTTTGCATTTACTTTTAGTGCCAGCTGGAACTAGTAGAACACAACATGAATTGCATGTGACTGAAGGGCCCTGGTGAGATATGACTCATTTTTTATGTTTGAGTTGTAAATGTAATTCCTTTTGTCCTTGGACTCCTTAGAATATGGCGTTTCCAAAAAAACTTTTTTAGACAATCAAAACATAAGTTAAAATTAGACTGTTTGATAAGTGACCTTCTTACATAACTCGTACACATGGCTGTCTTATTAAAAAAACTGTGTAAGTATGACTGTTCCCAATACCTGTTTGTGTAAGTAAGACTGTTCCTATTACCTGTTTGTGTAAGTAAGACTGTTCCTATTACCTGTTTGTGTAAGTAAGACTGTTCCTATTACCTGTTTGTGTAAGTATGACTGTTCCTATTACCTGTTTGTGTAAGTAAGACTGTTCCCAGTAGATTTTTGTGTAAGTTAGACTGTTCATAATAGATTCGATTGGAGCTGCCAACGCAAGAGTGGCAGGTTCAGTCAATATTTTGCACAGTATATATCTTAACTCAGGCAGTTTCTGTAAGAAGGTCGCTTATTTAGCAGTCCAACTATTTTATTTATACTATTCATAAAACTATATTTCAAGTAAGTATTAACCCTTCCCGGACTACAGGCGGATATATCCGCTAATTTCTTGTACTTAACGGACGATCGGCGGATATATCCGCGGACCACTTTTAGGTTTACGGACGGTTGGGGGGATATATCCGTGATTTGTTAAAATTAACTAAAGTCAGGTTTAAACCTTATTAAGGCGATAATAAACGATAATAAACTATAATCTTTATGTTATATAGCTATTTACTTATTTCCTGGTCAGTGGGAAATATAATTTCGGTAGGTTGGCTGAACTGGTAATTGCAATCCGTCAGCTGTGAACTAGCCGTCTACAGTTCGCGCCAAATCGCCTCTTTGTCTCAGTTGCAGAGTTGCGCTAAACTAGCAAGTGTCAATACATGTGTCAGTAGTTTTTTAGGTGTGTTTACTGTTGTGTCTTCAGTCCTGCAAGTAAGTAATGATTGAATATGACGTCAAATGTCAAAGACTCATTGCTTGAAGAGGACATTATCGACCTGCTGAACCGGAGTGTTTCCGAGGTTGACGTTTTGATGGATGTGGACGATGTTTTGTACGATGCCATGGACACTGGTGAGCTGGATTATTTATCAGACCGTAGTGCAGAAGAACATAATGTCCTTTTTTAGGAGGGGGAAACAAGATGACTGAGTAGACGCGTGTTGCTCAGCTCCGTAATATATTGTAGTTGGCGTGAATTAAGGCGTAGCAAATGTTTGTAATTAGTGCGCGTTTTAAGAATGAGTATTTATAGTTTGTCTGTGTAGTTTTGTGTGTGCATGATAAGGGAAACTCACGCTGAGAGTGTTTAATCAATTGCTGATAAGCTTTGAGGTTAACTGCTGGAGCGGCGCAGCGTGGTCCGACTCGTCGTCTGCAAGAGCAAGGCATTATGGCACCCGGTAAGCCTAATACTCGCAATAACAGTTCAAGTGACTCAATGTCTATAGAGGAGAAACTCAATGCAATACTTAGTGACGTCGGTCAAATTAAGTTAGATAACCAACAATTCTTAAAGGACATTGCAGATATTAAGGGTGAAATCGTACAGTTTAAGTCAGATATAAACAATTCATTGGACATGTGTTTTAAGGAGATAAATGATTGTAAGGCGGGTGTGTCGGATAATAATAAAGTTATGGTGGCTTTCGAAAATGGTATGGAGGCTGTGAAAAGTGAAAATGTGATACTAAAAAAAACAGTATGTGATCTGCGAAAGAGATTATCTGCGGTCGAGCAGTACTCTCGCAGTAACTGTTTGGAGATTGTGGGCGTTCCCGAGACTACAGGTGAGAATGTGATGTTGGTTCTACGGCAGGTTGCTTCTGTGTTAAACTTCAAGCTCGAGGAAGGTATGGTTGATGCAGTTCACAGACTTTCTAAGAATCCGACCAAGCCAGCAGAACCTAGAGCCATTATTGTCAAGTTCTGTAGACGCTTGGATATGGAGGAGATGCGGAAGCGATCTAGGGTGAAGAGGTCTTTCTTGGCTTCTGAGCTTGGATTCAACAGCGAGAGTAAAGTCTTCGTGAACTTGTCACTCTCCAGGGAGACGCGACAGCTGTGGGCCGAGGTGAAGATCTTCAAACAACGCCGCCACTACAAGTATGCTTGGATAACCAGTGCCGGGAAAATCTTCCCTTGCAAGGACGAAGGCCAGCCTGCTGTTTTTATCTCTGAGGTAGCGGATATGAGTGATCTCAAATAGCATGAGTATAATTTGGAATGTAGGACATATTTTACAGATTATTTATTTATTTATCTATAATCTCTTTATTAATCGCAGTGAAGCAAAATTTAGCCTAATTTGCTCGTGTTTTTGCAATAACAACAGTCTTATATATTGCTCATATATCTATTTGTTTATTTCTGTTATTTGTTTGCATGTACTATTTATTATTGTCGACTAGTAGTAATAATTTGGCCAGGTAAATAAGGAGCAAATAGTGCATGTTTATTATCAAAATGTTAGGGGGTTAAGGTCAAAAACTGCTGATTTTAGGTATAACATTTTAGGGTGTGACTGGGACATAGTAGCATTGACAGAGACGTGGTTGAATGACTCAGTTTACAATACAGAATTGTTTACAAATGATTATCAGATACACCGCCGAGACAGGTGTCCAGAATGCACAGGAATGTCCAGGGGTGGGGGAGTGTTGATTGCTGTGGGAAGTAATATTAGGGTAAACAGGCTTTTCAGTTTAGAAACTGAAGGTGAAAACGTATGGGTAAAATTGGAGTTTATGAACAAAAAAACATTAATCGTTTGTGTTGTTTACTTCCCTCCAAAATCATCTTTGTATGAATATAATGCATTTTTTGACAAATTAGAGAGTTTTCAAATACGGAATGAAAAATTATTAGTTTTGGGTGATTTTAATTTACCTATTACTGGAGTTAATTATAATCTTCAATCTGGGAGTGAAATTTGTAAACAGTTATTGTTTTTTATACAAACTTTTAATTTGACTATGAAAAATAATGTATTTAATGAGTATGGTAAAACTTTAGATCTAGTTATGTCTGATATTAGTGCTTTGAATGAAGAGAAAGAATTTTGTCATCTAGTAAAAGTTGATAAGTACCATCCTCCTCTCTGTATTACTTTTAATAATTTTGAAGCGGTCAATGACAATCCTGTACCTGGCCCCCCATCCTTCAATTATAAAAAGGCAGATTTTTTGAAGTTGTATAATTGTTTTAGAGATTTGGATTGGAGTAATTTGTATAAAATTCGTAACGTGGATAATGCAGTCGATTATTTTTACAGTGAGGTAACTGATGTAGTTAGCCAGTGTGTACCTATTTCAATGAAAAATAAGCATGAGTATCCCCCCTGGTTTGATAACAACATAATTTCTTTAATTAGAGGCAAGAATTTAATTAGACGTAGGTATTTAAAGTACAGAATGACTTGTGATTTAAATGAATACAAGGAAGTTCGTAGTAGAATAAAGGTTAATATTAAAAATGCTTATAAAAATTATGTACGTCTTGCTGAAAATAATATAAAATATGATCCAAAATCTTTTTGGAATATAATTAATAAGTTGAGAGTGGCCAATGTAAATCCTTCAACAATGTATATGGATGGAGAGGAGGTGGAGGGGGGAGCACAGATAGCGGACCGGTTTGCGAGTTAATTTTGCTCTGTGTATGAGCCCTGTCAGCTGGACGGGGAGGAGTTGTGTCGCCGAGCGCTCCGCTCTCCGGCGTTGCCGGGTCTGTCCACCATGACACTTGTCGCTGTCACCCACTCTGAAGTGCTCTCAGCACTAAAAAAATTGAGACCGAAAAGATCTGTGGGACCGGACGGTTTACCCCCTTATGTTTTCAAAGCATGTGCAGAGTTATTTGTTTTGCCTTTACTTAGTATTTTTAGTTTGTCAATTGAGAATTGTTTTTTTCCAAACGCGTGGAAGAGATTGAGAGTAGTACCTATTTTTAAGAAAGGTCAGAGGTCGGACATTAGGAATTACAGGCCAGTTTCTATTTTATCTACACCTGCAAAAGTTTTTGAGTCTATTCTCCACAATAGGTTACTTTCTCATGTAAGAAGCTTTGTCAGTCCTCATCAGCATGGTTTTTTTCCTGGTCGATCCATTGTTTCTAACTTACTAAATTTTTCTGATTATTGTATTTCACATTTGGATAGAGGTGGACAGGTGGATGTGATTTATACGGATTTCGAAAAAGCATTTGATAAGGTTAGTCATAGTTCGCTTCTATCCAAGTTAAATTCATTTGGTATTTCTGCTTCTCTAATCAAATTTTTTTCGTCATACTTGTACAATAGAACTCAGTTTGTTTCTTATAGTGTTTTTTTGTCTTCTGAATTTCATGCAGGTTCTGGGGTTCCCCAGGGCTCAAATTTGGGGCCCCTTTTGTTCATAATCTTCATAAATGACATTGTAACATCAATACGTAATTGTAAGTTTCTTTTGTATGCTGATGACTTGAAAGTTTTTTCAAACATAAAGGACGTTTCTGATTGCTCAAATCTTCAAGAAGATCTGGATAATTTGTTTGAGTGGAGTGAACTCAATTTGAAATTTCATATTCATAAATGTTCTGTTTTGCGTTTTTCCAGGAAGCCTGAGGGTAATTTAATTTTTTTTAACTACAGGATAGGAGGCACAACTTTGGTATCAAATCACGTTATTAAAGACCTAGGTATAATGTTTGATGACAAATTTTCTTTTGTTGATCATGTGTTATTTATTTGTAAATCTGCATTTTCAATTATGGGCTTCATTCGTAGGTCAATTAATTTTCTGGAAAATGTTGATGTCATCAAGCTTCTGTATTGTACTTTGGTGCGATCCAGTTTGGAATTTGGTTCAGTTGTTTGGAATCCCTATTATGCTTACTCTTCTGATCTAATTGAGAATGTTCAAAAAAGGTTTTTAAGATTCTTATATTTTAAAGAGTCTGGTCATTACTCAACAGTCATTCCCTATTCTGAGCTCTTATCTATATTTGAACTGGACTCCCTACACAAGCGGCGGCGGGTCGCTATGTTGGTTTACCTGCATCAGCTGGTGGGTGGTGCGCTTGATGACATAACTCTGTTATCTAAATTGCAGTTCAATGTGCCGCGGCACAATTCCCGTTGTCGTCTGTTGTTTTCCACCCATTACTCTCGAACCAATTTAGGATTTAATTCCCCGCTAAATGTTATGGGAAGAATTTATAATTCATTACCAAATATCGTGGATATATTTGGAGATACACTCGGCAAATTTAGAAAACAAATTGTACAACATTTATTAGATTAGGTTCGTCTTATGGTATAATATATAAATATTTATTAAGTTTTTGCATTTAGACTGTACGTTACCTTTAACTCAGTATGTTTGGTATGGAGTAATTTAATTTAATATATTTATTTAATTGTAGTGTGTAGTTTAAAACTTTAAATAATGCATGTATAGTAGATTGCATGTGTCATGTGCATGGTATTATATTAGTATTTTTTAAGACATTGAGTAGTGCTTCATGAAACTGGACTTGAATGAAAAATCCCTAAAAATAATGAATGTTAGTGATAATGCTACTTTGTAATTGGGTTAAGAACCTGTTTTGTAGCATTTTTGTATCAATAAATGAAATTAAATGAAAAATGTGGAGGACTTGCTTATTCATGATGACGTGATATATAATGACATTGAAAATGTAGTTCATATCCCAAACAATGAGAGTTTGATTGACAGACAAGTGGACCTAGACTGTGAGAAAGATGAGGACAATGATAAAGATATTGATATTCAGGATAGTACGAATCTTGTTACTGGTGTTGAAAATTTGAACAGTGACGTCAGCATTTTCGGTGCTAATGAAGAAGATGGTAATGCATCTAGTTTCTTAGAAACAGAAAGAGAGAGCATTCCTGAAACTAAAAAAACGTATAGGCCTAGAAAAACTGTATAAAGAAACACAAAGACTAAAAAAGTTGAAGGGAAAAAGAATAAAAAAGGGCGCGTGACAAGAAGAAAAACCAACAAGCAAGAAGATTGGGACAAGCAATGGACTAAAGTAACTAATAATGATGATGACCCTACACGCACAATTAGGGTAAGTAATCCTGATTCTGGCGCTAACCTTCCTTCCTCGATTGATGTCAACTCAAAACCAATGGAGTATTTTTCATTATTTTTAATGAAATTCTGTTAGAAAAAATTTGTGATGAAACAAATCTTTATGCAAATAAAATGCTAGATGTTGATGAAGCAAATCCCCCAAAGAAAAAAGGCTGGACTGATGCGAGTGTAGCTGAAATAAAGGCTGTCATCGCGGTGATTTTGAATATGGGTTTACACCCCTTGCCAGATGTAAAAGATTATTTTTCTCAAAAATGGGTCAACAGGATGCAGTTTTTTTCTGATGTTTTCAGCCGAGATCGTTTTCTAGCAATTTTTTGGAAGCTGCACTTTAGCCATGAGGGGTGATCGAGATCTGAAAATAAGAGGAGTCCTAACACACATTCAGGAAAAGTGTAAATTATTTTACACTCCAAGTTCGTTCATCTCAGTTGACGAGAGTACTATTTCCTTCAAAGGAAAGGTGGTTTTTCGGGTTTAAAACCACATGAAACCAACTAAATTTGGTCTCAAGGTTTTTGTTTTGTCAGATTCTCTGAATGGATATATATACAGCTTCAACCCATATTATGGAAAGGAAACCAATGTCTCAGAAGATGAGGAAATGTTGAAAACGACCAGCACTGTTGTGAAGCTTTGTGAAACTCTAGTAAAGGAAGAACAGCACCCTCCCTCTGGTACCCACGTATACGTTGGTCGGTATTACAATAGTCCACAACATGCCAAAGAACTGTTCAAGAGGAATATTTATATTACTGGAACTGTGTTGCCAAACCGAAAAGAAATGCCAATACGTAGCAAGGCTTTAGAGCAGGGAGAGGTCGAAGGACGACGAAATGAAGAGATGTCAGTTGTTTTTTGGAAGGATCAAAGGCTGGTTACTGCTCTTTCCATAAAGTAAGCCAAAACTATATGACTGAAGTACCGAGCAAGTATCCAGGCAACCCTCCAATAATGAAGCCTAATGTTCTCTTGGACTACACTAAACATATGGGCGGCATTGATCGGAGTGATCATGTTATTTCTAATTATCAGTTCATGAGGAGGACCAAAAAATGGTACAGGAAACTGTTTTTTTGGCTCTTTGAAGTAGCCATAATTGACGCATACATCCTCTACAAATGCGTTCAGCAAGAACATAATCGAACCCCTGTATATCACAAGCAGTTTCGACTAAGTTTGGTGGAAGATTTAGTGAGAGAACACATGACAACAAGGGCTAACAGATTGGATCTACCAGTTCGACGTCCAGGAAGACCAGTAGAGAGTGTAAATATGAGGCTGAATGGAAAACTTCATGTAATGGGGAAAGCTCCGAAAGGTTCATTCAGGTGTCATGTTTGCTCAATGAAAAAGGTACGCAAAGAAACTGTGTACTTCTGCAAAACTTGTGAAACAAAGCCATACCTTGTGAAACACCCAGAAGATTGTTTTGAAGCTTATCACACGAAAAGAGAGTACTACTGAGGAAAATGAGGAGGACATTCAATGAGAACTTTAATTCTAAAGTAAAAGTAAAGTAGGCCTAATTATTATTTTTTTATTACAGTTTTATATTTTTCTTTTGACAAGTACAACTTTCTCATTGTATTTTACCATCAATGTTTTAGGTCAACATAAACTCAATTGTAGCCTTGAAACTGTTTTTTTATTTTACTGTGAAATAATAAATAATAAGTACAAAAGGGGGGTGAAACAACTGACTGTGTTACTCAAATACCTTTTCCTCTTATGTTCTGTTCGCTGTTATACAACTACTTAACTTAGGTAAAGGAAACAGCTGTTAACAATGGGTAGATAGATTATTTATTAAAGGAATTTACATATGTTTGGACTATCAATTATGTGAAAGGGACTAACAATTATATATTACAATCAGGGGGACTTTCTAAAATTTGAATTAATAATTGATTTACAATAATGGTGGCTTAGCTCAATTGGTATGCACAAGGGGTTCTGTCTCAGGGTGTAGTTGATCGTGCCAGCAAAATTCCATAAAACTCTTGATAATTGAGTAAATAAATATTATAAAATAAATTAGAATTGATCTACAAGCCAATGAAAAACTAATTTAATATTAATAAAAGTCTAATTAGTGATCTCTAATGAAACTAATGAAAGTCACTGTTGGTATAGTCTTTGAGATGCTATAGAATTCAAAATGGTTGCCAATAAACAAAAGTTCTCTAAGCTATATTTAAAGTCCTGATATTCCCTCAAAGTTTATATATGGTAATTTTGATGTGCTGTAAAAGTAATAGCCTATTTTGGATTCAAAGTTTATGACTAAATATTTTAGTAATTCTTGAAGTAATTTATATTGGTGAAGTCTTGAAGTTTGTAGTTAGGCCTACTAAATGAAACAATCTCACCAATTCAGCAACATATTTCTTCGCCCAGATATTATTAATTATTCTTGAGGTGGCCAAATAAGGGAAGTAACTGATCTGGGCTCCGGCGACTATAAAAATATTAGACTGTTGATGTCTAAATACAGGGTGTCTATAAAAGAACTCCGGGGTTTAAAAAATTAATATTTTTTAAACTATAAAAGATAGCAAAATTTGATAAATTCCTTTGAAACAAGCAGCTCAAAGAGTTTTACTCACACCAATTGGGAATGTTTCTCTCAACAGTTGGCAGCGCTGCGGAGCGTTGACCTTGAAATGACGTAGCGGCTGCGGCAGGCAGTCAGTGTCGTCTGGACTGCCGTGCTATGGCGACGCCTCAACAAAAGGCTCAATGTGTTATTTGGCTCATAGAAACTAATTCTGTTGTTACTGTACAAAGAAACTTTCGACGTAGCTATGGTGTTGACCCGCCTACAGACAAAACAATTCGTCAGTGGTTAACTGCGTTCAAGGAAACAGGAAGTGTTTTGAAGCAAAAGTCGCCGGGTAGGCCGCGTGTGTCTCAAGAGAATGTGGACAGAATCCGAGCTTCATGCACTCGAAGCCCTAAGAAATCGTTAACAAGACGCAGTCTGGAGTTGGGGTTACCAAGATCAACAGTCCATAAGGTAATTCATAAAAGACTTCGTTTAACTGCCTACAAGATTCAACTTTTACACCATATCAAACCGGCAGACAAGGTTAAGAGATTCAACTTTTCTGTTTCCATGCTGGATAAAATTGATGAAGATAATGATTTTTTAAAAAGTGTGGTTTTTAGCGATGAAGCTACTTTTCATGTGAACGGAACTGTAAACAGGCATAATTGCAGAATTTGGGGTTCACAGCCGCCCCATGAGTTTATTGAGTACGAACGTGACACGCCCAAAGTGAATGTTTGGTGTGCTCTTATGCATGACAGAGTCATAGGTCCCTTCATTTTTGTCGAAAGGAATATCAATGGTGATGTCTATTGTGACATGTTAGAGGAGTATGTTTATCCTCAGTTGAATGACATTGAGGCGGAGAAAGGTTTAGTTTACTTCCAACAAGATGGGGCGCCGCCACACTTCAGTTTGCGTGTGCGTGAGTCACTGGACGATCGTTTCGGCAACAGGTGGATTGGAAGGGAAGGACCTATTCCATGGCCACCAAGGAGCCCTGATATGACTCCGTTGGACTTTTTCTTCTGGGGGCATATCAAGAATCTTGTGTATGCGGAGAAAATTCGAAATGTTCGCCATCTCAGGGAACGAATAGTGAATTGCGTGGCGTCCGTTCCCCCAGACATGCTCGCCAGGACATGGGAAGAGGTAGAATACCGTTTCGACGTGTGCCGTGCCACTAACGGAGCTCACATTGAACTTTACTAAGTTGTTAAAAAATCTTGAAAATGTAAGCTTTCTAATCATGTATAAAACATGTATGTACGTTTTTTACTGTATTAAAATATTTTGTCTTAAAACCCCGGAGTTCTTTTATAGACACCCTGTACTATTTAAATGGGAAATTTAAATGAAATTTGGGACAGTGTCCTCCAAACATCTAACACAGGCCATGTCTTCTCCAGGAGTCTTCATCACCAGGTGCTTTCTCTGTTGATTGTTATAGGGTTCACAGAACTAAACACAAAACACTAATCTTGAGCCCAAAGTTACTTTCTCTGGAGGAAACACATGTTCACTTCTGGTTATAAAATGAGATCAATTTTGAATTTAAATACTTAGGCTATATATGAAATGTGATCTGAGATAATTGTACAGGATGAATCATTAAATTAATTAAATGTTAAGTAGGCTATTGTGAATTATAATGAAATATCTATTCATGGGATTAAATGGTTAATAACTAAAGTGAAATATTCAGAGGGATGGAAAATTAAAACAATACATAATTATTATATTAAATTATATTGATACATCATTTGGAAAAAATAACGCATGGGGACAAACAGGTATCTTAACATATTGAATTATTGAACAGGGCACATATGCAAAATATGATTATTAATTATTTATAAATGTATGAAAATGTGATGAAAATGTTTACATAAAAAGTGAATCATTGCAACTGTAGTTTTATATTTTTCTTTTGACAAGTACAACTTTCTTATTGTATTTTTACCGTCAATGTTTTTTGTCAACAATAAACACAATTGTAGCCTTGAACATTTGTAATTATTTATATCCCTTATGATAATTATATTTTATTTATAGTATTCTACAAATAAAAAATATTTATACAGACACTTGTACAGGTTTGCAGAGTTAACGATCTAAAGTAGTAGTGTGCCAAGGATGGTTGGCGGATATATCCGCTAAAGCTCTAGTGCCCTAAGGACAATCGGCGGATATATCCGCAGCATTTTTTTCACCATAGAGTATAACAACAAATTATTCAGAGCTAAATTACGGTATATATCAACTATTTACATGTATACAAGTACTTTAAATACAAAAACAAGAAAAAAAATTTATCCACGAAGGGTATTTAATATATCTACATACATATCCAGGCGCAGTCCTGGAAGGGTTAATATATTGACAACAAATAAAAATGTCTAGAAAGTAAAATCATGACAGAGCTTAAGTTCTTTGAAATTTTACTTTAAACACTTATTCAAGCTAAAAATTAGTAATACACTTGCAATGGACATTGTGTTTCCCAGAGTGTTGGATTATCGATTGTCGAGTTTGTGGGACTTGTATAAGTTGAATACACATTATATATTTAAAAGAATGTCAGAATACTTTTGTAATGTGATTATGGGCTTGTGGCATGTGTATTAAGCAACGTAAGCAACTGTTGAATGTGTGTGTGTGTTGTTATCTCACTTGGAAGAAAATTCTGTGATTCTACCAAGACCTACTATTCCCAAGTACTTAAGAGATTTTGTAAACACAGAAAGTTACAAAAAGGTTTCTTTTAATATTTTAATCATAAGGTGCCCCGATATTTTTAAGGTTATAAGGTGTTTTTAATTAAACAACCCTATACTCTTCAAAGAGCAATGTTTGCGTGTGTGTAAAATTGATCTTGGAATCCTGCAAAAGGATTTTAATTAATCTTTTAAACCGTTGCTTTTTGGGCCTCAGAATTTTAATGGCAAAATCACATGAAAGCACAAATTTCACTGAAAAAAAAATATATAGAAAATGTTTACATCCATCATGATTTGGAGTTCCAAATCATAACACAATAATTATAACAACTGATCCAAAATAAACCAGTGAGGGGTGTGCGAGTACTCAACAATTAGAGTAATTCGGTAAAGTATTTTGGTACTCTACAAAATTTGAAGTTTTGAAAAATACTCAAGCTTGAGTAAGTATTTCCCGCCAATCTGAGAAGGAACTAAGAACTTTTCCCAAGTAAAAAGAAACTAGAAGGATTTTAGTGGGTAGTAAAATTTAAAGTAATTAAATATTTTAATTAAGTTTTATTTTTATTTGCAGGCGAGAAAGAGGTTTGTGATGAAAATGAAGAGGAAATAGAAAAGACTGGAGGTGATGAGGATAGAGATGAAACAGAAGAAGAGGAGGAGGAGGAGGAAGAAGAGGAAGAGAGTGAGAATGAAGAAGATGAAAGTGATGAAGAAGTAACTGAGAAAAAGAGAAAATCTAGAAGTGTTTTTCTTGATGATGAGGCAGAAGAATCTGATGAGGAGCCATATACTAAAAATAGCTATAACACTAATAATGACAGCGTTGATGATGCTGATGAATCTAACGAATCAACAGTAGATGTTGACTTCAATGACAAGGAAAATAATATTGATAAAACTGAAGAAAATAATGTCCAAAGTCCTGAAAAGGGAGATGACAAAAAAGGTATGTTACAACAATTATAATAATATTTATTAACTTACATACAGCATTAAGTCATTTTGTCAATGTTAATTATACAATAAATTTGAAATGTAAGCCTAAATTACCTAAAATTTCGACAATACTATACAGTCAACTCCCAATTATCCGGTAGCGGGTTAATCGGGTTGCGGTTTAACCGGGGTCACGAAAGGTTTATATTTTTTATTTTTATCTATCCCCTTCTTAACATAAATAGAGCAATAATAACAATTTATTTTGCTAAATTATCTCCAGAATCGTATTTAATTTACTTTGTTTATCAGAATGAATACTATACAAACAATATGGTAAGCACAACATAATCTGAGAGTCTGTCATCTTGCTAATGAGCCATGGGTGCGTGATGGGGAGCGATGACCTTGACACTGCTCTAGCCACTGCACCTGGCTGGGCAGAGCGACGGACGGACGGACGGTCGGACGTGGACGTCTAAAAATAGAAACATGTAAAAACAATCATCCTTCGCACCGCCGGGAGGTATTCACCCTCAGCGACAAGACAGTCGGACGCGGACGTCTAAAAATAGAAACATCTCAAAACAGTCACCCTTCCCGTCGTTATTCACCCTCATGGGGTTTTTCCTCCAGTGCGGACTTAATTAGCATACTGTTCGATGTTTAGAGATTTTTAACCTATTAAATATCATTCGGAGTTTCGGATAGTATTTACTGCTATCAATCATTGCTAGTATTAACTATGATTATCTTGATTGTAGATGTTATCACAATTTAAAGATTTTCAAAAATATGTAATTTACATAAATATATCTTAAATGACTTTAAAACCCAATATTGTAGTATAAAAATGTTGATGAACCTTTATAATATTCGTAATATTCAGTTTATTGAATCCCTTTCTTTTAACCGTGGTTTTGGGTTATCCGTGACCCCCGACCGGTCTAACCCTGGATAATCGAGAGTTGACTGTGTTGCAAATTTTATTTTAAGTAATTTAAAAAAATTAGGATGTCAGAAGTGGACAATCAGCAATAAAAATAAAACACAACATTTGGGATTATGTTATACAAATATGTTATACAAATATGGTGCTATTTCAAAATGTTTGCTTCATAAAGTTGCTCCCATTGTAGAATACATTTTCAACCAATATTTTTTCAATTTTCTTCAATTATTTTAGATCAGTTTCTGATAGAGGTGTGCGAGTAGTGATTTTTTTAATCGAGTCGAGTCGAGTGGTGCCAATTATTTTCGAGTTTCGAGTATTTTCGAGCGAGTACTTGCCATCAGATGGTAGTTTAAATTAGTGTAATGGGGTTTGGATACCACCCTAGATTTGATAAACTAAACATGGTTTCTAACTAATACATGAGTATCAATACAAAGTTTTGGCCAGTGCAATCAAACTGGATTACGTATTGACAAAAAAAACATGGTTTGACATTCGTTTCCATCCAATGAAACAGGGTCCAGTTGTCATTTGGCCAATTTCACCTGGTCCAGACATCACTTATAAACAATATCAATATTAAATGACGAAATCGTTAGTTACGGCCGAAATTACGGGGTCCGATCGTCATTTTCGGCCGATTTTACGTGATGCGTTCACCTTTTTGCGGCCGTTACTACGCGTTTTTGGCCGATCGCAATCGTTCGCGGTCGTCATTGCCGATTTTACGTGATGCGATCGCCTTTTGCGGCTGTTACTACGCGTTTTGGTCGGTCGAAATCGTTCGCGGTCGTCATTTTCGGCCGATCTTTCGTGATGCGATCGCCTTTTGCGGCCGTCACTACGCGTTTTGGCCGGTCGCAATCGTTCCCGGCCGTCATTTTCGGCCGATTTTAAGTGGTGCGATTGCCTTTTGCGGCCGTTACTACGCGTTTTGGGCGGTCGCAATCGTTAGCGATCGTCTGGAAATCGGCGGGAAATACTCGCTTGAACTTTCGAGTAGTTTTCAAAACTTCGAGTCGAGTTTGAGTATTAAAATACTCAGCCGAAAACTCGAAGTTTCGAGTACTCGCACACCCCTAGTTTCTAATTTTATGCTGTCTTTTATTGAAGAGACTCGCTTGTGCTGGAATATAGGTCGATAAATTTAATCTTTGGTGATAAGAGACGAGGATTTTGATGAAATCTAGTACTGTAATTATGTACATCTCAAAATGTAACATACTACAGAAATCTCAAAAGTAAGGATGGGGAAACTTTCCAATGGTTACATTCCATGTATTAAAGAAAGATAATTTTAGGAACTGCTGTATTAATAACTATAACAGGTTGAATTGCTAGCATTTTAATAGTAGTTTAAACTTTACTGTTTCAAATTAATAATTTTTCAGGGTCACATGACATCAGTGATTTTTTCATCAAAAGACCAGCTGCGATGAAGAAGGGTTTGCCTCGAACTAGAACAGCTTCAGATATGTTCTCATCACAAGAGGTTTTAAAATATTCAAGTGAGTTACAAGTAACAACAATTATTATTTACTTGATTAGAATACTTCACAATGAAACTTACTCATCAGTTGAGTATGAGTACTGGCTTGGTTTGATTTTTTACTTTCTCCCCTTATACATATGGAGAAAGTATTGTTTTCATCAAAATTTTTGAATTTGAGTTGTTAGTGGAAATATTCGTTTTGGTGCTCCCTGAACCCAAAAAAGTGATTTTTACGTGATGTCTGTGTGTCTGTCTGTCTGTCTTGTCTGCCTGTCTTGTCTGCCTGTCTATATGGATGTGTACATAGCTAGTACACGAACCAATGGTCCGATTTTTATGAAATTCGGTATATAGGTACTAAACCATGATATCTCCAGGTGTTTTTTCATTTTTTGGAATTTTTGATTTTTAAGGGTAATTATCCCCCAAAAACCACCAAAAAAACATGAAAAATCAAGATTTCTTAAAAACGGCTCTAACGATTTTGATTAAACTTTTGTAGAACTTTAGTTTTCCAACAAAATGACACCATTCGCATTTCTGTAAAATTTCGGGTTCAGAAATGACAAGACTTAAAATATCAAAAATGCAGTTTTTTATTCTTCATGAAAAAAAAACATAAATATAAAAAATATTACTATGCACCATTAAAAAGAGCTAAAAAAACCAAATAATTTAGTATCTTCAATTACTATTCTACAATTACTGGTTGCAGAGAAAATTTAAATTTTCATTTTGCGGTAAACGCAGTACGTTGTCCAATGTTATTCTTATGGGGAATACAAAAATTACTATTTCTCTCTTATTTATTTATCAATTTCGTTCAAACTTGATATGCTTATCAAGTTAGCATTGACCAACAGAGGAAATTCAAAATATGTTGCCCCTTAATAACCCTGAGGGGGGAATAGGGGGCATTTCCTCTCTTAAAAGCACGTGTGTAGCGATTGATTCTGTAGTGCCTCCTAAATAAGGATTTGGGTGGATATTTTATAAACCAACTTGTTTTCAAGATTTTCTGTACATTAGACCGTGCTTTTATTCTATATTTAGTAGATAAAAAATAAATTTATTCATTAAAATTGGGCTACAAGGTATAAAGTATGTGTCAGTTTCCTGATACTGTTTATTTCTATACCCAAACAGAAATAGGATAGTTATTCCTATGTATGTAAAACTGCGGTCAACACTTTTTAGATTTATTCCTTGACCAATTGAGAAAATTAGATTTAGCGAGTTGCCAGTAATGGTTGTAGCCCCTAACATTTGGTTAAAATCACATTTTAAAACGTAAACAAAGCAGACACATAAATTACATGTGGAAATGTAAATAAAACAGACTTTTTTATAGCTCTCGTTTCAATAAAATTATTTTTTCCTAAGACCGTAGATAAAATAACATTTAATTTGAGCCATCTCCCTTCATCCTGCTATTTACCATATGTCCACAATTCCTCTTTCAATATTTATTTTACAGAATTAGTAATCTAGATACCCTTAGATTTACCTTGATATACAAACCAAACAAATTTCAAGTAATAAAAAGTAACTACTTTGGGGTTAAAGATGTTAATTTCAGAGTGATTTAATGTTTATAGTCAAGGTAACTCATGTTTTATCAAGGTAATTCTTTACAATACAATTTTTAGCCTTAAAAGTATTTATAGTAAACCAAATGGAGTCATATGAAGTATTATAATTTATCAAATAGGTGAGTTGTTGAAGAATTCTAAGATAACATTGTCTCACTATAAGAGTGCTTACACTTATAGCATAGGAGTGCTTATTAAACTGGTTCACAATGGTGGATTATACCTCAATGGTGGTTCAGTAACAGCTGTCAAGATCACAGAACTTACTGGACCCACACATAACTCTTGAGATATTTGAGTTGTTAATAGCAACATTTTTAAGAACTCATTTAGTACTGTAGCAACCTTTTTTGGATCTTTTAAACGGGTTCTTGTAGAATCGATCTCTGTAGGAGTATTTGGTCCCTTGCTTTTGCGTATTTTATTTATTACACTCCATGTGGCTCATTGATTTTTTGTTTGTTTTCTTTATAGAGTGTGTTTTACTTACAGAGCCTTGGCTCATTTTATTACAAGACCTGTGACACTGCTGTGAGGCAGTTTGACTCAATTTTCCAAAGAGTAGTGTACAGAGAAGGGGAAAAGCCATTACATGCAAGTTTAAACCAGGAACCACTCAGTGTAGAAGGGGGTTGATTTGGGTCACCTGTAATGTTTTTATCAAACCCTATAATGCTGCCTTAAACTATAAACGAGGGATGAGTCGGTTGCATTTTTTATCGGTTCTGTTTCGGTTCGGTTTTTTACAAAAAACGGTTGTCGGTTTGGGTTATTTTTCAAAGAACTTACCTAATAATTGTCTCGTCCATTCTTTAAATTTTATGTTTCTACCTAGATTCTGAAATTCTGCATAAAAAAAACTTTAATTGATTATATACTGGTACCTATAATTCCCTATTTCATACTTTGTTTCACTGGTTTAAAATAAATACTGCTGCAGAAACACTATGCAGGAGAGTTGGTTAAAAATTCACAACTAATCAATCAAAGACAAATCAAATGAATTTAAATTAAATATTATGGGTCATTACAAAATTAATTAATCACCTAGGCTTAAAACCTTGTTTAGCCAAGTAATAACAAGTTAGCCTAGGGCACTAACATAGTCTAAATAATCTTTAACTTGAACTTTGTTAAGATGTTAAGGTTTAAGTTAGGGATGAGTCGATTCCAATTTTTTTGATTCTGATTCCGGTTTCGTTTATTACAAATCGATTCTCGATTCCGATTCCATCGATTCCTAATAACAGTTTAAATAGCAATGTAATAAGTTATTTAAAGACAGTAAGTTTAGTCAGTAATCGGTTTATTGGTTTTCATTTAATAAATTAGAGACAACCGGTTGGTGATTATTTTTCATTAATAAAATAAACTTATAAAATTAAATAATAACAAAAAATAAGTTGAATTGCATGTTTATTTTTCATATAATTGTTAAGCTTTAAGTACATAAATCTCCCATGATATGTGTTGAAAGTGTTTTGTTGTGTAATAAAACAATCACTTTGGATGTTTACTATTCTTGACCGATACAAATTAATTAGTAATGTTAAATTTAGGATTTTAAATTTTGTATACAAATTAGAAAGCAAAATTTGTTTTAAAAAATATATTTTTTAATGATTGTAGATGACCGATACAAATGAATTAGTAATGTTAAATTTAGGATTTTAAATTTTGTATACAAATTAGAAAGCAAAATTTGTTTAAAAAAATATATTTTTTAATGATTGTAGATTAACGTTTTTAAGTATACTGTAATTATAAATTCCTACTTTAAATAAATTGAATAACAATACATTTTAAGATGTCTAGTAGTCGAAAAAGTTCGGAAAGTGGAGAATTTGAATAGAAAGAAGAAAGAAATAAAATGTTGGGAAAGAAGGAAATCAACATAGAAACATTTGAATAGTCAGGAAAATAATAAAACTGATGAACAGCGATTGTATTATCCATATCTCTTGAACTGAAAGTCAGACAACTTTGATTGACATTTTATTTTATTTGTGGTAATCAGACGAAAAAAATTAGCCGTCATTTGTCTTTGTACAACAATTAGTTTCGGTTTTAGCATTTCGGACTAGGAACTGTTATCTCTTGAATAAATTACCGGACCCTCGACCGGAAACCAAACAATAGACCAGCCATTAAGAATGGGACAACAAATTTAGGGTCTCGGGCCACTCGCTTTGTTTACTTATCTTTTTTCCTCATTCTCGTACATCCATAAATAGAACTCATGTCAATTCTCTTTCGTGTTAGTTGAGAGTTATTTTTGGACTGGACTGGAAAGGAAGTGATTACTTGTCGGGAGAAGTCTTATTTCAACCACTTATTTTGTTAAACGTTTAGCTTATTTCCAATACGAGCACTTACTGACAGTGAAAAACCGAAATCGACATTAGACCATCAGTTCTCGTTTTCGGTTTTTTAGTAAAAAAACTGGTAAAACCGATAACCGACTTAAACAACCGACACATCCCTACTATAAACCATTAGTTTAGTTTCTATTTATATTTTAAATATGTATAATCTATATTTTAACCAATTAATTGCATGCAAAACTGAAAAAAGGTCTTTGTGAAAAATCTGATAAAAATATTAGTTGATCAATAAAACTTGTCAGAGTACGGTATGAACATTTTAAAGGGTATAATTGTAAATACCTTTACTCAAACTGCTGGTTGATCAGGTGTGCAATACTTTTATATTTTTTAAAAATTAAATTTATTAAATGAGCTGAGCTAGTACATACAAATAAGATAAAAAGTGAATGTAATGATTTTATTTTCATTATTTCTACTGACCTCATTTTTGTAGTCAATTTAACATTTCATCTTGTTGACCTAGTCATCTGTTTTTTTAGAATATTAGGTATATTTATTCTGATAAACCAGAGTTCAACTCTTGATCAAAAATAAGCTTTAAATCTTAGTCTTAGAGTATTAGATACCTAAAAACTAGGAATAAATTTTATTGTTTTCCCAGCTGATGAAGAGGAATTGCCATCATTTCAAAAGCCACGTTCCTTAGAAGATAAAGAAGATGTAGAAGAAAAACTTTCAGAAACACCTTCCATTATCTCTCCTGCATTTCAACTCACAGCTTTGGAAAACATGGTAAAGTCACCAGATAAACTCTCGTATAAGTCAATAAACTAAATATAATTTTGAGGATAATCAACGTGTTAGCTCTTGTAAATATTAGGTTTCTTATTACATCACCGTCACCTTACCATTCTCTTTCTGTTTTCTCACTTTTCAGAAGAAAATCAGCCCTAGAAATCATTTGATACTAATTTAAGTTAGTTAAAAGTGAGTTTAACAGACTTTATTCGAGTATCTACGCCAGTGGCATTTTTTTAACGTTTTGATAAGGACCAGGCCAACCCTGGTCTTGTTACTATCTAAGGTCGACCTGTTCTTACTGAAGTGTCAGTAACCCCAATGACAAATGATAACTGGGTCCAGTTTTGAACCTACTAAAAATTTAACGATTTCGATCAGGATCAATCTGACAAACCTCAGATTGTGAGGCGAGTACGATAACCACTGCGCTACCCAGCCAATTATTGTTCATGACACAATTTGGTCCAGTTTCGAACCTACTCAATGATCAGGATTGATCTGACGAACCTCAGATTGTGAGGCGAGTACAATAACCACTACGCTACCCAGCCAATTATTGTTCATGACATAATTTGGTCCAGATTCAAATATACTCAATGATCAGGATCGATCTGACGAACCTCTGATTGTGAGGCGAGTACGATAACCACTACCCTACCCAGCCAATTATTGTTCATGACACAATTTGGTCCAGATTCGAACCTACTCAATGATCAGGATCAATCTGACGAACCTCTGATTGTGAGGGAGTACGATAACCACTGCGCTATCCAGCCAATTATTGTTCATGACATAATTTGGTCCAGATTCGAACCTACTCAATGATCAGGATCGATCTTACGAACCTCAGATTGTGAGGCGAGTACGATAACCACTACCTTACCCAGCCAATTATTGTTCATGACACAGTTTGGTCCAGATTCGAACCTACTCAATGATCAGGATTGATCTGATGAACCTCAGATTGTGAGGCGAGTACGATAACCACTATGCTACCCAGCCAATTATTGTTCATGACATAATCTGGTCCAGATTTTCAAATCCTCTCCATAAGTTTTTTACAGTCGACTGATTATATCATATATCTAAAAAAGAGGGATAACTTTTTTATGTTTTGAAATAAAATTTAAAAAACTATAAATTATAAAATTTGTCATTGTACTGGTTTTGTTGTCAAACAGTTATTAAAAACTAAGTCTTAAACAAGAAATCAGTTAATAACCAGGTAATCACGTCTAAGTTGAGGCTTTTTTCATCTTGGATCATTAATTTTCATTAACTTTTTACAACTTATGATATTGCAATACAATTTATTTTGTGTTGATAAACTATGTATTAAAAACCATTTAATTTAATCATTATTTAACACACCTACGCAGTTAGGATGTATTTGAAGGCAAATCAAATCAATAAATACAATCAATTTGCTTGGGGTAGCTGAGTCCTGTTTTCCAATTAAATGCAATTCCAATTATTAAGTGAGGAATGAGGGCATTATTTTTAATATATTAGTTTAATTGTTTAACTATATACTACAAAACTACTTTTTATAATGCAATGCTTGAATCCTTATGAAAGTTTTAAATAATATATATTAACCTCAAGCTAATACGTAATCACCTATTTTCAGGATGTAGCCAACAAGTATAATTGGAGTGCACCATCAACTCCTTACAAGGACTTCCTTAGTCCCAAAGCTATTACACCAGGTAAGCATCAGTTTCATGGAGATTTGAATAAATTCATGATTTGTTTGCACATTGTCTGCCATGTAGTCTGTTTGAGCGCTCGTTGAAGTTCGTAAAAGCATACCCAAAGAATGATGTCGAGATATTTGAGAGAACCTTATCAACTGACCTATGAGTGACATATTTGTTGTTCTTTTAGAGAGAATACCCAAGGGAAAAGTGAACTATTAGCATGACCCTCATGGTAAGACTTAAGCTTGGGACCACCATAGAAGTTCCTACTGTGACCCCCTAAGATTGTTTGTTATGTTTGCAGTCCAAGGCATCTCCAACCTAGTGACCAAGTCTCCGCAGGTCTGCACCCAGGACCTGGAGAACTTGTGTTCCGGGCACTTCACCTCCCAGCCACTACAGGAAGCGGAAGAAAATGCTCAGGTACTATTTAGTGATCTCAAATGTCTGCAATAGTGTTAAATAATAATTTACCACTTGTTGAAGGCCTGTGCCAATAGTGATCAGTTGACTCAAATTTTCTTTGTTATATTTATTAACAAATATTTATTCTCTGTACCTTATTCTGAGTAGTTTTTATTTGTGTAAAGATAAGCAATTTACACTAAGTCCATTGTCTTAGTGTAGATGGCCTGAATGCATTATTGTTACAGGTGAGTGAGTACTCGAGTTCAGAGTAATTTTCAAATATTAAAAACTTCTCGGTGGTGGAGTCCAGTAGTTATAAAAAGTTCAGTTATGCCAACTGCCATATACAGTTTTGACTACTAAGACTGATATATATAAATTGTATACAGTTTTATCACTTTTTCAAAGGTTAAAACTGTCCAAGGGATGAGTGTTTGAAACGTTTTGTCACGGACATTGCCTAAATTATTGACTAAAATTTAGGAAAGTAGGAATGTAAACATAAATAAAAACCATACTGAATATAAGACATATTTCTTTATACAAATAATAAAACTAACTTAGAATATTGTGTTAACACACTGTCAGTATAAAATATAGTTTTTATATGGTAGGATATTAGTTATGGCTGTTAAGTCATTTTAAATATTTATGCATTCAGTGCCAAACCTCTTGTGATATCCTCTCTATAGCCTTCTATAAAAATCATTAAAGTTATCAACATTAGGATGATTATTAATAACTTTGGAGAACGTGGAGAATCATTTTAAATTCAATTTGTTAAGGTTTAAAATTTATTTTTAAGTAAAACTGTCTTTAGAGTTTGTAATAGAGGGTTACAATTTTAAACTGTAACTTACAATAGAGCCAACTATCAACGGTGATGGTGTTATTCTTCCATGGCCAACGGGTGTTTACAAAAACCCTCAGAGGTGATAAAAAGTGTCAAGTGGTTTATTGCTCTTTATTCAGGAGTGGAGATAAAAGGTGCTGAGATGAAGGGAAAAGTGTCTAAAAGTGAGAAAAAATTACTTTGAGCCCAAGCTGTCAGTCTGTCTATCTAGGAGTTTAATATTTGAGTTCACTTCCTTGTTAAAATTTTCTGGTTTTAATCAAATAAGTCACCATTTTTGTTTACAGATTTGGACTTGTAATATTTTTTTCTGTTCGCTATGGTTGCTAAACAGTATTTTGTTGTTTGTGTAGAACCCTTTTTTTGTAATAGTTAAATTATTACTACCATTTCACAAACTGATTAAATTATTAGAACGGTTGGTCTTTACTGCATAGTTATATAGAAGTTCTCAAACATTAAAAAAAGGAATTCAACAAAAATACAAAGGAATACATTTTAAATATCTGTACAGTCTTTTATCACAAGCCTTTTTAAACTCCAATAGCGATAAATTCTTTAACCAAATACCTTGGATTTGTTTAGGTCTTTTATAAATAACTCAAATAGCCCAATTTCTGTAATTATACTTTGTAATATTAGAAATGCATACTTAAATGAGTCTTGTTTTCCTACTATCGTTTTGATTTATTTTCATGAAAACGCTGTTATTAAATAAATTGGAAGATGAGGTCCTTTATTGAACTGCAAATGCTAATGATGATGCTTTAATCTGCTAAAAGTTTAATGCTAAAAAACTTTACAAATCATTAGTGAAAATTAATATTCTGTTACATATTTTAAACAATGTAACTGGAATTGAGAATTATTCCAAGGAATTGAGGTTATGGTTCAACCTCAAGTAAAAATAATAAATTTTGTTGGAAAAAAGGTCGATGACAATGCGATCAAGTTAAAAGTTTTTCGTCAGATAAAGTAAAGAAGCTGGATTGAGAGTACAAGCTATCTACTTTTATCTCACATTTTAAAATCGGCATAATGTCCTGGGGAAATTCAAGTAAAAATGTTGAAATATTCAGAGGAGAGTATTAAGAATATTAGACAAAAAATATGATGTATCATGGAAACTTTAAAAAATTCACTTTACTAATTAGCTAAACCACCAATTTATATGGTTTGAACCGGATTTTTATAAGGTACAAGTTTGAAATATTTAATCGATTAATCCAATAAACAGGTACCGTAGCCCTAAAGAGGGTGAATAAAAATATATACCATTGAAAAGGATTATCTTTTTGGTCCAACATTTTTTAATAAGATCCATCAGTAAATTAAAACTAAGACATTTAAAGGATTTACTCATAACGCTGTAACATTTCTTGTCCATTCAAAAATGTGTTTCTGAAATTACTTCAGATTAAAATTATGTCTGATTTTCTAAAAAGTCTAAACTAGATTTAATATTTATTTAAACCTTAAACTAATTTATGTATTTATCGTCTTACATTTAATCATGTATCATTGAAATTTCCTAAATTTCATTTGTCTCTGTACTGTAAAAACAAATAAAACAATGGTATATTTCTGTGATGTAAATTCACTAACGTATGACAAATAAATGTTGACTCTCGGGTCTTAGAAATTTGTTTGTTTCAGGATTTTGATCTGTTCCTTGCAGAAGACTCGCAGTTAACTAGAGATCAAGATCAGATCACGCCTGTAAAATCTTCGTCAACTACTGGGTGGGTGTTTTGTTCATTAAGATCTCAAAAAGGTGTTTAAACATATTTTATCATTCATATGATAAAGCAGTTGTTTAGTTTATTTTCACTGGCATTGAAACACTAATGAACTCTTGTTAGATATCCAATAAGTCTGTTTTTTATGTATTAGGTTACACAGATTATCAGATTATCTTACCATTGTTATCATACATCTGAGAGCAGATACATAATGTTCCTTACATAATGTTTGAAATATTTTATAAAGAGTTCTCTGCTTTGTAACATTATCCTATAGTAGACTCTCAGAAATCCAGATCGCCCTTATCCGGACTTGCGGTTATTCGGACCAATGATCTTGATTTTGTTTAAATTTTATGTTGCAAATAAAAACAAAAAAAACGGAACATCACGGTTAGTGCCTTCAGTTTTCACGCCATTATCTCATATTACACTAATGTCATGTAGCTTGTCACCAGGCGCATTGATCCCACCTCGGATAGTCCAAGTCTTCGCTTGTGTTTATTATTATTTACGTTTCCGGTGTGCTGCTCCGTTCAGGACTTCTCCGGTCGAAGACTCATCACTTTCTTCTGAAGCTCACTCTAGTATTAGCACACAAACGTAAATATTGTCATAATTGTTCACTATAAAGGCGGAATTTATAATTCATGCCAACCTCCGGAAAATCCGGACCAGCCGTCTGCCACAATTGTCCGAATTTCTAAGAGTACTTTAAAATAATCGGGTGATTTAGTTTACGTAGATTGCGAAACAACCACTTGATGGATTTCGATGATCTTTTTTTGATAAGAAGGTAATTTTGCATAGAAAGTCATAAAGGAGCCAGAATTTCTATTTAGGCCTCAGGGCTGTGCCCCAGGGGACTTATAAGTTCCCTTGTAATTCATATGGAGGAGAGTTTTATTTGGTTTATTTATCTTGTGTTTTTTTCTTAATAAAATTCATTAAAATAAAGAGTTGTAATAAAATTTATATCTAACTACAAACTGTCATTAATTTGTTACAATATTTCTACTCTGATATTTACTATGCATTTTTTATCACAAAATTTAGTGGGGAGCAGATCGTAAATATTAAAATAGTCACTAATACTTATCAATGTCTGCTCATTTGTTAATGTAGTTAGTATAGTTTATGTGTAATTTGACTCATATTTGAGAATCAACAAAATTCATTTTCAAAACTTATAAATGTTTGTTAATTTATTTGTTTGTTGTCAGGAAGGCAAATAATTGCTCTGCAAATAAACAAATGGAAGCCCCTCTAGTGGACGATGAAGATGAGCCTGCTGCTAAAGTTCCTACTAAAAAAGCCAAGAAACTAAATTTTTCTGGTATGTTATTGTAATGCTATAAATATGATTTGGTATAGTTACAAGGAAAGGTTTTATTATTTTGTTATTTTGGACAGAAAATTTTACTACTGACGGTGAGAGGAAAGAAGATCCCTAGATTCTAGTCTACATAAAAACTGCAGGCCAGATTCCAGGGGTCTTCTTTTCTCTCGTCAACAGTAAAGTAATATATACAATTTTGAAGTATTATCAGGTATGTCAGTTTACTTAAGTAAGTGAGTGTCCCATTGATTTGCGCCTCAATATCCAATAATTTTTGGATCTGGATCAAATGTATACAGATTGAAACAAACTATTAACACGTTCAGTGCGGCGCGCCGGATTTCCCGCGGTTGCCTAAAAAGGAAACAAATGCAATTATCCTGAATATACACGATTAACGCAGTGAATGCGTTAATGAGAGTATTACAATGTTTAGTGCAGTCTCCCATTACTTCAATAACTACAATAGAACCCTGCTAATTCGTCACGAACGGGACCAAGATCATGCTCAGAACACAAAAAGGTCGGATTATCAGATGAATTCATTTATTTACATGAAATCAAGCTAAAACTGTAGTTTAAACTGAACATTTTTAAATGTATGTACAGTTTTACACATTTAATATCACTGTAAATCATAAATATTGTATAAACTGTCACCGGTCTACAGATTTACATTGTGAATGATGCGTCATTGACAGATCTGAACAGAGCAGCTAACTGGATGAGTAAATAATAACAAACACCGATAACAACACAGTCGGACTAAGCGAGGAGACAGACCATCCGAGGTCGGGTTAGTGGAGTTCTTAGTGCCGTTCTTTAGTCAATCATTAGGTATCAGTTTCTTAGGTCGGTTTAGTGTCGTTTTTACTTAAAACGTCTAACATCTAACATGAACTTAAACTTTAATTTACCAGTCTCTTATTAAAAAAATAGGGTATCCAGGTAAACCACACTCAACTTAACAGTTATAACCACCAGATTGAATTTAGATAAAATTTTAGTTATTCAAAAATCGGCAATTAGGATTATATTAAATATCAATATTATAGAGTCATGTATAAATCACTTTTCTGACCTTGGAATTTTGACAGTGTATGGACTGTACATTTATAAAACCATTCTTCATGTAAAAAATAATGTTGATAAATTATACAAACAAAGCCAAGTCCACTGCTATAACACCAGAAGAAACAAAGATTTTGTAATTCAATCACACAAAAAAGATTTTTTTAAGAAAAAACCTCCTTATGCTGGGGTTAAATTTTTCAACAACTTGCCAGACCATATTAAGAATGAAAATGTATACAGAAGGTTCAGACGTTTACTGAAAGAGAAAGAACATCTTGTAATGAAGCCGTTATATCATTTTGATGAGTTTTTCATTAAGGATAAGCCTAGTTTTTAAGTTACTTTGATTTGTATGTACTTCGTACATGTTGACACCATTCTTTTGTATTTTTTGCAAATGTGAATAAAGTTTTATTTGATTGATTGATTGATTTGATGCCCTAAAATTATAGCATTAAAGTGTTGTGTTGATCAAGTTGCCTCCATAAGTTATTGCTTGACTTGTGTAGATTTGTTGCAGTGAAAACCCTTTTCTTTTATTAACACTTTGACTGTGTATGGGCCGCCGGCACCCCATCGGGGTCCTGCGGCTCACGCATGTGGGACACCAGCTTCCCAGCAAGTCCGCTTGGCAACAATGACTCAGTGTGAGCTCAGGCTGGGCCGGAGGAGGACAATATTTTGTGCGTGTGTCGCTCAGAATGCGAGCTTTATTTTATAGGTTATAGGTATAGGTTGGTAGTACATTTCCCCCAATATCCCGGCTGTCACGTTTCCCTGCATTCGTTTTCGTCCCACTTCGTCCCTCTAGATGGCGACCCTGGTTGACTACTGCTATCGGGATTGTGCTGCGACCTGTTGGCGCTTTGTAGAACTACGTCCAGTTGTGTTGTAACGCAGTAGCACTGTACAGTGTTTTTGTCATTTGTTAGCTGGGAATTGAAGATGTGACCGCACCTATGGGAACAGTTGCCGCGTGGCCCCATGTCCTACGCGCAGTCAAAGTGTTAAACTTTTCAATTAATTAATGACTTTAAAACTGCACTGTTTCCCCTCTCGACTGAAACTTTGGGTACCAAAACCAAGGGTTTTGATAATGGAAGAAGATAGTTTAAGTTTTGTATCTTAAGAACATCATACACTTACTTCGAATGGAAAGAATTTACATTTAAAAATCGAATAGTTGTGAAACCTAGGATGGTTAACAATATTTCTACTGTTTAACAGGCTGGGGTTGTTAAACCGACCAGTGGTTAAAGAAAAGTCTATGGCATTAAGAAACTCCAAATAAACAAAAGATTGAAAAGTCACCTTCATATTTTTTTGCATAACTTTGTGAAATCGTTATTATAGCCTTTGTCATCTACAATTGTTTCAATGTTTCAGGAATTGTTTTAAGTGCTTATTAGTAGTTAGTTCGTTTTCACTAATACTGATGAACATTGAAATCGAGTTCAAGTTCTTTGTTGAGCAAGGTGACATATATTACAATGCATGCTCCAAGTCTTTGGTTACAAATGTGTCCTTTCAACAAATAACAATTTTACTGCAAACAGATGATGAAGACGAGGGCGATGAGAGTCAAGAGGCTGAAGTAGAAGCAGACATTGGGAGCGAGGAGGAAGGCAGTGACGGAGAAGCTATCGGTAACGGTGACGTGGAGTATGATTCTGAGGAGAACGAGGTGGAGGTGGCGCGGGTGGCAGCGGCCGGGGAGTTCTTGGATGCGGAGGCGGAACTCTCGGAAGAGGAGTGGAGCAGCGAGGACGAGGACGAGCGCGGACTGGACGCTCTGGAGATGGAGGAGGCGGACCGGGAGAAGATAGACCAGCGCAGGCTTAAGCGGCAACTCGACCAGATACACATGTGAGTCCAACAAGTGTTAAAAATAGAAAACGGCAATGAAAAAAGTGGGTTTTAGTAATTAACTGATTCATAATAAACCAGTGGTTGACAAACGGTAGGGGTGTGCGAGTACTCGAAACTTAGAGTTTTCGGCTGAATATTTTAATACTCGAACTTGACTTGAAGTTTTGAAAAATACTCGAAAGTTCGAGCGAGTATTTCCCGCCGATTTCCAGATGATCGCTATCGATTGTGACCGTCCTAAACGTTAGTAACGGCCGCAAAAAGCAATCGCATCACGTAAAATCGGCCGAAAATGGCGATCGCTAACGATTGCAACCGGCCAAAACGCGTAGTAACGGCCGCAAAAGGCGATCGTATCACGTAAAATCGGCCGCAAATGACAATTGCTAACGATTGCGACCGGCCAAAACGCGTAGTAATGGCCGCAAAAGGCGATCACATCACGTAAAATCGGCCGCAAATGACAATCAGACCCCGTAATTTCGGCCGTAACTAACGATTTCGTCATCTAATATTGATTATAAGCGATGTCTGGACCAGGTGATATTGGCCAAATTACAACCGGACCGTGTTTTATGGGCCGGAAACGTATGACAAACCGCGTTTTGTTTGTCAATACGTAATCCAGTTTAATTCTACTGGCCAAAACTTTGTATTGCTACTCATGTATTAGAAATCATGTTTAGATTATTAAATCTAGGATGGTATTCAAATCCCATTACACTATTTTAAACTACCATCTGATGGGAAATACTCGAAACTCGAAAATAATTGGCTCTACTCGACTCGATTAAAAAAATAGTATTTTAATACCTAATCAACGGATGACTTGATTGATAAACTCCGTTCGATCAGTGTTAGAACTTTGAAGACCATACAAGTTTATGGTTGTTGACACTTATAAAGAAGCTTATTATTGATAATGAAATTTAATGATTGCCACAACACTGGAAAGTCAGGGAAACGGGTTCAGAGTCATAGAAAGTCTGGTAATCATTTAATAACAGGTAAACAAAATCAGTAAGAGAAATTTTTATAAAATCATGAAAAGTTGGAGAAAAGATTCGTAAATTAATTATAGTGTGCCATTTTTACATAAGTTAGTAACTTGCAACATTTACTTTACATCTTATTGTGCCTCAATTAGTCATTATAGATTCTATGCCAAGGTCAACTGAAAAATAATTTTATAAGATCATTCTGATATATGGCAAAGTACTGGGCCTGTTAATTATTGTTTTAAGTTTTACTTCATTGAAGAAAAATTGGATACACTGCTAAGTCTCCAGGAATAAATAATATAATAATATGATATGAGCACAGCATGTAAAAAATATATCACACGTAAAGAAATTGTATGTTTTGTCCCCATTAAAAAAATAGACATAGAATAGGAGATCGTCTCCTTATTACACTTCCTAATTTTCATCTCAAGGCGAAATATTAAATTATTTTACTATACACATTTCTTATTATTATTTATTTTTCATCTCAATGGGATAGAATATGAAAATTTAAACGTACCCATATATTTTTCCATTTTGTTTGTGTTAGCCCCTCGTTCCATATTCTTTAAATTAAATATGCCAAGTGCTGTTCTTTTTTCAAGATTAATTAAAGATGTTAGTTAACAAAACAAACAAAATTGAGACTGCCCCCACACTAAAATTTGCCAGGCACGTTTAGACTAAGCAATCTCACCACCAGAGATTTTGCATCCAAGTTGCACTAGATCTTCTCCAGTATTGTCCTCAATAAAAGCGGTAAAACATCCGCATCGGCTTTTGCGGTATTTAGTTAGGGGTCTGCGGTGCACCGAAAAAACGGTACCGGTACGGTACACAACTAATTACCGTCATCGGTTCGGTACAGAACATAACCCCGGTACAGATTCGGTATGGTACAGTTTACTGCTTCAAACAATAAACAGAGATAAGCTAAACAATGGTTAACAAAATAAGGTGGTTTAAATAAGACCGACTCCTATTTATAACTAGTCATTTCCATTAAGGAAAACAAGCCCCAAAACTCATAGGAAAAGAGACGTTGACAGGTGTTATTTATAGCTGAAAGAGAATGGAGATAAGAAAGGTTGGCAAGGGGAATGGGGAGGGCCTGGGTAGGGTCGGCAAAAAATATGTCCTTGAAGACAAGAAAGGTTTAGACTAGGAAAGCGTGAGGGGGGAGGGATCCGGTAATTAGCTATAAATCAGTTGTTTGTCAACATCATTCCTAGAGTGAGAAAAGGAATACTATCTTTTAAATCACGTTCTTTCTCCATTATTATTTCAAATTAAACTGCTTTTATTTATGTATTATTATTATTGTTATTGAAGTATACTAGTGACATTTTTAAATTATATAAAAAAAGTTTCAAAAATGGTTGAAAACTAATTAAAAAATAGCCACTAACTTGATAAATTTTAAATGGTAGCATAAATTTGTTATTGTTTTATTGTGCTGTGAAATTTTTACATACATAGATCTGTTATATTTTAGATTATCTTGTGTGGTTTTGGAAAATTCAACTAAAAATTATTATTAACAATAACCTAAATTTATTTTTTTATGAGAATAGCTAATTATTTTAAATGTGATATAGCCAGATTAACATTATATCACTGTTCTACTTTTATTACTTTCTTTATTTATTTTCCAGTTTTACATGGTAGGCCTTCTTATGTTTAAATAAATGTACTGTAATATTTGTTATGGACTTCAATTTTGAATTTAGTAGTGTAATTAAGTAATTTTAGAGTTATTTTGATTTGAATCTTCAGTAGTTAAAGGTCCAATTTTCTAATTTATAATTCCTTTTAGTTTTACATCATACATAGTTTTATTTAAGTTATCTGATTTTACTTTGTATTAATGATACAATAATCTCCCAATGCAACAAGAATAGTATTTATAAAACTTTGATTTTTGTTGTTTGTATGATTTAAACCAATAGTTTTTATTTATATTGAAAGCAATATAATTAATCAGTTAAGCAACTTATGCAATTGATTGATTTTCAAGTAATTTTTGAATTTATTTCTCATGATTATTTCAAGAACTTGTATTAATAACTAATAATAACAATGTTAAAATGTAATACTCCAAAGATGCAGGTTTTAAAAATCGTTTGATCTATAGTATAGTTATTTATTTTTTTAATCAAATTAATAATAAAAATTTTATATGACCTTAATTATTACTCAATTTGTTTATGATACATTAAAATTAATAACTAAATTAGTACATATTACGGTACATTGTACCGTACCGAATTTGTACCGAGAACCGAGGTACAAAATCTTTTACCGTACCGAACCGTAACGATCTGAAATTGTTGGTACCGCAGACCCCTATATTTAGTAGACAAAAATATAAATACCCCCGTCGCAGCAAACCTGCGTACTCAGCGAATTTCCAATGCAAAATATATGTCTTAATACCATATAAAGCCGCATACCAAGTTTCATAAAAATATATTCATATATAAGCGATATATACAATTTTAATTATTCTCCATAAGAATAGCATTGGTGATGAGTGCATAGGTTTGCTGAAACAAGGAACACAAACAATTGGTTTTTATGCAAATATAGATATAATTTAATAGGTGAAGCCACATACCAAGTTTAATCAATATTCAATCATAAGTAAGCACTATATAACATTTTAATTATTCTCCATAAGAATAACATGGGAGATGAGTAAGCAGGTTTGCTGCAACAAGAAACTAAAAAAATGGGTTTTCATGCAAATATCAATATAACTCAACAAGGTGAAGCCACATACCAAGTTTTATTAATTTATGTTCATAATTAAGGGAGTCATTACATTTTACTTATTCTCCATAAGAATAACATGGGGGCTGAGTACGCAGGTTCGCTGCTACGGGGACAATCAACAAAAAATCAATTTTTGTGCAAATATCAATATACCAGTACTACATGACCCCACGTGCCAAGTTTCATCAATATACATTCATTAATAATGGAGATATCAAATTTTATTTATTCTCCATAAGGATAACATTGGACAACGTACTGTGTTTAGCACTTTGAATATCTCTGCAACGGTTGGACGTAGAATCACAATTTAAACACCAAAATGATTGTTTTGTGGAGCTGAATTGATTGGTAAAAGCAAATGTGAAGTTTACATTAAAATTAACTTAGGAAAAACCAAAAACCTTTTTCCCATAAGATTAACATAGGAGATTTTATGAGCAGGTTTTTTTGGATTTTCTCCGCAACCACTTAACCTAGCTTAATAATTCAAAATACCATATTATTTGTTTTTTAAGCTCTATAGCATGGTCTAAACCAAAATTAAGTGTTTCAAAAATTTTAGGGTAAAAAATGTAAAAAACTGATTTTTGGAAAATTTAAAACCCCCATAAACCCCCCTTCCCATGGCCCGATTTTTCTGGTTTTCGAACTTAGTCATAAATGTCACTTTACACATTTGAGCCAAATTTCATCGAAATCGGACGTTTTTTACTCAAGTTATCGCATTCACGGACACACAGAGAGAGAGAGATAGATAGATATATACATATATATAAATTTGAACGAATAGTGTTTTAGTCATCTGGGAACCTAAAAAAAATTTGTCATGGTCTCGGGCTTAAATCTTACCATGAGACCTACGGTAATAGCTTCTTCCCTATAGGGGAAATTCGCTAAAAGCAGCATTTTTAAATTTTAGAAAGTGACATTGCTGTTTTCATATGCAACTTTGATGTATCAGTTTGCTCTGTTACTTGTATAGTTAATTCGTTAAATTCTTTATGTAGATATACTTCAACATAGGTTACATGTAAAGTTGTCTAGATTAAACACACCTTTAAGTTTAACAGTAAATCAGTAATTCTCCTCGTGTAACAGTAGTTTTTTACTTGTACTAATCTATCCACTGCGTCGCATCGCAGAAAGGAGATGCAGAGGGAGGACAAGAAGCAGGTGAAGCTGCTGCAGGAGATGCTGCTGGAGGACGGAGAGCTGCACTCGGAGAGCAAGCGGCAGCGGCTGTTCCGCTGGTCCAACAACGCGGGTCAGTCTCATTGCTGGGCCTACACTACCGTTTGGCCACGTTTACACATCGGCTAATCCCAGTGGGATACTATGTGGTTCCTGCTAGTGTAGTGAGTCGGAGACAGACTCCAGAACCATGGCAGCGACCCTGTCGTGGGTTTGAATCTAGTCTTGCCATGTAAATTTTATCAGTACAACTCGTACTGTTACAGCTCACCCCTTGCTGGATATGTTCCACCCAAAGTTGTATAGTCTATGTGGGCAGGCATAGTAGGGCAAAAAGACACTGCCAACCTCTAACAAGATTTTTTAAAGTACTAAAATTGGGTACAACAAATGGATGTTGTCACAATGGAAGGCAGCTCTTTTGCTGTCTTGGAGTGAACAACTTTTGTTCCCTCCCAGGGGATGTTGGGCTGGACGACAGGATGGGCAGGGGTGTGCTGACAGCCATTAAGGGTAGGCCAACAGCCCTCGTTCTGTTGGCTGAGATGCATTTCCTTCCTATCCAGTCACACTTATTCTACCTACCTTAGCCATCGTCACCGCCCTTCCACTTTCTCTGTCATTAATCTCAGCAACGGAGTGTTTTAGCCCTCTAGGGTGATAGAGAAAGCTTTCCCCCCTTTTGGTAGCCAGCACAAAATGTCTAAAAATAGGCAGAAGTGACTTCACAGGATCTTTTGTGGTGTGGGATAACCCAGGCTCCCTCATTCTCTTACAACACATTGCTAGTATCATGTCAAATAGATTCACTATCCCACCTATGTACCACTGGAATTCCGCTTGAGATTATCATTCCAAATATGAACTGCTCAAGCCATTCCAGTAGCCCAACATCCCACCTGTGCACCAATGTATTCAGTTTAGTTAAGCTTGTAACATAATAACAATCTCTTTTAAGCCTTAATATTTTATTGTATCAGTCTGTGAGAATATGAATTTGTGGGATACTTGGTCTGAAGATTCGATAATCAGTGTATTTACTGAATTGAGTTAGCAATTTAACATGCCTATTAGCCAAAGAGATTGATTAAACTCACTGCTTGCGGTCAATTCAGTATGTTCTTTTTTGTGGTTTTTCGTTTAGTTGCTTGACCAGCTCATATATATGCCAACCAGTAACAAAAATGTTAAGTTCTATGTGTTTTACTTTTTAAAAAGCAGGTGAAAACTTTTTAAAAGAAATATTGAAGAAAAAATAGGCATTTGAAAATATACAGTAGACCTCACTAATTCGAACCTCGATAGTTCAAAAACCTTTATAGTTAGTAACTTTTGTCTAGTCCTTTCAGAAAACCTCTAATATTTCAAAAATATACTGATAATTCAAGGACTTTTAATGCTTAATGTAGCCTCTAGAATTGTAATTTTGTTGCTGTAATTTGAAACGTTACCTCTAAAATTCAAAGTCAACCTCTACAGTACAAACTGTAGTACCGTAATCCTCTTAAATTCAGATTAAGCGCAAAAAAACAAGCCTGTTGAAACATTAACTATTGTGTATTCTCAGTTTCCTCCAGATATGAATTCATTGGAGTTTGTTTTCTTTGTCTCTATAATTTGAATTTCCTTCACATTAACCTCTATAAATCAAAATCTCGATATTTCAAACTTCTTTTAGTTCAATATAAATTGGGTGTCCCCTGAATTTAAAATAATTGAGGTTCTATTGTACTAGTTATTTCAGTGAGTAGAATTTTACTATCCCATAAAAAATTTGAATGGATTTTTTTTCGTATTCCATAAAAAGAATTTCAAAAACTAAATTTTTTGGAATTAGTTTTTCTTAATCATTATTTGTGATATTAAAACTCTGCATACTAAAATTGGCTGATTTTTTTATGCTTAAGATGAATTATGAATCAATGATTTATGATAATCCGTTGAAGAACAGTGAATTATATGTCAATATTGATCTTGTGGGAAAAATAGGAAACCATTTGTGATTTGAGGTCTCTCTTAATACATTTAAAGAATGCATTCTTTTAATTTACCCTATTACGTTTTTAGCTTTTGGCGAAGGAGACAATAAAGCTGTGCTCGATTCTGATGAAGAGAAAGCAGATGAAGATGAGGATGAAGAAAACTGGAGAAAGTCACGGCACGAGAGAGAGCTGTTTCTACAAGAACACAATGTATGACTTTGTTTCCAAAGTAGCTTACCATCAAAGAATTTTACACAACTGAATTGAATCTGATGCCATAATATCTTAAATCTAAAGATATATGTATTGTTAGGCATAATTTGTTGATATTTAAATGTAAGCAGGGTTCGCTTGATCACAAGGCGAGTTTTCTTACCATTAAAAATGTCTTATAGTTTCAACCAATAGATAAGTCCAGACAAATTTAAATTTATTAACATTAAATCATTAAAAGTAGTCTAATTTAAAAGCCACTGTTTGCGTGTCATGAAACAGTTTGTGGATGGTTGGATGTGTCGTTGCAGAAGAAGGTGGAGAGGCTGGAAACCCTGGAGCTGGAGGAGTCAGACAGCCAGCTGCTGAGACTGGGACAGAAGGCTCTCAGGCGCCTCAGCAGCAACAGTCAGGAGCCGAGGCTGACGCCCCCCACTCTCTCCAACCCTCTCGCCTCCCCGGACGCCAAGAAACCCTTCATTCTCCCAGTAAGCATCCGGCCTTGGGCAAATATTTTAATCCTTTATTTAATTAACATTTTACTGAATCGAGTTCAGTTACTTAATTTAATTGAATATTTACCTACATTTACATTCTAATAGTTCAATTGCATAATTAAATTGAATATTTACATTCTAATAGTTTATTCTATGACTGGGTGGGTAGCCTAGTGGTTAAGAGTTCTCACCTCACGATCTGAAGTCCACCTGATTGAACCTGAGCAAAATCTTGTGAAAGTTCAAAACTGGATCTAGCTGCCATTAGGCTATTAACTAATGATCCTGGTTGAAGAATCAGTCGGTCTTAGTTACACAAGGCTATACAATGCTTCTCACTCATTCTACTTTCATAATTCATTCATATTTGCCTTAAAATAAACATAAGTTAGCATCAGTGTCTTACATACATATTTGTATAACATTGCTAGGACATTGTAGCTCTCTGTCACTATACAGTCAACTCCCGATTATCCGGGGTATTGACCGGTTGGAGGGTCACGGATAACCCAAAACCACGGTTAAAACAAAGACATTCAATAAAATGAATATACCACAACATGATGTTTTAATGTAATTTAAGAAATATTTATGTAAATCAAATACTTTTGAAAACTTGAAAATGTGATGAAATCTACAACAAATAAAAATAATAATAATTAATACTGGAGATGACTGATAGGTTAAGTTCCCTACACACGTTTGAAATACTCTTTGAGAGTTTTTTGTCTCTTTGAAGATTATTTTTTGTAATAATAGAACACAGTTTGCGTAGCACAAGTTTGTCACACAGCAGGCTATCACTCTGACCCTCCAAATAGTCTATTAGGCACTCAATATTGCGAAGAGCTGCGCCGTGCATCATTCCACTGTTTGTCTGCCCCTCCCCCTCCCCCTCTCCTTCGTCTTGTCCACCTGCTTCATTAGCACTCGCTACGTCCTCCCCCTGAGCGTGCCGCACTATCTCCTCATCAGTCATTGTTTCAAATGACGGGAGGCTGTTATCGCATTGAAACCACTCTATAACATTTTGCTGAGTAACAGCTTCCCCGTCTTCAACTTTGTTTGCAATCAACGCAAGTTGAGCAGCTTCAATAATGGGATCCTCAAATCCCACAAAATCTTCATCCTCGGAGATATCGGGGAAGATTTTTTTCCAGGACTTTGTCAGGATCGAACTTCTTACTCTATCCCACGCGGACGAACACTCATAGATAGCATCTAAAATGCTGAAGTTCTTAAAAAAGGTTTTGAGGTCGTTTGCCTCCTCGATGAACGTTTGCAAAACGCTCGATCGATAATTCCGCTTTACACAGGCCAGTACGCCTTGATCCATGGGCTGGATAAGAGCAGTGACGTTTGGAGACAAATACCTCACAAAAATGTTGCCATCATCCGACTTTAAACACATCTCATTTGGGTGAGAAGGTGCTTTGTCTAAGACTAAGGCAGCCTTTTGTGGCAGACCATTTGATTTGAGAAATCCCTTCACTTGGGGAACAAAATATCGGTCGAACCATTGTTTAAAAATTGTCTGTTTCATCCAACCCTTTTTGGAATTAAAATAGTGAACGGGTAAGTTGGTGGCCACAGTCCCTTTAAAAGATCGTGGATTTTTAGCCTTTCCAATTACCACCATTTTCAACTTGTGGGTGCCTGTGGCATTGGCGCAACACATGGCGGTAAATCTTTCTTAGCTTACTTTATGCCCCTTAGCATTTTTCTCGCTTTTGAACGCAAGGGTTTTTGTTGGCAAACACTTCCAGTATATGCCTGACTCGTCTACATTGTAGATTTGTTCAGGCAGGAGGTTCTCTTTTATCACAAACTCGTTAAACTCGTTATAAAATTGTTCCGCTGCAGTTTTATCTCCACTAAGACTTTTACCCTGGATTTGAAGCTCCCTAATACCATAAGTTGTTTAAACCGTGTCAACCATCCAGACGATGTGTCAAATTTGCCCTCTAGGCCTAATGACTCAAAGAAAAATGTTGCCATTTCTGCAAAAATAATTCCATTAATGGGGTTTCCTTGAGCACGGGGTTTCCTTGAGCACGTTGCTGGCTTAACCATTGCACCATTGCTTTATCAAGTTCGTCAAGGTTGATTTTTTTCATTGTCTTTCTTTTCTTCAAACCAGATGAAAAGTCAGACGCACAAGCAAAACTAAGGAGTTTGTTTTTTTTCTTTTTTAAGTCGCGCACTGTTTGTTCACCAATACCGTAATCGTGTTTTCACCAAATGCCCTTTTCGAGTTTTTCTATAATTTCCATTTCTGTTGGATACTGAGTACAACTCGTTTTCGTTTTATATCCGACATTTTTACTCTAGATTATTTAAAAAATAGTTCAAAGAATAAATCAATTTAAATTAAGTAATAAACTCATTTACATTTTCGAACACAAATACATTACACGGGGTCACAGAACTACACCGAATGCTAAAGAATTCAGCACTGAGAGTAAAAACGTGTGAGGGTAAACATCGGGGAAATGGTGATTGTTTCGATTTGTTTCTATTTTTAGACGTCAACTTCCGCCTGTCTGTCTGTCTGTCCGCCCGTCTGTCTATCCGTCCACAGATGAAGGTGTTTGGAGCAGTACCAAGGTCATCGCACCCTAGCACGCGACCACAGCTCATTAGCGAGATGACAGACTCTCAGATTACGTTGTACAGTACAGTACTGTATTTACTAAATTGTTTGTATTGTACTATTTATTCTAATAAATAAAGTGAATTTTACGATTCAGGAGATATTATTTTAACCAAACAAATTGCTCTTTTTACGTTTAGGGGATAAATAAAAATAATAAAAATAAACCTTTCATGACCCCGGTTAAACCGCAACCCGATTAACCCGCTCCCGGATAATCGGGAGTTGACTGTACATCTAACTTTTGTCGTACCGTGCAAAAGTGGAAATTATTCTAATTGCCCTGGAGAGAAGTAGCTCATAGTCCAATCTTCAGGATCCTGTTTATTGAATGTTCTTTATTGGTAAAAGAATTTATTTTATTCCAGTTTGTTTTAATAGTTCTTTTTCTCTTTAGTGAGTTGTTAACACGTATGCTGCGGTGCGGTTGATTTCGACCGGCCCCGGCTGCACTGGACGCTGCGCGGTCGAAAGCGGCTTCCAATTCTCTTAAAACTAAACCACAAAACCAGTCAGTGTGAGCCCAGAACTGGCTAGAGGCAGGTGATTTGTTGCCCGCTTGTAGCTCAGAATGCGAGCTTTATTTTGGTGTAGGTTGGTAGTAAATTTCCCCCATTATCCTGGCCGTCACGTGACTTCCCCGCATTCGTTTTTGTCCCCCTTAGTCCTTCTAGATGGCAACCGTGGTCGACTACTGTTATCTGGATTCTGCTACCTGTTGGCGTTTTGTAGAACTATATCCAGTTGTGTTGTAACACAGTATAGCGCCGTACAGTGTTTTGTCATTCGTTAGCGGTGAATTCAGAAATTGACCGCGCCTATCGGAACAGTTGCCGCATGGTGGGTACAAGCCCCTGGGCGTACCTTTAGTGAATGTGTGAATCAAAAACTTTAAAATAAGTTAACTTGTGTAAGTAATTGTATGGTTCTCGTTTAAGATAAAACGTTCTCTTCTTAATTCTTGTCACCTGCTTACAGAAAAGAGGTTCATTCCTCAGTCGAGGCCAGCAAACTTTGTCTCGCTTGGCCCAGATGGTATCTTCTTCCTCAGATGGACCGATCCAACAATCCAAGAACCCAAGGAATTTTGTCTTTACCCTGATAAGTCCGTCAAAGGGTGAACAAGAGGAGGCCAAACCAACATTGGTATGTTTCAGATATAAAATTTATGGTAGTTATATAGCATCAAATGTAGGGATGAGTCAATTCCAATTTTGTTCAATTCCAATTCCGGTTCTGATTTTTACAAATTGATTCTCGATTCCGATTCCATCGATTCCTAATAAAGGTGAAATAGCAAAGTAATGTTTTAAAAATGATTAAAGACAATAAGTTATTCAGTAATTGATTTTTATTTAATAAATTGAGATTATTAAATTTATTATTATGTGATTTATTTAATCAGTTGGTGATTATTTTTCATCAATAAAATAAACTTACAAAAATAAATAATTTAAAATTACTAAATTGAATTCCATGTTTTTTTCATATAATTGTTATTAGGGATGGGTCGGTTGCATTTTTTATCGGTTCGGTTTCAGTTCGGTTTTTTACAAAAGACTGTTGTCGGTTTCGGTTATTTTTCAAAGAACTTATCTAATAACTGTCTCGTCCATACTTTAAATTTAAGTTTCTACCTAGATTCTAAAATTCTGCCTGAAAAAAACTTTATTGATTATATACTGGTACCTATAAATCCCTATTTCATACTTTGTTTCACTGGTTTACATAAATACTGTTGCAGAGACACTATGCAGGAGAGTTGGTTAAAAATTCACAAGTAATCAAAGACAAATCAAATGAATTTAAATTAAATATCATGGGCCATTAGAAAATTAATTAATCACCTAGGCTTAAAACCTTGTTTAGCCAAATAATAACAAGTTAGCCTAGGGCAATAACGTAGTCTCAATAATCTTTAACTTAAACTTTGTTAAGGTTTAAGTTAGGGATGAGTCAATTCTAATTTTTTTTTATTCTGATTCCAGTTCCAATTCTTACAGATCGATTCTTGATTCCGATTCCATAATTTCCTAATAACAGATGAAATAGCAAAGTAATAAATTATTTAAAGACAATACGTTAGTCAGTAATTAATTTTTATTTAATAAATTAGAGACAATCGGTTGGTGATTATTTTTCATTAATAAAATAAAATAAACTTAGAAAAGTAAATAATAACAAAAAAATAAGTTGAATTGCATATTTATTTTTCATAAAGTTGTTATGTTTTAAGTTACATAAACCTCCCATGATATTTTTTGAAATTGGTTTGTTGTGTTAGAAAACAATCACTTTGGATGTTTACCATTCTTGACCTATAAAAATTAATTTGCAATGTTAAATTTAGGATTTTAAATTTTGTACACAAATTAGAATACAAATTTGTTTAAAAAAATAATTTTTGAATGATTGTAGATCAACGTTTTTAAATTTACTGTAATTTTAAATTCCTACTTTAAATAAATAATAAATACATTTTAAGATGTCTAGCAGTCGAAAAAGTTGGGAAAGTAGAGAATTTGAATAGAAAAAAATAAAATGTCGGGAAAGAAGGAAATCAACATAGAAAATTTTGAATAGTCAGGAAAATAATAAAAACGATAAACAGTGATTCTATTATCCATATATCTTGAACAGAAAGCCACACAACTTTGATTGACATTATATTTTATTTGTGGTAGTCAGACGACAAAAATGAGCCGTCATTTGTCTTTGTATGACAATCAGTTTCGGTTTTAGCATTTTGGACTTGCAACTATTATCTCTTGAATAAATTACTGGGACCCTCGGCCAGAAACCGAACAATAGACCAGCTATTAAGAATGGGACAACAAATTTTGGGTCTCGGGCCACTCGCTTTGTTTACTTATCTGTTTTCCTCAAGCTTTGTTTGCTTATCTGTTTTCCTCATTCTCGTACATCCTCAACCCTAGAAGTGCTGACCATTTTTTCCAAAAATGCTAAGGGGTTTTTAAGGTTTTCGCGGCACCTTTAGATAAGTGAAATTTTCAGTCAAGATTTTACCACTAACTATAACATATTATACATCATTTTATTCAGCATAAATCAAGGAACATTATAATAACAATAAGTAAGAACTTACCACATTCTGCTACATTAGGAGTCTCCATATATAAAAAGATTACGTAGAAAAAAATAAATTATTTTCTTAGTTAGGTAACATGTATAACATTTTCATAATAAAGATAAAAACTCTTGGTGCTAATCAAAAGAAGCACAATTTTACACTGAACACAAAAACATATAACACTTTGAGTTTCCATCCAAGGAAAAATATATTATAGTCAAAAAAGTTATTATGCGCACAGGCCGAAAATCTTGCACATTGGGATTTTGTATGTAGGCCCTAGGCCTTGTATACATATTTTTCACTTCTTATTCAAAACTATGTATTTTATTTTATTCTACTATTCAATGAGCAGTTGTAAATAATAATTAGTTCTTTTACTTACAGATAAACATAAACAAATTAAAAATATGTACAATATTTGTGTGACTTTATCTTAGAACCGCACCACAAACTAATCTGAATCACTGTCCAACACTACTCTGTCCTCAGTTGAACTCCTCCTCCCTTTTTTTGTTGGTCTCCAGAAATGAGAAAGCTTATGAAAGCAGGCTGGATGAATTCCGGCATTGCAACCTGGGCAAAAAAAATGACTTCTGGATTTTTTCCCCGAGTCTGAACATACAATACACATGCGGAGTTTTGTACCATCGAGGCGAGTGAGAACGTGACCCAAGTCTCCACCAGGACCAGCCATGGGGTTATTATCATGAATAGGAGTTCCACTTTCTTCTACCAAAGATTCAATAATACTAACAATGAAATCATGTCGGCTTAGGGGCTTGTTGGTGTTTTTGGAATACAAAATCCAAGCGTCGTAAAGTGCCATGTCAGTAACATTATCAAATATCTTTTTCCAGTACTTCTTTGTTTGTCTTGTACAAGATACATGATATATAGATTTGTCTTTTGAGTCTACACCACCCATGTTCAAGTTATATTTATGTATAAGGGTTGGTTTGTGGGTTTGTATACCACTTCGACTCCTGATGATTTCATCTTTGGCATAACAGCCCGTTGTTATCAAGTAAACTGGTTTCCTTTTCTGTTTCTGTTTATAACCAACAAGTAAGATGTCTTTTTTCTATAGTATATACTTTGTAAAGGTTGTAGATCAGTTTCTAACACTTTCTTGGACAAATCCTTTGACTTTTTATTTACAGTGCCAGTCAGGTAAGTTTTGTTCTCTAATAACTCTTGCGCTACCGGTAACTTAGTATAATAATTATCCATAAAAAGATGGTAACCTTTTCCCAGTAATCTACAGGTTCTCATCAGGAGCAACACTACTTTTTGTGTAAATGGACCATCATCATGTTGTAGAAACCCTTTACCACTATAAAGTTCGGTATGTAATATGTACCCCATCTTGCTGTCACAGAGTTCGAATTTTTTGATTTCAAAACGCGCATGACGTTTGTTTGGCATGTACTTTATATATACTGTTCTGTTTTTCATTCCTATCATTGATTCGTCTAGGGAGATGTTTTGATCAGGTACGAAGAATCTCTTGAAAGCAAAATTCATAGAGTCAAGGAAAAACCGAACCTTATACCACGGGTCATGACCTGGTTGGTCTTTTGGAATGAACCGCAGCGAACTTATCTGAAACATTGCTCGAATGGCTTGAAATCTGTTCAGTGACATTACTTTAGAAAAAAAGGAGTCATCTGTGACTTTGAAGTGCTCCAGTATTCTTTTATATTCTTTTTTATAATCAAACCCATGTTCAATAGTAGAGCAACATATTTTTTCATTTCTCGCTCCGTAACATCTACCCACCTATGCAATCGACTCTTTGGCCCAAGTAATCCGGAGTTCCTTTTGTGATTTATAATTTGGTTAGCAAAGGCATTTGTGTTTCTAACCATAAGTAGCCATATGAGATTGGAAAAGAATAAATAAAAATATACAATAGGGTTGCTGTTTCGAGTGGGCAATTCCTTATTCCAGGATTTCTGACTTCAAATTTTTCTTCGACGACAAATTCTCTTTAAGGAGGGTAAATTCTAACCCACCTAGGATTACTGCTCAAATTTATGGGCCCTATAAAGGGTCCAGGTGGATCATCATTACCACCAACAACCTCAGGAACGTTTTCAGGAGCATGTATATTAGGCCTAGGGCGGGGTGTTACCTGTTGTGGTATTGGTGGTGGCTGGATATCATTTCTTTCTGGTACCGGTACTTCAACGTCTGTTATTGATGTATCACTATCAATATCTTCTAGCCCCGGCTGCCACAATTCCCCACTTCCAGACGAAAAATCGAAGAGAGATTCGTTCGAACTTTCATTTTCATTTACAACATCACTCCCGCTCCAGAGTTCGTCTTCGCTTTGTAAACTTTCCACATCCTCGAATGCGTCAAGTGCACCTCGAATATCACTGGAGTTGCTAAGCTGACTCATTTTTATTACAAAAACATTTTAGTTACAAATTTTATAACTCAAACACAACATTCAAACTTTGTAAACAACAAGTCGCGCAATTACCAAGCAGACGAGCAGACGATGACAGCTGACTAACAGTCAACAATTTCCAAAGACATTCAAACGGCTGTCATTTAGCTTTTGGATTTTGCAAATGCTACCAGAATGTCGATCTACTCTTCCGCTTCAATACTATATAAAAGTATTAACGATTAAATCAATATTTCTCGTTATATAATCGTTTTTGTGAAGCGCTGCATAATGGATCGCGATCGCGACTTTAGCATTTTAAAAAGGGTACAAAAGATCGCGATCGCGACGCATAGCGGTTCTAGGGTCAAATAGAACTACTTTCAATTCTACTTTCATGTTAGTTTAGAGTTATTTTGGGACTGGAAAGGAAGTAATTAGTTGTCGGGAGGAGTCTTATTTCAACCACTTATTTTGTTAAATGTTGTTTAGCTTGTCATTCGATATTTGTACGACATTATAATGCTTATTTCCAATACGAGCACTTACTGACAGTGAAAAACCGAAACTGACATTAGACCATCGGTTCTCGGTTTCGGTTTTTTTGTAAAAAAAAAAAAACAGTAAAACCGACAACCGACTTTAACAACAAGGCCTGGAATCGATAGAATCGGAATCGACTTTGGTCCATCGATTCTCGATTCCGATTCTAAGCCTGAGAATCGGTGGAATCGAGAATCGACAATTGGAATCGACTCATCCCTAATCAAATGGTTCGTAATGGCCAATATGTAATTAACAGGTTATAAAACACTATAATATGCCACAAGTATTAAGTAACAGTATTTTATAAGTAATGTTATCACTGACCTGATAATCAGATTAAAAACCAAAGATGAATAAGCCAGAAGAAACCAGAACCACTTAGAACTAGAAGAAGGTCATGAAGAGAAAAATAAAATTTATGAGCCATGTACAAGACATGTTTTTAAAGTAAGTACCGTTTTTGAATACTGCTGTTGTAGCACTGCAGTTGGCATTCCTGCATCCTGCGCTGTAGACCTGCATCTATTTGCAAGCCTGGGACGCAACTACGGCCAAAATCGACCGGATTTTTATTTATTTGTGAGCATTTAAAATGGTGCCGACGATTGAGGTCCGCGCCAACTGTGAAGTCGTGCTGTGATTCAATTTCTAAGTGTTAACGGTGACGGTAGTCTGGCTTGCGTACCTATTTCAGACTTTGTTACATTGGTTTACATAAGTACTGCAGACATGGCTTACACAGATACGCAGGAGAGTTTGTTAAAAAGTCACAAGTAAAGTAATCAATCAAATGAATTTAAATTAAATATTATGGGCCATTACAAAATTAATTAATAAGCTTGTTTAGCCAAATGTCAACAAAGTTGGCCCAGGGCTCTGATCGGGCAGTACCATAGTCTATCTTTAACTTAAATTTTGTTAAAGATGTTAAGGTTTAAGTTTAGTCTACTGTAGGCCTAACCTTAAAAACAAAATAAGTCTACCTTTTTTTGCTCATATTTTAGTTTTGTAAAACTTTGGAAAACCTAGAATCTTTTCCTACTGGAAGTAAATAATTGTAAATACAGTGTAGAATTTATATTTACGGAAACAGTAGGACTAAAACTACCTCATCCGGGGTCAGGGTTATCAGCAATGTCAATTGGGCTGTTAAATGGTAGATCGTCGACTAATTATTCTTCTGGCATTCTTGACGATATTAACAAACTCTCTTAATGAAAAATGGTTGACTTGATTAAATACACAATAAAATTGACAGTAGTCCCAAGGGACACCTTAACACAACATGTTCGCCAAATCATCGGTTATTTGTTAGCATCGTCCCCAGACCTCAGTAGAGTGCTGTAGAGGATTAGTGAAAGGCCGTGTCTTTCTCGTGTTGCGTTGGTTGGGATTACCCGCCATTACCTTTGAGCCAGTGACGGCCTGTGCGTGACGCTTGAGTTGTTTTACTTATTTCATTCATATGCAAATTTATTTGGGGTCTGCGGTGCACCGAAAAATCGGTACCGGTTCGGTACAAAACGAATTACCGAATTCGGTTCGGTACCACTAACGGCGCCGGTACTAAGTCGGTACGGTACAGCCTAGAACTACAAAAAATCAGTATTCACTGTTTATCAACCACATTTTTCCTTCAGTTTTATTCATAACATCTTTTTTGTCCGTTGACATTCTATTGCCATGCCTTTGCTCACGACAGCAACTTTCAACTTTGACCGGCATTCGCGAGTTTATTCGCGAGTTCACAATCGGATCACGAATGATGACGAGATGTCTTTACAGCATTGATAAAGCCGCCTCCACAGACTGGCCGAATGTTTCGTCGAGTTACATACGACTCGGCGAGTAATGAAATAATGTTCATATACATCAAGAGTAACAGAGGTTAATAACAAACTACTACGCATTTACACTGTCACGCTCGTCTTTGCTCGCCTAGACTTGGCCGGTGTATGGAGGCTGTATAAATGTAAACAAAAACCTATAACCGAATTTGTATGACATTTAATAATTTTTAAATCAAACTGAGGGATAAACACATAAATATCTGTTTGTTTTTTATATCAACGAAATTATAACACCGTTTTGTGTTGTACATTGCCGATTTTATAAACCCCCTAACCTCAAATGAGTACTTGATACTACTTAAAATCGCAAACATTTGGCAAGCACATTCTGATCTACGATCGTGTGTTACAGAGAGTAATAACATGCAGAAGGTTGACACTTATTTTGATATGCAAACGTAATAACATGCACGTCAATTCAAAAACACAAATCGGGCTTGTCATAACATTTTCCTAATAGGCATTATGACAGTTCCTAACGTTTTGTGGATAGAAATTAAGGCAACCGAAAGAAACTGTTTTAATTCAATATTAAATATGCCGTGAACGGTTTAGAAGAGTGTTTAAGTTAAATATTAGTTTCATTGCTAAAACGTCGATTATTAAAAAAAAGTTGCACATACACTACTGTTGTAACAAATAAAAAAGGTTAGCCTACATTGGTTTTCATAAGTTTGGAAACTGCGTATTTATTTCTCTTTGATATTCACTTTCTAGGTATACTCTTTGTGTGACCATGACGTTTAGACGTAATCATTACTTCCACTGATCGCGCGTCGTCTTTGTTGATAAAATGTTTTGAACAAGCAAACTATTTAAAACAAATGATGAGTGATTGTGATGAATTCTTGATTCTTGTTGAACCGCCATAGCCATCGACTTCTGTTACAACGAGTAGGCTACAACTTTGACGTCTGCTGAGTATGTGTCATCTGATTGCAATACAAATTCTTATTCTGTTGCGTTACTTGGTTATAGGATTTAAAATTTGTTGGAGGGCTATAATTTATAATTTATATAACCTGTATTTAATTTGAATAAATACACACATACCTTCCTTTCTTTTATTATTATTTTATCCCAATACATCAATGTGTGGTATTCATCAAATTTTATTTTGTTCTGTTTGTAAGTTTTAAATCGATAGTTTTATTTATGTTGAAAGCAATTAATCATTTAAGCAACTTATGCAATTGATTGACCTTCAAGTAGTTTTTTATTAATTTATCATGAATATTTCAAGAATTTGTATTAATAATAATAATCAAAACATTTAAACACAATACTCCAAAGTGGCAGGTTTTAAAAAATATTTTCATCCATGGTATGGTTATTTTTCTTTTAATCGAATAAATGTTAACAATTTTTTATGACCTTGAGTTTTGTTTTACTCAATATTTTTTTTAGGTAAATATTAATTAATATACAGTATATGACGGTACATTATACCGTACCGAGTTTGTACCGAGTCCGAGGTACAAAATCTTTTACCGTACCGAACCCTACCGATCTGAAATTGTTGGTACCGTAGACCCCTAATAAATTGATGTATGTAAATTATAGTTTTGTGATGTGCGTGTTGGATACGTAACGTATTGAAATGTCACATTGCAGCAGAGACGATACGATACATATGATACATGACTGTTATTAGTAGAATAACTCCAAACTGCAGTCGATTATTATTTAATTTCTCAAATCTGGCTTTCTTTTTAATTTGTGTTAAGGTTAACTCATTACATGTCCTTCTTTTTTAAGTTTAAACTGTTTGTTAACTCTGCCTTGACCATGGCATCAGTGTGGAAGTGTTACTACGCACTGATTGTTGTACCAAAGTGAGATGACATTTAAGTATTGGCCTCATACAAATTTGTATAAAGTTATTAATCGCCTTTATTTAGTTAACAATTAAAATTATCTGTAATACTGATATATTTATTAACTTTAAAAGTACTTAACAACTTAATTTTACTGACGGTGAAAAACCAAAACCGACATTTGACCATCGGTTCTCAGTTTTGGTTTTCTTAAAAAAACCGGTAAAACCGATGACCGACTTTAAGAACCGACACATCCCTATGTAATATGTTGATTTTGTTATTTTGGAGTTATAAAAACAATTCAAAGGCGTGGTGGGTTGGTGGGAATTGGTATGGGTGCTTTCTATGTTAAGTATCTTTCCTAACTCAACGCTACTTAACGTAATAAGCACATATGTCAAACCCACCAACCAAGCACCAAAATTTGTTTCCTTTTGCCTTTTCCCCCTAGTTTGGTTAAGTTTGGTTGGGTTATTACATAGCTAAATATTATTCTGGTTGGGAATTTGTCACTTCATTCATAGAATTCCCATTAATTAATTTAAATAAGTTTACTTAAGTTCAGTTATTGTTTATATATAAAATGTATACTACAAAATAAATACACTAAATTTTTTACAGTATTGGTAGTGAATGCACACAATTAGAAGCCTAAAAAGTCGTGGTGATGTATTAACAGAAAAGTCTGTAAATATTTGTATTAAGTTAAAATCAAAGTCAAGTGTTAGCTAATCAGCAGACACATTCAAATTTTCCACCACAGTAAAAACATTCCCCTATATATATGGAAGTACAGGAGCTATGTACCATGTAATGTAACCATAAGGGTTGTTGCTCATCTGTCAATATTATTGGTATTGATTTTTGTTTAGGTGCCTAACAAGAGGAAGTTGCCACATTTGCCTCTACCCATTGCCAAGAAGCCTTGTGTACAGAAGCCAAAGACAGCCAACAAGAAAAGCCTCTTTGAAGCCCTCACCAGAGTACATAGTTGATATAGTATTTTGCTCTTATAAATCTTAATTTTAGTACTTCATTGGTGTAATACTAAAATTGATTGAACGTTAGGACTTAGGCAAAATTATGTCAGAGTTACTAACTTTAAACAAATAATTAGTGGTTGACATACTGTCCATTATAACTGATATTAATTCTATATAATAGCAACTATGGTCATGTGACTTTACAAATGGATCATTCACATACAAAAAGCAGTTTATAATAAAAAATGCACGTTTATTGAGAATATCTATAATGGTAAAAGTGCTCTAACTGCAATTTGGATTTTTTTTATGCAGTAAAATTTTGTTTATCTAGTGTGGCGGTGTCCTGATATAGATAGCTAAATAACCGGATAAACCAGCAGGGTAAGAACGATACCTCACAAGTAACAATCAATCGACCAATGAGCGTCTACATTCAACATCACACAATATTCCTAACAGAAGTGTATCAGGATAATGTTCACAGTCGTTACTTGCGAAGAATACCGTCTAATATAAATATGGAGAATGTCAAAATCTGTGTACAACTATAAACGAATACATTAGGCCTATACAGGGTGAGTTTCTACTTGCTATATTAACTTAGCCAGTCAGTTCTACTCACTAAAAGGAACAACAATTTTCCTATAGGCCCATGTCCGATTCTCAACCGTTTGGCTGTAATTGGGAATTTTGCATTTTTTATAACTTAATCGACGTGGCCTTATTAATTGAGCTATAAAATTGTAACCCGTTATTCTACCCAATCCCACTTAACACCAATAGAAAAACCATTACATTTGCATTAAATCCGAGGTTTTACAAAAGCATTTGCATTTGAAAACACCAGGTTGTAACGAAAATAAATAAAAAATACGCTGTTAATGTAAATACTCTAACAACTTTGTTAACTAGCTGAACGTCCAAATGTACTTAAATCTGTTAATATCAATGAAAGAATAAATGGTTAACAAGGTTTTTATTAATTATTTAGGCATTTGTATTGTCTTTTTGGCTAACAACACCTTATTAATAGGACATCATTTTAAAGGATATTAAATAAAGAAGTTTTTTGTTTAACTTGACATCACACAGCATAACTTCTAGGTGATAAAATCGGGCCTTGAAATTGCAATAAAAAGATTACTTAAAAGTATTTTAGCGAATTTCCCTTATAGGGAATTAGCGAATTTCCCCTATAGGGAAGAAGCTATTACCGTAGTTGGCATGATAAGACCTAGGCCCGGGACCATGATAACTTTTCGTTTTGAGGTCCCCAGACCCCAAAAACACCATTCGTTCGAAACTGTATATATATATATATATATATATATATATATATCTGTATGTATATATATGTGTCCGTGAGCACGATAACTCTCGTAAAAATTATCCGATTTTGATCAAATTTGGTATAAATGTGTAAAGCAACATTTATGACTTTTAGTTCGAAGACCAGCCAGATCGCTTTATCCGAAAGGGTATTTTTGGGGGGTTTCGTACCCCAAAAATGTGTTTTTTTGAATTTTTTCTATATAATTTTGGAAAAGTCAAATTTTAGTTTTCACCATTGGATTCAGCTTAAAAAAACACACTATTTGGTATTTCGATCATTCCTCTACGTCAATTGGTTACCGAGATATTGAAAGTGCTAAACACAGTACGTTGTGTAATGTCATTCTTATGGAGGAAAAGAAAAATTTTATATCTCGCTTATTTACGAACGTACACTGATGAAACTTGGCATACGGCTTCATCTAGTTGTGGTGCATTGGTATTTGCTCAAAAAAACACAATTTTTTGTCAAAGGCTCTTGTAGCAGCAAACCTGCGTACTCAGCCCCATGTTATTCTTATGGATAATAATTAAATGGTATGTCTCCCTTAATTATGAACATAAATGAATAAAAACTGTATATGACTTCACCTAGTTGAGTTATATTGATATTAGCATAAAAATCCATTTTTTGTGTTCCTTGATGCAGCAAACCTGCGTACTCAGCCCCAATGTTATTCTTATGGGGAATAATTAAAATTGTATATATTGCTTATTTGTGAATATATTTTTATGAAACTTGGTAAGTGACTTTATGTAGTATTAAGACATTTATATCTCCATTGGAAATTCACTGAGTATGCAGGTTTGCTACGACGGGGGTATTTTACTTTATTTTCGTTACAACATGGTGTTTTCAAACACATATCCTTTTGTAAAACCTCAGATTTATTACAAATTTAATGTTTTTTCTATTGGTTTTTAGTGGAATTGGGGAGAATAACAGGTTACAATTTTATAGCTCAGTTAATAAGGCTAAGTCAAGTAAGTTATAAAGAATATAATTACCAATTACAGCCAAACGGTTGAGAATCGAACATGGGTCTGTAGGAGAATTTTTGTTCCTTTTAGTGAGTAGAACTGACTGGCGAAGTTAATGTAGCGAGTAGAAACTCACCCTGTATACAGGGTGTTTCACGGAAACCCTGAAAAACTTAAGTAAATGGATCCTTGGGTCAAAAGAAGAAAAAAATGTCCTGTAAACATAGGACCTAATCTTAATCGTTTTCTATTTATAAGTGAAAATATGGTTTTTTTCAGTTATCAATGTTATTGAACATTTTGACCTCTAGACTAGCAGTCTTTCCTGTGTGTTCCTTTTTTTGGGCCGGTCAATTTTGATCACCTGACCGGCATGAGCCGGTGAGTGACTGAGCCGATCAGTGTCAAACGTGTTAAAAGCAAAGGTCAGGGCCCAATCCTGGAGCTCTAACAGCGAGTTTTCGTCTGTGAATGAATTTGTTGTAGTCTATTTACACTAGCCTAACTATTAACCCAATTGACACCCAGTGTTTTGTAATATGTTAAGGGTTATAAAGAAAAACAATTGGCAATAAAGAATTGAATGTAAACTATTTTTTTTATAGTATATGGTTTTGTTGTTGGGAAAAGATTTTTAGTTTTAGGTATATGTTTTGGTTATTGGATATGGAGTGGTTATCAAATATTAAACATTTTAAATCGCTGTGGGTGCCAGGACGGCAACAAATCCGGTAGCTTGCGTTATTATCTACATGAGTTTAAGATTACTAGCTCCACCAACATTGTGCCATCTATTCTCGGCACATTGAACTTCCCTACAACATTTTATGATTTTATTTGACTAACCATTTTCTTTCCATGCTTATGTTTAAATTTGAACTGTCAAATACTATTACTACCATTTGTGATTAAAAACAAAACTGTTTAAACTTCTGCCAAATAGGCGCCTAATTAAATAAGGTGCCTTTAATACATTTATTCATTATTCAACTTGTTTTGCATGATGACAACTGGATAAAGCTGCACTATTATTGGCTGGACATGAAGCTATTGCTAATTGGTATAGAGGTTCTGCTTGTCATGAGTGGAGGTCAATCGTAGGGCTGCTATAATGAACAATTCCTTACATTGTATTACAATTTGTCATGGCAATACAGTAAAACCCCGCTTAACCGAAATAATGGGAGCGGGACCGTTCCGGATAACCCATTTTTTCAGATAATCAACTGTTAATCACTTGAAATTAACTTGGGTATTTCGAGGTTAATTTCAGTAAAAAACACAAACATGATGGTGTTTTCCCAAATTAAGTTTAATGAAATATTTTCAAATGTACAGTAATAAGGTTATTTCTTGAAGTAATCAACAATCAATTAAATCACAGAAAAATTCACTTCAACCGACAAATGATACTAAGTAACCTCAACAGTAACTTCTGAGTTACTTAATTTGTTTTCATCACGTGCAGGTGTGATAGTTCACGTTACACTGATCCTTTTCTTTAGTACGATATGGGAATGCAGAAAATACGGGTCAACCCCTCAGTACCTCGCGGGCGGATTAGGTATGTGGCAAAACCCGTCAAAACAACTCCCAAGTTCAGTGGCCACTACGGCGGGCGGTCTTTCGGCGCGCCATGAGTCATTCGCCGGACTTAAGCTCTCTATTATTGATTATCCATTTCTTGTAGACCATTCTGGTTAACCCGGGTTTTGGTTTAGTGGGGTCTAGGTAAGCGGGGTTTTACTGTGTTCAAGACAGTTACCATTAAATGAATTGCATGGTTATGTAAACCACTTTTCCAAGATTGAACAAAATATGTAATATTATTTTATGTAAATATATGTACAGAGTTTTATATCAAATAAATTATTGTATTACTTATCCTTACATGTGTGGTTGTTCTTTTAGATGAAATCTGAATGGAAGAAGCTATTACCGTAGTCGACATGATAATAAGACCTAGGCCCGGGATCATGATGACTTTTAGTTTAGAGGTCCGTAGATGCTAAAACACCATTTGTTACAAACCGAAATTTGTTGAAAACTAAAATTTGGTTTTTAAAAGATTGTATATGAAAAAATAAAAAAACATATTTGTGCTATATAAGCCCCTTAACCCTTTCAGTGCCTATGGACCAATATATCGTCTTTTGAATCTGTTATCAATAAACACTATATAAGCGATTGTACCGTTAAGTGCTCAGTTTGCAGTCTGAGTCTGACATGTAGTGAAACCTGGTATACACAAACATAACTACCTCGTCCAGTGCCTAGGCTCTAATACCGCCTGGTCTGCTGCAGCTGCTAGTCTGATCAGTGGCTTTGCGGTCTAAGGCGTTACCTTCCCGGCCGGGGGTAACACTTGGATCGAGGGTTCGAATCCCGTCACAGTCGGTGGTTTTTATGTGCAACTCATGGAGAGTTCACCTGTCTGTGGCAGAGTTGAAGGGGAGGGCGGACCTTAAGCAAACGGTGGACGGCTCGGGTCCAAGCTGATGGGATGGAAGCATTCTTTGTGAGTTGCACATCTGATCAGGTGTTTTGCTACTTTTTACCTATCCTGTACTGTGTGTGTGTGTGTGTGTGTGTGTGTCCAGCGGAAGCACGTTTTTATTAATTTTAACTGTTCAGGTGTTCAAGACATTTTAAAAATTAACAAAACATCAAAGATTCAACTACTCCTTTCAGAAACTTAGCACTCAAAGGGTTAAGATGCATGGGGCAATCTGTTTGGTTTTCGAACTTGTCAAAAATCTTGCTTTACAAGTTTGTCCCAATTTCATCAAAATCGACCTTCTTTACAAAATTTATTGCACCACAGAACATATATATATATATATATATATATATATATATATATATATATATATATATATATATTATATAGCTTACATCATTCGGGCAGGGGGCAGGTAACAAAAAATAATTATTGTCGATTTTTACTTTCTACCGTTGTATATAGGTATGGAGAAAGTATTGTTTTTGTCAATTTTGTCAACATTTTTTAATTTGAGTTATTGGTGGAAAAATTTGTTTTGATGCTCCCTTTGATTCCATAAAAGTAGTTTCTGAAGTAATGTCTGCCTGACCAGTGGCGTAGATACCGAGGGGGGGGGGGGTCAGGGGGATATATCCCCCTCCTTGTAACTTGGAAAAATTAAAAGTTCTAACCTCTTGAAATCAAGCTCACGCCTTTTGACTAAAAAGAATTGCTGCTACTGAAAAACGTATTATATGTGTGCAATACAGGGTTTAAGCTGCAGTCGCATTTGTCACAAAATGCGACATGCACCACGAAAATGCGACAATATTTGGGCAGGCTGTCGCTTTTTTGCTACAAAGAAAAGTATAAGAAATTGTTTTAAATTTTATTGCAGAAAATCTGGTTTTAACAATAGAAATTGTATTAAAAGTCCATGATCACGATCCACAACCAAAAAGATTAGAAGAGTAGTTGGGATGTTTTAGAGGCTTAACGTTGTGTTGGTTGCACTACGTCACTTTACCGATCGCCTCTGAGCGAGTGGTAGAGGAGACGAGCGTACATTACGTAAACAGTTGCTGTCGATTTCAACTGTGTACCGGGTAAACGGAACTGGCGAGTTACTGATATGACAGTTGTAGTGACAATACAATAGCTAATCCCCTAGCTGACGTCATGCGCCGTGACTCGGTTTGGTGTGCACTCTGTAGTAGCCGAGTCTAGCCGAGTGAATCGGCGAATGCGAGAATGTCGAGGGCTAGTTCGCCATCGAAAGGATCACTGCCTGGCAATCGCACCGATTCTTGTCGGATTTTGTGACCGAGTCAAAGGAGACGAGAGGCAGGTCCTCCATACTTAGTGCCGCTTGCGGTCTCGACTTGCTGCAGAATGTGGACAGTTACACGAGCACGAGTCGCTCGAAATCGCAACGATCGGGCCAAAGTGTTGAGGTACCTTAGCGAAAACAGACAACTCAAAATCGCTGATGCGCAAATGCGATCGCGATATGCCTTGAGGTTATGTTTCAGAGTGTGTAATGTCTGGGGTGTGTGAGTTTTAGTTGTTCTGGTGCCATATTAGGCCTATTCTATTAGAATGTTTAGTATATTTCCATTACCAACTTTAATGGTTAAAATGGATAAGATATGTTTCCAAGAAAAGTAGACTCTGCTGAATTATATATTATTTAAATGTTAAACCTTAAAAACAAATACAAGCAAAAAACCACTTAAGACCAAAAAATAGTATAATGACACGCGATAAAATGCGAAAAGGAAAATATTTTTGCTACAAGTATTTAAGAGCTTGTAGCATTTTTGCTCAAAGAATTTTTTTCCCAGCTGAATCCCTGGTGCAATATATATCTCTAAAATATTTATATTAAGAATGTTCACGTACAATAAATAGTAGGCCTAGCAGGCGAACTGCACCGGCACAGTATTAGGTATTGGCGCACCAAGTGGGACGTGAGTCACCCAACAGTCTACCCTCACCCCCTAGCGGCCAGCTCATCAGCTAGCGCACTTGGACTGGACACCTGGATCTCTGGCTAGTCTTCTTTCCACTTGAAGAAAGCGTTTAATAACTGTTTGTTTAGAGGTACCTAGTTGCTCGGCATTTTTACTATATACCTTCCATTGTCACCCCTTTGCACTGAGTCAATGTACTGATCTTCACAACTTTGGTCACATTTACTTAGAAGCGGCCTCTTTGGCATGGGTTCTTCCATCTTCCAAAACTGTTGAAGTTGGTGGTCCAGCCTTCCCAAAACGTTCAAGTGACATGTGGTGCTACGATTGTGTTTCGAGTCAGTTACTCGACCACCTAATGTTGTGTTTTGAAGGATGGTCATACCATGGTTGGTGAGTTTCCCTTCTAACAAAATTTCAAAGGAAAGTTCCTGACCTAATGAAATGTCGATTTTATTGGGCTCGTAAAATTTAGGATCTGCCAGTTGCACGTGGTTAGGAATGTTCCAAGAATTTGTAATAATCCGTTTTGGAGGGAGTAAACTTGTTATTTTTGGAAGAACAAAGAAGTCTACGCCTAGTTATTTTTGGAAGAACAAAGAAGTCTACGCCTACGTTGTAATCAGTGGTTTTGGACTGTAGAGTTGTGTTGACCTTGTGTGTTATATGTGTTGAGGTCTGTCTTATGCCAGTGACTAAAAATGATATGTTCTTTCTTTTAAGCCCAAGTTTTTGGCAAGCAGCCTCAGTTAAAAAACTACTTTGGCTACCGTTGTCAAGGAAAGCTCTGCATGTTAATTTATTTCCTTGAGGGCTTATCAGATCAACAACAGCAGTTGCAAGGAGTACGTCAGATACATCCTGAACACTACTGGAAGCCACCGTGAAGGATGGTTGGGATGTTGAGGCATCTCTAGTAGGTACAGAGTTTTGTTTTGTTGTGTGTTGTATATTAGCAGGCTTGCTAACGATATGCAACAACGTATTGTGCTTTCTTCCACAAGTTTTACACTCTTTGGAGTAGAAATCTTCCACCTTGTGTCCATAACTTAAACAGTTAATGCAAATGTTGTTTTTTGTCAGCTTTGCGATACGTTCACCGGAGTGTGCAGACTTGAGGTTTTCACACTGAAAAATCAAGTGTTTCCCGTTACAGAAACCACATTGTTGTTCTTGTCTGGAGAAATGTGATTTTGCTCTAATTGTGCAGTTGGTGTGATGTTTATTTTGTGTATGTGCCGTTTTATCGTTGTGAGGAGTTGACTGGCGGCTGTGTGCCTTTTGGATGTTTTCAAGAACTTGGACTCGTTTTTGTAAAAGATCAGTTAATTGTTTCAGAGTAGATAGCTCGTTTGGAGTTGTGGTTAGCTCCCATTCTGTGTGTTGAAGTGTCTAATTTGGTTGTGATTAAATGAATGATTACTTGATCCCAATACTCAGTGTGTTGACCTTGGCTCTCAAGCGCCCGTAGGTTTGTTTGAGCTGTGTTGACTACCTGCTTTAAAATAACAGGTAAATCCTTCTGCAATTGTGGTATATCAAATAAACACTTAATGTGGTACTGAACTATTAATCTGGTGTTTTCATACTGTTCCTTCAAAATATCTATTGCTATTTTATAGTTGGTGGATGTAAGTTCTAAATCGGAAAGGACCTTAGCTGCGTCGTAAACTAGAGAAGCCTTTAAATAATGTAATTTTCGCACTTCACTTAAATTTTCATTCTTGTCAATTAGAGCGTTGAATGTGTCAAAAAAGGAAACCCAATGTTCATATTTCCCCGAGAATGTTGGCAGATTAATTGTTGGTAACTTAACAAAAATATTGTTTGATTGAGAATTATTAGAACTCGATGGGTTTGAAACAGAATTGGACGAATTGTTCGAGGTTGTCTGTGAACTGTCCAGAATATGCTGTTGCACATTGGAAAGCAAACTGAAATACTGTGACTCAAATAAGTCACGTTCAATGCTATGGTCTACATCTTCGACCATAAGTTAAATTTTTTCCTGAATTGATTCAAATTCTCCACATCATTCCTCCAATTTGCTTAATCGAGCTTTGAGCTCTGCAATATTATGTTGATTAGTGGGATTATCAAAGAATTTTTGAAAGCGAGTAATTTTTGCCTTGATCTGTCCCCGTTTATTAGTCAAATTTTTTACTTCTGCCATTTTTATTCTTTTATGTCTTATATTCTTGTAATTAAATGAGGCTACGGGAAAGATACGATATTGAGTAATAGTGATCTAGAATAATATCAGGACAGTATGGAATGAATGAAGGTTTGTTTGTAAACAAGGACTCTCGGGTCAGTGAGAAACAGCAGGGCCATTGACAAACTGGTCACTCACCCTCGCTATTGTTGTCAGCTGGGGCTGTTGTCTTCCGTCACTTGGGCGGCTTGGCTGAGGGGCTGGCATCGTGACGAATTGACGGATGTCACCCTTTGTCCTAAGGGCTGGGCTCTGCACCTCCTCCAAGATCGACTTTGACCGGTGTGAAGTTCCAGCTTCAAAACTTCCACTGAACACTCACGATATTTGGCACTGCACTGTTAATATATTGGGTACGTGTGTTACTACTTTTCGCGGTTTAATCCGGCCCGGAGGACCAATTTTATGTTCGCGATTTTAATTTAGCGAACTGTCTGTAGTGGACTGTATCTATGTGTAATAGTCACTGATCGTAATTAAAGCACTGTTAATGAACTTCTCACTATGAGGTACTAATAAATTGTAATAAAAATCGTTGATGTAACTGTTAATCTGTTGTTTATTATGATGTTAAAACTATAAAGTACAAATAGTCTCCTAGAACATAATGTGCGACCTGTTCAGCCGTTGGCGCGCTCGCAACTCCCCGGGTACCCCTTCTCCCCGACAATCCCGAAGAGAGGGGATGACAAGACATTGTAAAGGCCCCAACACAATTTTATATCTCGATTATTCATAAACATATACTGTTGACACTTGCTATGTGGCTTGACCTGGTTGACATCTTTTGATATTTGCAAAAAAATTTTTGTTGATGGTCCCCGTAGCAGCAAACCTGCCGTACCCAGACCTAATGTTTTTCTTTTGGAGATTAAGTCTAATTGAATGTCTCCCTTGGTCATGAAAATCTATACTTATTTAATAGGCGAGCAGGTTTTTTGTGACAATCACTCCTCCTAAACTACTGATCCGATTGTCATGTTCTTGGTGTCGTTGGAAAGAGCCTAATGTTAAGTTGTGCAGGAAACTTTTTTTATAGAGAAATAATTTGTAAGTGAGGCCCTGGGGCCCCTTAAAGTTGAGTTTTTTCCCATAAGCTTAACATTGGGAAATAACTATAAGTTTAAAGCAATCAGCTGGATAGAGTAAACACAGTTCATCAGCAGGCCATGTTGGCTTTAGAAGGGTAACACAATATTTATTCGGGAATGTCAGTATAATATTACATTGTAATCGCGAGCGAAGCCGCGACAGGCTACTAGTAAATTAATAGAACTTAATAAATATCTTCACCAGGTTGAGTTATATTGATATTTGCAAAATAAAAAAATCCCTTCCTAGATGCAGAAAACGTGCATACTTATTCCTAATGTTATTCTTATCGAGAATAAATACAACTTGTATATCACTTATGACGATGAAACTTAAGTGGTAAGTGAGACACTTATACAGGTTAGTTTCTACTCGCTACATTAACTTCGCCAGTGAGTTCTACCATAGATTAAGAATACCATTATTTATAATGGGGTTTTGTTTGGAAAGCTGAGGCTTTGGACAGGTGAACACGTGATTTTGTGCTCCTCATTTTTTACAAATATCAGTGGTAAAATTGAATGTTTTAAGTATTTTTTTGTATGTAAGTATGCAGTAACATTTTTTATATAAATGTGAGTAAGTAGTTTTTTCAAAAACAATTTAGGGGGAGGATACAGTTGCTAAAGGAAAACTGATTTTTAATTTTTATTAATATTTCTTATAAGTAAGATGAGACCTTAGGTAAGGAGAGATCAGGTCAAGGTGCAGCAACTGACATTGGAACTGTCAGAGATAACTCCGGCCTGAGTCATGGCCTCAATTTTTACAAACATTGCTATCTGAATCTGTAAAACTTACTGCTTGACTTGTGTCAATAATATTCAGGCCTAGTGAACATGATTTCTGCATTGATTTAATTCATGATTATAGTAAATATTATTGATTACCGTACTTTGGCATAAATACTTTTCTTTCTCCTTTTAGCGAATTTCCCCTATAGGGAAGAAGCTATTACCGTAGTCGGCATGGTAAGACCTAGGCCCGGGACCATGATAACTTTTCGTTTTGAGGTCCCCAGACCCCAAAAACACCATTCGTTCGAAACTGTATATATATATATATATATATATATATATATATATGTGTCCGTGAGCACGATAACTCTCGTACAAATTATCCGATTTTGATGAAATTTGGTATAAACGTGTAAAGTAACATTTATGACTTTAAGTTCGAAAACCAGCCAGATCGCTTTATCCGAAGGGGTATTTTGGGGGGGTTTTGTACCCCAAAAATGGGTTTTTTGAATTTTTTACATATAATTTTGGAAATAGTCAAATTTTAGTTTTTACCATTGGATTCAGCTTAAAAAACACACAATTTGGTATTTTGATCATTTCTCTACGTCAATTGGTTACCGAGATATTGAAAGTGCTAAACACAGTACGTTGTCTAATGTTATTCTTATGGAGGAAAAGAAAAATTTTATATCTCGCTTAATTATTAACGTATACTGACAAAACTTGGTATACGGCTTCATCTGGTTGTGGACCATTGATATTTGCTCAAAAAAACAATTTTTTGCCAAAGGCTCCCGTAGCAGCAAACCTGCGTACTCAGCCCCATGTTATTCTTATGGAGAATAAGTAACGTGTTATCTCCCTTAATTATGAAAATAAATTAATGAAATTTGGTACGTGGCTTTACCTAAATGAGTTATATTGATATCTGTATAAAACCCCATTTCATGTTTTCCTTCCTTCAGCAAACCTGCATACTCAGCCGCCATGTTATTCTTATGGAGAATAATTAAAATGTCATAAATCGTTTATTTATGAATGTATATTGATGAAACTTGGTATGTGGCTTTATGTGGTATTAAGATACATATATATGCATTGGAAATTCGCTGAGTACGCAGGTTTGTTGCTACGGGGGTATTTTCTTTATTTAAAATGGTGGAAATTGTGAGTAACTATAGCCTCTCTAGGGCTGGATTAGGGAGGAACACATGAGAAAAAATGGACTAAGTAAAGGAAAGATTGATGTTTACATCAAATCTCTAAATGGGAGACTTTTTAGATCCAAAATTGAGTTCTCAAAAGTTTATAAAAGAAAAGGGATTAAATCTAAAAGTTGAAAATTTTAATTTTTCTGCTGTTAAAGGATGTAATAAAACACTAGATACATCACTGAATAGCTCTATAACTCCCCTTAACGAAACTGATACAAAGAGTAGCCATGAAACACACGATGATGAATCATTGAACAATTATTCATTGGATCCCAGATATAAAATTAAAATAAATTGTGTTGAGACTCAAGAGTGACAACAATTATAACAGTATGCTTATAACAGATGAACTGCTTGGCACTCAGTGGCTTTCAGATTTGACACCTCATAAGTATTTTGATTTAATAAATCTACGTTTTAGTGAATTTCCCCTAGGGAAGAAGCCATTACCATAGTCGGCATGGTAAGACCTAGGCCCGGGACCATGATAACTTTTCGTTTTGAGGTCCCAAATTTTGAGATGCCAAAAACACCATTCGTTCAATACTGTATATATATATATATATATATATGTGTCCGTAGGCACGATAACTTTTGTAATAAACGGTATCAGGAAACTGACACATACTTTCTCCCTTTTAGCCAAACTTTAATGACAAAAATATTTGTTATTTACTAAATATAGAATATGAAGTATAGATAAATGTACAGAAAATTGTCTAAAATAGTTTATCTCAGAAATATCCACCCAAATCCCTTTTTGGGAGGCACTATAGAGTCCGTTGCTACACACAGTGGTTTTGAGAGGGGAAATGCCCCCTTGCCCCCCCAGGGTTAAATAGCAACACATTTCGAACATCATCTGTTGGTCAATGCTAACTTGACCTGCATATCAAATTTTTATGAAATTGATCAGTAAATAAGAGAGAAATAGTTATTTTTGTATTCCCCATAAGAATAACATTGGACAACGTACTGTGTTTACCGCTAAATGAAAATTTCAATTTTCTCCGCAACTAGCAATCGTAGAATAGTAATTTAAAATACTAATTTATTTAGTTTTTTGAGCTCTTTTTAATGGTGAATAGTAATCTTTTTTAACATTTATGATTTTTTATGAAAAATCCAAAAAACTGAATTTTGGACGTTTTAAGTCCTGTAATTTCTGAACCCGAATTTTTCAAGAAATGCGGGTGGTGTCATTTTGTTGGAAACCTAAAGTTCTACAAACCACGAAAGTTTAATCAAAATCGTCAGAGCCGTTTTTGAGAAATTTGGATTTTTCATGTTTTTTAGCGGTTTTTGGGGGATAATTACCCTTAAAAATCAAAAATTCAAAAAAATGAAAAAAACGCCTGGAGATATCGTGGATTAGTACCTACATACCAAATTTCATAAAAATCGGCCCATAGGTTAGGGCTCTAGCTCTGTACACATCCACACAGACACACACACACACACACACACACACACACACGGACACACACACACACACACAGACAGACATCACGTAAAAACCACTTTTTTTGGTTCAGGGAGCACCAAAACGAATATTTCCACTAACAACTCAAATTCGAAAATTTTTACGAAAACAATACTTTCTCTCTATACTATGTATAGGGGGAGAAAGTAAAAATGGTCCGATTTTGATTAAATATGGTACAAACGTGTAAAGCAACATTTATGACTTTAAGTTCGAAAACCAGCAGATCGCTTTATCCAAAGGGGTATTTTAGGGGGGGTACATTAGTGCCAAATTTCATCGGAATCGGAAAATGTTTTCAAAAGTTATCTCTTTAACGGACACGCACAAACACACGTATAAATAACTATGCATCCCAATGTGTAACTCTCACTCACTCATACAAGCGTAATTTCAGTATTTTGATTGGAGGTGCAAACATGGTTGTGATCGTGATTGTGACCTTTCATATACTATAATAATATGTTCTCCAAATTATTGGGGTAGTAAACTACCCCCCAATGCCACCCCCGAATTACGCCTATGCTCACTCACTCACTCATTTAGGTATAGGATTATAGACAACTTATAGGCGAGCTAGAAACCTGAAATTTGGCACGCAGGTAGCTTTTACCTTGTAACCTCCACAAAAATTTATGAAACTGACGATTTTCATTTTCACCACTTCAAACAATTTTTAAAACTGCTTAAAAAAGGCTTATTTTAGATTTATAGTTTTTGAGCTCTAGCGGGTGAACGGACGGTCCAATCAAAAAACGGACAGCACCACGTGCCATGGATTTTCAAGATCTGCAACTTTGGTCCTATGACTTTTTGTTGTATCTTGCTCCTCCACCCGTAGATTTTCAAATTTCAGGCAATTTCAATGGTTTTTTGGTGGTTTTAGCGAATTTCCCCTATAGGGAAGAAGCTATTACCGTAGTCGGCATGGTAAGACCTAGGCCCAGGACCACGATAACTTTTCGTTTTGAGGTCCCCAGACCCCAAAAACACCATTCCTTCGAAACTGTATATATATATATATATATATGTGTGTCCGTGAGCACGATAACTCTCGTAAAAATGATCCGATTTTGATGAAATTTGGTATAAACGTGTAAAGCAACATTTATGACTTTAAGTTCGAAAACCAGCCAGATCGCTCTATCCGAAGGGGTATTTTGGGGGGGTTTTGTACCCCAAAAATGGGTTTTTTTGATTTTTTTACATATAATTATGGAAAAAGTCAAATTGTAGTTTATTCCATTGGATTCAGCTTAAAAAAACACACAATTTGGTATTTTGATCATTTCTCTACGTCAATTGGTTACCAAGATATTGAAAGTGCTAAACACAGTACGTTGTCTAATGTTATTCTTATGGAGGAGAATAAAAATTGTATATATCGCTTATTTATGAACGTATACTGACGAAACTTGGTATACGGCCTCATCTGGTTGTGGACAATTGATATTTGCTCAAAAAAACAATCTTTTACCAAAGGCTCCCGTAGCAGCAAACCTGCGTACTCAGCCCCATGTTATTCTTATGGAGAATAAGTAACGAGTTATCTCCCTTCATTATGAAAATAAATTAATGAAATTTGGTATGTGGCTTTACCTACATGAGTTATATTGATATTTGTATAAAACCCCATTTTTTTTGTTCCTTGCTTCAGCAAACCTGCATACTCAGCCGCCATGTTATTCTTATGGAGAATAATTAAAATGTCATAAATCGTTTATTTATGAATGTGTATTGATGAAACTTGGTATGTGGCTTTATGTGGTATTAATATACATATATATGCATTGGAAATTCGCTGAGTACGCAGGTTTGCTGCTACGGGGGTATTTAATTTCCTATCACTTTATTTTAGTATTTAGAGGCTTGATATTTGGCACACAATATGTTTACTCATCTCTCTTCATGAAGCAATGGTTAAACTAACACATTTTCTTATGTGAACCCCTCAACATTCAAATGTTTTAAAGATTTCTTCGAGTTTTTTTGGTTTGCCATAGCTCTAATATAATATTTAAGAGGTTTATTACTTAGTGTGTGTAAGCAGTCATATGCCTACTTTTAATAATTTAAACATCCCCAAAAATCAAATTTTTCAAATTACATTTATTTTTTCAAGATTTGTGGTTTTCAATAGTTTGTCTCTCTAATATAGAACCAAGAGGCCTAATATTTGACCCACAGTGTTCCTACATTACAATAAGTATTTAGCAGCAGTCGTACGCCCAGATTTGATCACTTAAACACTGAAAAACTCCAATGTCTTTAAAATTTTATAGATTTGTTTGTGTTTTTCGGGTACATTTTGCATATTGCACTCCGCCGATGGTAAAATCTTTATATATAATTCTGTAAGCGAAATTTTTAAGTCAAAATTGTGGGAGTTTGGCAAATTGCAAAATGATGGGAGACAGCTCAAATTAAAGGTCTTAATTCCAGGGACTCGGGAAAAATAGCAGTATTTCTAAAAAGTTACCAGCAAACGAGAAATTACGTAAAGCATCCCCCGTAAGAAAAGTATGGGTATTTAAAAACGTCTGCTTTGATTACATTAAACCGTGATTAAGTGCGTTAAGTGTTCTACTTTGTTTATGAACTAACTTGTGTTCCTACTTGGAGCAAGGTTAGGGGCTGTCGCCCCTTCAAGCCACTATTCCCTTAAGAATTATGCTATATTTCTCGCAGAAGGCTTGTAGTTATCCAAAGACACAGCAATTTCGGTTGATAACGGTGATTTTATTCCTTACAAGGTTCAAATGGCGCCTTATATAGTCTTTAGTAAACAATCTGGGTAGGGTTTTAATTTTTTTTTATTAGTACTTAGGTAATTCATTGAGGAAAATTGCCAAAACTCACAATTTGTTATTATTAAACCTTTAAAAAAGTAGTTAAAAATCGATTAGTTACATAGACTACGTTACCGACATACATTATTTAGATATTTCAATATTATTTCCGGTGTAATCGGTAATGCAATATAAAAAAAAATACATAGGCTTTCGCGTGTAAGCGTTTTGTGGCAGTCCACAGTGACGAAAAATGTATTTGCTATTAAATATTTAATCAATAAAAAATGCTTCCAGCTACTCCATCCCCTATCATTGAAAAATGTATTTTAGGTTAGGATAGGATGATCCTGTCGGAAAACGGAGTACAACACGTGACACAGATTTTGCAAGATCTACAACTTTGGTCTTATGACTTTTTGTCGTATCTCGCTCCCTTCACCCTTAGATAGAGCTAGATTTTGTAATTTCTGGCTACTTTCAAAGATTTTGTTAGTGTTTTAAATTTCCTGCCACTTTAATTCAGTACTAAGAGCCTTAATATTTGGAACGCAATATGTCTACAGTTTTATCTTCACAAAGCAGTAGTTAAACTAATAAATTTTACTATTTTAAACTGTAAAAAAACTAATTCATAATTGTTTTATAACTAACAAACTGCTTTATCGACCTACCCATGTAATGTATTTTTAAAATAGCTCTAGCCGCTAAACGGCTAGATCTATTTTATGTGATCTGAGACCACTGTGTGCCATGGATTTTAGACGATCTACAACTTTGGTTCCATGACTTTTGTCGTTTCTCACCCCTTCACCTTGTTGATTGAGCTAGATTCTTCGACTAGGTTATTTTCGGAGATTCTGTGTTTTTTTTATTTCCTGCCACTTTAATATACTTTTTATAGGCATAATATTTGGCACAAAAAATGTTTACATCACATTTGGTATACAGCAGCAGTCATATAACCAGTATTAACAATTTTGACTTGTGAGAAATCTACAAAATTTTAATATTGGCTGATTTGTATGCTTTCATAGTATGACACCACTTCTACAAGAGCTAGGAATGTGAGATTTAGTATAAATGATCCTTGTACCCTCAAATCTCCTTAAACGTTCCTAAAACGTCAGACGTTGGGCGTCTCGCCAGCCTATAACGGTTAGCGTCTTGGACTTTGGTTTAAGGGGTTCGAATCCTGGGATGTCCACAGATATTTGAGGGGTTTGGACTGCTTTCCCTTAAAAGCGTTTGAAATTCACTCTTAACAAAATTCCACTGGCATTGAAAAATACCTGCTATTTCTATTGTTAACCCCCTCAAATTTAAATTTATGCTGATTAGTCTGTTTTCTTAGTATAAGTAGTAGTAATATGTCAGTTCTGGGCCACTTGATATGACACCACATTAACCTAAGGCCAAACAGCGACCTGAAGATGAAGCCCCCACAGGAGCGAGCGAAGCGAGTATTTATATACAGGGTGAGTCAGACCACCAGTCAGCATGTATAATGGGAGAACGGTTTAAACAAAGCCATCAAACAAAATTCTTCCCAACTAAGACGCATAGAAGGAAGTATTTTTTCCAAGACGTTTTCAATGGTATGCTTTATAACATACGCTGCCATTTGACTTTTTTGAATTTTGGGCATATAAGCATTAAAAAAAAAAACTATTTGATTGAAACTTATATTTTTCAAAAAAGCCTATCATGTAGCATTTCAAATTAAAGCAGAGTTTATCACGAGTAAGAAATATGAACTGGGAAAAAGATATGACTAGAGGTTTAAAAAATACAGGGTATTACGTAATAAATGTCAATATTTAAAAATCGCCGTCATTTTGAAGCGGATATTTCTGAAACAAGTACATTGTAAGATTGCCTACAGAAGCTGTAGTACTTTATATTATTTATTTAGTAAATATAAAGTAATGTATTGGTTACAATTGGGCCAAAAGGGAGAAAATATGTGTCATTTTCATGAAACCGTTTATTAGTGAATTTCCTATGGAAAGTGAACTTTTAGCATGACCCGCAAGGTGAAACTTAAGCCCGCGACCACCATAGAAGTTCCTAACGTGAGCCCCTGTACACGTTTTGGAGAGTCGTTTAAAATTGTATTAAATATATAAATGTGAAAGTTTAGATGTTTGTTTGGATGTATGGATATTTGGAGTTCCATCACGCAAAAACTACCAGACCTATTAAGCTAGAATTTTGCATGAACATAGTTTACATATCACATCTACTTATATAAAGCTAGACGGGTTCACTGACTCACGGACATAAATTATCAGGCACTTCCCGTAATCAAACCCCCCTCGACCACATACTTGAATTAAAGCTCTTGACGAGAAACCCTCAGTGATTAATTGCCTAAAATTAACATTTTTGAGTTTTGAAGGCACTTTTTGGGCGGGGGAAATTCCACTATTTCAATTTTTCCACTTAGAGCGCGTTTTGTATGGATACAGTAAGAGGTGGCAAAAAATGTTAAATACAAAAGTTGAGGAAAATGTAATTCCCAACTAACAATTTTTCGTCAGATTTAAGATCCGATCATCGATTTGCCCGCTATTCATCAGAGAAGGAGTAATTTTTAATGTTTTGGCCCATTTAAATGTGTACAACGTTTTGGAAAGTTGTTTTATGAAAGCACACTACCTTTGGCTAACACCACATGTTTGTATCAGCTGATTTAAATAAACCTCCCAATAATTTGCTCACAATGAGGTTTATATAAATCAGCTGTTACAAAACCTGGTGATTACATTATCGCCTACATGGGAGGTTCAATATCGTGAATATAGTTTGTTACGATATCGGAAAATATCATTAACCGATTGTTTGTTCTATCGAATGAATTTTGCCCAGTAACCCAGTGGGTATGTTGTCTGATTCACAATCATGCGGTCTCGGGTTCAAAATCCTACTTTTGATGTTTATATTTTGATGTCTGAAATTTATGTTTAATTTTAATTTATTTTGTTTTTAAAAATCCATTTATTTATGCTTATGTTGCACAACGAACAGCCACCGTACAGCGCTCTGCGGAATTAGATTAGGTTGATCTGCAGCCTAATCTTTTCTTATTTTTTACATATAAATCCATTTGTAGAACTCCAATTTAACATTGTAACCACAACTTTTTATTTAACTTATATCTGATTGACTTTGAATTGAGTGAGCACTTTATTTGTTGATTTTATTCGCCTCAAAACAACTATAGTAGTCGGGAGTTAATTCGATAAAGCGAACAAGCATCCAGTTGGTTAAAATGTTTCAAAATCGATTCAAACCGATATTGGACCGCCTGTGTGGGCTATAATGTGCTCACCAAAGCTCATTGTTGTTTAGTTTTGTTTGATTAACGAACTTCAATAATTGTTTGATTTAAACGTTTGTTAACTGAGGAATGCAAGTGAGCGAAGCGAACTCCAGAAGAGCGTTTGGGGGCGAAGCCTCCAATGGCGATAAGACTAGTTAACATATATACCTGATAATGTCTACATCCAACTTTAGGGCTCCACCCCAAGGGCCCTTTAAGATCCAATGCAAATCTTATGATAGCATACCATTTTTAAAATTACCAGCTGTAGATCAAATGTTTGTCAGATACTGCAAAGGAAGTCTTATGGGTAAAACATAAACAAAGATTTTATAGCTCTGGTCAGGTTAATATTTCAAATGTGCTTTAATTTGTCACGAGGGAAGCCGCGTGAACCAGAGCTAGTCCTCCATAAGAATAAAAGTATAGCTGCTGATTACGCAGGTTTGCTGCCATGGGGACCACAAAAAAATGGGATTTGTAAGTGAATATCACTAAACCCCAACCATATAAACCTTCATACCAAGTTTCATTAATGTATGCTCATTAATAAGCGAGATATAAAATTTTACTTATTCTCCCTCCATAAGATTAACATTGCACAAAGTCATGTGTTTAGCACTTTCAATATCTCGGTAACCCATATAAACACACACACACACACACACACACACACACACACACACACACACACATATATATATATATACCACAAGTCCTTACAAAACCTTGCAGTGTTGAGAGTGTACATATGTTTGCACTCTAGCAGTCGCATCTTTTGTCCGATTTACTTAAAATTTGGTTGGGACATTCCTTTCTATAGTCAGTTCGACAAGATTGATGGGCACAATAATCGGAACTCTAAACCCCTTTTTTGGGGGATTACTCTTTCAAATTTCGAGTTTTTGGGCCCTAAAAGGATCAGGAAAGCCCCGGATATATAATTAATGCATGCAGAAAGATGGGAATTAGAGAGACGAAACTTTTAAGCCCTCTCTCGTCATTCTAGCATAAATATTTACCGAGTTATTAAATAAAATGTATATCGACCAAACACAGTACGTTGTCTTATGGGGGTTTTACATTATAAAAGCCTGTTATTCATTTGTTGGTGTACTTTTATCATCCTCAGTCTATCACCTACTTTCAAGCCTGACTAGACCTTCTCCTAACCTTGTAATGCGCGAAATTGTTTGCCCGTCATTGCAGGTAAATGAAACCAGGAGCATCAGAACAGCCAAAAATCAATGTTTTCAGATTTAAATAAAAATTGGAATAAATGTATGTTATATAACACTGATTTTAAGTTTTAAAAGTTTGTTATGTGGAAATTCACTTCCCTCACATCAGCGTGCTGCGTGCAAACTCGCTTTTAGTTTGCAATGTAGTATTTAAATCAGGTAAGGTTTAGTTATTAAAAAAAAAGAAATAGATCTAGACTCATTTCAGACCCAATGATTTTCTTTTTTTATTAATTTCGGTCAGAAAACTGTTATAGGCCTACAAAAACTAAAGCAAATTCAGTATGTGCGGGATAAGTTTATATAATTTCCTTCTAATTATCTCTTGTCAAATGAATTTGTTTGACAAAGACAGCTGACGACTCATAGCCCAGTGTCCACTGCCCAGTGTAGCAGGGTCTGATGCGGATGGGATAGAAGCGTTAACGACGCAACGGGCAGCTGGCTTTGACCGCTCGCCCGTGCCGAGACTTTGTCTTGCCTCGTCGTTACCCTTTGTTGTGGAATCTCCACCTTTAATTGGCACATAACACTTTGTATCAGCTTATTACTTCTTGTTCACACTTGGGAGTGCACAGTTCAGATGAAATAATGACAAACGCCTATCTCTCTAGAGTCAAAGTAAAGGAATTATAATTGTTTTTCTCTTTGTTTTTATGATTTTTCTAAAATACTTCCCACGAAAATAAGATAAATACTAGTGCTGCTGTAAACCAGCACACTCATAACATTTCAGTTATAACTGAAAAAATATGTCATAAAAATATAGTTAAAATATGTTATTGAAACCTTGTATTATTTTAACACAATGTGTTTCTGGATTTTTTCAATAGTGTTTTTGCCACTGGACTATTAATTAACTATGCTTTCTAACATCAGGTCATTTTAGCGAATTTCCCCTAAGGGGAAGAAGCTATTACCGTAGTCGGCATGGTAAGACCTAGGCCCGGGACCATGATAACTTTTCGTTTTAAGGTCCCCAGACCCCAAAAACACCATTCGTTCTAAACTGTAAATATATATATATATATATATATGTGTGTGTGTGTGTGTCCGTGAGCACGATAACTCTCGTAAAAATAATCCGACTTTGACGAAATTTGGTATAAACGTGTAAAGCAGCATTTATGACTTTAAGTTCGAAAACCAGACAGATCGACCTATCCGAAGGGGTATTTTGGGGGGTTTTGTACCCCAAAAATGGGTTTTTTGAGTTTTTTACATATAACTTTTGAAAAAGTAAAATTTAATTTTTTCCATTAGAATCAGCTTAAAAAGACGTGCAATTTGGTGTTTTGATCATTCCTCTACGTCAAATGGTTGTGCTAAACACAGTACGTTGTCCAATGTTATTCTTATGGAGAATAAGAAAAATTGTATATCTCGCTTATTTATCACATTTTTCTGATGAAACTTGGTATATTGCTTCATATTGTTGTGGTCTATTGATATTTGCACTAAAAAACATTTTTTGGCCGATAGTTCCCGTAGCAGCAAACCTGCGTACTCAGCCCCCATGTTATTCTTATGGAGAATAAGTAACGTGTTATCTCCCTTAATTATGAACATAAATTAATAAAATTTGGTATGTGGCTTTACCTCATTGAGTTATATTAATATTTGTATAAAACCCCATTTTTTGTGTTCCTTGCTACAGCAAACCTGCATACTCAGCCGCCATGTTTTTCTTATGGAGAATAATTAAAATATCATAAATAGTTTATTAATGAATGTATATTGATGAAACTTGGTATCTGGCTTTATGTGGTATTAAGATATATATTTATATGCATTGGAAATTCGCTGAGTACGCAGGTTTGCTGCTACGGGGGTATTTAGATAGTAAACAGACCAGGGTTTAGACCGTTTCCTTTCAAAACATAAAAAATGTCTTAGACGTATATAGGCCTAAACACTAAATAAAACACTAGATTGAAGGCAAATTAAATTTTATAATATACATTTTAATAACAGCTATATTTAATACAATACGAGCTGCTCCCGCGCAATATTTTGTGGATATAATCCTTATAACAGTTGTTTTTCTAAATTAAGAAAATGCGATTTTAAAACTCGGAATGTAACCAAAATAAAAGCGTAAATCAAATATTTAGCTTCACAGTGATTTAAAACTTGAAATTATCTTTTAAATCAAAAAAAGAATCATCAAAATCGGCTGAGTATTAACTTTAGGAAGTGAGTGAATAAAAATAGGATTTTTTAAATATGTAGATTAGCTGTAAAAACTGTGATTGGAATAATTTGTTTTTAATCCAATGTTCTTAGGGTGGAAGCTATACTGTAGGTGCATTGCTCATGAACTTTTATAAAATGTAGAACCTTTAGAACCTAAATGTGTAAAGAATTATTTGTTCAATTCATGGTCAATATTATGTTTGAAAAAAAAATACTGTTGTCCTAAATAATAAAACCTCCTATTTCTACTCTATGCTGAAATTACATAAAATAATAAGTACGCTGCTTGTGGAAAAGGTAACAGTTTATTTTGATTTGATTAATTTGTTGGTAATGATTATTCATTTAAAGTCTCCCAAAATGATGTAAAGAAACCTTGATTTCTTGCTTTGTTTTATTAACAGGCCCATATTATATTGAATTGCCTTTCGTAATCGAGTTGAACTCAGTGTCGCGAAGCGTTGTAAAGGGTTTAACCTAGTTAGCAGATGTGACTGCGCAGATAATGAACCAATCAGCGTCGCCGACGAGAGCTTGATTACGTCACAGCTCCGCCTAACCGCGTCTTGTCGCTGCTTCTGCCTGCAACACAAACACCGCAATAAGCATTCTGACAATTGGGACTTACGTTGTTGGGCTGTTTATGATTTGAATTAATATGTAATCTCAAACTCAAAACAACAATATTTGCTCACACATTTTGTAGATGTAAATATAGATTTGTAATGATATTTGGAACTAGCTGCTCTAACTTGAGCAAATTTCTTATAATGTATTGTGCATATTATGTTGTCATTAAAGTATACATTTTATCTATATAATGTCTGTAACATCTGTTCTTGCCGTTATGTTATGTTTTGATAACGCGTAAATAGTTGTTAAATATACATTTCTCCTTATTTATATTCTTCCTTTAGATAAACAGAGGCTTTAGAGGCCAGAATAGCGTATCCCCATATTCTAATGTAAATTATAAGGAATTCTATCAAGCACGACAATCGGACGTGCAGCTCTTTAGATCACGCCCTAATTAAAAAACACTTGCGTTAAATTTTAAGACAACAACCTACTAATTTAATGAATACATGTCTTTTTCTGCATCGATATTAGCGGATTTCCTCTATAGGGAAGAAGCTATTACCGTAGTCATCATGGTAATTCGTTAATACCATTCGTTCAAATTCATATATATATATATATATATATATATATATATATTCCTAGCCTTGGGCCTTTGGGTATATCCGTATATATATTACATATATATATATATATATATATATATATCCGTATATATTATATATATATATATATATATATATATATATATATATATATATCCGTAGGCACAATAACTTTCGTAAAAATGGTCCGATATTGATGAAATTTGGTATAAACGTGTTAGGCAGCATCTATTTTCATGAGTTTGAGAACCAGAAAGGTCGCTCTATTTTAAGGAGTTTTTTTGGGGGGGAAGTTTTGTACCCAAAAAATGGGGTTTTAGAACATTTAAAAAAAATTGTTCTTAAGCATAAATTTTTGTTTATCCCATTAAATTCAGCTTAACAACAACAAAACAAATTGGTAGTTTGATCATCGCTTTACGTTGGTTACTGAGATATTGAGAGTGCTAAACACATGACTTTGTGCAATGTTAATCTTATGGAGGGGGAATAAGTAAAACTTTATATCTCGCTTATTAATGAACATATTTTAATGAAACTTGGTATGAAGCTTTATATGGTTGGGGTTTACTGATATTTGAAACAAATCCCATTTTTTTGGTCCCCATGGCAGCAAACCTGCGTACTCAGCAGCTATACTTTTATTCTTATGGAGAACTAGCTGTTACACGCGGCTTCGCTCGTGACAAATTAAAGCACATTTGAAATATTAACCTGACCAGAACTATAAAATCTTTGTTTATGTTTTACCCATATGACTTACTTTGCAGTAACTGACAAACATTTTATCAACAGCTGGTAAATTTTAAAATGGTATGCTATCATAAGATTTGCATTGGATCTTGGGGTGAAGGCCTAATGCCGGATGTAGACGTTATCAGGATATATGTTAACTAGGCTTATCGCCCTTGGAGGCTTCGCCCCCAAACCCCCTTCTGGAGTTCGCTTCGCTCACTTGCATTCCTCAGTTAACAAACGTTTAAATCAAACAATTATTGAAGTTTGTTAACCAAACAAAACTGAACAACAATGAGCTTTGGTGAGCACATTATCGCCCACACAGGTGGTCCAATATCGGCTCGACTCGATATAGAAAAATTTTAACCAATCAAATTAACTCCCGACAACTATAGTTGTTTCGAGGCGAATAAAAGCAACTAACAAAGTACACCCTCAATTTAAAGTCAATCAAAGTTAAAGTCAGTAAGTTAAATAAAATGTTGTGGTTACAATGTTAAATTGGAGTTCTACAAATGGATTTATATGTAAAAAATAACAAAAGATTAGGCTGCAGATTAACCTAATCTAACTCCGCAGAGCGCTGTATGGTGGCTGTTCGTTATACAACATAATTATAAATCAATGGATTTGTAAAAACAAAATAAATTAAAATTAAACAAAAATTTCAGACCTCAAAATGTAAACATCAAAAGTAGGATTTTGAATCCGAGACCGCACGATCGTGAATCTGACAACATATCTACTGGGTTACTGGGAAAAATTCATTCGATAGAACAATCGGTTAATGACATTTTCCGAAATCGTAACAAACTGTATTCGCGATATTGAACCTCACGTGTAGGCGATAATGTGATCACCATGTTTTGTAACAGCTGATTTATATAAACCTCATTGTGAGCAAATTATCGCCTACACGGGAGGTTTATATAAGTCAGCTGATACAAACATGTGGTATTAGCCAAAGGTAGTGTGCTTTCATAAAACAACTTTCCAAATCGTTGTACACATTGAAATGGGCCAAAACATTCAAAATTACTCCTTCTCTGAGGAATAGCGGCCAAACGGATGATCGGATCTTAAATCTGAAGATAAATCGTTAGTTGGGAATTACATTTTCTTCAACTTTTGTATTTAACATTTCTTGCCATCTCCTACCGTTTCTGTACAAAACGCGCTCTAAGTGGAAAAATTGAAAAGTGGAATTTTCCCCGCCCAAAAAGTGCATTCAAAACTCAAAAATGTTAATTTTAGGCAATTAATCACTGAGGGTTTCTCGTCAAGAGCTTTAATTCAAGTATGGGGTCGATGGGGGTTTGATTACGGGAAGTGCCTGATAATTTATGTCAGTGAGTCAGTGAACCCGGCTAGCTCTATATAAGTAGATGTGATATGTAAGCTATGTTCATGCAAAATTCTAGCTTAATAGGTAGTTTTTGCGTGATGGAACTCCAAATATCCATACATCCAAACAAACATCTAAACTTTCACATTTATAATATTACAGTAGTAGGATAAGAAACATGTGATATCTTGCTGTTTATGAATATAAATTGGTAAAACTTGGTGGTGATCTATTGGTATTTAAATTGTTTGTGGTTGTTGATGCAACAAACCTGCATACTCAGTCCTAATGTTTTTTTTTAATGGAGAATCAATCAAGTGTCATATCTCGCTTATTTAAGAATATGCTTTGATGAAAGTTGGTAAGTGGCTTCATGACATAGTGAAGTACCATTTGAAATTAGGTTTGCTGCAACGGGGTATTTATACAGGTACTACAGTGTCGTAACTTGGAAATTATTAAATGATTAATTATACTCCTTAATATTAATATTGACATATTAAAGACCTATGGAGCGAAGTCATTATTGGAACTAACAATGTTGAAAACTCCAATGATTTTTTTTAAGAAAAAAAGCATCACGTTTATATAAAATATTTGTACAATATTAAAATGTTCGAAGATAATATTACTGAACAAAATCTATAAATTCTTCATCTACTCATTTACTCTCAAACTCAAATATTCTGTAGTCTAGGTTTTAAAATTTCAATTCTGAAATACATGTTCATATTTAGAAATCCTTACACTAACTCCCAATTTAAATCCTGGTTTTTAACCTCAATCTGTTTACAATCTGTTTAGATGCCAACTTGTTATGCACATTTTTAAATTTGTTAGCATTTACCTTGGGCTTTAAATCTTTCTGTGTAATTTATTACTGCATTTTTTTATTTATAACTCGTTTGTAAATTAAATGATCTAAATAACCAATTCTTGAAAGTTCTCTTACACTGCTTCACAATAACTGCTTTCGTTGTAGTAGTATGTGTAATAGTTGGTAATAATCAGTTTCTGCATAAATTCAGTAAAATGTTTATTAATAACTCTTGCCCGTTATCAAATTGAAAAATATTGACTCATTTTGGCAGAATAGTTTGTACTGCTTCTGTGACTAATTAACCCGGTTCTAATCTTTAGAGGCACGGAATAAGCCTTTTTAGAATAGGTTCTTTCTTGATTTGAGTCATAATGTCCCTCATGTAGACTACTTATTATGTTACTTAGTTTAAAGCATTATTTCAAAATTGGAACATATTATGAAACCTACATAAATCCGTAAAATATTTGATAACGGAACTTGTTGTGGCTTATTAGATAAATGGTTTGTGAGTAGTTGTACTTGTTATATTTCAGTGGACCTGTTGCTCGAAATAGAGCAGAGTTGTCATATCATCACCAATATAATTAGTTTTTGTATTTATATTTTTGAAAGACATGTAATTCATACCGTGGTAGGCGCGGGATTCGTTTTTCGATTTAGTAATATTTTTAACCAACCTGAGGTAAATAGTAGCAATAAAATAAATAAATAATAAATAAATAGTAGCAATATTATGTTGTTGCTCGTTAAAATCATAGCCTACCTGGAGCAATCCGTATCCTTCCAAAAAAATCATAGAGATCTTTCAGACGAAATTCACTTCACTTATATTCCTCATTTTGCTTATTAGGTACACCAGTACTTATATGGTTTTATTTATAGGGAAGAAGCTATTACCATAGGTGGCATTGTCAGCACTCTTCCAAGTCCTCAAAATATACGTAATATGTTCGTATTCTAGAATAATATTATGATTTTTAGCGAATTTCCCCTATAGGGAAGAAGCTATTACCGTTGGTGGCATGGTAAGACTTAAGCCCGAGACCATGATAACTTTTTGTTTTGAGGTCCCCAGATGCCAAAAACACTATTCGTTCAAATTTATATATATATATGTGTCCGTTACCGCAATAACTTTTGAAAGAAACACCCGATTTTGATGAAATTTGGCACAAACGTGGAGAGTAGCATTTATGACTTTAAGTTCGAAAACGAGATTGATCGTTCTATGGGAAGAGGGTTTTATGGGGGTTTATAATTTTCCAAAAATCGGTTTTTTGCAAATTTGACCCCAAAATGTTAAAAACACTCAATTTTGGTTATAGCCATTTTATAAAGTTTAAAAAAAAACAAATAATTTAGTATTTTGAATCATTAACCTAGGTTAAGTGGTTGCGGAGAAAATCCAAAAAAACGTGTCCCATGTTAATCTTATGGGAAAAAGGTTTTTAGATTTTTCTCAGATAGTTTTACTAAAAACTTCACGTTTCTGTTTATTAATGTGTTTAGCTCAACTAAACAAACATTTTGGTGTTTTAATCGTTGTTCTACGTCCAACCGTTGCAGAGATATTCAAAGTGCTAAACACAATACGTTGTCCAATGTTATCCTTATGGAGAATAAATAAAATTCTATATCTCTATTATTTATGAATGTATATTGATGAAACTTGGTATGTGGCTTCAAGTAGTTGTGGTATATTAGTATTAGCACAAAAAACAAGTTTTTTGTTGATAGTCCCCGTAGCAGCAAACCTGCATACTCGGCCCATGTTATTCATACGGAGAATAAGTAAAGTTGTATATCTCCCTTAATTATGAACCTAAATTAAGAGAACTTGGTATGTAGCTTCACCTGGTTCAGTTATATTGACAATTGTAAAAAAAACACATTACTTATCTTCCTCGTTGCAGCAAACCTGCGTTCTCAACCCTAATGTTATTCTTATGGAGAATAAATAAAATGCTATATATCACTTATTTATGAATGTATTTTTGTGAAACTTGGTAAGTAGCTCTATGTAGTAGTGAGTCACATATATATGCATTGGAAATTCGCTGAGTCGCAGGTTTTCTGCAACAGGGGGTATTTTATTTATAATTTGTAATTAGTTCCGTCGATTCTGCTTAGGTAAATAAAATAACTCTCCATATTATGAATTAGGTGAAAGTTATAACCATTTGTATTATTAACAATACCCTCCATGTTTATTGTTATAACATGCATATTGAAACAGACCGCCACACATATCTCAGGCACTGTCCGCGTATCCCCCATTGAGTGCCAGTAGTACAGACTGAATGGAAATGTATTTCATGGCTAAACTGGTTTAATACATGTTGATTAATATTATTTTTTATAGATTTTCTCAGTACCTACAAGTGTATACAGTTTATAATATGCAAGTGAAAATGGTCCCCGCATAGGCATAGCGCGTGGGACTGAATGCTTAGTTTCTCAAAGTTTCCAAAGTCTCTCAAAGTTAAAGAAATCGGCTGCATAAGGATTGCTCCCCTTAGCCAGTAGGGCCAGCGACATACCGATTGCTCCCCTAAGGTCATTGTGAAATAACCAAAACCATATTTTGCCCTGACTGTACTAAAAGCCACTGCACTTAAATATTATATTCATCATTTCATATAATATGTGATCATTTCACATAATTTCATATCAATCTTCATTTGTGATTGTTCTCTTGCCATAAATGCAGCTGTTGATGGATTTAAATTTGACAATTATGGTTTTTATAATCTTTAAATGAGGTCAGAATTGATTTTGGGCTATTACATTCTAAAAAGCAAAGTCTCGACGGGAAGCCTTGAAATAGTCGTTATTCTCATGAATAAACTATTCTTTATTGTAAATATGATGTATATTTTGTGTAAACATGATAAATTTTTAACGCTACAACATTGATTCAGACTTAGGTTTAAATAGGTACAGACAGTTCCAGAAATATGGGTAAGCATTCCAGCACGGCCATGGGGGAGCAATAGTATGTTGTTGCTCTTTAAAATCATAGCCTACCTGGAGCAATGCGCATCCTCCCAAAAAATCATAGAGATCTTTCAGACGAAATTCACTTCACTTATATTCCTCATTTTACTTATTAGGTACACCAGTACTGATTACTTATATGGTTTTCTTTATAGGGAAGAAGCTATTACCGTAGGTGGCATAGTAAGACTTAAGCCCGAGACCATGATAACTTTTTGTTTTGAGGTCCCCAGATGCCAAAAACACTGTTCGTTCAAATTTATATATATGTATATACATATATATACTATGTATATATATTATATATATATCTATATATACGTGTGTGTGTGTCCGTTACCGCAATAACTTTTGAAAGAAATGCCCGATTTTGATGAAATTTGGCACAGATGTGTAGAGTAACATTTATGACTTTAAGTTCGAAAACCAGATTGATCGAACTACGGGAAGGGGGTTTTAAATTCTCCAAAAATTAGTTTTTTGAATTTTTTCCCATACAATTTTAAAAAAAACTCAATTTCGGTTATAGCCATTTTGTAGAGCTTAAATGGTATTTAAAATCCTAGGTTAAGTGATTGTAGAGAAAAGTCAAAAAACGCGTCCATAAAATTTCCCATGTTAATCTTATGGGAAAAAGGTTTTTGGATTTTCCTCAGATAATTTTACTAAAAACTTCATATTTATTTTTACCAAATAATTTAGCTCTACAAAAAAATCAGTAGTAGGGAATGGCCGATACTGACTCATTAAAGTAAGTCAAGTTGCGGTGGAGCCGTGTGGAGCCCCCCCCTTGACGACATCAAATTCTATTTTTCACCGCCTGAGGCTACGGTATTATCCTAGTAATTACGTCATCCTCCCTCCGACATGACCTTGACCGCCCCCCCCCCCCCGACATGACCTTGACCTGCCTCCCGACATGACCTTTAACGTTTTTCACAATAAGGCAAACCCCTTTAAAAATTAATAACGAACCTATTTACCGGCCGATTGTGACGGGACTTTTGCTAAATGTTAGGCCGATGCTAAGGAAGCGAATTTTGAAAGAAATTTGAAAATCCACCATCAAACAATTACGCTATTAATTTATAAACGTACTTTCATTATGGGATCTCCGCTGTTTACCGCGCGTGGAAAATCCCCGAGTGCGGCCCGACCAGCAGCAACGTTGTGGCACCTCCGCATGACGTCATCCCCCCCCCAAGTGCGGCCTGACCAGCAGCAAAGTTGCGGCGCCTCCCTATTTTTCGCCACCTGAGACTACGGTATCATCCTCCTCAGTAGAGTTGTTTACCGCTTTTACCCGCCTTAGGCGCGCGCTTCTCCACCAATGCCTATATAAACCGCTGTTCTTCGTGGATGTCATTAGTTTCTCTGTGAATGTGCTACGGAGTGGTCAATAGTGTGCTCTACGTCAGTGATTTCTTATTTCCTGCTTCGGAGATCTACAATATTCAAACGTAAGTAGAAATGTTTCATAAGTATCTTAGTATCTTTTTCAAATAACTTTCTTTTTTCTGTAGCGAATGCAAATCTTACATGACATTAAATTGAACTTAAATTTTGCTTTCTAAGTCTGGCGACCAATTTTTCAGATGGAAATTAATTTAACCATGTTGTTCATAGAACATGTCATATTTTCTTATCTACACTTGAACGCGTCAAGTGTGTCTCATTCTCCAATGTCAATGGTGAAGTGTTTTTGTCGCGATAAATCTGCGTTTGTAAATGAAAGAGACTTAGTGTGTCCATTGTTGTAGATGAATAATCAACATATATGCGAGATCTGCGGTCTTGCTTTCAACCAAAACAAAAACCTGAGGAGACACGTAGAGCCTACCCACAACGTCAGACGCTATGATTGCATCGTCTGCGGCTGACGTTTTGCACGAAGCAACAGCTTACGCCGTCACGTTACTGCAGTTCATGGGCAACGACCCATGGAGGAACCCCAACCATAACGAGGTTAGTAACGATACTTTATCGATGTGAATTTTCAAATACAAATTTTAAATAACTTTTAAGACAAGGTTTTCAGGTTTCCAACAAATATTCTTATTCATTTTAACCTTTTGCTAATTTTAACTTTTGTAAATCGTTTCTAAAGATTATTTTTTCCAATCTTCCGAAAACTTTGAAAAGAATATTCAGCTTTAATATAAATTATTTTTGAACTTAAGTAGTTTGTCTTCAGACATTGATTTGATAAAATCGTTTAACCTTTATAAATTTCAGTAGTTTGTGTTCAGGGACTGGTCTTTTTCTTTTGTAAATGTCACAAATGTCTGTTTATTAGTTGACTAATCACCATTATGTTGTGTAGACGGAGTCCACCCCTGCCAATTTTGTCCAGCTGTCTTCTCGAGTCTGGAGGACTTGCACCGCCACATGCAGGCGAGTCACGCTGTGAGCCCCACATCCTCCAGCTCTGTGGACGCTGAGTGTGATCAATTTGGTCAATGCTTCCTACGGGGCACAGACCTGCGACGAAACATCCGAACAGTCCATGCAGCAAGGTTTCGCTGTGAAGAGTGCGATGCCACCTTCCGCAGGGAGAACGACTTGCACCAGCACACCGACAGACTCCACGGTGAGGACAGCGGACTCAGGTTCCGTTACACCTACTGCGATAAGGGGTTTCGTCGCCTCTACAACCGTGACCAACACCAGGCTCACAACTGCTCAATTATGAGGAACCTGGTCCATGATCTGTCCGAGCCGCAGCCAGGGTCTAGCGCGCCGATGGTGGGTGCCGGCTTCCCCACGTTCCAGCTTGTACAGCGAGCACTACGAACACGTTTTCTTACCTACCGCATGACCCAAGCAATGGACGCCTTGTTGACTGATGAGGAGGCGCTGGTCTTACTGTTCCAGAAGGTTTTCGACCTATTGAATGATGTTAGGAATAGGCATCCCAGCATCAAGGTGAACATGATCCTGGAGTGTGAGTTTACCAACATCCACGGAGCCACTTGTTTGAGATCCTTCAATACCGTTAACGTCCCGCTGACCGAGGCCACTAACTTGGAGGATTTCCAGTCAGCAACGTTCAGCATGATTATCAACAAGAAGGAGCAGTGCGAGTTGGTAGGCAGCGGTTAGACATACCTGCGCATACGCGGTCTGGAGATCCGTGTGAAAAAGTACACGCCGCTGGGAGGCAGAGCCTTTATTCAGTTGCTAAAGGCCATTGCTGATACACACGCTGTAGTCAATGTGCAGAACGCTGACGACATGTGCTTCATGTATGCCATCCTAGCCAAGTTCACCCCCAAAAAAACGCGTGAAGAACCGCTGAGTATACCTTGGACATCATTGCCCGATACGACTGGGCCGGCCTGCGCTTCCCCATGGTTCTGAAGGTCATCAAGACCTTCGAGCGTAAGAACGACATCAGTGTGAATGTGTATGGGATCGAGCGTGCGATGGTGGGAAGACTCCCCAACGGAACGCCAGAGTTCAAGGACAAGGTGTATCCGTTGAAGATCTGCAAGTGGGAGCGTGAAGACCACAGGGACCTGGTGTACGTGACAGTTGATGGTGGAAACCACTATGCATACATCAGGGACCTGAGCCGACTGGTCCACCCCCAGCTCACTGAACATGGGCACAGGATCTACATCTGTAAGCGTTGCTTTGCCTACTTTGACAACCGTCCCAACAAGCTCGGGCTGACGGGCGCTCAGCGTTTAGGCGAGCACAGACGCTACTGCTATGCCAAGGCTCCCATCCGCCTGGACATGCCCAAGAAGAAGAAGATCCAGTTCAGTCATCCCGAGTTTTCCAGGCGTGAGAGGTTCTGCATCTATGCGAACTTTGAGTGTGCCCTTCAACTGGTTGATGATGCGACAGAATTGCCAACCATCAGTATGCACCATCAGTTTGCCAGACTAGATCCATCAGTATGCACGTTCCATACGCCTTTGGCTTCCAGATCACCGACTCGCTGGAGCAAGAGGAGTTCGAACCTCGCGTCAACTTTGGAGACGATGCATCCAAGGTGTTTATGGAGAAGCTGAAGATGGACGTGTTGATGCTGTGGGAGATCCTGTTTAGCGTGAGAGTTCTACAGCCCTTTTTGACCCGGCAGCAGATGGACGACTACCTCGCGGCAAACCATTGCTACTTCTGCAATAAGGAGTTCACCGAGGAGGACATCAAGGTGCGAGACCACAACCACGCCCCACCGTATGAGTTCCGTGGAGCGGCACACCGGTCATGCAACCTACGATATAGGGAGCAGCGAGTCATCAACTGCTTCTTCCACAACCTGTCCAACAACGACGCCCACTTCATAGTGCGGGAGTTGGCACTTGACACCAGTGATGTGGAGGTGTTGGCACACACCGAAGAGCGCTATATCGCCTTTAAAAGGCGATTTCAGTTTGGTCAACTTGGGGACGATCAGCGAGTGCGTAGAGCTGGATTCACAGTCAGGTTCCTGGACAGCTACAGGTTCCTATCAATGAGTTTGGCCAAACTCGCAGCGGGCCTTCCCACTCACAAGATGCGAGAGACCAGGAAGCGATTCCCCGAAGACCGACACTTTGACCTTGTGCGTAGGAAAGGCGTGTTCTCCTACGACTTTGTGACGTCATACAACAAGTTATACACCACCAGGGAGTTACCACCCAAAGCGACATTCAAAAACAGTCTCACCCTGGAGGACATTATGGACGCTGAGTACGAGCACGCCCTCAACGTGTGGCGAGCCTTCCTGAAGGACTACGCTGACAAGTACCTGCGCTGTGACATCGCCTTGCTCACCGATGTTTTTGAGCAGTCATACGCCATGGATGTTATGCTCAAGACCTGCAATGTGGAGCTGGACACGCTGCAGGACTTAGACATGTACCTCTTCATGGAGCAAGGCATCCGAGGAGGTATCTCCCAGGCCATCACCCGATACGCCAAGGCCAACCACGACCAGTGCCACCCTGAAGACCGACGCCCCGACGAGCCGTCACGTCACCTCATGTACCTGGATGGAAACAACCTCTAATGTTGGACTATGTCCCAGTGTCTGCCCACTGGAGACTTCCAGTGGCTCAGCCGTGAGGAGATTGACTCCTTGGACATTGCGGCGCTGAAGCCGAGCGGGGCTATATCCTTGAGGTGGACCTTCACTACCCCGATCACCTACACGATCTGCACAAGGACCTTCCCTACTGCTGCGAGACGAAGCGTCCACCAACCAGGAAGACACCCAAACTACTCACCACCCTGGATGACAAGCAACACTACATCTGTCATTACAGGATCCTCCAACAGGCGCTGGGGAACGGGTTGGAGCTTGTTTCTGTGCATCAAGCGGTCTCGTTTCGTCAGTCTTGATGGCTTGAGCCATACATACTCATGAACACCGAGCTGAGGAAGAAGGCCAAGACCAAGTTTGAACAAGACTATTTCAAACTGATGAATAATGCGGTATTTGGCAATACGGTTGAGAACGTGCGTAAGCGCATCAATGTCAAGCTCGTGTGCACCCCGGAAAAGTTCACAAAATATGTGTCCAAGTCCAACTTCCTGGACCGTGCGTACTACTCTAGAGATGTAGCCCTCATCCATTCAACCAAGGTGAATATCGTTCTGGAGAAGCCTGTCTATGTCGGTGTGTGTGTTTTTCCTTGAGCTGAGCAAGAGGCTCATGTACGACTTTCCGTGGAAAATGAAGAACCACTATGGCGACCGCCTGAAAGTCAACTACATGGACACAGACAGCTTTGTGTTCGACATCATGTCTGAGGACATCTACAGGGAGATGTTGGAGCACTTGGACGATTTTGATACCAGTGTATACCCCAAGAACCACCCCTGCTACAACCCCACCAACGCCAAGGTCATTGGCAAATTCAAGGATGAAGCCAACGGCCAGTCACTTCTTGAATACCTCGGTCTCCGCTCCAAACTGTACTTAATGGACATAGCGGATGACAACGAGGAAGACCACTTCAAGACCACCAAGCGTGCTAAGGGAGTTGCCAAGGGTGTTGTTAAGAACATCCGCACCACTGCTGACTACAGAGACTGCCTGTCTATCGGAGTGTTGATGCACACCATCAACACCCGTTTTAAGTCTCACCTGCACCGCGTTTACACGGTTCAAGTGAGTAAGCTGTCCTTGAGCTCTGCGGATGACAAGCGGTACATCCTCGCTGACGGTATCAACACCTTGCCTTGGGGTCATAAGGATATCCCGGCACTGCCTCAACGGGAGGTTTTTCCTGAGGAACGGAATGAAAGGGAGGAGATTCCCGTTTAAACCAAATAATTTAACTTCACATATTTGTAAATAGCATTTTCAAGCAAATATATCCTTTAAGTTTATAGCATTGTTTTGTTAATTACCTCCTATTCCTCTATCAAACTTTAAAAGTTTAATCAATTTTTCCAAAAATTAAAAATTATACAATTGAAATAATATGAATTTTTACTGTAATCAAAATTTCATAAAAGTGAAATGAATTTTGAAAATGGAAAAGTTTCAAAAACAATAAAGTTACCTACAAAAACTTTTAAATATATTTCTTGATTACTTGTTTTTCTTAAATATTGAAGTGAGAAAGGACAAACGAAATAACAAAAGTTATTAGGACACGTCTTATTTATTGTAACATAAACACATTCATAGTTTAGCGACTGAAGATGTTTCAAATTACAATTTTACAAAATACAAGAATAGTCATTCCATTTCAACAGGATGAGAAGATTGAATCAAACAGCCTGTGGACTAGAGCATCCATACAATTTTAATAATATGAATTTATTTTTACTGTAATTATTATTTTATGAAGTGAAATGAATTTTGAAAATCTAAAAGTTAACAACTTGGAAATATATTTAATTAATTCTTGTTTTTATCAAATATTGAAGTGAGAAAGGACAAATTGAATAACAAAAGGTATTAGAACATGTCATATTTATTGAAACATAATACACATACATAGTTTTGTGACTGAAGATGTTTCAAATTAAAATTTTACAAAATACAAGAATAGTAATTCCATTTCAACAGGATGAGAAGATTGAATCAAACAGCCTGTGGACTATAGCATCCATACAATTGTAATAATGTGAATTTATTCTTACTGTAATCATAACTTTATGAAGTGAAATGAATTTTACTTCATAAATTACTTCATAAAACTTAATCAATACTTTACTTCCTAAAGGGGATGTTTCAAATTACATTTTATAAAATTCAAGAATAGTAAACCAGGATGAGAAGATGAGTCGAACAGCCTGCGGACTAGAGCATCGTTGATCTGAGGAGCGGACGAATTGCAGAGCTACACGTAGTCACTGAGTGACATGCCAAGAGTCGCTTGGCAGTACAGGTAGATGGGACAGTAGTGACCGCAGACAGAAGTATCGAAGCTTCTTGAATGTTCCTAATGCAAATTTATTATGTTTCACACCTGCGTATCAGCCTCAGGTGAGATGCAATCGCTGCACAAATTCCAGAAGAGAGACGTTGCTGCCAGGAGGACTACTTTTCTTCACCAGGTGCATCCTCGAACCCACACCCGCGTTGCACTGGACAATTTGCCTGCTCCTCTAGGACAGTGTTGTATCTTCTGGCATGTAGATCATATAGCGGGTGAAAGTCGTTTACTTCTTGCGCTTTGAGATGATGCAATCGCCTTTGACCTTAGATTTCTCCCCAGGCTTACGCCAAGCGGACGTCGCGGTCCTGAGAACCCCATTAGTTTTCGGCACTCCAGTATCGCTGTTCACCCACATGTTTTCCACCCTCGTCAACAGGTCAGTAAGGCATATGCAGATTTCATCATCTCTCTCTTCGTCCAGGTAGAGACCACAACTGTGTGTCGGATTGTCGTGAAACACCGACATCTTCAACAAAATGTTCTCGCAGTTGTCAGGGTTCTGTATGGTAGTTTGGCATGCAGCATCGCTCAATATGGATGCTGGAGAGTTGGTGGGTACACCCTTCTTCACCGCCCACCCGTCAGGCTTTTTCCTATTAGGTTTGACAGGCATGGCATTCTCTTCCATCAGACATCGGAGCGTTTGATCAACCTCGATGCTGCTCATGACGTCTCGGACTGAGGTCTCACGGCTGGCCCCCCGGTTTATATACCACAGCCAGAACATTCTAGAACATTCTAGAAGCTTGGGGAAACCAAAGGTGATCAACGTGGTAATCAATTCTCATGGCTATTTTTATGCCTTGGGGATTTTCCAGAGGTTTTCCGGGTCGCTAATGAGTAGGTTGAGTTAGGGGGGTCATGCGGCAATAGTTTCCTTAAGCCAATACTTAACATACGGTGAAGGACCATCGAAATCGGCTGGTAAACAGCTGAGATCCCATAAGGAAAAGACGTTTGGAAATTAATATCATGCTTGTTTGATGGTGGATTTTCAAATTTCTTTCAACATTCGCTTCCTTAGCATGAGGCCTACCATCTAGGAAAAGTCCCGTCACAATCGACTGGTAAATAGGCTCGTTATTAATGTTTAAATGTGTTTTCCTTATGGGGGGGTATGACGTCATGACTAGGATTATACCGTAGCCTCAGGCGGTGAAAAATAGAATTTGATGGCGTCGGGGGGAGGGGGGTTAGGCGGCCTACCCAAGTGGATGAGTCTACAAGTACTATTTTATTTGTTTGTTCCTTTTTTTAAGGATTTTAATGAATTATTTTATTTTAATCTCAATCGGATATATAAATGATGTTCATCCCCAAACGAGGCTCCGGGTGAGGTTCCCCACTCGGCCCCGGACGAGGCTCCGGCTGAACCTGGGGCTGCTGTTGAGGTCTATGTTGGAGTTGAGGTCGAACCCGCATCGCCATCTGCTCAGAATTTCCCGCCTCTGCTCAAGACGCAGTCTCCTTGCCGCGTGCTGCTCTCGCCATTGCTGCTCCTCAGCAAACCCTGGCTTCCACCAACCCTGAGGCACCGGTGTCGGCTTGACAACAGCTGTAAACAAAACCTATTAATATTCTTTGCAAAGTAGTTTTACTTCATAATAAATTAATTACTTAATTTTTAAATAAGAATGTAAAAATTAACATTTTACTATTATTCGTAAAATTCAAATTTTGTATTATATTACTTTTACTCTCACCAATTTTATTATCTAACCAACTTATCTATTACAACTTCTCAAAGACTGGCTGAGAAGTTGATTGGTAGCGCCACAGCCTTGGTGATTTGGAGGGTCTCGACCGTTGCTGCTGTGATGGGGGCTGGTGTGATGGTGGCATCGGTGGTGTCGGGGGCGACATCGGTGGTGGTGAGAGCGGCAATGGGGACTGCATCGGTGGTGGCGGGAGTGTCATTGGGGGCATCATCGTTGGTGGGGGTGGCATCGGTGGGGGCGGCATCGGGGGCAGCATCGGTGGTGGGAGCGGCATTGGGGGCGACATCGGTGGCGAGAGGATCATCGGGGGCAGCATCGGTGGTGGGGGCGGCATCGGTGGGGGTTGCATCGGGGGCAGCATCTGTGTTGGCAGCGGCATTGGGGACGACATCGGTGGTGAGAGCGGGGACGACATATAGGCATCGCTCATGAAGTTTGGCATGTCTTGTCATCTTATCCAGTCTGCCGAATGACTTTCCGCAGACGGGGCAAGGGTATGGTAGCACATCTTCATGAGTGCGCCCACGCCGCCGGAGGTGGTCCCTACGCGCGAAGCTTTTGAGGCAGATCTCACAAGTGTATTCCATCGCGTCTGGTTTAGGAATGACCGAAGCGAAGAGAAATCGGCAGGAGAAAGCGAGGACGTTTAGAATAAAAAAGGAAAAGGGCCGCACTCGGGGATTTTCCACGCGCGGTAAACAGCGGAGATCCCATAAGGAAAGTAAGTTTAGAAATTAATAGCGTAATTGTTTGATGGTGGATTTTCAATTTTTTTTTACATTCGCTTCCTTAGCATCAGGCCTAACATCTAGCAAAAGTCCCGTCACAATCGGCCAGTAAATAGGTTCGTTATTAATTTTTAAAGGTGTTTTCCTTATTGTGAAAAAACGTCAAAGGTCATGTCGGGGGGGCAGGTCAAGGTTATGTCGGGGGGGGCAGGTCAAGGGTATGTCGGGGGGCGGGGGGATGAAGTCATGACGAGGATGATACCGTAGCCTCAGGCGGTGATAAATAGAATTTGATGTCGTCGAGGGGGGCTCCACACGGCTCCACCGCAACTTGACTTACTGAGTCAGTATCGGCCATTCTCTACTACTACAAACATTTTGGTGTTTTAATTGTTGTTCTACGTCCAACCGTTGCAGAGATATTCAAAGTGCTAAACACAGTTCGTTGTTCAATGTTATCCTTATGGAGGATAAATAAAATTTTATATCTCGAATATTTATGAATGTATATTGATGAAACTTGGTATGTGGCTTCGATTAGTTGTATATTGATATTTGCACATAAACGGGTTTTTGTTGATTTTCCCCGTAGCAGCAAACCTGCATACTCAGCCCCCATGTTATTCATATGGAAAATAAGTAAAGTTTTATATCTCCCTTAGTTATGAACCTAAATTAATAAAACTTGGTATGTGGCTTCACCTGATTGTTTTATATTGATAATTTCAAAAATACACTTTTTAATCTCCCCCGTTGCAGCAAACCTGGGTACTCAGCCGTAATGTTATTCTGATGGAGAATAAATAAAATGTTATATATCACTTATTTATGAATGGATTTTTGTGAAACTTGCTAAGTAGCTTTATGTAGTAGTGAGACACATGTATTTGCATTGGAAATTAGCTGAGTACGCAGGTTTGCTGTGACGGGGGTATTTTTAAAATGCCATAGTTTATATCTTTATACAAATTCTGTAAGCGACATTTTAAAGTAAAAATTGTGGGAGTTTGGCAAATCGCAGGATGATGGGAGACGGCTCAAATTAAAGGTATTGATCTCAGGGACTCGAGAAAAATAGCAGTATTTCTAATACCCCCGTAGCAGCAAACCTGCGTACTCAGTGAATTTCCACTGCAAAAATATGTATCTTAATACCACATAAAACCAAATACCAAGTTTCATCAATATACATTTATAAATAAACGATTTATGACATTTTAATAATTCTCCATAAGAATAACATGGCGGCTGAGTATGCAGGTTTGCTGAAGCAAGGATCACAAAAAATGGGGTTTTATACAAATATTAATATAACTCAAGTAGGTAAACCAACATGCCAAATTTTATTAATTTATGTTCATAATTAAGGGAGATAACACGTTACTTATTCCCCATAAAAATAACATGGGGGCTGATTACGCAGGTTTGCTGCTACGGGAACTATTAGCAAAAAATGTATTTTAGTGCAAATATCAATAGACCACAACGATATGAAGCAACATACCAAGTTTCATCAGGATAAGTTGATAAATAAGCGAGATATACAATTTTTCTTATTCTCCATAAGAATAGCATTGGACAACGTACTGTGTTTAGCACTTTCAATATCTCTGTAACAATTTGACGTAGAGAAATGATCAAAACACCAAATTGTGCGTCTTTTTAAGCTGATTCGAATGGAAGAAACTAAAATTTAACTTTTCCAAAAATTATATGTATAAAACTAAAAAAATTTTTGCTGTACAAAACCCCCCCAAAATACCCCTTCGGATAGGTCGATCTGTCTGGTTTTCGAACTTAAAGTTATAAATGCTGCTTTACATACCAAATTTCGTCAAAATCGGATTATTTTTACGAGAGTTATCGTGCTCACGGACACACATATATATATATATATATATATATATATATATATATATATATATATATATATATATATATATATGTTATATATATCTACAGTTTCAAACAAATGGTGTTTTTGGGGTCTGGGGACCTCAAAACGAAAAGTTATCATGGTCCCGGGCCTAGGTCTTACCATGCCGACTACGGTAATAGCTTCTTCCCTATAGGGGAAATTCGCTAAAAATTACAAGCAAACGATAAATAACGTAAAACATCCCCCATAAGACAAACGTCTGCTTTGTTTACATTAATGTGATTAAGTGTCTACTTTGTTTACGAAATGGAAAGTGTTCAAATCAGATGAGGCAGAGTATTGGAGAAAAGTTAGGGGCTGTGGCCCCTTCAAGCCACTAGTTTATATTATAGTGTAGTTTTGGTTTTGGTCTCGTCAGTCTTATTTGTATACTTATTTTTTCACACCCCACCAACATTTTTGCATCAATAAACAAGTATCTATATTTTATATTTCCTGATAACATAGAGTATTGTTTCCAATATCGAGGGCGTGGTGAGGTACATGTAATGATACGGCTCGGGCTGATGATTGCCTGCCGTTATTGAATGCCACGCTAATGGCTGCGGAGCGCCACACAAAACTCATATTACCACCTTCGCGGTGTTCTGCTTACCGCAGAACTAAAATGGTTCATTAGTGATTCAAAAAATAAATGTGTTTAAAATTTATTCTGTGTTACAATACAGGAGTTCGGTGATGCGCTAACCAAACTACTTTATTGTTGATTAGTCGATTTTGAAACTGCTGTTTTTGCGACCTAGCACAGTTTTTAAGAATTGACTTTTGTTTGAGCTGAATATAAATACAATCTGCATACAGTCTACAAACAGTCTCCATACAGTATGCCTACAAGTTGTCGTGTTTCTGGTGACTAAATACAATGTTTTTTTGTTTTCAAAACAAATGGAAAACACGGATATAAGGTACAAATATTTTGTCCCAAGTCTACAAGTGTGGACCCATAGCCTAGTTAGTCCACACTGGGGTACAAGTGTGGGGTTGCTGAAATGAATTTCCAGATAATGCCAGATATAGTCCAGGCGCTAGGTGTCATTGAGTGTGCATGGAAAGAGGCAGAGAATTTGACTTTTGATTTTAGTAATAGGGACCTTAGAGAGTATGAAAACCCATGTCGTCAACCCCAGGGGTAGTCGAGTACTTAGGGGTGGGGGCGCAAAATCACGAAAATAGGGCGCAAAACCGTTAAAAACGTCAATTAGCAAAACGTTCACAGCTCCCTTATAACTAACCGTACGGAAACGATATTAGTTTTGTTACGCCACGACATTTTGTTGGCATACTTGCATACTTCAGATTCGGATTCAACACCCCAAAAAACATAAATATTGGGAAAATCAAAACGATCTCAAAAATTTCCCTGGAAAACACAATTTAACTGGATTAATATACTGATCAAAATTATTAGGACATTTTGCGCATTTAACATTAGAAGAATACAAAATCTTTAAATAATTTCAAAGATATTTTAAATTGATGTGTTTTATCTCCATAACTAACGAAGATACGACGTATTGTGTAGTAATATTTGTTATCGTATTTGTTTGTAATGTTATCGTTGAAAAAAACTAATATCGTTTCCGTACGCTTAGTTATAAGGGAGCTGTGAACGTTGCTGTTGTAATGTGGCTAGGCACTCTTGTAGCTTGACATTCTGGAGCCTAATTTATGCTTCTGACATGGCAAAACAATAAGATCACGTCGGGGTCACCAATTATGGGGTTGCTGAAATGAATTGCCAGATAATGCCAGATAGAAGTAATTTTATTAGAACTCTAGTTGAATGTAAGTTTAAACAAAAAAATAATAATAAATTGACAGCTGATCTTAGAATGTGCAGCTGGGTCACCACAAATGTATGCAGGTTGTATGTAGACTGTATCCAGACTGTATGTAGACTGTATGCTGACTGTATGTAGACTGTCTTTAGACTGTATGTAGACTGTATGCAGACTGTATGTAGACTGTATGCAGACTGTATGTAGACTGTCTCCAGACTGTATGCAGACTGTATGCAGACTGTCTCCAGACTGTATGTAGACTGTCTCCAGACTGTATGTAGACTCTCTCCAGACTGTATGTAGACTGTCTCCAGACTGTATGTAGACTGTCTCCAGACTGTATGTAGACTGTCTCCAGACTGTATGTAGACTGTCTCCAGACTGTATGTAGACTGTCTCCAGACTGTATGTAGACTGTCTCCAGACTGTATGTAGACTGTCTCCAGACTGTATGTAGACTGTCTCCAGACTGTATGTAGACTGTCACCAGACTGTATGTAGACTGTCTCCAGACTGTATGTAGACTGTCTCCAGACTGTATGTAGACTGTCTCCAGACTGTATGTAGACTGTCTCCAGACTGTATGTAGACTGTCTCCAGACTGTATGTAGACTGTCTCCAGACTGTATGTAGACTGTCTCCAGACTGTATGTAGACTGTCTCCAGACTGTATGTAGACTGTCTCCAGACTGTATGTAGACTGTCTCCAGACTGTATGTAGACTGTCTCCAGACTGTATGTAGACTGTCTCCAGACTGTATGTAGACTGTCTCCAGACTGTATGTAGACTGTCTCCAGACTGTATGTAGACTGTCTCCAGACTGTATGTAGACTGTCTCCAGACTGTATGTAGACTGTCTCCAGACTGTATGTAGACTGTCTCCAGACTGTATGTAGACTGTCTCCAGACTGTATGTAGACTGTCTCCAGACTGTATGTAGACTGTCACCAGACTGTATGTAGACTGTCTCCAGACTGTATGTAGACTGTCTCCAGACTGTATGTAGACTGTCACCAGACTGTATGTAGACTGTCTCCAGACTGTATGCAGACTGTCTCCAGACTGTATGTAGACTGTCACCAGACTGTATGTAGACTGTCTCCAGACTGTATGCAGACTGTCTCCAGACTGTATGTAGACTCTCTCCAGACTGTATGTAGACTGTCTCCAGACTGTATGTAGACTGTATCCAGACTGTATGTAGACTGTATGCTGACTGTATGTAGACTGTCTTTAGACTGTATGTAGACTGTATGCAGACTGTATGTAGACTGTATGCAGACTGTATGTAGACTGTCTCCAGACTGTATGCAGACTGTATGTAGACTGTCTCCAGACTGTATGTAGACTGTCTCCAGACTGTATGTAGACTGTCTCCAGACTGTATGTAGACTCTCTCCAGACTGTATGTAGACTGTCTCCAGACTGTATGTAGACTGTCTCCAGACTGTATGTAGACTGTCACCAGACTGTATGTAGACTGTCTCCAGACTGTATGCAGACTGTCTCCAGACTGTATGTAGACTGTCTCCAGACTGTATGTAGACTGTCTCCAGACTGTATGTAGACTGTCTCCAGACTGTATGTAGACTGTCTCCAGACTGTATGTAGACTGTCTCCAGACTGTATGTAGACTGTCTCCAGACTGTATGTAGACTGTCACCAGACTGTATGTAGACTGTCTCCAGACTGTATGTAGACTCTCTCCAGACTGTATGTAGACTCTCTCCAGACTGTATGTAGACTGTCTCCAGACTGTATGTAGACTGTCTCCAGACTGTATGTAGACTGTCTCCAGACCTGTATGTAGACTGTCACCAGACTGTATGTAGACTGTCTCCAGACTGTATGTAGACTCTCTCCAGACTGTATGTAGACTGTCTTCAGACTGTATGTAGACTGTCTCCAGACTGTATGTAGACTCTCTCCAGACTGTATGTAGACTGTCTCCAGACTGTATGTAGACTGTCTCCAGACTGTATGTAGACTGTCACCAGACTGTATGTAGACTGTCTCCAGACTGTATGCAGACTGTCTCCAGACTGTATGTAGACTGTCACCAGACTGTATGTAGACTGTCTCCAGACTGTATGCAGACTGTCTCCAGACTGTATGTAGACTCTCTCCAGACTGTATGTAGACTGTCTCCAGACTGTATGTAGACTGTCTCCAGACTGTATGTAGACTGTCACCAGACTGTATGTAGACTGTCTCCAGACTGTATGCAGACTGTCTCCAGACTGTATGTAGACTGTCACCAGACTGTATGTAGACTGTCTCCAGACTGTATGCAGACTGTCTCCAGACTGTATGTAGACTCTCTCCAGACTGTATGTAGACTGTCTCCAGACTGTATGTAGACTGTATCCAGACTGTATGTAGACTGTATGCTGACTGTATGTAGACTGTCTTTAGACTGTATGTAGACTGTATGCAGACTGTATGTAGACTGTATGCAGACTGTATGTAGACTGTCTCCAGACTGTATGCAGACTGTATGTAGACTGTCTCCAGACTGTATGTAGACTGTCTCCAGACTGTATGTAGACTGTCTCCAGACTGTATGTAGACTCTCTCCAGACTGTATGTAGACTGTCTCCAGACTGTATGTAGACTGTCTCCAGACTGTATGTAGACTGTCACCAGACTGTATGTAGACTGTCTCCAGACTGTATGCAGACTGTCTCCAGACTGTATGTAGACTCTCTCCAGACTGTATGTAGACTGTCTCCAGACTGTATGTAGACTGTATGCAGATTGTATCCGAACATCAGATATGCATGTATGAGAAACATTGTTTCACATACATGTATGTTACTTGTTTTGTGTCCACAATAGCAACGCAGCCAGTTAGTATTTCTTGAGATGTTGACCGAGGAACACAAAAAATTGGAAAACATCAGTTTCCCATTTGTTTTTACATATTATTATTAATAATTAATAATAACTAATTATTAATAATATTACTAATATTTCTCTTTCTCTCTTCCCCTTCCCTTCTCACCCACCATCACCCTCCATCACCCTCACCCCCTCAAACGCAGATTTAATTTGTTTAACTCGGAGTTAAAACTGATAAGAGAAGGCTGTTACCATTCGAGTAGTCAGTAGTATTTTTGATTTACAATAGTCCTGAAACATCTGTTCTTGCTGTTGTGCCAGAATTTGTTATTTTATCAGCTGTCAAATTTACAATTCAACTGATTACTGTTCTTTCATACAAATACTAGCAGTTACCCGGCGCGCGTTTCTGCGCCCAAATTAAGTTGTTTACAGAAATAAAGCTATTGTAATAGTTTTTTAATATAATAAAAAAAAACAATGGAATAAGTTAAAATAAAAAAGTTAATATAAATTCAAGTAACACAATTCAAAAGATAATAAACCAGCTAGTGTTTACATTTCTTTGTTTACACTGTGTTGTTTACATTTAAACAAATGACAGTTTAAAGAAACTTTGAATTTTTTTAATTACAGCTGTTAATTTTGTAAACACTAAATTTCTAAAACCTGACACTGCACCCTTTTATGCCCTCTGGGTCGGAGCCCTTTGGACAGATTTGCACTAAACTTCACACAAACCATCCTTGAATAATGCTTAATAATGCCTGAAAGTTTCATTACAATCTGTCGAGCGCTTTCGGAGTCCATAGGCTACATACATATATATATATATATATATATATATATATATATATATACATACATACTTCCTCTTTTATAGATATAGATACAATTCTATTGATTACTGTTCTTCCATACGATTAACATTGAAACATTGGAGGCCTGTGGGACGTAGCACTGAGGGCCGATGTAAATTATAAGTTGTTTCTGCACATCTACACGACAAAGGTTATTTTATTTGTTAACATGTGAAAGTTACTTTGACAGTTTATTGGATATCTGTTAACAGCTGTTATGATTTTTTTGTTTTGATTTGAAACTCCATAAAGCCAATGTTAAAATTTCCAATTTTCAAGATAAAAATTAGAGGTTTAAAAATATAAATGTTTAACTTTTGACAATTTTCCCTTGATTTTCTAGGTACTGTACAAGCTATCTGCATGCTAAATTTCACGTTTCTAACTCGTCTGCAAGTGCTCTAGAATTCGTATACGTGAGTGAATGAGTTACAAATCGGGCTGTACAGGTATTTAGATAGATTAAATAGATAGACTAGCTGGCCCGACAGACGTTGTCCTGTCCTAATGACACTGAATTTGTTTTATGTCAAATACTCGTTCATTTTCAAGATGAGCTCTTTTGCTTCGCTCACTCGCCTTCCGAATTAGCTCGTTCGCTACCCTCACTCGGCTATCGAAAAAAGAGTTTGAGTTGCCATTCAAGTATTTTTGTTATATCCATAATGAACTAAAACGTTTAGGCTTTCAAGTATGTTTACAGCTGTTTGATGTAACTAACTGAACTTTGATCAAGTCAATGGGAACTTTGAAGGCCTGTGGGACAGAGCCCTTAGGTCGGGTTAAACATTGTCTTTTATAAGAACCTTTTCCTGACATTAACGAACATATCAAAAAAAGAATTATTCAATTTGGTGCACTTATTCTAAAGTGACTATGGGAAATAGGCATTCATTTGTATATATTATGAAGATAAGCCGCTACAAGTCGGGGCCTACGCAAATTCCGTTATAAACTGTTTTACGGATTTATGTCGGTTTCATAAAACGTTCCAAATCCGAAATAATTTGTTACTTTACCTGCACGGTATTTAACTATTATTTGTTAAGCTTGAATGAGTTCTGTCGATGCTGGTTTGGTAAATAATGTAACTATACTATATCGTTTTACTGGTTTAAAACATAACCTGTAATCATTTTTTCCGAGAATATCTGCTTAGGCCTACACAACAAATATGTTGTATATATATGATGCATGTTTGCTGCAGGAACGGTCCTGTTTATGGGTAGCCTTAATTATTAATAGTACTTATTCGAAATAAAAATAATTATTTCAAGATCATTTACTAGGCCAAGGCAAACATAAATACCCCCGTAGCAGCAAACCTGCATAATCAGTGAATTTCCAATGCATATAATATTATCTTAATACCACATAAAGCCACATACCTTGTTTCATCAATATACATTCATAAATAAACTATTTATGACATTTTAATTATTCTCCATAAGAATAACATGGCGGCTGAGTATGCAGGTTTGCTGAAATAAGGAACACTAAAAATGGGTTTTTATACAAATATCAATATAACTCAACTAGGTAAAGCCACATACCAAGTTCTATTAATTTATGTTCATAATTAAAGGATATAACACGTTACTTATTCTCCATAAGAATAACATGGGGTTGAGTATGCAGGTTTGCTGCTACGGGAACTATGGGCCAGAAAATGGGTTTTTGTGCAAATATCAATAGACCACAATGAAATGAAGTAATATACCAAGTTTCGTCAGGATAAGTTGATAAATAAGCGAGATATACAATTTTTCTTATCCTCCTTAAGAATATAGCATTGGACAACGTACTGTGTTTAGCACTTTCAATATCTTAGTAACCAATTGACATAGAGCAATAATTAAAACACCAAATTGTGCGTATTTTTAAGCTGATTCCAATGGGGAAAAAATAAAAATCACTTTTTCAAAAATTATGTGTAAAAAACTCAAAAAACCCATTTTTGGGGTACAAAACCCCCCAAAATACCCCTTTGGATAGGTCGATCTGTCTAGTTTTCGAACTTAAAGTCATAAATGTCATAAATGCTGCTTTACACGTTTGTACCAAATTCCATCAAAATCGGACCTTTTTTACGAGAGTTATCGCACCCACGGACATATATATATATATAGTTTCAAACTAATGGTGTTTTTGGTGTCTGGGGACCTCAAAACGAAAAGTTATCACGGTCCCGGGCCTAGGTCTTACCATGCCGACTATGGTAATAGCTTCTTCTCTAGAGGGGAAATTCGCTAACAAAGATTCGGTTGTTATTTCAACACACACCTTTAAAAATACATTTAATTGTTTCAATATTTGCAATGTATTTTCTTCAATAGCCTAGCATCCATTAATCATCTAATTTTTCCACCCGCTGTTTCAATCAACGGAGGGGAGTGAGCTACTTCATACGTTCATAGCAGTTGACGGTTCACTTGTTCCTGGCAATCAACGTTATTATTCTGCACCAGGTCCTCTTATACACTTGAGCTTATTGTAGTCAATCTGTTAGATTAAGTGTGCCAAATTTATAGTTGATGTTTCCGTATGGATCCTTGGCAGGCAATAATTACATTGACATAATATACTTGATAAGTAGATATGCTAATCGAAACAGAGCAATGTTGTACAAAGGTATAAACCATTTTTTGCTGCCATTTCAGTAGTTTAAGTTTATTCCGCTGGTAACATATGTTACGAGCAGAGCTGTGTTTGGATTACACCACCAGCTTAAATTGTTACAGCTGATCACTGGTAATTTTAAAAATAGACATTATTGGTGGGCAATAATTTCATAGGCATAATATATTTCACAAACAGACATATGTTGCTCGAAACCGAAAGCTTCTTCCACGTCTAATTTTATGTTTCGAGCAAAAAGGTATAATAATATAAAGATCTCGTTTCTTGTTAAAAAAGTGAACCTCTCTGGAGGATATTTTTGTAAACAAAACATCTGGCTCTTTAGCCAAAGACTAACATCTATTCTATCTATACTTATTTAATAGGCGAACAGGTTTTTTGTGACAATCACTCCTCCAAAACTACTGAACCGATTTTCATGTTTTTTGTGTCATTGGAAAGAGCTTAACGTGAAGTTGTGCAGGAAACTTTTTTGTAGAGAAATAATTTCTGAGTGAGGCCCTGTGGCCCCTTAAAGTTGAGTTTTTCCCCATAAGCTTAACATTGGGAAATAACTATAAGTTTTAAGCAATCAGCTGGATAGAGTAAACACAGTTAATCAGCAAGCCATGTTGGCTTTGGAACGGTAACACAATATTTATAAATGATGATCGCGGGCGAAGCCGCGACAGGTTTACTTACTAGTACTTATTTAATAGGCGAGAAGGTTTTTTGTGACAATCACTCCTCTTAAACTACTGAACCGATTTCCATATTTTTGGTGTCATTGGAAAGAGCCTAACGTGAAGTTGTGCAGGAAACATTTTTCATAGAGAAATAATTTGTGAGTGAGGCCCTTTGGGAAATATCTATAAGTTTTAAGCAATCAGCTGGATAGAGTAAACACAGTTAATCAGCAGGCCATGTTGGCTTTGGAACGGTAACACAATATATCCCGTATATTTATACGGGATGTCAGTATAATATTACGTTGTGGTCGCGAGCGAAGCCGCGACAGGCTATGGGTATGTTGTTCTTTCAACACACAGCTTTAAAAATACATTTAATTGTTTAAATATTTGCAATGTATTTTCTTCAATAGCCTAGCATCCATTAATCATTAAACAACCTGTTAATTACTTATTTATTGTAATTAATTAATAAAGACTAACATAAGTTTTGAATAAGAGGGGATTGGTTAACATAATTGGTACTATGGATACCGTAGGGTATGAAGGGTCAAAATGGCGATCAGCATGTAGGCACAGTTGTTTCCCCAGACAAGACCTCTATCAGCCTTCTAGGTTGGCTTAAAAAACCTCTGTGCCATTTTTCCTGACGCAATTATATATTTGGATTACCCACAGTTTCGCTCGCGGTTCACTTCCATGTTATTAAGATATCCTATTAGTAGTCCTATCCTATTAGTAGTCCTAGAAAAAGACCTATTGGCCTATTATAATATAAAATTTCAGGTCGATCGGTACATCAGTCAAGACTTCTTGTGATCATTTTAAAAGCTAAAGGATTATTGCCGTAAATGATTTTTATGGGGAAGATCCTTCAAGTATTTGTTAAAAGATATTTGTTGGCCTAAGATATTTTGGTGAATATCAGATACATATTTAGCTTAATCAGTTCAGTATATACTGTATAAACAAATACTGGTTATTATGTGGAATTAGAAAGCCAATGTAGCGAAGCCCCAACGAACTTTTAACAACTTTTCAAATAAGGTTTTGTGATATTTCATATTTAAAGATCATGTGTTTAAAGTTACATCTGTTCTAATGTTTATGTTTATCCTTGTTTTTGTTGTAAAACAAAACATAGTTTATTCTAATGTACAAAAGAACAATGATTATTTTCATATTAGTTATATGTTTTAGGTTTATTGCCTTTAAATCCAATAAATTAAAATGTTCTTGGTTGAGTAGCCTCCAAAGCTGATTGGACAATTTAAGATATATTTTTACGGACCTCTAGTGTTCGTAACATTACATAGGAACTTTTAAGGCCACTAGCGCCGGACTCTTAGAGAATATTTTGATTTGAGTGTATTAGCTACCTTCCTACCAAACTTCAGCTATATCAACGGTTGGATAGTTGGAGCGACACGGTAAACATAACTTTGAATGCCAGAAGGCTGGAGCCCCTAGACATTTTTGGAAAGAGAGTAGGTGGTTATGAGCTACTCATAACTCATAACTCATAACACATAGGTGTTACCCTGGTGTTTTCCTACAAGATTTCAGCTCCACTGGATCATTAGTTGGTGTGCGATGTACACACAACCAACTAACTACTAACCCATAAAGAAGAATTTATTTACCGGATAACTGATTAATAACCATTCCTTATAAATAGAATCTTTAAGTAAACATCTATGTGTCCAGGAGAATATACTTTTAGCCCCAAAAGGCGAGCAGGAAAAAATATTAAGTTTTATTCAATAACTAAAAGGTAAAAAGTCGAATAACACTCATTCGAGTGGATGGGATGGTTTCTCTTAAAATCTTGTGAAGTTCTGTGGTTCGCCACGTGCTTACTCTGTTTCCATCCTTATATTTCAAATACAAAATTAGAAAATTTTCCGGAAGAACATGTGAGCCTTCTACTGGACCAATTTACACGCGTGTGGTGTCAAATAAAAGCGAATAACCCACATTCCACTTTAAATATGTATCTGTTCGGTAACTATTAAATAACTAGATTAAAAGTTTTCACATGGCAATTTAACATGGGGTAAAATCTCAGCTCTGTACTTCTTTGGACAGTTCATTTGAGGTTTCCATTGAACCGTTTTTTCGACCAGCTGCACTCATGGTCGCATCCGCGTATCGTTTCCGAACCAGCCGTCTTGGTAATCGCTGGCAGCCGTCACTACTATGCTGGCAAGCTTTTGACAGCGGAGAAGAGAGCGACTTACGCCACGCAAAACTGAAACACTGTGAAATAAAGCATCCCTTTTCACTAAGAACATGAGAAAAAATCATCCTGCAGTTACGTTGGTGTTTTGATGTTTTACAAAATCAACCAACCAACACTATCTTACATCGTCTTCCTTAAACCTTTTTCTACCTTAAGTTTCAAATTGTTCTCTATGATGTACAATCACATAGTGATTAGGAACATCTTGTACTCGATAGTGATGATTTATCATCGTGATTACGTGCATTTTGTACTCAAATCGTTATATAACGTTGTGATTAACTAAAACATATTGATAACGTTTATTTAAATAATGTTTGAATTTTTGGCAATTCAATTTTTACGATATTGGTATTATTAGATATTGTATATCAAAATTGTAACGTGGTTGTAAAGCATTAATTCTTGTTCAGCCATATTTTCCAATCCCCCGAGGAGACATTTTAAGGGTTGTCATTAGCTAAGGAAGGTTATTAGGGAGGCGGCGTGGATCCTCCCCTCCCCTCGTCAGGCGGTCCTGTCAGATGCAACAGATGATTAGCGCTTCTTGATTGGCCCACTGACACGCACAACAATGTGACTGGCACCCTCCCCCACCCACCCCGGACCACCCTGTGTTTAGCCGCTCTCTTGTCTCCAGACTACCCGACCGGGCGACCCGACGCCGACTGCGAACTATGTCCGATCAAACTCAAGCCGCAATATATGAAAACTATATTTGCAGAACAACAGAAAGCTAAATACCAAGGTCGCATTGTGTTGAACTACTCTTAATTCAGTTTGTTTTATAAAAGTACAAAGATCCGTAAACACTTTGCCTCAATCACATGGCTCGTGCTCGGGACTGTTATGGTGATCCGAATTTTTCTTTTAGGGGTAGGCCACGGTTGACGTTTTCTGTATAACAAAAGACAAACCTAGAAGAAAAGAGATAGCAAGATTATAGTTTTAGTGGGTCATTAGGTAGTAATTAGAATTTCCATCATACGGAATTTCATCAAAATCGGTCAGTAGTATAGTCAATGGTAGTATGGTCTCTAACGCTGCATACACTTACAAAACAATAAAACAAATAAACATCAAAGCGAAAACCTGTTTATTCTGGCAGTATTGGATTTCAAATTTCTAATTAAAATCCAACTTTGATCATTTTAATTCTCTATAAATAAATAATATTTAGGGGAAGAAAATAAAAACAACGAAATTTTAACAGATAACCTTTTCCTTATTGTTGATAAAGGTGCCATGATCAACCAACTCCAGGAGGATATAAATGTAGATGTTGATCAAACCTGTTTCCCATGGTAACAAGGAGTACGCTCAAATGTTCGCGTAATGGGATGACCGAACTCAGAAATGGTAGATGAAAGTTACTGCTGCTTATGTAATTTCTAACAGAAATTTTATCACAAAATATTAAATAAATAGTCTTGATCCTGAGGACTACGTAGGAAAATATATACTTTTATTTTGGTTAATTTTAGGTCATAGGATAAATCGTTCTTAATTATATTAGAGGTAAACATTTTTCAACAAAAAATAACACAGTAAGTTGCCTATGCAGTGAGGTATCCAATAAATTTAAATCATTTAATATGAGTAAGGTTTGCTTGTATGTTTGCTTGCTTGCTTGCGACACTGATCTCAAAAACGGCTCCAACGATTTCCTTCAAGTGTTCGAAATAACTAATTTCTGGGATAAAAATAAGTTCTAGACAGACCTCATCCCCAGGAAAAATCAAATAATGTAAAAAAACTAAAATCAAAAGTTAAAAAATTAACATTGGGCTCATGGAGTTTCAAATCAAAACGAAAGCATTGTAACAGCTGTTCATAATCAACCAGGGAACTGTCAAAGTAATACTCATGTTGTTTATGATTATTAATTAACATGTGGTTTACTGATAGCAGATTAAAATATTTGAGTGAAGATTACATGTATAGAGTAGAAAAAAATAAAGGAACATTGAGCTATAAATAACAACTGGAGTGACCTTAAAAATGTAGAAAAGAGACAAATGAATTATACAAATCTGATTATCAGTACTGGGAAGTGGTGAAATATTACTCCAAGTAATCTAAACAAACTGACTGGCCTTTCCCCGAGCAAAGCTCCACCCCCAGGTACTGTATTTTTAAATTGTAAATTAGCTGAGTACGCAGGTTTGTTATGACGGGGGTATTTTTACTATACTCTAATATGAGTAAGGTGTGCTTGCTTGCATGATTGCTTGCTCGCTTGCTTGCTTGCGACACCGATCTCAAAAACGGCTCCAACGTTTTCCTTCAAGTGCTCGAAATAACTAATTTCTGGGATAAAAATAAGTTCTAGACAGGAATCATCCCCAGGAAATATCAAATAATGTAAAAAAAAACTAAAATGAAAAGTTAAACAAATTAACATTGGGCTTATGGAGTTTCAAATCAAAACAAAAGAATTGTAACAGCTGTTCATAATCAGCCAGGGAACTGTCAAAGTAATACTCATGTTGTATATGATTATCAACATTTGGTTTCCTGAGAGCAGAGATTAAAAGATTTTAGTGAAGATTACATATATAGAGTAGTAAAATAAATCAAAGGGACATTGAGCTATAAATAAAAACTGGAGGGACCTTAAAAATGTAGAAAAGAGGCAAATGAGTTATACAAATCTGATTACCAGTAGGGGGAAGTTGTGAAATATTACTCTGAGTGATCTAAACAAACTGACTGGCCCTCCCCCGAGCAAAGCTCGGCCCCCAGATAATAATATCATAAACTGACAAAAGAAAACAGCTGGTATGAGTCAATAAGAAATAAATGACTGTTGCAATATAGCAGATAAACTATTAACTTACTCACATTACTCACGTTATAGGAAAACGTTATCTTTATTTGTAAAAACTGGTTATTTAATCTAAAAATTTCAAATACCTTTGATAACCTTTGATAATTTGAATTAAACCTTGTTAAACCGAGTGCACTTTATTGGTTTAATCATAAAACATATAAATAGGACCATTTTTTAGTAGTTTCTTGTAATTACGAAACAATATTTTATTAGGATCTCGTACTTCACAAACAGGTATTTTTGCCCAATGCTTTGCCTTATGGAAATTGTACAACTTTTAAGTGTTAATTGATAAAACACGGATTAACTAATGTGTTCCATTTTTGAACTGGAAGCGTGAAATATACTGGAAAACATTTGTGTAAAATCTGAAAACGATCCGTGCAGCCGTTTTCACGTTATTGCATTCAATTAAATCTTCTCTTCAATGTGATAAAGGAAATATGTAATCGTATGGGCAAGTTACCCTTTAAGAAAAGTGTCTTCAAGTTTCAGCGAATTTACTCTACAGGGAACAAGCTATTACCGTAGTCGGCATGGTAAGACCTATATGTATATGTATATATACATGTGTGTGTGTGTGTGTGTGTGTGTGTGTGTGTGTGTGTGTGTGTGTGTGTGTGTGTGTGTGTGTGTGTGTGTGTGTGTGTGTGTGTGTGTGTCCGTGGGTGCGATAATTCTCGTAAAAATGGTCCGATTTTGATGAAATTTTGTACAAAAATGTAAAGCAACATTTATGACTTTGAGTTCGAAAATAAGCCAGGTCGCTCCATCCAAAGGGGTATTTTGGGGGGGATTTTGTACTCCAAAAATTAGTTTTTGAAGTTTTTACATGTAATATTTTAAAAAGTCAAATTTTAGTTCTCACCATTGGATTCAGCTTTAAAAACACACAATTTGGTGTTTTGATCATTTCTCTACGTCAACTGGTTACAGAGATATTGAAAGTGCTAAACACAGTATGTTGTCCAATGCTATTCTTATGGAGAATAAGAACAAGTTTATATCTCGCTTATTTATGAACGTATACTAACAAAACTTGGTATACGGCTTCATCTGGTTGTGGTCTATTGTTATTTGCACACAAAAAAGCAATTTTTACCGATAATTTCCGTGGCAGCAAACCTGTGTACTCAGCCCCATGTTATTCTTATGGAAAGTAAGTAAAATGTAATGTCTCCCTTAATTATGAACATAAATTAATACAAATTGGTATGTGGCTTCACCTTGTTGAGCTATATTAATATTTGTATAAAAACTCATTTTTTCTGTTCCTTGTTGCAGCAAACCTGCATACTCATCCCCCATGGTATTCTTATAGGGAATAATAAAAAGGGTATATATCGCTTATTTATGAATGTATGTTAATGAAACTTGGTATGTGGCTTCACCTTGTTGTGTTATATTGATATTTGCATGAAACCCCATATTTTGTGTTCCTTTTTGCAGCAAACCTGCTTACTCAGCCCCCATGTAATTCTTATGTAGATTAATGTTGTTAATGTATGTTGCTTATTTATTAATGAATATTGATGAAACTTGGTACTGGCTTCATCTAGTTGAATTCTATTTATATTTACATATAAACCAATTTGTTGCGTTCCATGTTTCAGCAAACCTACGTACTCATTCCCAAAATTATTCTTATAGAGAATAATTAAAATTGTATATATCGTTTTTTTGTGAATTTATTTTTATGAAACTTGGTATGCGGCTCAATGTGGTATTAAGACATATCTTATGCATTGGAAATTCGCTGAGTACGCAGGTTAGCTGAGACGGGGGTATTTAATTTTTGCTGCACACAATACAAGTCTCGAGTCTGAGGAAGGTCGAGGAGATGTGAAATATTGGACGCTGACGCGAGTGTAAGAGGATTGACCCCTAATCCAATCTGTATTGCATTGTGTCCGTCTTTGTCGCCGCCTCTCCTCCCGCCGGACTCGCCTCGAATTGGTTAAATGAACTTTTTACTTCCTACAATACAGAATTTAACACATTTCTGCCGTATTAATTTGAACTCTTCAATTTCCTAACACAATTTTATAGAAAGAGTGATTCTTCAGAAACTCAATAGAGTTCTATTGATCAAATATAAAACTGAACTAAGTTTAACTAAGTGATAGTGCTTGGAGTTCCTATAGTTTTTTAAAATTATAATTCCATAATTTAATTTATAGTGTAAAGATTACCTAATGGCTCATGAAATTAAAAATACCCCGTCGCTGCAAACCTGCATACTCAGAGAATTTCCAATGAATATTAACATAACACATTGAAGCACTTAACAGGATTCATAAGAAAAATATTTACAAACAAACGATATTTAAAATATTAATTATTCTTCATAAGAATAACATTGGGGATAAATACGCAGGTTTGCTGCAACAAGGAACACAAAATAATGGGGTTTTATGCAAATATCAATATAACTCATCTTAATGAAGTCACATACCAAATTTCATCCATATATATTCATAAATAAGCGATATATTACATTTTAATTACTTTCCGTAAGAATAACATGGGGACCGAGTACCTAGGCTTGCTGCTACAGGAACCATAGGCGAAAAATTATTTTTGTTGTGAAAACAACAATAAACCATAACCAGATGAAGCCACATACCACATTTCGTCAGTTTATGTTCATAAATAAGCGAGATATACAATTTGTCTTTGTCTCCATAAGAATAACATTAGACAACGTACTGGGTTTAGCACTTTCAATACCTCAGTAACCAATTGTCGTAGAGCAATCATCAATATACTAAATTTTTTTTGTTTATGCTAAATTCAATGGTAAAAATTAAAATCTGATTAAAATAAAAATTAACATGTGTATACCCAAAAAAAACATTTTTTGGGTACAAACCCCCCCCCCTTCGGATGGTGCGGTTCGTCTGGTTTTCGAACTCGTTCAAATAAATAGTACTTTACACATTTGTACCAAATTTCATTAAGATCGGTCCTTTTTTACGAGAGTTATCGTGCTTACAGACACACACACACACACACACACACACACACACACACACACACACACACACACACACACACACACACACACAATATATATATAAATTTGAACGAATGGTGTTTTTTGGCATCTGGGGACCTCAAAATGAAAAGTTATCATGGTCTCGGGCTTAAGTCTTACCATGAAACCTACGGTAATAGCTTCTTCCCTGTAGGGGAAATTCAATAAAAAGAAGTTATTGATGCATTGTAAAATGATACGATTTATGTCGTCAACACTGATTGGTAGACAATTGCAAGTTTATAATTCAAGACTTGCAGGTGTAATTGTTACACAGTTACTAGATTACACGTTTGAGCCATAATATTATACAATAAAATGGCGAGAGAAAAAGAAGGAAACCCATTATTCCCGAAAAATGACGACATGGTACAACAAACTTAGAAAACTGATTCATTTAGCGATACAAAGTGGTTATTTCAATCAACTTGGAAACAAAATGTGTGAATTATACAGGTGAATATGAAAGATTTGGTAAAACTGCAAGTCGCAACCAATTTTCCATTGACTATTAAATTTATATCATTGAATACGTAAATATAATTGAATACGTAAAATAAACCAAATTGTTGGCTCTTGATATTATCTACTGTTACCTAAATTACCCATACGAACCCGATTGATCTCTGTCATTCACTTTAAATTTTTATAGTTTTACTTTGCTCATTCCTCCTTCAGATCCTGAAGGATGAGTTGGCATCAAATATTAATTTAGTATTCACAAACCTGCATCGAAATTGAATACTGATAATGCCACATGTTATATTTGAGTACGAATATGTATCAGAGATGACAGCAACCATTACGCTATATCTTCGGATTTGTTACTCTATATTTTATACACCCTTATAATATAACCCTCCGACAAATCGGACATTTGCTCAGCCAGAGAAAGATGCATATTTTATGCGGTTTTAATGCAGAGGTAGCGCCTTTTAGCGTAATCCTCTTACATTGGAAAACTTCGTGGTCTTGCCATAAGCCGCCTGTTGCGTTTCGAATATTAAATCATATTCTCTGATTATGGCTCATGCGGTAAGCAGCTTTGGGTGCTAAATACACCATGAGGGTGTATTATACATATTTAATACATAATAATACGTTTAATTCATAAGTTTAATACATAGCACTCAGGGGAACGAGTTGTGCTGTCGTACATAACCTCAAAACTTTTAACTGATAACTTGTTTTTAAAGTATGTTTAAAACGCAGTTTTTATTAATTTATTAATATATTACTAGCTGTTACCAGGGTAATGAATAACAGCCAAAAAACATTTTTTTTTCAATTCCAAATGTATAACTGAGTAATTAGGGTTATCGTATATTTTTCCCATCATTATTGGCCTAAGGGAAATCTGTTTACACCAACCCGGTTGTTCTTCGTTCACTTGTTTACTCTGAATAGGGGGTTTATACGTCGCCACTACACGCTATAATAACAATGGATGTATTTGATTCTGTCTGCTATCCTGTTGCGTTGATTGATATACATGTTCCTCAGAGAGTTTATGTTATTAGTTTATGCTATAGCGCTGTCTAGCAGGCTATAATCTAAAGCCTGCAAGCAGGGGATTTTCTTGAGGTTAAGAAGTGGTCTTTATAAAATAAAAAGAATTAAATAATCTGTTTTTGCTTTTATTTAAATAAAATAAATATTTTCTCTTGCAAATTAAATAATTAAAACTTTCAAAATAAAATAAAACTTGGTTTTGCTTATCTTTCTTCAAACTTTCAAAATAAAATTCACTTCTTCGATTTTTGGAATATACTAAACTTTAATTATGCAAAATCTTCTTTCAGTACTTTATCAGTCTGCTGTTAGTTTATCTTCTACCCAATAACATAGAAACGCTTCGAACCCTGAAAAATAAATAATTGTTTTACGGACTGATCCTCTTTTTTGAAAAAGAACAAAATGAGAAATGGAGCAATGATTTGAATAATGACTCTAAATTTTAAAAAAAAAAACTTGTTGTACCTTCCAATCTGAAGAAATTCTGCAATCTGTCGGGTATCCTCTCGACACACTTTCAGCACAAGATTTGTACGGTAAATGCCGCAGGCCCCCGACGAGCGTGAATTTATAACCTTGATTCGAAGCTTCCAGAAACCATCCGTCCGTCACGTGACTACATAATCCCTTCAAGCCAAGAAACTATTCAAACCATTTTCTCCACCTCAGTTCCTTCATTCCCGGACATGAAAATCGCGAGTCTGCCCAGACTTGCAAAACCAAGTAGCACCAGCAATTCTCATTTTCCTGTTTTCTATTTCACTTTAACATTTTTTTTATTTACGAAATAAAACTTTGTTTAAATAATTTATTTACAAGTTAATACATGTCAGAAATATTAAATTAAAATATATAGTGTTTTAATGGCAATTAAAACGCTATAATGCAAGAAAGTTAGTTTAGTTTTTTTTTATTTGCTAAACAAAGTAGCCTACAGTTAATTACACTTCCTCAGACTAATTATACATCCTCGTACAAATGAAAATTAGGATGCCTATTTCTGGAGACCAATCACCGTGTAAGTTGTGGAAATATTGCAGCAGGAATCGATACTACTTTTAAATGATACCATTATTTAACTCTTTTCTACATAACAATGCAACATTCTTTAAGTATTGGAAGCTCTCCTTCTAGCCATTTCAAATCTGAGTGATTTGCATTTTACTTCGCTTTGTCAGCGAAAATGTAATGTGAAAATAATTAAATTAATTAAAATTAACAATGTCGAGGAATTGAGCGCCTTTGCTTTCATCAAGACCGATTTAACTTTGGCCCCACTAACAGCTTCTTTGCTAGGTGGTGTATTTCAAACAAGGGTTTAATAATAAATAATCTTTATTGACTCGAATGCAACATAAAGTCGGTAGTCAACGTTAACAACCCAGTAGTTTTGAAACATCGGACTAAAATTATAGATATACCTGCGAGTGGTTGACAAGCGCATATACATGCAGTCTGTCGAAGATTCTCTATTCTTGTAAATACTTAGTTTAAAGCAGTTTTTTAGCTTTATGTATTTGAAACCTTTATTTATATAATTATTATAGTACCAGAGGAGATCGGAACACACATATCGTATGCACACAAATGATATGTATGAACCGTTATGGGTGGATAGATAAACGGTGTATGTACATGAAGAAGAGTTTTTTTAGAAGTAAATTTTACGATAAACATAAACATTATTTTATTTTATTAAAAGGTAAGTTGGTTATATGTACGAATCGCTTTTGCAACGACAGTCGTACAGGATTGTAGGTATTTGCACAGAAAAGAAACATATCGCTACTGAGGTAGTTTATTCAAGAGACAAATAAATCGAAGACTAACAGACTGTTGAATGGTTGGAGGGTGCTGCCCTAGGGCTGCCGGCACAAATTGAAAACGGCCCTCGCTCCGCCCCTACTCTAGACCCTTTCATATTTTTCACAGCACAAAAATTAGTTTTGACCTACTTATATAGTGTGATCTTTGTTCGATAAAGGTCTTGGCAAATTCGATTCCGACCGAATTGAAAGTGAAGTAGAGAGGGCCAATGAGACTTGTAAAAGCTAATTTACTAGAAGGGCGCCCGCGGCGCTGCTCACTTGTTGCCCTTACGTAGTTACTGAAACATACTAGGCTAATCGAGTTTTTGGCTCATCACCTTCTACATACGATAGGACAACATAAGTTTTATCCTATGGAAATAATCATGTTGAAAAAATATAGTTTTGTTAAACTTTCATTACGATAAATCATTTTCATTGCTGTCGTAGGCAGTTTTACAATAATTAAAAAGTCAACTCGGTTTCAGTTTTAATACATTCTTGCTTTGGGATGGATAATTCGATGTGTCACTGTATCGATTCTCTAAAACTATCCATAAACTGAACACACCCCAATTTAAAATATTTCAAAGTCTACAGCAACGTCTTAGTATAGGACATCACTCGAAATTCAAAAAGTAAGAGCAAATAATATTCTTTAAAAATTGTTTAATTTGTTTATTATTGGGATACCTTGCAGGAAGTCCCGGCATTAGCTTTGTGATGATCGACTGGCAGTGACTGTACAAATAAACGTTTTTAATCTACTTGATAATCAATTTCTACAACACCAGTTACCAATATATCTATACTCGGGAGAAATTTTTTTTATGCGCAGATGTACAATTTAAAAGACCAATGACTCTCTATGGCGTATATACGGCTTTTATAGAAGACGCGGTTGACATAATGCTTTGACATCTGCCATATAACATAATAGACATAAAACTATAAATACCCCGTCGCAGCAAACCTGCGTACTTAGCGAATTTCCAGTGCATATATATATGTCTCACTACTACATAAAGCCTATTACCAAGTTTCACAAAAAATACTTCATAAACAAGAGATACATAACATTTTATTTATTCTCCATAAGAATAACATTAGGGTTGAGGACGCAGGTTTGCTGCAATGAGGAAGATAAGTAATGTGTTTGTTTTGCAATTATCAATATAACTGAACCAGGTGAAGCTAGATACCAAGTTCTATTATTTTAGGCTCATAATTAAGGGAGATATACAACTTTACTTATTCTCCATATCCATATAAATAACATGGGGGCCGAGTATGCAGGTTTGCTGCTACGAGGCCTATCAACAAAAAACTTGTTTTTTGTGCTAATATCAATATACCACAAATATTTGAAGCCACATACCAAGTTTCATCAATATACATTCATAAATAATCGAGATATCAAATTTTATCTATTCTCCATAAGGATAACATTGGACAACGTACTGTGTTTAGCACTTTGAATATCTCTGCAACAGTTGGACGTAGAACAACAATTAAAACACCAAAGTTTTTGTTTTGTTAAGCTAAACGTATTGATCAAAATGAATGTGAAGTTTTTAGTAAAATTATCTGAGAAAAATCTAAAAACCTTTTTTCCATCAAATTAACATGGTGCGCTTTTTTTTATTTTCTCCGCAACTACTTAACCTAGGTTAATGATTCAAGATACTACATTATTTGTTTTTTAAGCTCTATAAAATGGCTATAACCAAAATTGAGTATTTTTAACATTTTAGGGTAAAATTTGCAAAAAACAGATTTTTGTAAAATTGTAAACCCCCATAAAACCCCCTTCCCATAGTCCGATCGATCTGGTTTTCGAACTTTAAGTCATAAATGCTACTCTCCACATTAGTGCCAAATTTCATCAAAATCGGGCATTTCTTTCAAAAGTTACCGTGGTAACGGACACACATATAAATATACCACAGTGTGTTGCAAGGGATTCTGTAGAGCCTCCAAAATAGGGATTTGGGTTCATATTTTTGAAAACAACTTGTTTAGAAGATTTCCTGTACATTCGACCTTACTTTGTACTCTATATTTAGTAAATAAAAACTAAATTATTCATTTTTTAGCGAATTTCCCCTATAGGGAAGAAGCTATTACCGTAGGTGGCATGGTAAGACTTAAGCCCGAGACCATGATAACTTTTCATTTTGAGGTCCCCAGATGCCAAAAACACTATTCGTTCAAATTTATATATATATATATATAAATATATAAAAGTTTTTATTTACTAAATATAGAGTACAAAGTAAGGTCGAATGTACAGAAAATCTTCTAAACAAGTTGTTTTCAAAAATATGAACCCAAATCCCTATTTTGGAGGCTCTACAGAATCCCTTACAACACACAGTGGTTTTAAGGGGAGAATGCCCTCATCCCCCCCCCAGGGTTAAGTGGCAAAATATTTCAAGTTTCCTCTGTTGTTCAATGCTAACTTGACAAGCATATCAAGTTTTAACGAAATTGATCAGTAAATAAGAGAGAAATACTGATTTTTGTATTCCCCATAAGAATAACATTGGACAACGTACTGCGTTTACCGCAAAATGAAAATTTCAATTTTACCCGCAACCAGCAATCGGAGAACAATAATTCAAAATACTAAATTATTTAGTTTTTTGAGCTCTTTTTAATGGTGATAAGTAATCTTTTTTAACATTTACAGTTTTTTATGAAAAATTAAAAAAACTGAATTTTGGATGTTTTAAGTCCTGTGATCTCTGAACCCGAATTTTTCCAGGGTTGCGGGTGGTGTCAATTTGTTGGAAACGTAAATCTCTACAAACCACCAAAGTTGATTCAAAGTCGTTAAAGCTGTTTTTGAGAGATTTGGAATTTTCATGGTTTTTTGCAGTTTTTTGGGGGGTAACTACCCATAAAAATAAAAAATTAAAAATACCAGGATATATCGTGGATCAGTATCTACATGCTAAATTTCATCAAAATTGGACCACGGGTGCGGTCTCCAGCTCTGTACACACACCCAGACAGACGACACTCTGAAAACCATTTTTTTAAGAATCAGCGACCATGAAAATGACTATTTCCACTAATAACTCAAATTCGTATATTTTGACAAAAACAATACTTTCTCCTTATACTATGCATAGGGTAGAAAGTAACGAAAGCAAGAATTAAATAACACACATAACTGTCAAATTATGTGGGACATGATTAGACAGTTATGTCTAATTATGCCCCACAGCCTCCTCTCTCAGTTGCAAAAAGACATAGGCGCATATATTTTTTTGTGCCTGTCACCGCAAAAATATTATTTTAGAGTAGGCAATCAAAATATTTTGCTAAGTTAGTAGCCCAAATTTAGTCCATGTTCTCTTTTATTGTGTAAAAACGTATGTAACGTGTAGAAACTAGGTAACTTATGAAAAAAACTCTTACATTATTAATCATTTTGATGATTATATGGAGTTTATTGAATAACATCGAGATAGCAAGTAGTGTTCTTGAAGTATATGTTTAAAATCTATAGTTTTATCACACCGTCACGGCTTTATCTTATAAGCATACCCCATTGCCTTCAGTAATTCAAGGCCTTGTAATATACACTAACACTATATGTGATTGTCTCAGATTTTTATAGCTCAAGAGTGTCATACGTTTTAGCTCTCTGACGGATTATTTACGCTACTCTTTGTAATTACATTTTTTAATTATGTAAACAGATTACTTTTGAACAACAAACAATCATATAAGCAAAATCTGATTTCGCTTATTTTGATCAAATTTTGATCAAATAAGTACCGTGCGAGATTAAGTGGAACAGTAGGCCGTATTAGGTTATTTTAAAAAAGCAATTCGAGCAGCATTTTCTTCTAGTCCTCAAGAGATAGGTATTTGATAGTTTCTCTTATTAGTGAATTTCCTATGGAAATGTGAACTATTAGCATGACCCGCACGGCGAGACTTAAGCCCGGGACCACCATAGAAGTTCCTAACTTGACCCCCTGAACACGTTTTGAGGGGTCTCTAAAAACGTTATATATATGTATATATAAATATATTTATATATATATATATATATATATATATATGTGTGTGTGTGTGTGTGTGTGTGTGTGTGTGTGTGTGTGTGTTCGCACTCTAGCGGTCGCAATTTTTGTCCGATTTACTTCAAATTTGGTAGACATTCATTTAGCGACTTTCCCCTATAGGGAAGAAGCTATTTCCGTAGTCGGCATGGTAAGACCTAGGCCCGGGACCATGATAACTTTTCGTTTTGAGGTCCCCAGATGCCAAAAACACCATTCTTTCAAAACTGTATATATATATATATATATATGTATATATATATATATATGTGTGTGAGTGTGTGTGTGTGTGTGTGTGTGTGTGTGTGTGTGTGTGTGTGTGTGTGTGTGTGTGTGTGTGTGTATGTGTGTGTGTGTGTGTGACCGTGAGCACGATAATTCTCGTAAAAATAATCCGATTTTGAAGAAATTTGGTATGAACGTGTAAAGCTGCATTTATGACTTTAAGTTCGAAAATCAGACAGATCGACCCATCCGAAGGGGTATTTTGGGGGGGTTTTGTACCCCAAGAATGGGTTTTTTGTATTTTTACATATAATTTTTGAAATAGTCAAATTTTAGTTTTCACCATTGGATTCAGCTTTAAAAAACACACAATTTGGTATTTTTATCATTCCTCTACGTCAATTGGTTACCGAGATATTGAAAGTGCTAAACACAGTACGTTGTCAATGTTATTCTAATGGAGGAAAAGAAAATTTTTATAGCTTGCTTATTTATGATGGTATACTGACGAAACTTGGTATATTGCTTGATTTCATTGTGGTCTATTGATATTTGGACAAAAACCCTTTTTTTGGCCGATAGTTCCCGTAGCAAAACACCTGCATACTCAGCCCCCATGTTATTCTTATGAAGAATAATTAAAAGCTCTGTCTCCCTTAATTATGAACATAAATGAACAAAAACTGGTATACGACATCACCTAGTTGAGTTATATTGATATTAGCATAAAAACCCATTTTTGTGTTCGTTGTTGCAGCAAACCTGCGTACTCAGCCCCAATGTTATTCTTACGGAGAATAATTAAAATTGTATATATCGCTTATTTGTGAATATATTTTTATGAAACTTGGTAAGTGGCTTTATGTAGTATTAAGAAATTTATATTTCCATTGTAAATTCGCTGAGTATGCAGTTTTGCTGCGACAGGGGTATTTTGGGGATTTTAAGTTTTCAAATTTTGAGTTTTTGGGCCCAAAAGTGTCAGAAAAGCCCCAAACGTACACTTATTGCACATTAACTTATTGTACGTAAAAAGAAAAAGATTTCAAACCCTCCCTCATAATTCTATCACATGTACGTTTACATGTACGTTCTTAGATTGACTGAGTTATTAAAGAAAATGTTAATTGTCAAATACAGTACGGTGTCTTATGGGGATTTTACACTGAAAAAGGCTGTTTTTCATATCTTAATATCGTTTTATCACACCACCATACCCCTATACCAACTTGTTATCCCGACAATACCTCCTTCTAACTTTATAATGTACAACATTGGCATCCTATTAGTGAATTTAAATATACCAGGAGCATCAAAACAGCCAAATTTGTTTTCAATGTAACCAGTGTTGGTTTAAACCCTTTATTTCATCTTTTTTAGGTTTTAATGCGGAAATTCACTTCCCTCACTCTCGTTTCATAATTTGTACATGCCATTGTTTTCTCAGCTTTGCTGGCATGCAATTGCTGCAAATTATGCATGATGGTTTATAGCGAGAGGAATTTTGATGGGGACACGATAAATGTTGAAGTCAGATTACGAGGTCTTTGAGTTCCCAGTCCTTTGCGCTAAATTATATTAGGATGCGTGTATTTCTACAAATTCATCATGTTGTGTCACCCTGACGGATCAGTTTCTTAACAAGTTCAATCGCAGTGATGTAATCAGATATTGGATATCTCTCCACTTACTTATGGTTGGCTCACGACGATAAGTAATCTATATTAACCCTAAGGGAGTCCCTAGATTCCCGTCGCGTCTCCCACACTCTGCCCAGAGTCCAGACCCGTGGCCAGGGCGGATTCCCCTTGTTCCCACGAGTTCCGCGGGTCCCGAGGGAGCCACGGATTAATAATACTGCCACGCCGCCGCCGCCGCCGCGCTGCTGTGGTGCTGTGGTGCTGTGGTGGTGTAATCCCTGAACTCGCATTGCACAGCTCTTGTTGCTGCTAATAGATTGAACGTATTAGTTCAGTCCTCGGATTAATTTATAATCATTGGTTCCCGTGCCATTTTGATATGTTAGCACGCGGTAAAGACTTACCTTAATTTGTCGGTAAAGGTAAGCAGAAAAGAAAACGTACAATAATTTAGTTTATTTATGAACAGGTTTTATTCAGAACTTGTTAATTAAAGTAGGATAATTATGATAGTGTGCATCCCCGAGCAAAGCTCGTTCTCCATGTACTTCGACTAAATCTTGTATTTGTTTATTATGTCCTATCAAAAGTCGTGTTTACTTAACATATAGGTGCTTCTCATAATAAAAACGTAACTATAACCAATGAATACACAATTGATTGCTAGCCCCCACACTCCTGGCAGTATAGCCCCCATTGTATAGTGTACGTCCCGACCGAACCTGTTGTTTGACTTGTTCTTTGCTAGTCCAGCCACAAGGGTTTAGTGCGCCTGCGTCAGTGACTAGTCGTCGTGTCATCACAGCATACAGAATAACACCGTAGCATTGGTGGGGTGTAGCGATTACATAGGCTGCCACATATTGTGTGGCATTTAAGCATGTTTAGGACTGATACTGTAGGCAAAATCTATAGCAAACCGTAGCCAAGAGCTACAAGTGGACCAATTCCGCAATTGTCTGGCTGCTCCTCCCCTGACTCCAATGTTAACTGGAAACAACCGTAGCTCGACGGATTGCCCGTATCGTTGGTTTATGGCTAACATTAATGAACAAACAAATACCTAGTGATCCAGTGACCAGTCATAGCAACTAATCTGCAAATGTTGAATATTTATTTGCAGATTTATTGAATTGTTACTATTTTCGACCGTTATTAACGGTGGTCGTAGTGTATGAATAGCGGCATGCGGTACATGCACGGCCCGTTTACAGAGTACACAGGCCGGTGGCGGGTGTGGGAACGCGAGGGCTCTCACGGGGCTTTGTCCTGTGGTGGATGTAAGGGTGGGTGTGGGGGTGGCACACGCGGTATTGTCTGGGCATACGCGCACATCGCGATCTAAATATCAAATCCGCATCGTCGACAAACGGTGTAGGTCACGGTGGAGAACAAAGGATGAGTGATGCGAGAGGAACTTTTACGTCGGTGTCATGATACAATGATAAACATTTATTTGCAAAAGATATAATTTTAAAATATTGTAAATGTACCGTATTAATCTCTATTACCGTATGCGTTTAGCAAATTTCCCCTATAGGGAAGAGGTCCCCTATAGGTCCCCTAGAGGTCCCCAGACCCCAAAAACACCATTCGTTCGAAACTGTATGTGTGGGTGTGTGTGTGTGTGTGTGTGTGTGTGTGTGTGTGTGTGTGTGTGTGTGTGTGTGTGAGCACGATAACTCTCGTAAAAATGATCGGATTTTGATAAAATTTGGTGCAAACGTGTAAAGCAACATTTATGACTTAAGTTCGAAAACCAGACAGATCGACCCATTGTGACGATATGTCACTTTTACCATTTAACTATTTTATTATAATCATATTTTTGTTCTATGTTTTTATCTCAGTTTCTCATTTTTGTTATCCTTTTAAATCAAGCAAATCAATTCGATTTTAAATTAATTGTAACATTGTAAATGATTCTCAAACAAACAGGAAACTAGCTTCAATAATTCCTAATACAGTGATTGGTTGCTCAAAGTGAGATGCTGAGTGTTAGCAGTTTGTTGTGCTAGTTGCTGACAGTCAGCTGTTTAATTGCAAACAATTGCAGTTCACTGGCCTTACCACCCCCCCAGATATTCCAGTTCAATACCACCGGTGGTCATCTTTTGCAAAATTAAATTTCATTCGACCCCAGGACACCAGCGCCTGCTGGTCCAGGTAAGGCCGTTTTATATTTTCTAATTTAGAGTTTTATAATATATGTTGATAGAAATAATACAAATAGAATAGATCCCACATTATACCGTGACACCATCTGAAGTGGTATTTTGGGGGAGTGGTTTTGTACCCCAAATTTTTTTAAGTTTTTACATGTAATATTTAAAAAAGTCAAACTTTAGTTTTCACCATTAGATTCAGCTTTAAAAATAACACAATTTCGTCTTTTGATAATTTCTCTACGTCAATTGGTTACAGAGATATTGAAAGTGCTAAACACATCAGTACGTTGTCCAATGTTATTCTTAATGAGAATAAGAAACATTTTATATCTCGCTTACACTAACTATGAACGTACACTAACGAAAATTGTTATACGGCTTCGTCTGGTTGTTGTCTATTGTTATTTGCTCAAAAAACAATTTTTACTGATGATTCCCGTAGCAGCAAACCTGTGAACTCAGCCCCCATGTTATTCTTATGGAGAATAAGTAAAATGTAATGTATCCCTTAATTATGAGCATAAATTAATAAAACTTAGTATGTGGCTTCACCTTGTTGAGTTATATTGATATTTTCATGAAACCCCATATTTTGTTTTTCTTTTTGCAGAAAACCTGCTTACTCAGCCCTATGTTATTCTTATGGAAAATAATTAAAATGTTATATAACGCTTATTTAGGAATGAATATTAATGATACTTGGTATGTGGCGTCACCTAGTTGAATTCTATTTATATTTTCATACAAACAAATTGTTTGTGTTTCTTGTTTAAGCAAACCTACGAACTCATCCCCAATATTATTCTTATTGAGAATAAATAAAATTGTATATATCGCTTATTTGTGAATATATTTAAATGAAACTTTGTATGTGGCTTTATGTGGTATTAAGACATATATTTTGTATTGAAAATTCGCTGAGTACGCTGGTTTGCTGTGACGGGGGTATTTAAAAATTGTTACGTAAAAGGAGTCACGGTTTAGACTCCGCAATACAATCGCGTTTGCAGATTAAAAAGTTGATTTAGGTTTAATAGATTGTTAAAAATATTGGTTATTTTACCTCCGTCTTCAGCTTTAAGTTGATCCAAGCTGGACTACCGCGGTTTCAGAAGCTTATTGTGCTTCCATCTTCAGGTCTTGAAGTTCAATGATATCTTAACAGAATTTTCAGAATTTGCACATCTGTCGTCAAAAGATAGATTGAATTTAGAGAGAGTACTACCAATAACAATACATAAATGTTTGTCCTTATGTATTTCACTAAACAATACGTCTGGTTTCTTTATTCATAAAACCCTTTTGCTGATTCACAGTCACTCCGTTGAGTTTTAATTATAAAACTTCTGTTGACCATCTATTAAAACACTACAACATACTTAACAGATTGGCATTGGCAACAGTTAAGTACAGTGTTGTCGCAGATAATTTCAACGTTGTGGGTTATGGGTTAAGTGTACAGCAGTGAGAATAAACTTGAAACGTTATCCACGCCCAAGCGTTTACGAAAAGAAAAGACCTCTCGGCACACAAGATTCCTACTGCTACAGTTTTATTATACAACGGCGCAAGTAAGCAATCGAGCTACCGCGGTGTGCTGCGGGCATTGCGTCGTCCACAACTGTAACGGCGCTGCTGTAGCGGGGCGCACTCTGTGATTACAGGGAGAGATGACGGAACATTAAGGAAGGGAATTGCACTTAATAAACCTGTTATATTTCCGTGGTTAATCTATTTCAGCGACGGTAGTTAAGGATTGTTAATTATTTGTGTTTTAATAAATAGTTTTTTGCAGAGCTTACTGGTGAATACGCTAACTTAAAGACCTGTAACACGAAGTTAGGCCTTTGGGGGTCTCAAGTTCAAAAAAGGGTTCTAAAGTTAACAGTAATCTCAGTCACTACGTCAAATTGTCAAATATTAAGAATGTGTAACATTTAAAATATTACTCAAAATAAAAGTTTTACAAATTTAAATTACATTGATCACCTTACGTTGATCATAACATAGCATTGATTATGCAACTCATTATGAAGCTATTCTGTCAATTACTCGTAATATTTGTCATATAAACCACAGAGAAGGAAGAAAACACAATTCTATATTTAATAAAACATGTATACCAACTAAAAAATAATAATGAACAGATTGAGCTGAGGGAGACTTTTTCTAAAGATGTAAAAGATGAAGTACTATCTTGTGAGATAACTCGTTTTTATAGTGTGGGAGGAGATGACCAAAGAAAACATTTCCTAGATATTAAAAAAAAATATTTTTAAAAGGAGCAGTCCATATTCGACTGAAGTAGGTGTTCTTGAACTTGGCGTCTAAATATACCTTCCTATTATCCCAGCAATAACATACTAACATACTTAGCAATGTACATACATGTCAGCATCTTAGTAAGTGTTTATCTATTGTATTACTGAAGTAAGTGTAGGCTCCGAACGTGTCTCCAACTAGAAGTACCATAACTTGTTTCGAAAAATTCTTAAAATTCTCGAAGTTTGAAATTAGGCTAAACAATTTTACTCCTTAAAAAATCGTAATATATAAAAGGCAAAGCCTCCAATCACTCATCACTAATGCTCCAACTTCCCGCCATGCTAGAGTGGTGAAATTTGGTACAATGATTCTTTAGGTCTAAAATATGAAACTTAAAGTGCTTTCATACCGATTCAACTGTAGGGCTTTGCCCCATGGAGATTCAAAGTTACCATGCATTCCTTATGGACATTAACGTTTGAGCTGGTGAAAATTCAAACAGCTGATCTTGGATACCTAGTGGTTTCACGGGCTAACCACAGAATGAAGCACACAACTGTCATAGTTAATGCGGGCGAAGCAGCAACGGGTCTTATAGTTATATAGTACCTGGGGGCCGAGCTTTGCTCGGGGAAGGCCAGTCAGTTTGTTTAGATGACTTGGAGTAATATTTCACCACTTTCCCCTACTGATAATCAGATCTGTATAGCTCTTTTGCCTCTTTTCTACATTTTTAAGGTCACTACAGTTGTTATTTATAGCTCAATGTCCCTTTAATTTAGTTTACTACTCTATATATGTAATCTTCACTCAAATCTCTTAATCTCTGCTCTCAGGAAACCACATGTTAATAATCATATACAACATGAGTATTACTTTGACAGTTCCCTGGTTGATTATGAACAGCTGTTACAATTCTTTTGTTTTAATTTGAAACCCTATAAGCCCAATGTTAATTTTTTTAAATTTTACTTTTAGTTTTTTACATTATTTGATTTTTCCTGGGGATGAGGCCTGTCTAGAACTTATTTTTATCCCACAAATTAGTTATTTCGAACTTATGAAGGAAATCGTTGGAGCCGTTTTTGAGATTAGTGTCGCAAGCAAGCAACCAAACCTTACTCATATTAGAGTATAGGATATATAATTAATTTATTAAAATGTTTTATTTCTAATTTAAAACACATGAATGAAATTTAAATCTGAAATTTAACTCGTTTATATTTAGACATCTTAATACTCCAATTCTGATCGTAGCAGTTAGTAAGGCTAAAATGTATTGTCCGAGTACAAAGCAAAATGAACAAGCGACTGTGGCATTGGTTTCCACTAAACATGAGTTTAAATTAAACAAATTACTTGTACGCCTTCCACCAGGTGCTTCTCTCAAGCTAGTTTATTTGATCAACCCGCCCGCCCCTGTTGCCCCACCGGGGTTATCTTAGTTATCTCACAAAGAAAGAAAGGCTTTGCTCTTGGGGTAATAAGAGATTGGAATTGGGCGCAATAAAGCGTTAAGCCATCGCAGGTACGGGGATGTATGAGGGGTGGCTGAGGGTGGCGCGAGGGGTGGACGGGGCAGGTGTGCGAATGAGTCACATGGTGACGTCAGAGGTCACGTGTCTCACAACAATGGGCATCAGGCGGGCCGCTGGTTCCTGTTACTTACTCCGTGTATCCTGTTGAATTGGAGGATCAGATTTCTCCGAAGGGAGGCAGCAGGCATGCGGATTATTAATTTTACGGAAGATTGTGATGTAGTAAAATTACTCAATTTTATTCTTGTTAGAGTCACCCTAGATCATAGAAGAAATACCAACTTAAAAAATAAACAATAATTACACTTTAACAAATATAAATTAAATGTTATTTAGGCTGGCCCAGTTGACCTGCCTATAAATATGCGTTTATAATGTTAATACTAAATAATACCCCCGTCACAGCAAACCTGCATACTCAGCGAATTTCCAATGGAGATATAATGTCTTAATACTACAAAAAGCCACTTACCAAGTTTCATAAAAATATATTCACAAATAAGCGATATATACAATTTTAATTATTCTCTATAAGAATAACATAGGGCTGAGTACGCAGGTTTGCTGCAACAAGGGACACAAAATATGGGTGTTTATACTAATATCTATAACTCAACTAGGTGAAGTCGTATACCAGTTTTTATTCATTTATGTTCATAATTAAGGGAGACAGAGCATTTAATTATTCTCTATAAGAATGACATGGGAGCTGAGTACGCAGGTTTGCTGCTACGGGAGCCTTTGACAAAAAATTGTTTTTTAGAGCAAATATCAATAGACTACTACGAGATGAAGCCATATACCAAGTTTCGTCAGTATACGTTCATAAATAAGCGAGATATAAAATTTTTCTTTTCCTCCATAAGAATAGCATTAGACAACGTACTGTGTTTAGCACTTTCAATATCTCAGTAACCAATTGACGTAGAGAAATGATCAAAATACCAAATTGTGTGTTTTTTTAAGCAGAATCCAATGGAAAAATCTAAAGTTGACTACTGTATTTCCAAAATTATATGTACAAAATTAAAAAAAAAAACATTTTTGGGGTACAAAACCCCCCCAAAATACCTCTTCGGATGGAGCGATCTGGCTGGATTTCGAACTTAAAGTCATAAATGTTGCTTTACACGTTTATACCAAGTTTCATCAAAATCGGATAATTTTTACGAGAGTTATCGTGCTCACGGACACACACATATATATATATATATATATATATATATACATGTGGTATGCATATGACATGCAAGTGGTATGCGTATGACATGCATGTGGCATGTAAGTGGTATGTATATGGCATGCAAGTGGTATGCATATGGCATGCAAGTGGTATGCATGTGGCATGCAAGTGGTATGCATATAGCATGCAAGTGGTATGCAAGTGGTTGGCAGTCCGAGTGGCAGAGTCACCTTACGGGATTCAGTTTTTTTTATTCCTCCCCAATAATAATTCAGATTCCAGCGTTTTTGTTGTCGTTCATACACAGTTATAAGATTTAAAATCTTGATAACAATTTATTTTGTGAAATATTTGTATGAAAAACAATAACTCAAATCAATAAAGGCTCTGCCAAAAGTTTAGATCTACGTTCAACGTATAATAAATACATCAATACTTGTTACAGAGAACCTACTAATAAGTTTTACCAAGATACAAGCTACATATGCGGTATAAACAAACCCAAGTAGTTCCTAAAAAGTGGATCTCCTGAGAAATTGACAAATTGTATGTCAGATAGACAATCTTGATTGGTTTCGGTTTCGGTGGGTTAGCCATGAGTAGTGGGAGGGTGTGGGGGTGGGTGCTGGTGGTGATGTGGCGGCGGCGTCGACGGGTCTGCAGCGGCGGCGGTGGTGGCGTCGCGACGCCCTGAGGCGGCAGTATGTCCGGCGTCGTATCTGACGGGAATTCCATCTTCTCACCTGACCACAATGTGTACACTGTGTTTATAACATAGGCCTATATGATTAAATTATCCATTTTTTCAATCAGATTTTACTAATACAATTCAAGGTCTGTAAATCCATGTGGAGTATCCATGTGTGTGTTCCTTGCTATAGGTACTTCATATAAACGTGTTAATAATTTATATGCCATTTAATTGATAATTTAAAACCTGTAGGCTTTAACAAATAATGGATAAATAGTGGGGCACAATAACATATTGTTACGAGTCTGTAGAAACTAGCTTATTATTTATAAGCATAAAACACGTATACAACTTTGAATTGTTGAATTGTTCGGTTGTCAAACTCCAATTTAAGACCCAGAAATTTTAAATTGTAAAATTCTAACCTATGTTATTTTACGAAATAAATATTGGGCTAAACCTAATATCACTTGGTTTTCGTGTTACCGTGTAGTTGAAGAATTACATATGATCGATATATTTAAAGAAATTACAAAAAATACGAAAAATGGCAAAAGTTACATCGGTAACTTTTTAATTATATTTCACCAAAATACAAATATAATCTATATACTTAATATAAATGGAAGTCGCTCCTCCGCGTCCTCCTGTTTATCCGATAACGCCTCCTACTAAACCTTTCATCCGATTTCGCATGGTCATTCAGGTTAACCCTAGGAAGGTTTATAGCCACTAATCAAAGACCTAGACTTTAGGGCTTCGCCCCACTGGACTTCAAAGTTACCATGCTATTCTTATAGAAGAAATATTTGCTATGATTTTTACAGATGACTAATATAAAATATTGTCTACAGCTGTCTATTTATTTAGGTAACAAGCTCTAATGTAAATCGTATGAATATTTTTTTGTTTAGTGTCAAAACAATTCAATACTGGAAAATATAATCTCTCTCTCTCTCTATATATTACTCTTTGTTTCTTTTTCCTTTACGCGCTCCTTTACCAATCATCCGATTGCGATGAAACTTTGCATAGTAATCCACGTTATCCCTAGTACGGTTTCTAGCTATTAATAAAAGTCTTAAACCTTAGGGCCTCGCCCTACTAGTCACTGGTCTCGCATGGAAATCTCATGGTCATTAATGATCCTCTTGAGCTGAAATTCCGTAGCAACGTAGCTAATATGTATGAGTCAAACATAAGCCTAATCCCGTCCCTCAAATATTTTAGGGCTCTGCCCCCTTGATCTTTAAAATATTATATTATCCAACCATTTCACAACTACTACTGGACTGGTAGAGCTAAAATTCAGTAGAAAGATGAGGGGTATAAGTCAGACATAGACCTAATCCTGATAATATTATTGTTTGCCCCACTGGAGTATATTCATGTTAATCATCTACTGACATGTTCATAAACCAATGACTGAACCGATGGAGCTGAAATTTGATAGGCGATTCGCCAGAATCAAAATACAGGTTCCCTCAATTTAAAGTTCCTTTGTGTTATTGAGGATGACACACTGGATGCCCACTGGCATTTAAAGTCATGTTTACCATCTTCTCACACCTACTACTGGCATGATGTAAGTGAAGGTCAGTAGGAAAATGACTAAAGAACTGAAAGCGGAACAGGTCTACTCCTGATCAAAATATTCTTTAGGGCTCCGCCCAGCAGGCCTTTATTTTTCCTATGTTAATTATCGCACACCCAACTACAGAACAAATGAAGCCGAAAGTCGAATCAAACATTGGACACGTAATATGCTCCCGTGCAAAACCGTGCCGGGTTGCTAGTCGATTAATAAAACATTTCGAAGCTGCTTATAGTGACGTATTATATTTATACATTTAGCTGACTGTAGAACGAAGGTAATAAATTATAAGTCACCCACGATATACCCTATAACCCTATTATTGCACTTTCCAATTATTTTGGACCGTGTTGCGTTATTTTGAGCGGGAAATGTTGAATCATGACGTCGTTAGTACTAAAAATAAAGGGCGGGAAGGACGAGCGTTGCGTGCCAGCCTACCCCAACCCCTGCCCCAGTACATAGCCACGCTACCGCCGCCCCAGACCGCCGCCGCGGCGTCACCGTGACTCACTGGACGTCGGCGTCGCGACGTGGAAACACTCACTTACCTGTGATCAACGCTTATCTTTAGACTTCACCGAAGATGTAGTACATTAATCCTGACAAAATTACTACCCATGCGAAAAGTGTCCAGAGAATATCGATGACACATAATTTTCTACCAGTAATGTTAATTTTAATTCTATGAGTTAAACAAATCTAAAATGTTGTTTTTCAAACGATTAACAAGTTTCAACTCAAGCCCTACTATTGGGGATTTACTACCACAACAATATATTACAATGACGATGGTTGTGAGTCTATATTTTGAAAGGCCCCCTTCCCAATTTAGGACAGAGGGGCAGAGTATACAGGTAGGGTCTCTGAGGTCTTCAAATGCTCCATTCATATCAAGAAGGAATTCCTTGCTAGTGACGTCACATCAGCTGCTGCTATCCCGCTACGCTCCTTTATATCTCCACAGTAAATATTATATATTACTGAATACTATCTGTTATCCGCGGCTTCGCTCGCGAACAATTAAAACTCATTAAAATATTAACCTAACCAGCATTATGAAATATTTTTTCACGTTTTACTATATGATTTTCTTTGCAGTAACTGCCAAACATCTTAACTACAGCTGGTAATTTCATAAATGATATCCTCCCATAAGATTTGCATTGGAAATTACAGAACCCGGGGGTTGGAGCCCTAAGGTTGGATGTGGCCATTATCAGGTCTATATGTTAATGAGATACGTAAGCTATGTCCATGCACAATTTAGCTTAATAGGGCCAGTATTTTTGCGTGATTTAAGTCTAAACATCCATACATACCTAAATACAAACTTTCATATTTATAATATTATAGTAAAATAATATACAGCCTAACAAAAACCGAACAACGAACATAATTAATGAAAATATTTTAATTCGAGGTAAATTTAGAGTTAAAATTAACTCACCCCTTTAGTCTCTCTCAGAAATCATATTTAGATTTGTCAAGAGGTTTTCTCAGTCCGTACATTAGGAACGGATTAGCCTTAAAAATTACCTCTGAAAAAGTATATTCATAACTAACATATTCCTCATAAAACAGAATGACAAACTATATATTATATAGGCTGATATCCAATTGCACCGGCGGTCAAAGGAATTTACAAGGGTCAAAATATTCCTCCGTCCGAAAAGTGTCTAATTGCACCGGTGGTCAAAATCTACCCACCCCACTTATCCCCGCTGCAAATTCCTTCGACCGCAGGAGCCGGTGCAATTGGAAGGCTTTCTCCCTTCCCCACCCCACTACATTTATCTTCAAACATAGTGGCATGCTTTCTTATGTATTTGTAACTAGGTTTATAAGTGTTTAACAATTTCGTAATGGAATATTTTATCAAACACTTGCCGATGGTTCCTTGCCACATACTAATGATAGACCACAGCAAGTTCTAGCTAATAAATATGGTAACTATGTAATTAATGTTTAATTTTGTGTTTGTCCGTGGCAACACTAACATCTTTACATTGCAAAATAAATTTTACCAGGAATGAGGTTATACCTTTAACCTAACCTAACCTAACCTAACCTAACCTAACCTAACCTACTGTACTGGGCATCCGGTCTGGTTGGCACTTTCTTTTATGTAATAGTTATTTCTACAACCTCTATATTTTAACCTTTAGTCTTATACTTAGTTGAATAAAAAAAATCGTCTTAATTTAGATTGACAGCCGGTGCAATTGGAACACCCCCCAAAAGGCGCTCCGGTGCAACTGGACACATCAGTTTGGGGCTGATCCCTGACCACCGGTGCAATTGGACATCTCCCATTATATAAACCTATTGGGATTTTTTTTAGTTTTTGGTAACTAACCAGCATAGCCGCGTCCTCAATTGCGAAAACTGACGGCTCAGAATTCAGGCATTACAACGGGGAGAACATTTGAGCAGAACATTTTTAAATAATTGTTGAAAATGTTAATACATAATTTACCATCGGAGCATGAAAGAGAAATCGCAAATTGTTTCTCACGATAAAATTACGAACGACTAGATTCTACATGTGTATGTGTTCCAAAATGTGCGTTTATAGTACGTTTACATTAGAGTATGCATTTAGATTATCTTGAATGTGAATACAGCTTTTTATAATTCGTGGTAATACTGGGATGAATAGGATTTTTTTATATGATTTTTTTATGATGACATTTTTTTTATGCTGTTGACATGCCTTTGACTATTGCCAACTAAAACCAATATTACCAAGATCACCATGTTCAAGTAAACATGTCATTAGCTTTTATGTAAACAACAATATCTTTCCATAAGGTTTATATGGAACCCTTTTGGACCTCTTGAGAGCAACCCAATTGAGTTAGGACGAAATGGATGACTTACAAACCTTCTCCGTGAAGTTTTACATATATATACCAAGTTTCATGGCAAACAGTCCAACGGTGTCTGAGTCCATAAACTTCATATATATATATATATATATATATATATATATATATATATATGTATATATATACAAACCAACATCCTTTTTTATAAATACAGATCTAGTTTTATTCATTTCTTTGAAATTTAATTTGTCTAGGAATCATCAACAACCTATATATGTTGTCGTCTTGGAGAAAGAAATTCCACCTGATTACATTGTAACCTTTCCCGCCAAAACATTGGAGCTCGACAACCGGTTGCCGCCACTCGCCACCCCGGTATTGTTCCGGGGACTATTGTGCCGGATCAATAGATACAATCATGTCTCTGTACGCGGCGAGGGGAGGGTGTACGTAGCAAGGGGTGCGACCACCTGGCCCTCCACCTGGCCACGGCGCGTGCCCTCAATCTCGCCCGCCAAAATTGCCCGCCAAATCCTGCATGCATTAACGGTCGGGAAGTGTCGGCGCGCTCTTCCGGAACTGGTTTTGCTCCAGTCCAGAGTCCAGGTGCGCCGCCTCGGACAGCTATCTTAACCTGAATTGGGGAAATTATACTCTGACAAATATGTAATCGATTTACCAGGGGCAAAAATCTGAAAAATCAAAAGCTTTGGCCATGATTTTTTTGGCAGGGCTGTGAAGGTTTGTGAACAAAAATAATTCTACGGAATTTTTCAAATATGTTTCAAAATTATTGTTGTTTAACTGTTAACAGTAACTTTTAACAGTAACTGACCCTTAATTATATTTCCTTAGTAACAACTATTTTCTAAGACTTAATAATTCTTTTATTTTAAATAAATTATATCTGCGTACAATACCAACTATGGTACCAACTTATGGCGTGGTTTCAGTTGCTACCATGGAAAGTTGGAACTCTTTAAGATAATGACGTTTTTCTTAACTTGATCAAATTTAGATATCACAAGAATGAATATATAACCACGACGGTTTTAGTTGCCAAACTGACTTCTTTGAAAATGTTGGTAGTGGGGATAACAGGGATAATATTCGGAAGTACGGAAGCTGTTTGTAATACGCGATCAGTTAAATGCCTGCATAGTTGTCACAAGCTGGTCGCAATAACGTTTAGTCTACAGGTGCGTTTCCTCCTTGAGGCGAGGCTTTCATTCAGCAGTCTACAACAAGAGGCGAGGTGGAGCCTTGGCTTGTACGACACAAAGCTGCACCTGACGTATCCGTGACGCAGGGCTCGCCAGCTGCCGTGACGTCACCGTCTTACACAGTCTCTGCCCTGACCTTGTCCCCCTGTTTCTTTCATAATATGTGGGGTGGAGGTTCCTTTTAAGCTTAGCGGCGTACGCTTTGATTCATTCGGGGAGTACAATGTGGAAACGGAACTCCATGTAAGCCAAGTTGATCTAGCCTACACTCACCTCAACTCGCGCGAAGGAACCATCATATCAGGCCAACTATTCAAATAAAGTTTGTTCTACGCTCCTCTGCTCATTTTCTTGTATCACAGCTTTATTATTATTCGTTTTCATGTCAGTTAATTAATTCTTAAGAACTTTAAAACAAAGAAATCGAATCACATGAATCGGCTAATAATGCACGGTATTCGGTACAATTACCTTACAAAAATCAAGCAGACAATAGAGACACATTATAAAATACAATAAAATCCCCGATTTACTTATGGGGACGAATTGTTACTCTCTAAATTAAACATTATTAATCAATTTCCACAAAATTCAAAAATTCCCATCGCAGCAAACTTGCAACCAGCAAACTCCGATATTTATTATTATTTTAGAACTTCAATAATGTTGCTTTACACGTTCGTACAGAATTTCATCTAGATCGGATCTGTTAACGAAAGTTATCAAAAGACATATATGTGATGAACTGTTCACAGCTGATTACTCCATGTGATTAGAAAGTGCTTCTTTAAAAACAAACATCATGCGTTCTTTAATTGGCGCCTGCTAGACATTAAGTGAATTTAAATTAAATTTGTAAAAGACTTGAACTACAATTCTCGCTTCGAAATGCCTTTCTGCTCAACATTATTTTCCTTAAAAAATTAATTTTTATATTCTATCAAGAAATCCTTCCGGGATGTCCCGGGATCCTTCCGGGAAAACCAGCCCTTTTTAATATATGCGATTGATTAATACAAATATGAATGTTTGCTATATAAAACAGTACTAAAATATTGCCATTTGGGGTTTGTTTATTCAAGATATAAATTAACCACTTGCTAACTATATCATATACAAACGTAAAATATATAGCCTGTACTTATTTTAAAATTGCAAATTAGCAATTTACATAATCATAAATTGAACTACTTTTTGCTAACCATGTTACATATAGACCTACATGAACAAAGCCATGGATTTACAAGTACTAGTGTAGTAGTGGTATTTTAAAGTTGAAGAGCATAAAAACTAAACATCATAATATCAATTTTAAAAACTGATATTTATTAACCAAATTTGTTTAGGTAATTGATGAAAGTGTATATAAAAACCCAAGGTTTTTGGTTAAATGTGAAATTTGTTTAGTGGTTCTACTACTATTATTATTAACAAATGTGATTAAAACATCCAAGAAAGAACCACTATCTTACATTTATCTGACAATTATAAATGCTATAACGAAAGGTAAAGAAGGAGAGCGATGGAGTTGCCTAAATCAAACATTTCCGACGGAGAGACGTTATACTCAGTCGGCATCAAACCCAGTTCCCCAGACAGAGACAGAAGCAGATTACTCTTATCCTATTTCTTCTTATGAAAAGAAATAATAATACTTGTGTAAAGAGCAGAGCGGGGAAGAGAGCTGACACAATGTAGGAAGGTAATCAATAACCGTGATCCGCGACTCAAAAGACGTCTTACACCGGATATAATGCGACAGAGGCGGATCAAAGGTCTACATCCGGTAAATACGAGAGAGCGGCTCCGCGCTGTCGCTGTTGACATCCAACACTAGGTTTGCAGGGTCTTTATAGTGTTAGAAACATGCAACCTGGAGCGTGCGAGCTGCTATCCGCGGAAATATTTCGTGGATTGAGAGAATTTAGTGATTGATTTTATTTTAATAGGTAATTAAAAACATGTACATTTTTATGTCTTAAATTGTGTTTGCCTGTGAATATTATATATATATATATATATATAAGTGTATAATTTGTGTTTATATATATATATATATATATATATATATATATGTATATTTCAGAAATGGGGTCTTGAAGTACCGTCACTAAATAAACTGTTAAAGAAGTGCACACGTCTTATAAATTAATCACTGGTTGTAGTGGAGTATTCCCACAAGCATGGAAGAAAAGTATATTGTTCGACCACTACCGAATTTAGCCGCACCAACACAGCCGCACAGGAAAGTGGCCGCACCAACTAATGTAGAGGACCTGAGACTACTATATTCAGTTTCAGGAGCATTCCAAATGATAGAGAAAATATTAATTTACAAAAATTGAGCGTTTTAATGCAAACGAGCTGCTGCCTAAACTGTAATCGAATTTTAGAAAGAATCATAGCACATGTACCACACTGTCAAATTTATTAAATGAGATAATTGACGCCAAAAAAGGGCAGATATCCCAGCGATCCCTTGTAATGTTCTACTGTTCTAAAACATTTGATTCTATGGACCATAAGATGTTGGGTCTTGGATTTGGTGATAGTGTTACTGACCTGATCATATATTGCATGTGATGTTATCAGGCAGGCGGGATACTAGACTGAGGGGTGAGACATCCGAACCCCTTGCCATACAGCGAGGCGTTCCTCAGCGCAGCTGCCTCTGTGCCATTCTACTACACACTGTACGCATATGACTTCCCTGCAGAGAGCACTAAATTGCTCAACGCATGCATGTTTCTGATTATTCCCAGTTTCAACTGTCCTATGAGCCTGGGTACTTGGCAGAAGCTATTGATACAATTAATGCTGATCTGGAGAACATCTTTATAAATTAATAAATGAATTCATAAGTTATTGTTCTAAACATTGCGTCACATGACCTAGTAAAGACTCTCGAACATAATGGGGTGAGTATATCGCTTGATGGCGGGAGTCTAGCTGTATGTGTAATGTTTGGGAGGGACTTGCTACAACTCTCGGCCTCGTGCTTTAAAGAGGTGTTACTTTTTCAGAAACTTATACCGCCGGTAACTTACTACTACTTCCCTGCATACGGCAACAATATTTCTAGGAAGGACACATGGGTTGAATCCAGAGGCTTCATTACTGAGCCATTTATTTGTGTTTTTGTCTCACAGTATCTGACCATGTGATCTCCTACCACGAAGCAGTCAATGTGCTGACCATGTAAGCTGTAAGTAGGATGTTTTCGTGCTGTGTAGGATATTGACTCTGCCTATCCGTGAGCCCAACTACATTTGTGAGAAACTATTTTTCCGACTCGAGGTTTTTCAGTATCGGACTCGCCATGGTCTGAGTCCGCTATCGGACTGCACTTTAAAAGAGCTAATTTGGAATTTCAGAGAAGGATCTTCTCATACTTTGGCTCCATATTGTGCAACAAGCTCTCCAATAGCTTGAAAACTCAAGATAAGACAACAATCCACTGATTACAGTTCATTAAAAGTAGGGAATTTAAAATCATTAGAGTTAGTTACCATGATACTCTTTGTTATCTTAATGACTGAAATAAATGTCCAGTGACTATCATAATTTAAATACAAACTAGTGGCTTACAGACTAGCAGCTAAAAATATACACGAGTTACTGGAAGAGGAGACATTTCCTTCGTAAGCGCTGCCAGGTGTAAAACTTTGAAATCACACCGAGCGCTACCCGTGGCAAATTTTAAAATCACAGCGCCGTCTACTGCTTGATGAATTGTAACTTTTACTTAGTTCGATACGCTATGTATATGGTAGTCTAATGGATATGGCACTGGATTCACCATCATGCGGCGCCAGGTTTAATTCTACCTTTTCGTATTTTTTTTGTTATTTTACACAAACCCATTTTTGTAATATTATAAATAAAATAGCCCCCATACAGCGCTCTGCGGAGTTAGGTTAGGTTATTTTACTATCATTTTTTCGTAAATGTAGCTTAATGTTTTAGAATATAAGTAGGTTTCCTCTGTTTACATTTGAAAATACTACATTTCACGGTTTTCTCATAAGCATCTGTTTCGGATAGTTCGTTCGTCATCGGACAAGTTCGGCTTCCTTTGGGTGGCAAAGTCTCCTCTTCCATGGCTCGTGTGTCTCTTTAGCTTTCCAGGAGCTATAGCCCTAACATATGGTTTTTGTATAAGTGGATAATCACAGCTGATCATTAGTTTATTTTGCTTATCCTATTCCTATACTCTAATTTGAGTAAGGTTTGCTTGTTTGCTTGCTTGCTTGCTTGCGACACTGATCTCAAAAACGGCTCGAACGATTTCCTTCATATGTTCGGAATAACTAATTTCTGGGATAAAAATAAGTTCTAGACAGGCCTCAACCCCAGGAAAAATCAAATAATGTAAACAAACTAAAATGAAAAGTTAAAAAATTAACATTGGGCTTATGGAGTTTCAAATCAAAACAAAAGAATTGTAACAGCTGTTCATAATCAACCAGGCAACTGTCAAAGTAATACTCATGTTGTTTGTGATTATTAACATGTGGTTTCCTGAGAGCAGAGATTAAAAGATTTGAGTGAAGATTACATATATAGAGAGGTAAAATAAATCAAAGGGACATTGAGCTATAAATAACAACAGGAGTGACTTTAAAAATGTAGAAAAGAGGCAAATGAGTTATACAAATCTGATTATCAGTAGGGGGAAGTGATGAAATATGCTCCAAGTCATCTAAACAAACTGACTGGCCTTCCCGAACAAAGCTCGGCCCTCCAGGTACTTAATAAAAACACTGTAGTGATATTTCCATAAGAAAATCATTGGATCTTTGAAGTCCAGTGGGGCGTCCACGTAATTTTTGACATTTCTAAAATATTTCCCACCGTCCTTAGCCCTCAAGCTTTAAAATTAATCGTCATAACTTAACTTCTTCCTAGCTCGAGATATTTCGTGGGGATTCGCTTACGGAATTAAATATATAGATACTAATCCGATATAGATGCAGCTTTTGCTTGCTATACAGCACAAGCAGCTGAGAGTAAACTGAAAATAGAGAAACATAACCTATATTATCAATCATGATGGCAGATGTTGGGTTGAGGGGTGAGGGGTACGCGTAGGGGTCCGACGGTATCCAGCTCTAACTGTTTGCTCTGGGCTAGTGGTCGGTGTTTGAGATGTAACGTTCGCTGTCTGTAAAACAAAGACAGTTGATAAAACATGGACAAACAGAGAGAGAGGGCGGGTAATGGCAGAACACACAAACCACATGAGCGCCCTCCCCCGCTCCCATTCTAGGGTCGAGTCAACCGGTAAAGCTTATTTCATTATTTCTTTTACTGCAATGACTTTCACATTTATTTATATACTGGCTGCTCGTCGTGGCCTCGCTCGCGTATAAAAATATGTAATGGTGAAATGTAAACCAGTGGGTAAATTATTACCACGAAAGACGATATATGGCCATAAAATGTTATTTCCTTATTTTTACGGCGGGCCTTCAAGGCGAACGAATTATGGTAAGCAAACCATAATCACAGCATCGTAAATGATCACATCGTACTTCGAACCTAAAAAAACACTTGATTACTACTTTTCCTTATATCTTCATCTGATACTGAAGCCTCCCTGAAAAGCAAATATCCAATTTTACCATCCATTGTTCCTATTCAAAATGCATGCTTGAGCAACATGATATAAGCAACACGAAGCATGAAACCCTCTACTACATCAATATTTTATTTAAATATATACCGTTATTTTCTTCATTAATCCCTTTCAATGATTCCTATTATAAAGCTGCTAAAATTAAAATAAAATTAAAGAATTAAAATCAAATTTGTTATAACTTTAAATCTTATATTTAAATTATGTCTCTTTTTCCGTAAATTAAAAAAATAAATATTTAAATTCGTTATGTAATGGTTGTATTTAAAGGTTTCCGAAAGAAAATAATTATTTTTGTAATATAAAGACATGAGATAATATGGGATTACTAACCTGCGATATTCACCCTTACTCTTGTTTACAGACCATTTTCCCTCTACCACATAATATTACATGGGTTGAACCTTTTACAGCTGTTTGCCTAATTGTAAGAGCTTCTTTCAAAACAAACTTAAATAAAATATTAACGCTTCCGCAATTCTGGCTTCAACATTCCCCTCTACTCAGGATTACCTTTTTCCAAAAATGAACCAGTAAAATCCGCCTATATAGTGATTATCTCAGACCCGGAAAACACCAGTCACTCTAGAGCACCAGCTACAGTGGGACTCAGGGACTAAAACATTTGTGCGAGCTGCTTTCTGTACTTCACCTTCTAATATAATACCTATTTCGAATCATGAGCATATGCAATATGTACATTGGCATCTGTCTAAGCTATCACTCAATCAAATAAAAATGAATTTCCTTAACAACATTGTAATTTTGATGACCTGAGGGGTGAAATAATTTATTAAAAATTCGTTAACGTATATTTGATATACGTTATGGAAATACATACACCATTTAGTGTTTCTAGGGGTAGATATTTGGCCTGTAGTTCATCAGTTACGTATTCATAAATATAGAAGATTATTAAAAATTATATTGATATTTCCGTTTCCCTCATAAAAATTCTGAAATTTAATTATGTCCTTTTTCTAAAGAGGAGAGTAGGTTTGTGTATTTAATAAGGAAATTAAAGGATAAAAACACAATACAATTTATTTATACTTATTCTCTTCTTATATTCAAATCTACATAGTGAATATTAAGGTTCTTGGTTTTACAAGGATACCCATAAGTTACTGACTCAAACTTCTTCAGGTTTATTTATATAAGATATAGTAAGATGATGACTTTGTTTTAAATTCTGTGAAAACCATATTTTTGTTCCTAAAACTGCATATGTATTTCAATTTTAAAATAATAGTGTTTTGAGAGTTTAGGACGTGAAAGTAAAATGTATTACCACTGATCCTGAGCAAAATCTGAAAATGTTATTAATGTTCGGCATTGAACCAGCTGTCATTTGCCACTGGGCTATTAATTAGTAATAGGAACAGATTAGGAAGTTGCAAGACCAGGGTTTGGATCATCCCTTAAAAAACGTAAAAAAGTCACAAAACCATGGTTTAACGCCTCGGTTCGTTTATGTCTCATACGGTTATAAAGTGGTTTATGAGAGAAACTCCAAAAAGCATAAATATTTCATTAGACGGTTGGTTGTTCACTACTTAAAGTCCACCATTAACTTAGACAAAAATCAGGATTGGCCCTTATAGACTCCCTAATCATACTGAGATCGTTTCTCAAGTGCCTGTATGATTGTTATGTTACAGTCCAGAAGAGCCAGGACAAATAAATCTTTGTGTGCACACATTCCTAACAACTAACTAGGTTTTCAAGTGCTGGCCAGATTGAAATGCAGGCCGCTATTTAATGAAGCATACGGGTAGATTGAACCGGCGACCAAAAGACCGCGGGCAGTTTGAGGCGGCCCTATCTGCAGAGTAATGAGCAGGTCGGCTAGAGCAGCGACCCTCACTGTCGCTACGGGCCCTTCAGGCGGCTCGAGGGCCCGCACTCTCGGCGATAATGCTTCGAAATCTCAACATCATTGAGGACAAATCAGCAACGGAAGAGTTATGAAATCTCTTTATTCGGATGGAGCGCGGGATCCGTGTTTTGACTGGACTTAACCTAGCTTCCTATTCTCCTGGCCATTGTAATTCCTTACTTATACACGAAATCAAAATTGAGCCAGGATATTGGTAGGTGATATGTGTGTCACCTTATTTCATTCAAAGTTTATCGGATTTAATGGACACAAATATTAACAGATGTCACCTGATACGTCAAAGGTTAACCAAGACAAAAAGTTATCCTGGCCCGAGCATAAGTATCTTGCCACCTAGATTAATTGCTAAATAAGAATTGATACCCCTTCCTCAGAACTCCTGCGTATTCATCAAACGTTTTATAGTTATACTTGACGAAGAAGGGATACAATGTATTGCTTAAAACTGGTTCGAATATTCTTGGATTTGACAACAACTTAGTTATTATTGAATTTCCTATGGAAAGTGAACTATTAGCATGACCCGCACGGTGAAACTTAAGCCCGGGACCACTATAGAAGTTCCTAACGTGACCCTCTGAACACGTTTTGGGGGGTCGTTCAAAATGATATATATATATATATATATATATATATATATATATATATATATATTATATTCATTAGTTCACTGCATAGTGTCACTGCATGGACATAGATTGTGTCAGCGAATAAAAAATGAATTTTGAAGGGTACTCTGGTAATTTTAAGCGAATTTCCCCTGTAGGGAAGAAGCTATTACCGTAGGTGGCATGGTAAGACTTAAGCCCAAGACCATGATAACTTTTCATTTCGAGGTCCTCAGATGCCAAAAACACCATTCGTTAAAATGTATATATATATATATATATATACTAGTGGCTTAAAGGGACAATAGCCCCTAACCTTGGTCTAAGTAGGAACACAATGTCAGTTTGTTAAAAAAATACACACTTCATCACATGTTTTAATGAAAACAAATGCAGACGTTTTTAAATCCCCATGTTTTTCTTAATGGGAAGTTTTACGTTATTTATTGTTTGCTGGTACCTTTTTAGAAATACTGCTATTTTCCCCGAGTCCCTGGAATCAGGACCTTTAATTTGAGCCGTCTCCCATCATCCTGTGATTTGCCAAACTCCCACAATTTTGACTTAAAAATTTCGCTTACAGAATTATATATATAAAGAAAGATTTATATCTGTGTACGTAAGCACGATAACTCTCGTAAAAAAGGTCTGATCTTAATGAAATTTGGCACAAATGTGTAAAATACCATTTATTTGAACGAGATCGAAAACCAGACGAATCGCACTATCCGAAATGGGTTTTTGGGGTTTTTACATGTAATTTTTATTTTAATCCAATTTTAATTGTTACCATTGAATTCAGCTTAAAAAAACAAACTATTGGTATTTTGATCATTGCTCTACGTCAATTGGTTAGTGAGATATTGAAAGTGCTAAACACAGTACGTTGTCTAATGTTATTCTTATGGAGAAAAAGATCAAATTTATATCTCGCTTATTTATGAACATCAACTGACGAAACTTGGTATATGGCTTCATCTGGTTGTGGTTTATTGTTGTTTGCACAAAAGAAACTATTTTCGCCTATGGTTCCCGAAGCAGCAAACCTAGGTACTGGTCCCCATGTTATTCTTATGGAAAATAATTAAAATGTTATATATCGCTAATTTATGAATGTATATATGGATGAAACTTGGTGTGTGACTTCACTTAGATAAGCTCTATTGATATTTGCATAAAAACCCATTATTTGTTGTTCCTTGTTGCAGCAAACCTGCTTACCATCCCCCATGTTATTCTTATGGAGAATAATCAAAATGGTATATATAGCTTATTTATATGAATGAATGTTGATGAAGCTTGGTATTTGGTTTCATCTAGTTGAGTTATAATGATATTTACATTAAAACCCATATTTTGTGTTCCTTGTTGCAGCATACCTGCTTACTCAGCCCCCATGTTATTCTTATGGAGAATAATTAAAATGTTATATATAGCTTATTTATATGAATGAATATTGATTCAACTTGGTATGTGGCTTCACCTAGTTTGATTCTATTAAACACCAATTGTTTGTGTTCCTCGTTTCAGCAAACCTACGTACTCATCCCCAATGTTATTCTTATAGAGAATAATTAAAATTGTATACATCGCTTATTTCTGAATATATTTTAATAAAACTAGGTATGCGGCTGTATGTGGTATTAAGACATATATTATGCATTTGAAATTCACTGACCATGAAGGTATGCTGTGCGGGGGAATTTATTTTAATAAAATATATATATGTTGAGGCGGAGAGATTTACGCATTCAAAATTAATTTAAGTTTAATACAAAATAAATATTTTTCTCTGTGGACTGTATGAATGAGAGAGAATGGATTTATTTGCCGCCTGATTGGAAAAATTGGTTCTTAGTTCACAAACAATAATATAATAAATTTAACACTTTTCACACAATATGGATATTGTCACTCGCCCATGGATATTAATGGTTGGTTTGAATCGATAGCGGCAGCGGCGCCGGCGTAGCGTCACCACAATCACCATAGGATGTGGTTGTCGGCTAGCAGTTCAGCACTGAGGTCCACTAGATTTCTGGATACTAATTGGGAGTTAGTTCTCATGAGGACGAAAGCGCTCTTGAAATTACGCGGATGCCGGCCCGGCTTAACGCAACGCAACGAGATTTTGTCCAAATGTGGCCACTTTACCGCGAACACGAGTTTCCCGCACTGAACAGAAGAGCTGAGGACTAGAGTCACAATTCTAAAACTAGACAGTACATAACACAACACCTGAGAAAAAATACAAACGTTAAAATGAGAGAGAGATAATATGAGAAATAACGCCCAAAACGAAAATGAGGTGGGCCGAGAATAGAGAAATATGCCCGATCGAGAGATATGACATTAAAAACTCAACTGTCTTTCTTGTTGGTGAAGACGACGGAAGACGCTCTGTACTCGGAGGATCACGGGAGTTTTTTTATCCACAAATGACAGATCGTTATTTTTGCGGTTAATCTGCCGACCAATGAAAATCAAAGGGGGTCCACCTCTCTGTCCGAGAATTTAAATTCTAATTCAAATTAAATAGACAAATATTTACAAATTGTAACAGAAAAATATTTAGTAATGAATAATAAATATGTTTACAATTAATACTAAACTATATTATATATATATATATATATATATATATATATATATATATATGTTTGCACTCTAGCGGTCACATTTTTAGTCCGATTTACTTCAAATTTGGTAGGGACGTTCCTTTTTATAATGAGTTCGACAAGTTCGTTGGGCAAAACAATCGGAATACTCTAAACCTCTTTTTTGGCGATTAATCTTTCAAATTTAAATTTGTTGGGCAAAAGCCCCGTATGCAAAATTAATGCATGTGTAAAGATGGAAATTAGTGAAGCAAAAGTTTTAAGCCCTCTCTCGTTATTCTAGCATAAATATTTAGCGAGTTATTAAAGAAAATGTTTATTGACTAACTCAGTACGTTGTCTTATGGGGGTTTTACCATAGATTAACTACATATACTACTTTTACTTTAGAAAAGCCTGTTATTCATGTATTGGTGTCTTTATCATCCTCAGTAACCTCACGCCTACTTTCAAGCCTGACTGGACCTTCTCCTTAATTACAAACGCGCTAAATTGTATTCCCAGCATTGCAGGTGAATGGAACCAGGGGCATCAGAACAACCAAAAAATCAATGTCTTCAGATTTCAATAAAAATTTGAATAAATGTAGGTATTTTCACTGATTTTGAGTTTTAAAAGTCGTTTATGTGGAAATTCACTTCCCTCACGTCAGCGAGCTGCAAGCGAACTAGTTTATTATCTTATAGTTAATATCTTTTTAAAATAACTTTTAAGAAAAAATTACGCAGCCTTTTTGATTTTTACAGTTTTTTCATGTTTTACAGTTTTTCAGATATTCAGCTTTGAAAAACAAAAATCAGCGCCAATTTGAAATGGTACAAAGTAGAAACTTGATATTCCATAACTCAACTGGTTTTATTAGATGTAATACTCATACCAAGTGTGAAGTCAATATCATCAGATGTTCCTAAGATATAACGTATTAAGTAAATAAATGGTATCAGGAAACTGACACATACTTTCTCCCTTTTAGCCAAACTTAAATGAAACAATTAATTTTTATTTACTAAATATAGAATATGAAGCACGGATAATTAATGTACAGAAAATTGTCTAAAATAGTTGTTTTCAGAAATATCCACCCAAATCCCTTTTTGGGAGGCACTATAAAGTCCGTTGCCACACACAGTGGTTTTGAGAGGGGAAATGCCCCCTTGTCCCCCCTAGGTTAAAATGGCAACATATTTCGAACATCCTCTGTTGGTCAATGCTAACTTGACCTGATATCAAGTTTTAATGAAATTGATCGGTAAATAAGAGAGAAATAGTTATTTTTGTATTCCCCGTAAGTATAACATTGGACAACGTACTGCGTTTACCCCTACATGAAAATTTTAATTTTCTCCACAACCAGCAATCGTAGAATAGTAGTTAAAACTACTAATTTATTTAGTTTTTTGAGCTCTTTTTAATGGTGAATTGTAATCTGTTTTAACGATTATGATTTTTTATGAAAAATCAAACAAACTGAATTTTGGATGTTTTAAGTCCTGTAATTTCTGAACCTGAATTTTTCAAGAAATGCGGGTGGGGTCATTTTGTTGGAAACCTAAAGCTCTACAAACCACTAAAATTTAATCAAAATCGTTTGAGCCGTTTTTGAGAAATTTGGATTTTACATGTTTTTTGGCGATTTTTGGGGGATAATTACCGTTAAAAATCAAAAATTCGAAAAAAATAAAAAAGCCTGGAGATATTGAGAATTAGTACCTAAATACCAAATTTCATTAAAATCGGCCCATTGATGAGGATTCTTGCTCCGTACACATCCACACAGACTAACATACGGACACACACAAATTGAGAGACATTACGTAAAAATCACTTTTTTAGGTTCATAGAGCACCAAAACTAATATTTTCACTAACAACTCAAATTCAAAAATTTTGGCGAGAACAATACTTTTTCCTTATACAATGTATAAGGAAATCAACGGTATCAGGATACTGACACACACACTTTCTCCCTTTTAGTCCAACTTTAATCAATACATGACTTTTCATTTACTAAATTTAATTTACTAAAATGTTGAAATAGCATGGCAAATATAGTATAAATAGCACGCACTATTCAGCGCAAGTAATTATCGATCTCAAGGAGCGTTTTACTTGTTGGTATTATGAATAAAAACTATCTAATAGACAATTAAAAATTCCGCATAATTTGGACTTAACAATCAATTAATACAGGGGGTGTTGCGGTGTGGTGGTGCGAGTAGGGTGTGTAATGGAGACCGCACACAGCACCATAATGATGGGGCAATAATGTGATCTGAGCGGGCAAATATTTGGCATATTACGTGACGTCACAGGGCGCATATTGGCCACGCGTGATTGGTCCATCATCATCACGTGATTCATATTAAAAATGTCTGCCCCTCCACCGCCCCCGCACCAGCATGCCTCAATGCCCTTGATTAACTCTTAGTCCGTTTTCTTGACAGTTTTCTTAATAATTCCTTATTAAATTTTAATTTCGCCTCTTCTAAAGTCATAAAATTAGTGATGATTACATTCAAGGGTTAATATTCATTGCTAGCGTAATTTATCACGAACTAAGAAAGTAAAGAGTTAATTGCAGTTAAATTGATTTTAAGGCTGAACTTAGTAATAATTTCAGGAAATAAGTGAACGCACAATAGTACTATGAATAATTTTATATCCAATTCCACTAAAAATACACTTAGGGGACTAGTGCTTCGTTTCTTGCGTCTCATATGGAGAATAAGTAAAATGTTATGGTATCTCTCTGTATTGTTAATTGATGAAACTTGCTAGGCGACTTCATCTGGTTGTGGTCTATTGTTATTTGGCCAAAAACCCGATTCTTGTGGGCTTGATTGCAGTAAACCTGCGTACTCAGTCCTAATATTCCTAATTTTCATTGCGTACTCAGTCCTAATGTTCCTAATGTTCACTGCGTAATCAGTCCTAATGTTCCTAATTTTCACTGCGTACTCAGTCCTGATGTTCCTAATGTTCACTGCGTACTCATCCCTAATGTTCGTGTTAAGTTTAATAACCAAAACTAAGCCTAAGGCCCAGTTACACCGTGTTAAGATGGATGAAGAGCCAAAAACATGTACAGGTTTGTTCTATATTCTGTGGAGAAACTGTCAAACATTTACGACCAACATTGACCTTTCAATATATCATTTTTCCTTGTAAAATCATCGTCTAAATTAATATTTATAATATTATTTTTACGAAATTGTTTGCTACCTAAGCATTACCAATTCGCAACTTTAGGAACGTAGCTCAAAGAAATAAACAGGCTTGAATGCTGACAATAGATAATTTGATTATAAAAAATTACTCTTAACAGACTGGCCCACGATTAAATAGACACAGCTCCCATAAACAAACCCTCTTGCTGGATAACCAATAATCGTAACTTCGGATGAAAATAGGATCCCGTACCAAAGTTAAAACTATAGATCAAACGTATAAGACTTACAATATTTTTAATTAAGTTGAGTTCAGAGAAACCTAACTGACTCAAAACACTGTAAGAGAGAATATAACAGAATCAGGTGACCTATATCAAAGCCCTTTATCCGATCAGAGGGTGATTATACTAGATCCCCGTTGTATGAAACAGAATGATATTAAGATATGAATCACAAGACCAACCACTCGGCATAGAATTTACGCTAGTTTTACATTTGCATAGCCAATAAGGCGTAAATTGAATAAATTTAGAGAACATTTAGGTGTCAGCTAGTTAATAATACATGTCAAGATGCCCATTTCTGACTTTTCCCCATGTTTTTACCTTCACCCTGAATCAAAAGTCATGAAATCGTAACTTTGATTAATTTGTTGTAACTATGTAAAGTCAAACAGATCCTTTAATTCATTTATTTGATAAACCTATCACTTTTTTAAATTTATTAAATGACAAAATGTTATTGTGATAAGCTTATCGGCAACACGATGGAAATTTAATCGTAGCTATATCAATACCGTCTGCCCATCTCTATCACAATAAACGGTATCAGGAAACTGACACATACTTTCACCCATTTAGCCCAACTTTAATGAATAAATTACTTTTTATTTATTAAATATAGAATACAAAGCACGGTCGAATGTACAGAAAATCTTGTAAACAAGTTGTTTACAAAAACATCCACCCAAATCCCTGTTCTAGAGGCACTACAGAATCCAATTGCTACACACGTGGTTTTAAGAGGAGAAATACCCCCTATTCCCCCCCAGGGTTATTAAGGGGCAACATATTTGGAATTTTCTCTGTTGGTCAATGCTAACTTGATAAGTATATCAAGTTTGAACGAAATTGATCAGTAAATAAGAGAGAAATAGTAATTTTTGTATTCCCCATAAGAATAACATTGAACAACGTACTGCGTTTACCGCATAATGAAAATTTAAATTTTCTCCGCAACCAGCAATCGTAGAATAGCAATTCAAAATACAAAATTATTTAGTTTGTTGAGCTATTTTTAATGGTGAATAGTAATATTTTGTTATATATATGTTTTTATGAAAAATCCAAAAAAACTGAATTTTTGATGTTTTAAGTCCTGTAATTTCTGAACCCGTATTTTTCCAGAAATGCGGGTGGTGTCATTTTGTTGGAAAACGAAAGCTCTACAAACAACTAAAGTTTAATTAAAATCGTTAGAGCAGTTTTTAAGAAATTTTGATTTCTCATGTTTTTGGGGGAAAATTACCCTTAAAAATAAAAAAAAATTGAAAAAATCTGGAGATATCGTGGATTAGTACCTACATACAAAATTTCATGAAAATCAGACCATTGGTTAGGGCTCTAGCTCTGTAAACATCCATACAGACAGATAGACAGACAGACTCAAAATTAAGAAATTAAGCTAAACTTGATTTGCTTGTCAAGTTAGCATTGACCAACAGAGGAAATTCCAAATATGTTGCCCCTTAATAACCCTGAGGGGTGAATAGGGGGCATTTCCCCTCTTAAAACCACGTGTGTAGCGATGGGTTATGTAGTGCCTTCTAAACCGGGATTTGGGTTGATATTTTTGAAAACAACTTGTTTACAAGATTTTCTGTACATTCGACCGTGATTTGTATTCTATATTTAGTAAATAAAAAGTAATTTATTCATTAAAGTTGGGCTAAAAGGGAGAAAGTATGTGTGAGTTTCCTGATACCGTTTATTTCATAAGCATGAACGTTTTCTATATGCTTTTCAGCTCTGCAACCTTTCGTTCTACAACAATAACGAGTTCGCATGCTGCACGCTGACGTTATGGAAGTGAATTTCCCCAATAAAAACTTTAAAAAATCAAATAACACGTTTAAACAAAGGTTTGTGACATTTTTAGCAAAGTGGAATTTATTCAGTTTTTTTGCTGTTCTGATGCACCTAGTTTTATTTAAATGCAGTATTGGGATGGCAATGTTGTGCATTTTAAGCTTAGGAGGATGTACCATCAGGATCAAACATCGGAATGATAAAACTACATCAAGATATGAAAAACAGCCTTTTCCAATGTAAAATCCCCATAAGACAACGTACTGTGTTTACTCAATTTTCATTTCTTTTTAATAACTCGGTAAATATTAGTGCTAAAATGATGAGGGAGGGCTTAAAATTTTCGTCTTTTTACGTTCTATAACCTATTATCCATTAATTTTACATTTAGGGCTTTTCTTACCCTTTTTGGGCCCAAAAACTCAAATTCCAAAATTTAAAATCTCCAATAAAGGGGGTTAGAGTTTTCCGATTGTATAGACCAACGAACTTGTCCAACTGATTACAAAAAGGTATGTCCCTACCAATTTTATGTAAATCAGACAAAAAATGCGACCGCTAGAGTGCAAACACACACACATATATATATATATATATATATATATACATATATATATATATATATATATATATATATATATGTATATATATATATATATATTTGTTTTTGTTTGTCATTTATTTTTTGTGCTTTATACAGAGAATATCTCAAAATATTGCAACAAAATGGTGTTAATTTCTTAAATGTATATATATGTATGTCCAAAATTTTGAATGATACCACAAAACGTGTTCAAGTGGTCACGTTAGGAACTTCTATTGTGGTTCCGGGCTTAAGTTTCACCGTGCAGGTCATGCTAATAGTTCACTTTCCATATGAAATTCACTAACAAGTGTAAAATCAGCGTGGCTGAACCTCGGATGAAATATATAAGGATAGCGCCTTGCAATGCTAATAAGAGCCGAAACCCGTGTCGTCACTGTGTTTGTCTATATCCGCGAGACCCTGATGTCAGACGACAAAACAGCGCTACATTCAAACTGACATTTATACCAACAAAAAATGAGATAATTATTATATCTTTACATCGAATTTTACAGCTTTAAATGGTGAATAGAACCCCATACATTAAAATTGTAAAAAGTAATGGAAATAATTTTAATAATCAAATAAACACAGAATGTTTTTTAGTTTGAATATAGAATGAGGTATAAAAAGTAGTAAGAGAGGAACTATTTTATGTTTTGGTCAGGTAAAAACTGTCAGCGGGAAAGTTTTAGATAACATTCTAAAGATTATTAGTGAATTTCCTTTGGAAAGTGAACTATTAGCATGACCCGCACGGTGAAACTTAAGCCCGGGACCACCATAGAAGTTCCTAACGTGACCCCCTGAACACGTTTTGGGGGGTCGTTCAAAATTATATATATATATGTATATGTATGTATATATATATATATATATATATATATATATATATATATATATTATATTTATATTGCATTCATTTGTTAGGGCTACTAATATAATAATAATCAAATGAAACATTTTTCAACTGAGTACCCTTAAGGAATTTCTTTATTTTTATTTTTATTTTTAAGACTACATGTTTCGGGACATAAGCCCATCATCATGGTCAACAAATACCTAACCTAGTTTTATGATATTAAAAATATTACAAAAACAGACATATGAGGAAATTACTTAGCAGATGTTTCACTTTGATGAACAAGTTTTTTATCTATATCTATTCTCATTTTCCTTAGCTTTTCAAATATTGGATTACTTGTATTAATTTGAGTATTTAGTAATTCTTGAGGCATTTCTTTGTGAGCGATAAAGATATTCAATTCTTCTGCTGAGTTCATTTTCTCACCTTTGGACATATAATTTATTATCTTTAAATTCTCGTCTATGTTCTTATAACTATGGTTTGTTGTCAGGAGATGTTCAGCAAAATTGGATTTCATTGAGGTTTTGTTATTGCTTCTTAGTGCTTGTATATGTTCCTTAAACCTTGACTGAAATGATCTACCTGTCTGTCCAATGTAAAATTTGTTGCAATCTGAGCATTGAATTTTGTAAAGTCCGGATTGAGTATAATCATTCTTTCTTCTGGAATCTTTTTGAGAGTATTTGTCAATCATTTTAAATGTGTTGTTTCGGGTGGTATAGCTTAAAGTTAAGTCGGTTCTTTCAAACGTCCTGCGAATAGCTTTGTTAATCTTAGTATTATATGGAACCTTTATAAAACGTTTCTGATGGTTTTCGTTTGATGTGTTGATGTTTTTAGCTTTTTTCTTTTTGACGTTCCTAATCATTTTATCAACAATTTCATGTTTGTAACCATTCTTTTGTGCTAGGTATTTAATCACATTTCTTTCTTTATTATATTCATTCTTATTAAGAGGCACATTTAATAATCGATTCACCATTGAGCGTAATCCAGCCATTTTATACTTCCACGGGTGATTTGACGCTGAAGGAATTAATAGGTCTGTTTGAGTGGCTTTCCTATATATATTAAAGTTGTGGTGATTATTTTGATTAGAAATTGTCAGATCTAAGAAATTTATACTATCTTTTTGTACCTCTTTTGTGAATTTGATTCTTTCTGATAGTGAATTAAGGAAAGTCAAAAGTTCGTGACCCTCAGTTTCGTTACCTTGAAATAGACAAAGTACATCATCGACGTATCTATACCAATATATAATCTTGTTCATTGAAGGGTTTGATTCGTTTAATATTTTATTGGTTTCCAGATGATGTATGTAGATATCAGAAAGTAGTCCTGAGAGAGGTGATCCCATTGCCAATCCATCTTCTTGTTGGTAAAAGGTCGACTTAAATTCAAAATAGTTTTGATTGGTGCATATTTTTGTGAGTTTAATTAAATCCTTAATGCTCTGATGACTAAGTGTGTTATTTTTCTTTAGATCTTCTTCTAATATTCTGACTGTTTCATCAGGAGGAATGTTCGTGTACATGTCTTTTATATCGAATGATATGAATATGCAATCATCTGGAATATTTATATCTTTGATTTGGTTAACTAGATCTACAGTGCTTTTTACTGAGTAATTATTTTCCCATATTAAGCTATTCTTAATTTTATTGTTTAAAAACTTACATAGGTTGTAAGTTGGAGCTGTTTGAAAGTTAACTACGGGCCTCATCGGAATATCAGGTTTGTGGGTTTTAGGTTGTCCTTTAAGCTTTGGGGCTCTTGGATTTATAACTTTAAGTTGATATTGTTCATCTTTCGGTATCGTTTTGCAGCTCGTTATTATACTATTAGTTTTCTTTGAAAATTCTTTTGTTGGATCTTTTGATAGTATTTTAAAACTATTATTATCGATAAATTGTTGTACTTTGTTCTCGTAGTCTTCTTTATTGATAATAACTGTAGTATTTCCTTTGTCTGCTTTACAAATTATTGCATCATTATCTTTTAATTTATTTGCTATGGAATTTATAAGTTTCATATCTTGTTTTGATTTGTTAATAATGGATGGTTTCTTTATTTCCAATTTTATTTTGTTGAGTTCATGAATAAATGCATGTTTTAAGGGTTCTTGCATTTCTTTTTCAGCGTTTTTGATAGAAACATCAATGTTAATTAGTTCATCTTGTATGATATAATTTTTGTGGTCAAGGTTGATGTTATATTTCAGAGATTTTTCCAACATAATATTTTCATCATTGTTTAATTCGATATTTGTTAAATTTTGAACTTTCGGGTAGAATTGTGGTATATTTTCTAGGTTGTCAATCTTAAATTCATTTCCTTGATTAGCTAAAAGTTTCTTAATTTTCTTTTTCTGGGTTTCTTTTTTCTGTTTTATTATTGGATCAATCCAGTCTTCGATATAATTTTCAATTTCTTCAACACTTTCTTGATGGTATTGGGATATTATATTTCTATATATTTCTTCTTTTTCTTTCTTAACATGTTCTAGTTTTTCATACAAACTGTTGATTTCTTCTTTAATCCAAATCTTTTTTGCTACTTCCAATGTTTTCAGTGCAGCTTTTGATTTACATTTTGTATGTAATTGGACATAATTTGGTATCACATTATTTGACAAGCATTTCTTATTAAATTTAATATCTTCATTAATGCTTAATGTCTTCAGCGTTAGGTATTTGTACTTATGAATGTTAGTTTGGTTGTTAGCCATTTTAATATTTATATTGCATTCATTTGTTAGGGCTACTAATATAATAATAATCAAATGAAACATTTTTCAACTGAGTACCCTTAAGGAATTTCTTTATTTTTATTTTTATTTTTAAGACTACATGTTTCGGGACATAAGCCCATCATCATGGTCAACAAATACCTAACCTAGTTTTATGATATTAAAAATATTACAAAAACAGACATATGAGGAAATTACTTAGCAGATGTTTCACTTTGATGAACAAGTTTTTTATCTATATCTATTCTCATTTTCCTTAGCTTTTCAAATATTGGATTACTTGTATTAATTTGAGTATTTAGTAATTCTTGAGGCATTTCTTTGTGAGCGATAAAGATATTCAATTCTTCTGCTGAGTTCATTTTCTCACCTTTGGACATATAGTTTATTATCTTTAAATTCTCGTCTATGTTCTTATAACTATGGTTTGTTGTCAGGAGATGTTCAGCAAAATTGGATTTCATTGAGGTTTTGTTATTGCTTCTTAGTGCTTGTATATGTTCCTTAAACCTTGACTGAAATGATCTACCTGTCTGTCCAATGTAAAATTTGTTGCAATCTGAGCATTGAATTTTGTAAAGTCCGGATTGAGTATAATCATTCTTTCTTCTGGAATCTTTTTGAGAGTATTTGTCAATCATTTTAAATGTGTTGTTTCGGGTGGTATAGCTTAAAGTTAAGTCGGTTCTTTCAAACGTCCTGCGAATAGCTTTGTTAATCTTAGTATTATATGGAACCTTTATAAAACGTTTCTGATGGTTTTCGTTTGATGTGTTGATGTTTTTAGCTTTTTTCTTTTTGACGTTCCTAATCATTTTATCAACAATTTCATGTTTGTAACCATTCTTTTGTGCTAGGTATTTAATCACATTTCTTTCTTTATTATATTCATTCTTATTAAGAGGCACATTTAATAATCGATTCACCATTGAGCGTAATCCAGCCATTTTATACTTCCACGGGTGATTTGACGCTGAAGGAATTAATAGGTCTGTTTGAGTGGCTTTCCTATATATATATTAAAGTTGTGGTGATTATTTTGATTAGAAATTGTCAGATCTAAGAAATTTATACTATCTTTTTGTACCTCTTTTGTGAATTTAATTCTTTCTGATAGTGAATTAAGGAAAGTCAAAAGTTCGTGACCCTCAGTTTCGTTACCTTGAAATAGACAAAGTAAATCATCGACGTATCTATACCAATATATAATCTTGTTCATTGAAGGGTTTGATTCGTTTAATATTTTATTGGTTTCCAGATGATGTATGTAGATATCAGAAAGTAGTCCTGAGAGAGGTGATCCCATTGCCAATCCATCTTCTTGTTGGTAAAAGGTCGACTTAAATTCAAAATAGTTTTGATTGGTGCATATTTTTGTGAGTTTAATTAAATCCTTAATGCTCTGATGACTAAGTGTGTTATTTTTCTTTAGATCTTCTTCTAATATTCTGACTGTTTCATCAGGAGGAATGTTCGTGTACATGTCTTTTATATCGAATGATATGAATATGCAATCATCTGGAATATTTATATCTTTGATTTGGTTAACTAGATCTACAGTGCTTTTTACTGAGTAATTATTTTCCCATATTAAGCTATTCTTAATTTTATTGTTTAAAAACTTACATAGGTTGTAAGTTGGAGCTGTTTGAAAGTTAACTACGGGCCTCATCGGAATATCAGGTTTGTGGGTTTTAGGTTGTCCTTTAAGCTTTGGGAACTCAGCAGAAGAATTGAATATCTTTATCGCTCACAAAGAAATGCCTCAAGAATTACTAAATACTCAAATTAATACAAGTAATCCAATATTTGAAAAGCTAAGGAAAATGAGAATAGATATAGATAAAAAACTTGTTCATCAAAGTGAAACATCTGCTAAGTAATTTCCTCATATGTCTGTTTTTGTAATATTTTTAATATCATAAAACTAGGTTAGGTATTTGTTGACCATGATGATGGGCTTATGTCCCGAAACATGTAGTCTTAAAAATAAAAATAAAAATAAAGAAATTCCTTAAGGGTACTCAGTTGAAAAATGTTTCATTTAATTATTATTAATATATATATATATATATATATATATATATATATATATATATATATATATGTATGTGTGTGTGTATGCACTCTAGCGGTCGCATTTTTTGTCCGATTTACTTCAAATTTGGTAGGGACGTTCCTTTCTATAATCTGTTGGACAAGTTCGTTGGGCAAAATAATCAAAAAACTCTAAACCCATTTTTTGGGGATTAATCTTTCAAATTTCGAGTTTTTGGGCCCAAAAAGGGTCAGAAAAGCCCCAGATGTAAAGTTAATGCATGTAGAAAGATGGGAATTAGAGAGGCGAAAGTTTTAAGCTCTTTCTCGTCATTCTAGCATAACTATTTACCAAGTTATTAAAGAAAATGTGTATCGGCTAAACACAGTACGTTGTCTTATGGGGGTTTTACACTAGAAAAGCCTGTTATTCCTTTGTTAGAGTACTTTTACTATCCCCAGCAACCTCACGCCTACTTTCAAGCCTGTCTGGACCTTCTCCTAACCTTATAATGAGCAAAATTATTGTATTCCCAGCTTTGCAAGTAAATGAAACCAGGAGTATCAGAACAGCAAAAAAATCAATGTTTTCAAATTTCAATAAAAATTGGACAAATGTATGTTTTTACACTGATTTTGAGTTTTAAAAGTTTTTATGTGGAAATTCACTTCCCTCACGTCAGCGTGCTGCGTGCGAACTCGTTTTTTATTTGAACAATTTTTTTGTAAGACTAGCTAATAGTTATGTAAAATCCCCATAAGCCAACGTACTGTCTTTACTCAATTTTCATTTTCTTTAATAACTCGGTAAATATTAGTGCTAGAATGATGAGAGAGGGCTTAAAATTTTCGCCTTTTTACGTTCTATAAAATGTATCCATTAATCTTACATTTAGGGCTTTAAAATTTAGGGCGTTACAACCTTACAATCTTTTTTAAGAGCGGATTTCGTGGAAGAGCGCGTCAAACCGAATTACAGGAGCGGCAGAATACTCGGAAAGACAGAACGATCTAGACCACAGAGAAACGAATTCCTTTGTCTGTGATCTAGACTATGGAATTATTTAAGGGATTTTGAATAACTCCCTACCAAATATTAATTAAACCGCTGACATGTGTTCCTTCTTTTATTGTTTTATTTTCCTCGGCATGAAAAGAGTAATGAAAATCAGACGAAGCAGAGTATTGAAGCAAAGTTAGGAACTATGGCCCTTTATAGCCACTATCTTTTTTTAAATTAGCAGGTAGGAAAGTGGTTGGATACAATTAAAGCCAATATCCATAAACGAATAAAACTAATTTCAATAATAAATAAATAAACGAGTGTTTACTTTTTATGTTTGTTAAAACGTCGACTATTTTCATGATAAAACATTTTTTTTTATTTGAACACATTTCAAATAAAGAAAAATATAAATGTTTGTATTTTACCGTCCATTTTTATAAGTTTTATTCATAATGTTAGCAGCTGGTTACAGGCAAACTCGAGCTTCTTTCTATGATATAAAATGGATTTTAGCTTATAATAGTAATTAGATTTACATGATTAGATTCTTTAGAACTTAATATTTCCATTATTTGAAGTTTTGACCGTTTTAAGTAGTAACAGTCGCTCTCAGTGAAATTAAAGCAGTATCACGCTGCGTGAAGCCTAATTTCTTTTAAAGAAAAACCGATATTATCGATTAGTTTCAGCAATAATATTTATACCATTAGATTATGTAATATGTAATATTTTCATGTATATAGCTTTTAAAATATTAGAGTGTTAGCAGAAGGTCACTGCGAGACATAATTAAAGTTAATTTAACACAGCGAGGCGACCAGCTCGGGCCTTTTTGCCACCCAGCGGACTCGGGGACCGGTTTTTGACCATTGAAAGCGCTATCCATTTCTATTTCATCCGAGGGCTGAACTATACAGTTTAGGACTCCGTGAACGGTCTAAAGTAAATATTTGTTAGGCCAAGTATTTTAGGCGAGTCTAGGAGTCAGACCACGTGATTCAGACATTTGTATGTGAGTAGGAAGCCCATCACCTGCTACCTTGTGTGCTTAATAATCGCTTCGTATATTACTATTTATAGTAATAGTAATATGAAGAAGCAATTCTCCTATACAATGAGTGAAATAAATAAACAGTGATGGCAAATACTATAAAAACGGTCCAATTCAGTAATGTGAGTGGTCGGTTTTTGCGAGGGCAGCGGCGGTAATCTGGCGTCGTGGGGCTTCGCCGGTAATTGTCCGCAGCTTCCCTCCGCAGCGCCGCGCCGCGCCGATAATTGAAACTTGTGCGCTATTTCTCGTTATATAGAGAAAAGGACGGGGGGGGGAGTTGAGTGATCAAAAGTACTATAGATAGTTTATTGTTGTGGTGTTTCAAAAATACACGTCATTGCTGAAGAAGGATTTACACACTTGAAGTCTTACACACTTGAAAATTTTTTGTCTTATGTACAAACTATTTGACAATCTTACCGAAGGGTTTTAGAATATACACTTCCACCATCACGAACATAAGAAAATTCACAACTAGGCTGTGTTCTTATGAAAGATATAAAAGATACCTAAGATGAAAGGCAATTAATTTGGACCAATTGTGCTGAATATTATTGTATAAACAATATTCATAAAATAAGAAAAATAAAACCATCTTAAACAATATACAACATTAAAATGTACGTCACGATGTTATTGGTTTTAGACTAAATACATATTCCCAACCCAGATTATAATTACAAGCACGGACTTGGTCCAGTTTCGAACAGACTTTGCTTTGCCCCATTGACCATAAACTGATATATACTTGATAGATATTTTATTGTCACTCATATTTGTTAAATTATTAATCAAGATAGTCCATAACACAGGCTGCAGCACTCGCCGTGATTGCAACAATTCTACAGAACAGAGAGAGGTGAATAAGAGAGATTTGTTTTGTTGTAAAACTGTCAAAACAAGTGCTATAGAACTCGACCTTGTTCTATTCATTGATTCACTTATCGATATTTCCTAAGTTGAGTTTAATAAGAGTTCCGAGTGGATGCAAAAGACTCATAAAAACGTGCCTTTTTCACGGAGCATTCGAGGGGAATAACTTATCTAAAGTGAAGTGGGCAAGTAAGTTTATGGATTGGCCTTGTTTGCGTTCTAAAACAACGAGTTTGATATGCGGCAAGCAAATTGCTATAAAGGGTAAAAAATGAGCCATAATTGGTGTGGGGGAAGGTGAGTCAGAGTGCGTGAGCATGTGTGCATATTGATGAGGTGCGTGAGTGCAGAATGCAACGCGTCTATTATGCAAGGCGCCATACCTTCGGGTTCATATCTCCCTTGCATCTACCCTGTAGTGAGTCGATACTGCCCAGCCGAAACTGGTTGCGAGTGCGAACATGTGAACGCGGCTCAAAGCACAGCACATTCATCTAGAACCACTAAGGATATATAACATTGCCTATATGTTCTGTTTGTGTTGAAAATGCTTTACAAAAACTAAAGCGAACTTACAAAAAAGCACGCTTCTTTACTAACGACAATTCATACTAACGACTCAGTCCTAATGACCTTCAAAGCTCCAATAATTATTACCAACTTTTTTGTTACAAAATTAGAAGGTTTTAATAAGAACTCCCTTACACAAATTTGACATATTTTATGAGAAGAAATGGAATATTTATTTAATGAATCGAAGCGTAAACATAAATCTACGAAGGTGGTTTTTGAATATTGCTGGTTTTAATGTTAAAAATCTCAATAAACATATGCCAGACTTTGCTGCATCCACCACTGCTCCCAGTCCCAGCACCTATTACCCCAAGACCAGTCAACGTCCACGCGTGACGGATGTGCTCCGCGGCGACAGATAGTTGTCACTTGTGCGAGGCCCGCATGCGGCAGGTGGATGGTGTGCGGGGTATGCGGGCGCAGCCCCGACAGGTAGCGGACACATCGTACTGCTTCACAGCCTTCCTCCCCACACGGACGTTTCCGGTCCGCACATACCACCAACACTGTTCATTACCCAGCAGGTGCTAGCAGTATATTATTTACAATTAAACCTATTTTGATAGTTTTACAACAGTACATAAACCGACTTGTTTTTGTTCAAATTTAATTAGTTTCATTTTGTGATCAGCACGGCTACTGGATTGGTGTTTTTAGAGTTATATCCTGCGTAGAAAGTTGGTGTGGTATACAAATATTTTATCAACTAAATGTCCCATCTGATAAGAAGTTATTAGTGTAAGTAAATCTTATATGGAAATATCTGTGGGTTCGAAAACTTGGCTTTTAAGGTCCCTTAGATGGCAAAGGATTCTGATCGTTCTAATAAAATTAATGAAATTTGGGACTTAAAAACCAAATTGCAGGAATACTAATCAGACTAAAATACCTTCGGACCACTAGACCTATAAGTGAAAAAAACATATATACGAGTTCGCACGCAGCACGCTGACGTGAGGAAAGTGAATTTCCAAATACAAAACTTTTAAAACTCAAAACCATCAGTGTAAAAACATACATTTATTCCAATTTTATTGAAATCTGAAAACATTGATTTTTTGGCTGTTCTGATGCTCCTGGTTTCATTTACCTGCAATGCTAGGAATACAATTTTGTGCATTATAAGGTTGGGAGAAGGTCCAGTCAGGCTTTAAAGTAGGCGCCAGGTTGCTGGGGATAATACAAATACACCAACAAATGAATAACATGCTTTCTAATGTAAAAATCCCTTAAGGCAACGTACTGTGTTTAGCCGATATAAATTTGCTTTGATAACTCGGTAAATATTTATGCTAGAATGACGAGAGAGGGCTTACAACTTTTGCTTCACTAATTCCCTTCTTAATACATGCATTACTTTTACGTCCGGGGCTTGTCTGACCCTCTTTTTGGGCCCAAAAACTCGAAATTTGAAAGAATACTCCCCAAAAAAGGGGTTTAGAGTTTTCCGATTGTTTTGCCCAACGAACTTGTCCAACTGATTATAGAAAGGAACGGCCCTACCAAATTTGAAGTAAATCGGACAAAAATGCAACCGCTAAAGTGCATACACACACACACACACACACACACACACACACACACATATATACATATAGATATACATATATATATATATATATATATATATTTATAATTTTAAACGACCCCCAAAATGTGTTTAGAGGGTCACGTTAGGAACTTCTATGGTGGTCCCTGGCGTAAGCCATGGGTCATGCTAATAGTTCACTTTCCATAGGAAATTCACTAAATACTTATAAAAATGGGATGCTGACGACCATAAATTTTAGCAACAAAAAATGGGGGGGCAAAAATATAAAATGGGGGAAATAAAATACAAATAAAAATTGGGGGGAGCAAAAATATAAAATTGGTGTGGGGCAAAAAATATGAAATCGGTGGGGGGGGGCAAAAAATATAAAATGGGGGAAATATAAAATAGGTGGACATAAAATAAAATTATAAAAATCGGTGAGGGGAGGAGCAGTATATAAAATCGGGGGTGGGGCAAAAATAAAAATCGGGGGAGGGATCAAAACTATAAAATCGGGGGGGGGGGGGTACAGGAAGTATCGGTAAAAATTGTGTGTTTTGCAAATAACCACAACCAGATTTTGTTCATTAATATTAACTTATAGCTAGCTGACGTACCCGTTCTTCGCACCGGGGTTTTCTCTACCCGTTTTTTAGTCAATGCAATTTCCATTTTAGTTAGCTTGAAACAGCTGTTCTTGTAAAAATGGGGGGGTGCAAAAATATAAAATCAGGGGGGCAAAAAAATATAAAACCGGGGGGGCAAAAATATAAAATAGGGGGGGACATAAAATAAAAATATAAAATCGAAGAGGGGGCAAAAATATAAAATCGGGGGTGGGGCAAAAATAAAAATCGGTGGGGGGAGCAAAAATATGAAATCGGAGTGGGCAAAAAATACAAAATCGAGGTGGGGCAAAAGTATAAAATGGGGAGGACATAAAATAAAAATATAAAATCGAAGAAAGGGGAACATCATATAAAATCGGGGGTGGGGCAAAAATAAAAATCGGGGGGTTGCAAATATATAAAATCGGGGGGATATAAAATAGGGGGGGGCATAAAATAAAAATATAAAATCGAAGAGGGGGGGGGCAAAATATAAAATCGGGGGTGGGGCAAAAATAAAAATCGGGCGGGAGGAAAAATATAAAATCGTGTGGGGTACAGGAAGGATCGGTAAAAATTTTTTTGTGCAAATAAGAATAGACCACAGCCAGATGAAGCCACATTAATAATTTTGTTCTTTAATATTAATTAATAGCTAGCTGACGTACCCGTTCACACAGGGGTTTTCTCTACCCGTTCTTTAGTCAATGCAATTTCCATTTTAGTTAGCTTGAAACAGCTGTTCTTGCTTCTACTCTTTAAGCTGTCAAATTGAAATGCCAACAGCTGTTCGAATTAGTGTCTGAATGTTTACTTTCTTCTGAATGTTTACTTTCTTCTGAAATGTAAACATTGAAACTTAGGACGTTCACGGAGCGTAGCCCGAGGGGATTTTAAAGAAGTGAATAGGCCTATGTGTTGCATGGGTTCAAGATCTACCTATGTGTAAAGTTTCAGTCCAGTCGGTTTAGTAGTTTTTGCGTTCACCCGGAACATCAGACAGACAGACAGACAGACAGATAGACAGACAGACAGACAGAAACCACCTCTTCTTTATAATATTATAGATTTTCAAATTTACTAATTTATAAGCTATATCTTTAAACATGTCACTTATTTTGATGTCAAATATAATACCAAGTGTACCACTTAACTGACTGTGAGCAAGTGAGCTGACCTAATTCTAACTAAAGAAACAGTCCAGTTTCAACAGTAACATACAACACAACACAACAAATATAACTCAAATCGTATTTACAATCATAGTATATTTATTAGAATAATAATAAAATTAGAATTAGAGTCCGAGAAAGTATTTTCAATACAAAGTTCACCAATTAAAAACATGTTAGCCATTGGTTCTGCATTAGCGAAAGCGATTCTAGCGAAGCACCGAGAGATGAGGCAGGCTTGAGGGAGGGGAAGGGCTGAGATTGGCTCATGAATAATTCATGTCCTGTAATGTTTTATGAATTTATTACAGTTTACGGAGTGGTAGCGGCTCGACATCTGCCGGTAGTGGTTGTGGTACCCCCCACGGCCGCCGCGCCGCACCCCAGCGGTAATGGGCACAGTTTAACAAGCTGCTAGAGCCATCCAATGGGGATGGATAAATGAGAGGCTTACAGTCCTCATTAAAGCTAATAAAGTACAAATATGATCTATCATAATGGTAGCGACTGTCAGAACGCCAAATTAAGGAAGCAACAGACAGACAAGGTAAGATATTATAAATTAACAAATATCATATTAATACAGCCGAAAAGCGTGTGTGTTTGCTTGTGAATCCATAGCGTCCCAACTGCTGGCGCTGAAATTATGTAAGAAGATACTCTCAATGCAAACATTGCCATTTGAAAATCCTTCGATACTCAGTCTCAATTGGCCTTCAAAGTCTCCGCATGCAAACAGTATGTACATAAAGTTGATTGGGTTTGATGATTACTTAATCAGGTGTTCGTGATTCGAGATGCAACACGTTCGCTACAGAATGCTGCAGACACAACTAATTTAAACTACTGAAACTTCGCCATTGTACGTGGATACAAATTCCCCAGGCGGCGGCGCAGCGAAGACGGGAACCACAGCTAGTATTTATCATACTTTAAGAAATAAGGGTTTTTTATTAAAAAAAAAAAACTCAAAGCATTAGCTTCTTCAATACTATGATTATGTATATATTAATATTAGTTTAAGCTGTAGAATACAACAAAAATCATTGTTCATTTGCAATCCCTCGACGTTATTTACATCAATCGAAATTCGTTTTAGGAGAAAAGATTGATCCCCTACAATCTAAGGTGAGTATTTTGTATTGGCCTTAAAATAAATAAAACATTGTGTTTCATTCGAACCATGGGAGCTATTTATACTGCAACATTTAAAACCCCACCGAACGAATTGTCCTTACAATTTAAATCCGTTAATTCTTTAGTAAAAATCCAAAAACTAATTTGTTTAAGTCTTTTTCAGGTGTGTTAAATATGATGTAACAATGTCATCGTATTAATTAACCGTATTAACTATTAATTAACATTTTTACAGTATTAATTAACTATGTACTCTACTAATTTTTAAATTATGTTTTTAAACCTTATATTTCATAAATGGTTTTTTTCTGTCACCCCAATGAAGTGTGAATTACACACCGATTCACCTTACGTCTAGTTTATATCAAACGAGCATTTACAAGCAACAATGTGGGGCTAATTTTAAAGCTACGTCGAGATAATTGAATAAAGCTTGTCGTCCGTCGACAAAGCATTCCCGGAGCGTTACCACGACCCGTGTATATAATTGATACTTGTACATCGTATCGCCGACAGAGATTCTTGTGGAATGTTCATGGGTAATTTGACGCTGTTTAGGGGGTGTTCTATATCAGAGGAATAACGCGGTATCAGGAAACTGACACATATACCTTCTAACATGTTAACCCAGAAATAAAAACTATTTATACTCGAAATACTGTAACTTTTTTAATTAACAACTTAACATGTATTCGCCTTCGCTACCCTCTCCAAATATTCAAACGCCTTTGAGAGCTTGTCGGACAATCTCATTTCAGGCGTTCGCCTTTCTCACAATGAAGGGGAATGAAGGCATCAGATTTAAAGGAGCCCCTGTGCAGTTACTTTGAGGAAACTAGTTTTCTTCAAAGTAACTAGATTTGAATCCATGTAGAGCTTCAAAAACTGCTACCTCGGACAGAGGAGCTTTTAGGGAGGTCGCTCCCCTCTTTACCCTCAGAGGTCGGTGCAACATATTTGATATATATTTCAATTATTTAATGAAAGTTTGACCTATTTATACAGTTGTGTTGGTAGTGGGTAATAGAAGAATTGCTATTACATCTCCATGCAAATAGCATAAAACATGAGTTAAATATAAATTCTAATTTCCTTTGCAACCCGTGTCGCAAAGTAATAAATTAAGCTGTTAATTTATTTCGGGGTTTTCGTTTTTTATAACGGCGACGAGGAGAAATTGTCGAAACTATACTGATTACGGCCATCGGGGCATCATAACAACAAAAAGTTAAAATTCAAAAATTAAAATATTATTCTCTTTATGTACTCTATTTGTACAGTAGCGACAGAAATGAAAGGATCACATGAAACAATCATGTAACAAAATAAAATGTAGTAAATCATGTGGTTTCTAAATGATTTAAACTAATAAAATTGTCCAAAGATCTGGGGAATAATTTGTTATTACACATGTGTGTGCTCTATGTATAATTTAAAAACCGCAGTTGGTCAACAAGCTGCGTTATGCATAAGGTGTATAAGCTATGCATAGGATCAGCGCGGCAACCCACCAGTTCCCCGCAATACCTGGCGAGGTCATCACATTGCCGCCCGCGCCGTCGCAGATGCAACTGAAATGCGTTACACTTCACGGCTAATTTGGCTCTGTTTAACAGACGAGCGCCTTCGTGTAATTAGTGAGGTCTGACGTCACACTAGAGTAACCCTCATGATTTAATCGTCGACCGTGCGGTGTTGTGTGTGGGAGGGGGGCTGGTCTGGGGGCTTCCGTCCACCTGCGCCTGTATATTGGCGGGCTTCCGTCGGTAATGCACCGGGAGATGATAGAGTAACCCACGGACTCGGCCAACATATGGCGTCCCTACACTGGTCATTATGGAGTGTTATTGTGACGATAGGGTTCGAAATTCTGTGCAGTCTCATTGTAGTTGTACCCTCGAAAAGCAGTTCTCTAACGAAAATCTTGTGCTATGAAATGTAAAGGTTCATGTTGCGCTCGAGCAGATGGTGTGAGCATTAGGTAACCGAGACAAAAGAATGTTAATTTTAAATCAACATTACAATAACTAATAATTAAGAACAGTGAAATACGACGTTATTTTTGTCTTTCAATTTGAATTTCGGATTGTAGAAAGTGTGTTTCTATCGAGCACGGTGAAACTTAAGCCCGGGACCACCATAGAAGTTCCTAACGTGACCTCCTGAACACGTTTTGGGGGGTCATTAACAACATTATATATATATGAGTGTGTGTGTGTTGTGTGAATGTGTGTGTGTGTGTGTGTGTGTGTGTGTGTGTGTGTGTGTGTGTGTGTGTGTGTGTTCGCACTCTAGCGGTCGCATTTTTTGCCCGATTTACTTGAAATTTCGTGGGAACCTTCCCTTCTGTAAACAGTTGGACAAGTTCGTTGGGCAAAACAATCGGACAACTCTAACCCCTTTTTTGGGATTTTAATTTTTCAAATTTTGAGTTTTTGGGCCCAAAAAGAGTCAGAAAAGCCCCGAATGTAAAATTAGTGCAAAATGCAAGTAATAAGATGGAGATTAGTAAGGCAAAAGTTTTAAGCCCTTTCTCATCATTCTAGCACAAATATTTACTGAGTTATTAAAGAAAACTTTAATTGTCTTAACACAGCAGGGGATTTTACACTGGAAGAGGCTGTTTTTCATATCTTTATGTATTTTATCAACCCCACTATCATAAATATTAATACCAACTTGTTATCCTGACTATACCTCCTCCTAACCTTATAATGTACAACATTTTCAACCTAATAGTGAATTTAAGTATAACCAGGAGCATCAAAACAGCCAAAAAATTAAATTTTTCAATTTTATTAAAAAAATTTACCAGTTTGTTTTTAACCCTTTATTTGATTGTTTAAAGATGTTAATGCGGAAATTCACTTCCCTCACGTCAGGGCGCTGCGTGCGAACTCGATTACTGTAATGAACACTCGCCTTTTAAAGATTATTTAAATTTTCAATTGGCTCTTTAAAAAATTAATATTTTAAAACTAGAACTGCATTTCATTTAGGTTTATGTATGTATTAAAGAAGCTAATAAATAAAGCACTTCTAACGTTTTAAGTAGTAAACCATTTTATTCCTCATTCAAAACTGAACTAACTCAAAAAGCAACAACACAAAAACATCTGAAAACAATATTTAATACGATTATATGGTTGTAATTACTATAAGCAGGCAAGGGCAATTATAATAACTCAAATAATTACATAGATCCCTTACCCATAGCGATCAGGTATTTTTGGAAGTAAAATATTCACCGTCCTCCGTTATTGTGCTTCATTTCTTTGTCGATAGTCTCATTCATTGGACCTTATGTCTGACCCTTGTTACATTTCGTTCTTCATCAGGTAGATCATAGGAATTTGTACAGACCCAGATCGGGGTCGTGAATAGAAAGTATTGACTCATCTCTTAAATGATTAGCGTGTCAGCGAATCTACGAAGTAAGTGTTTTGTGATTCAATTCACAATGTAATATTCCTGCTATATTTGCTAATTTGTTTACGTCCATTTTTGTTTGGATGGCTAGGATGTAGCATCCTCATGTTTGTGCAGGTTTAAACTGTTTGTATTCAAAATACTATATTCCTATTTTAATCTTATTTTAAACTTTGAAATGTGTCCAGGTTTCACAATATCAAGTTTGGAGCGCGACCGAACCACAGGGTGCAGAGTTTATATGATGAAAAAGCATTATTTCACTTTCCCCAATGATTGTATTAGTTAATCACTGATTACTAAAGAGGGACTGGTTAAACATTTCTGCATCGTTGAGGTTATGGATTCGGGACATTACAACGATTTCTTCACTGTACAAACAAACATGTCGGCTTGGCCGTTTGATGCAGCATGTTTGGTGCACACTTAACGTACTTAAACCAATTATTTGTTTACACAATGTAGGAACTAATTAGAAGAACTTATTTTATTATCACTTACTACTTTGTGGGGAATCCATACCTAGAGAACAATTCATGTAGGTAACTTTGTACAAGTCTCTTTTTAGGTGTCATATTCCGGAAGATGAAATTTTATGGTCACTTAACTCCAAATTCTCACTTGATTCTGGTTCTTTTCTACATCAATTGAATAAAAATAAATTATCCTTACCGATGTGGGTACGTTGCGAGGGTTTTGCAGTATAGTCCCAGCGCTGCATTAACATTTTCACAGGATTCTTTGCTGTTTAAATGTATTTTCATAGCTCCTAACCAACTGTTGTACATCTTCGTTCATCTTTGGCCCGTAAACTACAGAGCGGGCTACTGCTTCCCCCATGACGTCCCCAAGGTGTCGTTGATGCAACTCTTATAAAACCTGTTGTCTATAAACCTGGGGAATGTAGACTTGATTTCCTTTCATAACACAACCTAATGAAGATCAAATAAATCATATTTGTTCTTTAATATTCCCATTAGGGTTTCATATATGTATTTCTTTCAGTCTCGCGTTTGTTATTGAGGAAAAGATAACTGTTTAAACTGGACAATTTATACATCATCCACCTGACATAGATCATGTGAATGTGTAACACAGATGAATACATGGTGGTGTTTTAAACCAGTGGCATTTTGTTTTTGTGGTTTTCGGATCTTGTACGTGAGACGAGATGAACAATCTTCATGTGTATTATCTTTGAATCTCCGGTACTTACTTTGAAACCTTTGAAACCTTGCAGAGTGCATTCCCTGTAAAACTGATTCAATGTACTTATGCCTCAAAGCCGGAGCTGTAGTAATATAAAATATTATTCTTTTTCACTTGAAGTCCTTTGTGGGTATTAATAATCAACATTTTAGCTTTATCTTCATCTGTAGGTAAAAATGCTTCTTTAATGTCCACAACAGAAAAATTGTTGGAGCCATTAACTTATAAAACATATCTTCCATACCAATATTATATATTATATTATATATTATGTTATAATATATCAATATTCACTCTATCAGTATTGCGTTGTTGCGATATTGTTGGGTAAACAAGTTGAAGGAACACCCATTGTTGCAGTCTGTGGTCAGGGAGTTTTATAAAAAACTCCTTCATAGTTTAAACCACCCACGACCGCAATATCGGAATGGTTTTCCATATTAAGTGTCTTCATTGCTTTCGTGTTACTTTGTTTCTTAGACAAGTGTACACAGGAATGATTTTTAATGAATACTGGAGACTTTATCTTATCACTTAACTTCACTTGACTTCACTGGTAAAGATCCAAAGGAACCAAATTTCTTGGACGATCGGGTGAGGGTGTTCTTGTACTGCAAGTTAACATTGCTCTTATTGGCCAAATTTCATATAGTCTCCGGAAACTTCCGGTGTTGAAGAATCTTAACGGTACAAATTTTCGACATCCAGGGGTATGTCTGAAAATACCAACTAGACAATGGTTCAACCCATCCACAGATACCTGGAGAAGGAGTAGGCGAAGAAACAAGTAGCAGCTGTATTTTGAGCCAAGAAGGGGGTCGATCTTGGGGTTCAGCGACCCGACCTTGAGGAGGCCAACAAGACACGTCACTGGGGAGACTCCGGGATACCGTCACGTCACCGTGCAGTACCGTGGGGCAGCCCTAGCCAGGTGTCCGGGGCAGCTGTCCCTGCAGCAGCTGGCCCGTCGCCCCTCACCACCGCACTCTCATTATCATAAACACTCCCCTGCAGATTGCGCACGCGGCCCGTCACGCTTAGCTGCGTCATTTCCATAGTTATACTCCGCGCCGTGCGCTGCATTGTGGACAAATGGGAGTTTCTCTGGTACTATTCAGCCCTAATGGGTCGATAGTCTGATTCATTCTGAATAGAATGAGAGTTGATTGTTGAATCGATTGGTGTTATGGTTTCCTGTTTTCGAGGTTTGAGTTTGATGGTGTCAACTACTAATAATAAGGAATAAAATATTTAAATTCAAATTCAGTTCTCACCCCTCTTTTGTTTTTTTAATTTTTGTCACTTGTCAACCAGAATCAAAATCGTTCAAAATATCTTTATATATAATTCTGTAAGCGAAATTTTAAAGTAAAAATTGTGGGATTTCCGCAAATCGCAGGATGATGGAAGACGGCTCAAATTAAAGGTCTTGATCCCAGGGACTCGGGAAAATAAGCGATATTTAAAAACGAGAAATACCTGAAAACATCCCCCATAAGAGAAGCATGGGGATTTTAAAAACGTATACTTTGTTTACGAACTGACAATAAAAAATCAGATAAGGCAGAGTATTAGAGCAAGATTAGGGACTCCCTTTCAAGCCACTAGTATAAATTTAGTTATTTTCAAGTTAAGTTAATCGATTAACACAGTTTGATGAACTCACTGGTTAAAGATCGCAAAAATACTATTGCATCTAAGAGAATGAATGGGCTCTGTAGTTTGATAAACTTAATCACTATTTGTTCAGCCTTATATCAAAACATGCCAATGCCTCGATAGTATAAATGTTATTTAAATCTCCCTACTTATCATCTGGCATGGTGTCACCTGCGTGTCTGATAACAAGTTAAATGTCAGGGTTCAAGTGATAACAACATCTGCGGCCACAGCTGTCGTGTTATCTATTCTTATTATCTGCTGGCGCTCCCCCTGATAATTAAATAGCCATCCACCTCTGTGCTTGGTACGAGTCATGTGCGAGCCAACACATCAGATATCCAAACATGTTAATGGCGTGAAGGGGTGTAGCAGGCCTGTTGTGGGAAGTGAGGAATTAATTTGTGATCCCAATGAGTTAAATCGGGGAAATTTCAGACGTTATTTTTCAGTTTGTATTAACAAACCAAATCTCTCAATATTTATTTGTTATAATTATTTGTATCAACAGTGATAGATTATGACAAATATTGTTATGAGTTGGTTTGCGATCACTTTTAATGCTTTCATAAATTGTTAATTGCCGATTACCGATAGCTCTCATGTAACAGAAACAACTTGAATTTATGACAACTTCTATCATCTTATTTTGTTAATATTTCTTGAATTAAGTACAAAAATCAATGTTTTATGCAACCATTGTCTTCTAATGTGAATAAGAACACGTTTAACTTGGCCTATATTGTAGATATTTTACGTGCTAAGGCTAGATACTTCATGAAAATATATTATTAAATGCGTATTTTAAACATAGAAGGAAGAACTTCAGAATAAGTTTTCTAGCTATTAAATCATCGAGCAAACTATATTTCTGAAGGAACCTACAGTAATTAAGTATTAAGTTCAACTAACGATTTCCAAGCATTTATAAATACCATGTGCGGTACGCCAAGATCCAAGATCTAGATCATTATATTTTCTGCATGTATTTATAGCTCAATCGTTTAAAACTAAGCTCATTTTCATACACTGTGAGATCTCCCCCGGGACGAGTAGTTGACTTGTTTAACAACACAAGACGGAGTCTATGGAGGCGAAGTGGTGAAGGAAGGTGATGCAAGGTGGGGGGTGTCTTGTGAATGAGACAGAGGAGGAGGAGGGGGGAGATGAAAGGAAGCGTCAACAAGTAACCGAAGTGTAGTGTGGATGTCGCGTGGCCCCGGGTCAGGTGCTTCCATCCTTCCTGAGGTGCGCACCTGCGGCGTCTTGGCGATGGGGGACCTCGGCTGTACGAATGGCTCAAGGGTGCAGGCCGTGATGTGAATAACTTCAAAACATGTACCTAGATACAGGCTTTAGCAAATAATACTAATGTTTTTTTTTCTGATTAAGAACTCTCAATTATGATCACAATTGTTATAGGATACCTCCAGATCCAGTCACGATATATTTCTCGTTTCGATTCCTGCTTCATCCATAAAAACAATGTTAACGTTGATAAAAGTCCCGACCTCTTCAACAGATTACGCGAAATTTATGACTTCTTTTAATTCCATAAAAATCACCCGTATTGAATTAAACGATTATCACCAGATCTACTCTTGAAATCGCCGGAAATTTTTGTTCTTTAAATATAAAACGCTTTCAGTACTCTCCTAAATAGCAAATTGGACTCATTCTACAGAAAATTACTTAAGTGATATTAAAGTAATTAAAATAGTTCAACTGATTCATTTTCGCACTCGCAGTAATAATAAATATTAAACTATACGATTCGTTCAAATTTATATATATATACTGTATATGTGTCCGTAAGCACAATAACTCTCGTAAAAAAGGTCCGATCTTAATGTAATTTGGTACAAATTTGTAAAGTACTATTTATTTGAACGAGTTCGAAAACCGGACGAATCGCACCATCTGAAGGGGGTTTTTGGGGGTTGTGTATCCCAAAAATGGTTTTTTTGGGGGTTTTCGCATGTAATTTTTATTTAAATCAAATTTTTATTTTTATCACGAAATTCAGCATAAAAAAACAAACAATTTGGTATTTTGATCATTGCTCTACGTCAATTGGTTACTGAGATATTGAAAATGCTAAACACAGTACGTTGTCTAATGTTATTCTTATGGAGAAAAATAAAAATTGTGTTTCTTGCTTATTTATGAACATAAACTGACAAAATTTGGTGCATGGCTTTATCTGGTTGTGGTTCATTGTTGTTTGCACACAAAAAAATTTTTCGCCTATGGTTCCCGTAGCAGCAAACCTAGGTACTTGGTCCCCATGTTATTCTTATGGAAAATAATTACAATTTTATATATGGCTTATTTATGAATGGATGAAACTTGTTATGCGACTTCGCTGAGTTCTATTGATATTTGCATAAAAACCCATCATTTTGTGTGCCTTGTTGCAGCAAACCTGCGTACTCATTCCCAATGTTATTTCTATGGAGAACAATTAATATTTTTAATATCGCTTGTATGTGAATATATTTCTTAAGAGTCCTGTTAAGTGTTTTAATGTGTATGTTATATATTCATTGGAAATTCGCTGAGTATACAGGTTTGCTGCGACGGGGGTATTTTTTGTATATAAGCCAGTGACATTTTTTACGTTTTCAAAGGGAACGTTTCTAAGGTTGACCTATAGAAATCTCCATTAATTAGCAGCACAATGACATTTAGCAGCTGGTCATTTTGTAAAAACATTTTAAAATTTTGCTCAGGATTGATCAGGCAGATCTCGGTTAGATAGAATATTTATACTTTATGTCTAAACTATAGTGGCCAAACACTTGTTTCAAATGTATTACATCTATTTGAATAACAGTTTCACTATCAGATATGTAACTGTTAGGACCGCAACCTCGTAGCGTTTCCAATGTTGTTTACCGGTACGATACTTAACGCCAAGAGCGGGATAGTGGGAGGGGGAGGGTGGCACGAGCCACGCAGCTGATAAAACATCTGTCTGTCCGGCAAACAGCTGTGATTTGATATTCTATAATCATCATCAGCTGATGACTGAACGACAAAAACATTCACCAAACGTCCGTTTTTTTGCATATCGATGAAGCATGACGATCATAGTTTCTCTGTGAATTCAATTTTTGTTGTTATAAGTAATATGTTGTAAGTATTCATAAAGTCCTGGACTGATTTTTACGTGTAATAAAATGAAACCCAGTAGAGCTACAAGTATAAACTTATATTTTTAAGAAAGCGCAACAAATATAGTTTTATTTGCAATATATATAACATATAGACATGAACACTTACCCAACTAGCCACTTACCCACATGTGTGACCCACTGTTGGCCCGTAGAATATCTAACCGTAGAATAGCTAACCGTAATTCAATTTCCGGCCAAGTTTTAACCAACATCTCATCAGTGATTGTTTTTATTACTCCTCTGATTCTGGTCTTCAGCTCGCCCATATCAGAAATAATTGTAGCATATACAACGTATTTAAAATAGTCCCAAAAGGAAAAGTCTGTGGGGTAATATCCGGTGAGTGAGGAGGCCAAGCTATGGGCCCGCCGCAACCGATCCACCGATTAGGGAAGGTGAGTGAGGAGGCCAAGCTATGGGCCCGCCGCAACCGATCCACCGATTAGGGAAGGTGAGTGAGGAGGCCAAGCTATGGGCCCGCCGCAACCGATCCACCAATTGGGGAAGGTGAGTGAGGAGGCCAAGCTATGGGCCCGCCGCAACCGATCCACCGATTGGGGAAGGTGAGTGAGGAGGCCAAGCTATGGGCCCGCCACAACCGATCCACCGACTGGGGAAGGTGAGTGAGGAGGCCAAGCTATGGGCCCGCCGCAACCGATCCACCGATTGGGGAAGGTGAGTGAGGAGGCCAAGCTATGGGCCCGCCGCAACCGATCCACCGACTGGGGAAGGTGAGTGAGGAGGCCAAGCTATGGGCCCGCCGCAACCGATCCACCGATTGGGGAAGGTGAGTGAGGAGGCCAAGCTATGGGCCCGCCGCAACCGATCCACCGATTGGGGAAGGTGAGTGAGGAAGCCAAGCTATGGGCCCGCCGCAACCGATCCACCGATTGGGGAAGGTGAGTGAGGAGGCCAAGCTATGGGCCCGCCACAACCGATCCACCGATTGCGGAAGGTGAGTGAGGAGGCCAAACTATGGGCCCGCAGCAACCGATCCACCGATTGGGGAAGGTTTAATCTAGGAAATCTCTAGCACCCAAAACCCAGTGCGGCGGCGCATTCACCGGCTATTACCCCAATGGCATTTTATTTTGGGGCTATGTTAAATACGTTGTATATACTCCACCTGTCTCTGATATGGACGAATTGAAGACTAGAATCAGAGGAGCAATATCAACAATTACTGAGGAGACGGTTAATACTTGGGCGTAAATTGAATTTCGGCTAGATATTCTGCGTGCCTCCGGTGGATTAGACGTGGTAGTGTACTGATGTTGTATATATTGCAAATAAAACTCTATTTGTTACACTTTCTTAAAAACTCGTAGCTCTAGTGGTTATAGTTTTATTACATTTAAAAATGAGCCCAGGACTTTATGGTGACCTAGTATAATATATTAACCCTAAACACCCTTTATACACCGGGGAAATTAGTAGAAACCTATATATACTGATGTTTGAATAAGCATGTTATTAAATCAAATCCTGATATCTATTGGAATGTTTAAGACCGATAGGACATGGACCTAAGATATTTTAAAATTCAATTGTTTAAATTACAGACGGTATAGTTGTACGCACATATACAAATTATAACTAAGATTTTCACGATAAACACATTGAAATTGTTAAAGGGGCTCTAACTCCAATATGCAAACAAAAATATAATGTTAATTAATAGCATAGTCCTACATGATTTATGTGTTATTTTCAATAATACTTATCTATAATGTATAACAGACAGAGCATAGATCTGCAGCATTCAACGTTTTTAAATTACCTTTACTTGACCTCTATTACTATCAGCATTAGTCTCTCAAACTATGAAACCTTTATGAAGTTCCAACAGCTATTCAATAGTACAAACACACTTATTGTGTTATATTTGTAATAAATGTACACAAATTATTCTTGTATTTGTTAGTAATAAATAAAAAAATACTGATAAATATAACAAGTATTGATAGTCTATGAAATATACATTCAATTATTAAATAAATGTATGCTATTTACTGCATATTGCCAGTACGTTGTTTATTTCTCAAGTTATTATTGATTTGCTCCACCAGAACATCAGACGAGGGAGCTTGACAAAGACATTATATTATAAGGACACAGTGGGTAAACGTTCAATCTGTTGGTGGAATGCGAACGAATTCCTGACGTAATGGGGGAACACCATGAGTGATGGGAGGGGAAGGGCGATCTCTGGTAATTGACAGTGTGACAATGATGTGGACGACTTTATCAACTTGCTCTCCTCCCCCTACATATACGGTATGGCAATAACTTTACACGCTTCCCGAGATTTGAAGGGTAATAACATTCTTACGCAGTGTCATGTATATTGTAATATCAACAATAAATAACAGTGGATTGCCAATGGTTTATGCATAACGCAGCAATCAGAAATGTTAAGACAAAATACTCGACATCAGAATGCTGATACATCCTTTCGCATTTAATTAACCTTTATAGTTTACTCAACCTGTGTTTTATCATAAAATCATTATGAGATTGAACATTTATTGTTAACAAAGACCAAAAGAACTGCATACTAAATAAATGCAAAATATTTCCTACTTTGAATAAAATACTGCATTACACTGCAATTTGTTTTAGGCACTGTAAAACACTGAGTGAAAAGAGTGTCTTTACCGTTTCATTTTATATATATATATATATATATATATATATATATATATATATATATATATATTACTGTAAGTGCATTTTTTAATCTCCTATCAACATTTTAGATAAGGTGTCTTATTTTTCCCCGGTTCCTATATTAGGTTATGGCTTTTTCGATTCCTAACAGTTATGCATTTATTTATTTGTATAATGCATTAATCATTATAAGTAGATAAACAGCTTAAACTTGCATATACAAAGAAACAAAATAACAATACCTTTGTATAATTTGTAGATATCATTTTTACCCAATTAATTTTAAAATTATACAAACTTATATTTTAAACATTATCTTAGTTATATAGTAGATTCCGTTTAAAGTACAGTAATACAACAAAGCTTATATACAAGGTAAAAAACTAGGTTGTATAACCAGACAAAACAAAAAAAAAACGTAAGAACATACAAATCTGTTTTTATAGTTTTGTTTTTCATAAGCTCGTTTGCCAGTAACAGTTATCGGAAACAACATTTACTGGTAGTTAAAAGAACGCTACTGTGCAGTAGGTTCAACATACAAGTAACAAATTCATGATTGTTGGGACATTTAAAAAAAAATTGTAATAATTAATACGATCTAGTGATTTAATCCAATGCCGTGTGCGGCGTGAGACTTAGCCCAGGGCACGATAACTTGACATATGGGGTTCCGCCAAGACCCAAAAATGTATATATCTGTGAGCACGTTAAATTTTATAAAAGTCCCGATCCTAATAAAATTTGGCATGAATATAAAATAAAATTTGGCATAAGTTTAAACGGTTTAAACTTATAAAATATCGCATTATTCTAAATGGAGTTTATATAGGGTAATTCTTTGTATTTAAAATAAGCAAACTTAATTGTTCATAGATTTTCAAAAGACAAATGTTTCGCCTTTTTAAGAATTTAGCTTTAAAACAAACAATTAGGTTAAGTAAACAAACTCATGTTAAGCTGCGAAAGGATATGTATTTTTATATAATAATACATCACACATCGTAAGAGTATGGCTGGTAAGTGAGTCATTGATTTTTCAACTTGTAACTTCATTGCTTTTAAAGATATTTGCTGTCAAATATTGATTTTTTTTATTGAAATCTGCTTGTGAATGTCTTATTATATTCTAGGGGCACATTAACGAGGGTCAGTTTAAATGTTTAAAACCCAGAGAAAGGAAGAGGGACACATGTCAACTAGTAATGGTCTAGTGATACCCCAATTAAAATGTCTTAATAAACCAAAAAAATTGCACAAATAAAATAAACATTGAACCGAAACAAAATTGCATCCATACATGTATAACTAAATGGATAACTTGTGCGCCACATATAACTATGTTAGTTTTGCCGATATCAGAATCCAACTTGAGTCAATCGTATTTAATCTTTATTTACGTTTAAAATGATGAAATAATGTGAAGCCTGCACGAACTATTAAACAAATGTAAGTAACGTAAATGCAGCCCCTGATATCAGAGAAGGTTGTCGCAAACATATTTCAAATATATGAAATAGCATTAATAGCAACCAAGTTAAAGATTGAATGGGGAGGTCGTAGTTATTTTTCAGTCATCCCAGGATAAATTCTAATGATTTCGTATAATGCGAGTTTCAATTTTAATTACATTTTTTTATTAGTGGCCCACCGGTCAAACATGCTGTACGGTATCTCTCGTTGGGCTTCTTCCAACGAAGTTTATCCAGAGCTATTGCTCCTAATCCTAACGAAGAAAAATATTTATACGCTGGCATAGGTAAAGAAACAAAAGAGGTTAGAGGCTCAAATGAGGCTTAAATATAAAGACTTCTTTCTTTTGGAGTCGTGAGCTGGTGAATGGAGTAACGGATGGTAACGGATGAATGGAGTTTTATTATTAGAAATATAATACTTGTCTCTTTATAACTAGTTTTCGGTAATGCAAATATTTTATAGTCGCTGTTTACATGGCTTGTATACTTATTCATAGTTATAGTATAAATTAATATATTTAAGAAAGATAATTCAATTAATAAATTATTAATAATAAAATTATCAATAATATATTTTAAGGCGGTTTGCTATACAAATGTTCATTATTTTATTTTGATACACAACATGTTTAAACATAGTTTTTGCAGCGTGCCTTTTGAACGAACCTCTTTGCTCCCTCTTGCCTATTAATTAAGATAGCATTTGTTTGTTTGAAAACAAATTAAAAATGTCCGTGCCATTTAGATCTCAAACACATAAATTATAAAGTTAAAGAACAGATAGAATTTAATTTTATATGTCTAATTGTGTTTCTCTATAGTTACCATACTGGAGATATGTGTTTATTCATATGTTTAATAAACAGGTGATAGGGGTAGCGAAGGGGTAAAAGGGTGGCAGCTGCTATGGCACGCGCTGGCGGGAACGTGCGGTATTGTTGTGGAGACATTGTTGTGGGACGGGCCAATGGGAAGCGATGCTCCGCCCCCCAACTGTATATGTGCGCAGGCGCGGCCAGTGGGCGGCTCAGTGCGATGTAGCGGCAGCGGCGCCAGTGTCAGTGCAGCAGCGGCCGCGAGCGGTCATGCCGCGCGGCTTTCTCATCAAGCGGCTCGGCCTGCCCGGCCACGACGACGCCCTCAGTGCCTTCCACCCTCTGCCGTTCAACCCCCTGCACTCGCTGGTGGAGAGGCTCAGGTTCGACCCTCGTCTCTGTTTCTACCCGGAGCCGTACACCCCGCCGCCTCTGGACCTCTCGCTCAAGTCGGGAGCCCCCATCACTCCCCCGTCCACGCCGTCTCCGTCGTCACCTCCTAGCCGGAAGCGGACCTTCGAAGATGAACCGAGAACCGCACCCAGTAAATCCTCTCCTCCAAAGAAATGTTGGAAGTCGCTCGCGAAGAAGGCGGTGAGGAAGTTGAGCTTCGACGAGGACACGACTTCCCCCGTGTCCGGGACCATCATCAAGAGACTCGACGAGGACGATCCTCCGCTGGTGGTGAGGAAGGGAGACATCGACCCTGCCTACAACGTGGTGGAGGTCACGGAGGAAGCCAAGGCGGAGTTGGCTAAGATCGAGAACCGCATCGGCGACTACATCTGCAGGCTGTGCAAGGAGATGTACGACGACGCCTTCAGCCTGGCGCAGCACAGGTGTTCCAGGATAGTCCACGTCGAGTACCGCTGTCCGGAGTGCGACAAGGTGTTCAACTGTCCCGCCAACCTGGCAAGCCACCAGCGCTGGCACCGGCCTCGGGGAGTGTCGTCCACCAAGACTGCCGCCGCCGATAGCCATGCCGGGGACTCCGCCGCGCCGCCGCCACCGCACATCCCCTGCCCCGTCTGCGGCAAGATGTTCCGGCGACAGGCCTACCTCAGGAAGCATCTCCTCAGCCACCCGCTGCCTCTGGTGAGTTCTCAGGCTCAGGCGCTTTAACTAACGATTCGCTTACTGTATCTAGTCTTGTAAATATCGTATATACATAACCATTCTAGTCAGGGTATCTAGTCATATCAGTGGAGATCTAGTCGATGCACATATATTGTTTGTAAATCTAGTCAATTTTGAACTATCTAGTCATATATTAAGAGTATATTTAATTCTGTATTTTCTAGTCAAATCATGATATCTAGTCACTCTCCTAATTATTAGGGCGTTAGGCATGGTCAATATCCCTAACGTTACGTTTAGCTATCCCTAATGTAGTAATATAAAATCCTTTGATCTCATATATTTCTAGTCTATAATTTAGTAGTCTTTCACTAACAGATTATTATATTGTACATATTATGTGTAAATATAAGTTTTGTAAAACTGTACAGCCTCATCAAATCCAGTTTCTTATAATGCACAGATTCTTAAAACCATTTACATATTTAAAATAACATAATGGAGATGAACTGACGTGTTTAATTTAAATGAATTATTATGCAGAATAATTTAATAATAGTCTTCAAAAACGGCACAGCAAAAATGAAAGCAATCGTTCCAAATGAAATATGAACTGTCGCGAACACAAGTTGCGAACCAAAAATACAAAGATTTGCCATTTGCCTCCCTTATGCCTTCCCTTATTTCCTCCGATAAATAAATTACAATAAAACATAAAATAAACTAAACAGTAGATGTATTTTTAATAACAACACAATTAAAATAATAAGGTATAACTAAAGTGTTTCTTTAATCGTATAGTTTAAAAATAGTAAAACATCTTTTAATTTTATATTAACAAAAACTAATAAAATAACTCTGTCGGATGCAAACTTGCCAATACAAATTTAATTTTGTCCCCTTAAAACTAAATTGGTACATATAAATAATAAATCCCTCTAAATCTAAATTATTACCACTAGAAAAGCGGAGAAGCGGAGACTTGGGTGCGAGGTTGTACAGAAGACGCTCCTCACCGTACGGCAACTGCGGCATAACAGACAGACAGACAGACAGATACACTACAGATACTGCAGCAGTTGGCACGACGGGGGGATTTTGTATACGACTGTTTAGAAATAGTTACAAGTTAAAGTATACTCATACTCTTTTTTGGGATTGTTGCCAGTTTTTATTTTAATCGTATTTTAAACTACATTGGGCATTACAATATTTCATTTTACGTAGCAAAATCTATTTTAGAGGAAAACATTTCCATTCCTTACTTTTACTTCTTATATTTTACAAACTTTACTCCGAGCACAGCAAGTTTATTAAATAATGATACGATTCTGCCAATCGAGAATTAATACAGACATAAATAGGAAATAAATCTATTCGTACATAATTTGTAAATGACTACGTACTTATTTTTTAAAATTATAATTACCGCATCACCAAACTCGCAGGTGGAAGCACTGTTAGATTCAAGTAACGCTTAACTCAGGTGTTAAGTAACTTAACTATCGACGCAACTATTAGAATCGTATTATAACATTATTCAGACAAAGTACGCATACACTTTTTTCAATAGAAACAGATAAGTGCAAATTTATATGTTACACATTGATATTTTAAAGTTATATAACATTATTAGTATTAAGATCAGCGTAGAGTTTTTAGAGTAAAAACAACAGTTAACTTTTAAACCAGTCATCAAAAATATACTGTAATTAATGTTCAAAGTTTTACTATACAATTCGCTCTTTGGAATGAAATCAATAAGCGAAGATGTTGAACATAAATAATGTTAAACCTAAAAAATGCCGAAAACAATAGTCTATAATTTTGTTATTAATAAACTTAAAGTTGCACAGTTCAATCTTTAAAACGGCTACAAATCTCTTATATCGTTAGCAAGTCAACAATAGACCTAATATAGCTCGTAAAGTACAATGGAATTGTTTTCGTTTAATTGTTTAGTTCTAGTCTACTATGTAAGCCTCGACATGTGATGTAGTTGTAAGTGGTATTGTGCGTGCGCGCACAGGAGTGAGTGTCTCTAGTCAGCTCGTAGTCAGCCCGAACAACTAGTCAGGCGCCGGCCCGCGGACTAGTCATTACACGGCCTGAACACCGCAGCTCAAGTATTTGTTTTCCTTTTAAAAATATTTACTAATTGTGATGTAAAATTATTTACTACATTTTATCGTTGAACATTATACTTTACGTGGAAATTACATTTGGATGGACGAATTTTAACTAGACTGATTAAAAAGTTATTGGATGTTATTGGATCCTATGGATCGCCTTTTTTCAATTTTTTTAAACCACGTTTAAATTAAACTAAAAATACATTTTAAGACCAAATTTTAAATAGTTATTTTTTATTTTAATATAGTTTATTTGTTTAACCAGTTAAAATTAGCTTTGTTTTCAATAGACCAAATACTATAGATTCTAGTATCAAAATAATATTAAATGTAAACCAATTTTCATAAATAACAGTTATTTGCAAACATAATGGCAGAAATATTTGTTTGGTAATCAATATGGTTGTTCGGTATAGCAAATCATACTCATTTACATTAACGTATTTCTGTTTGTTTTTGTATAGCCTATGTAAATTTAACTGCGTGCATGTCAGACTGTGTATATAAGTCGCACCGTCGCCATTTATGATCTCTGTTCGGGCCCCTTAGTCATACATATCCTAGTCATAGTGTGTACAGTCTTTAGTCATACATAATCTAGTGATAGTGTATAGTCTATATATATGTTCCTGGTCATGACTTTCGAAGTGTAAATGTACAGCCCTTTTAAGCACATAATAATTTCACTGTAGTTCTAACAATAAATATTTATTTGTAAATAGATTTACAATATATATATATACATATATATATATATATATATATATATATATATATATATATATATATATATATATATATATATATATATATATATATTAACGTTCTAAGTTTTGTAAAGGGAGTGTTATAATAATGTCAATTAATAATGCTGTATGTAGTTTAACGCCTAAGAGCAGTGATGTAATGTAAATAAAGTATTCTTTATAAACATAAAAGTAAACTATTTACAGTACTTGTTATTAAAAACTAACATTTTATTAACACTATTATTTGTGTATTGTAAAAACGAATCTTGATGTATTTTTTGGAATTTGTATATACAGGGTGTCCCGGAACTCTCTACCAACTTTTTCAGGTATTATTCCTGGACCATAGACAAGTCAAAATATCGTATTCAAAACTTCAAAACTCAAGAGTTACACGTATAGCCGCCATTTTTTCCCACAAAACAGTTTTTAATTCAAGAACGGCTTGTTGTAACAATATGACATTTAGTATATTGCCTTATCACCTAAAGTACTAATTACAGAAACAAATATTTTTTAGAATGTTTATTTTCAAAATAGCGGCCGCTTAAAAATTGTAAACGTAAATATCTCAAAAACTGCATATGAAAAACATTTCAGCTATTAGGCTTGTTATAGAGAATTTAATTACAAATCCAACGATACCAAAATTAAGGAAATCAATTCATAAATAAGGGAGAAAACTCATTTTAAAGAAAATTTTAACATGTCAACTATCAACTGTTATTATGTAAAACCAATGCTAGTGAGCCTTAAAAATGAGTTTCCTCCCTTATTTATGAACCGATTTCCATAATCTTTGTATCGTTGGATTTTTAATTCAATTCTCAATAAAAAACCTAGTGCCTAAATATTTTTTCATTTGCAGATTTTGAGATATTTACTGTTAAAGGTTTCAATCACCCGCCATTTTGAAAATAAGCATTCTAAAAATATAATTTTTGTTCTGTAATTAGGTGATAATGCAATATACCAAATTTCATTGTGTTACAACAAGCCGTTCCTGAATTAAAAATTCTTTCGTACAAAAAACAAAATGGCGGCTATACGACTGCTTGAATTATTTTGAGTTTTTGAAATTTTAAATATGATACTTTGACTTTTCTATGGTCCAGGAATAATATCTGAAAAAGTTGGTAGAGAGTTCCGGGACACCCTGTATGTTAGGTTAAGGTAAATGGTCTAGATATATACAAGTTTATGCTATTCATTTCGCACTGTGTTTTGTTATTTTATTTAGTATTATTGTTTGTGTTTTGTGATTTTTATCAAAAACAAATATATATGTAATTGGTTTTTTAATTATTATTTTATATAAACGGTATTTCACAGTTAGTCGTTTTTTTCAAATAGCTAAAGAAGTGTTTTAGTGTATGTTTATTAAAAATTAAAATATGTAAATATTTCAACTTTCATATTCTTTATCAATTCTAAGTTAGTTTGACATAAAATGTAGCACATTGTGTGTTGTCAATGGCACTAAAATACATTATTTTACGTTTGATTTAGTTGAGGGAACTCGGAACCTCGGTAGATTATGTATTTATTTCACTATTACATAACTTTCTATATTTATTTGTATTTATTAAGGTTTTTAAAATAACTATGTACAGTGTAAAATAAAAGCTATTTTAAATATTTTGAGTAAGTTTATTTAAAATCCCGTGAACAGAAATGTATATTACTCAAAATACTTATCTATTATGGACAAATAAATGTGTATACTTATTATTGAACTTTACATTTCAGCACATTGTAGTCACAAACAAGTATAATTGTACATGTAGAATGAAAGTGGTACAAGTGAAAGGTGGCCGATTGTTGATCAGTTATCAGTTATTAAGTCTTATATCTTGTAGTCCTGTACGTCCAGAGTAAATAATTTCATTTTAAAGTATATACTTGATGATTTCAGTAAAGAAACAATGGGATGGGTTCAAATGACACTTGCTAAGAGTACCACAAGTAAATAATAAATTAAAAGTTTCCTAAACTGGTCAAATGTAAATGTAGTCCAACTATTTCATGAGTGATTTTTATTGTTAACTCTTTTATATTTACAAACATTTTAATGATTGTTGTTGTAAAATGTAAAGATAACATTTGATCCTATCTTTACCTATTAAGTTAGCCATAAGAAAATCCAAGTCTTAAACCCAAAAGGCGTAACAGGTGGTGCTTAATGGGAGTCAATAGTTGCTGGCTTTTACTATTTATTGTCCACTACTACTCTCTATGACCTCCTCATGTATTGTGAGTTACAGATTAGGTAGAAGCAGTTCATACACTGGATTCCATAGACCAACTCTGTCAAACTTGTGCACTGAGAACATATAGAAGTCAGTAGCTGATTGCCATGTTGGCATTGTAGGTTTGTTACGCTCATGGGCATATCTAAAAGGCTCGCGTTGTGAAAGTAGGTGTATCCTCTTTATATTAATAGGCAAGCACAATACTATCCCTCCTTTTTTCTCATCTTGTATGCATCGTAGAAAAAATTCACGCACGCCGTTAGAAAGGTATTGTCCTGTAGATGAGCAGAATCCTTTATAATTTAAACCGGCCCTCAGGGCTACGCCCCACAAGCATTCAAAGTTTCAATGTTAATCCTACGGAAGAATAGTAATTGATTTAATTGTATATTTCACAGCTGATATAATAACAAATGCTAGCACAACAGCAAGAACAGATGTTTCAGGACTAATTCAAAATAAATACCCCCGTAGCAGCAAACCTGCGTACTCAGCGAATTTCCAATGCATATATATGTTTCTTAATACCACATAAAGCCACATACCAAGCTTCATATCAATATACATTCATAAATAAACGATTTATGACATTTTAATTATTCTCCATAAGAATAACATGGCGGCTGAGTATGCAGGTTTGCTGAAGCAAGGAACACAAAAAATGGGGTTTTATACAAATATCAATATAACTCATGTAAGTAAAGCCACATACCAAATTTCATTAATTTATTTTCATAATGCAGGCAGATAACACGTTACTTATTCTCCATAAGAATAACATGGGGCTGAGTACACAGGTTTGCTGCTACGGGAGCCTTTGGTAACAAATTTTTTTTGAGCAAATATCAATGGTCCACAACCAGATGAAGCCGTATACCAAGTTTCGTCAGTATACGTTCATAAATAAGCGAGATATAAAATTTGTATTTTCCTCCATAAGAATAACATTAGACAACGTACTGTGTTTAGCACTTTCAATATCTCGGTAACCAATTGACGTAGAGAAATGATAAAAATACCAAATTGTGTGTGTTTTTTAAGCTGAATCCAATGGGAAAAACTAAAATTTGACTATTTCCAAAATTATATGTAAAAATTTGAAAAACCCATTTTTGGGGTACAAAACCCCCTCCAAAATACCCCTTCGGATAGAGCGATCTGGCTGGTTTTCGACCTTAAAGTCATAAATGTTGCTTTACACGTTTATACCAAATTTCATCAAAATCGGATAATATTTATGAGAGTTATCGTGCTCACGGACACACACACATATATATATATATATATATATATATATATATATATATATATATATATATATATATATATATATATATATTTCGAACGAATGGTGTTTTTGGGGTCTGGGGACCTCAAAACGAAAAGTTATCATGGTCCCGGGCCTAGGTCTTACCATGCCGACTACGGTAATAGCTTCTTCCCTATAGGGGAAATTCGCTAAAAATAATACTGACTACAGGAATGGTAACACCCTTATGTTATCTGTTTTAAATCCACATTAAAAACTAACGAGTTTGCACGCAGTACGCTGACGTGAGGAAAGTGAATTTTCACATAAACACTTTAAAAAAAACTTATATATCACGTTTTGGCTGTTCTGATGTTCCTGCTGGTTCTATGTTCCTGCAATGCTGGGAAAACAATGTTGCGCATTATAAGGTTAGGAGAAGGTCCAGTCAGGATTGAAAGTAGGCGTGGGGATACTGGGGATGATAAAACTACACCAACATATATATTGTTACTTCAACCCTGTTGCTGTTAATTAAGCCTGTTACTTCAAATAGGGTACAACACACAGGACGCGGCGCGGCGCGGCACGGCGCGTCAAAAACGTTGGACAATGGGGCAAAACACGAAGCGTGCGGCGCAGCGCGGCACGGCAAGGCGCGTCACGTGCGTCTTCACTTGGAACAGTTGAGTTTGATTTTTTAAGCGTCATCACGCGTCTTGTATGGTGGGTGCCTGAAAATGTAATTCGAGGCTAAAATGTGGATAATTACACTATTTTTCCCCTTTACCGTCATCACCATTTTTCTAACCTGTGGTAAACAGCAAACTGCAACTGGAGTAGCCAATAGACAGGCAACAACTAACTTAGTAATCATCTAACTGTGTGTTTGTACCCTAACAAGAAACGAAATCTGACAGAAAACAAAAGGCGATGCGAACGGGTGGAAGCGAGGCTAGTCCAGGGTGAACTTGTTGGTTGCCATCCGCCTTCTACACAATTTCGTTTTTCGTTCGTTTTATAAATATCTGTCATGTCCGTGTCTGTGAAATATTTCTCATGACGTCTAATTTTTTTCATTGATAGGCGTTTGGCAAAGGAAGTTTTCCTTTCAAAGTAAATGGATTTTGTTTTGGATTATTTAAGTGTAATGTAATTTAAAATTATGTTATTGATGTTAACTTGTACATTCAAAGTTAAATATAAAAGTCAGATTGAATATGAAATTAATTATTAGAAATTATAGAAATTGTTTTATCAAAACTGTTTTGTAGTTTAGGGCAAAACAGATCAGGCTTCGTAGTTAAATTTTAGGTGCTGAAGTGGCTTGAATACATTAAGAATTCCTCAGGTTTTGAATACATTCTCGTGATTTCTTCTTTGTACTTTCTCCCTCTTATAAATAGTATATGGAGAAAGTATTGTTTTCGTCAAAATTTTCGAATTTGAGTTGTTAGTGGAAATATTTGTTTTGGTGCTCCCTGAACCCAAAAAAGTGATTTTTACGTGATGTCTGTGTGTCTATCTGTATGGATGTGTACAGAGCTATAGCCCTAACCAATGGTCCGATTTTTATGAAATTTGGTATGTAGGTACTAATCCACGATATCTCCAGGCGTTTTTTAATTTTTTGAATATTTTATTTTTAAGGGTAATTATCCCCCCAAAACCGCCAAAAACCATGAAAAATCAAGATTTCTTAAAACAGCTCTAACGATTTTGATTAAACTTTAGTCGTTTGTAGAAATTTAGTTTTCCAACAAAATGACACTATCCGCATTTCTGTAAAAATTCGGGTTCAGAAATTACATGACTTAAAATATCAAAAATTAAGTTTTTTAAATTTTTCATAAAAAAAAACATAAATATAACAAATATTACTATTACCATTAAAAAGAGCTCAAAAAACTAAATAAATAATTTAGTATTTTGAATTAATATTCTACAATAATTACTGGTTGGGGAGAAATTTTAAATTTAAATTTTGCGGTAAACACAGTACGTTGTCCAATGTTATTCTTATGGGGAACACAAATTCCCCTCGCAGCAAACCTGCGTACTCAGCAAATTTCCAATGCATGCATATGTTTCTCACTACCACATAAAGCTACTTACCAAGTTTCATAAAAATACATAAATAAATAAGTGATCTATAGCATTTCATTTATTCTCCATAAGAATAACATGGGGCTGAGTACGCAGGTTTGCTGCAACAAGGAACACAAAATATGTGTTTTTATGAATTTATCAATATAAATCAACCAGGTGAAGCTACATACTAAGTTTTAGCGAATTTCTCCTATAGGGAAGAAGCTATGGTAAGACTTAAGCCCGAGACCATGATAACTTTTCATTTTGAGGTCCCCAGATGCCAAAAACACCATTCGTTCAAATTTATATATATATATATATGTGTGTGTGTGTGTGTGTGTGTGTGTGTGTGTGTGTGTGTGTGTGTGTGTGTGTGTGTGTGTGTGTGTGTCCGTAAGCACGATAACTCTCGTAAAAAAGGCCCGATCTTAATGAAATTTGGTACAAAAGTGTAAAGCACCATTTATTTGAACGAGTTCGAAAACCAGACGAATCGCACCATCCATAGGGGGGTTTTAGGGGGGTTTTGTACCCCAAAAATGGGTTTTTTGGGGTTTCTACATGTAATTTTTATTTAAATCAAATTTTAATTTTTACCATTTAATTCAGCATAAAAAAATTTGGTATTTTTATCATAGCTCTACGTTAATTGGTTCCTGAGATATTGAAAGTGCTAAACACAGTACGTTGTCTAATGTTATTCTTATGGAGAAAAAGAAAAATTGTATATCTCGCTTATTTATGAACATATACTGACAAAATTTGGTATATGGCTTCATCTGGGGTTTATCGTTGTTTGCACAAAATACAAAATTTTCATGTATGGTTCCCGTAGCAGCAAACCTAGGTAATCGGTCCCCATGTTATTCTTATGGAGAATAATTAAAATGTTATATATCGCTTACTTATAAATGTATATGAATGAAACTTGGTATGTGACTTTACTTAGATGAGTCCTAATGATATTTGCATAAAAATCTATTATTTTGTGTTCCTTTTTGCAGCAAACCTGCGTACTCATCCCCAGTGTTATTCTTATGGAGAATGATTAATATTTTAAATATCGCTTGTTTGTGAATATATTTCTTATGAATCCTGTTAAGTGTTAATGTGATATGTTATATTCATTGGAATTTCGCTGAGTATGCAGGTTTGCTGCGAAGGGGGTATGATTATATTATCAGCAATTTATTGTTTACATTTAGATTTCTTTTTAATAATTGTGAGGTTATGTTTTGTTTACGACCATGACTATGGCCTTAAGGTCCGAAACATGTCAGTCTTGAAATAAAATAATTTAAACCAGGGTACTGTGTTTAAAATGTTTAAAATAATAATTATATTAGTAGCCCTTTTTACTGAAAATTACATGTGTATGTGTAAGCACAATAACTCTCGTAAAAAAGGTCCGATCTTAATGAAATTTGGTACAAATGTATAAAGCACCATTTATTTGAACAAGTTTGAAAACTAGACGAATCACACCATCCAAAGGGGGGTTTTGTACCCCAAAAATGTTTTTTTTTGGGTTTCCACATGTAATTTGTATTTAAATCAAATTTTAATTTTTACCATTTAATTCAGCATAAAAAAAATTTGGTATTTTTATCATTGCTCTACGTCAATTGGTTCCTGAGATATTGAAAGTGCTAAACACAGTACGTTGTCTAATGTTATTCTTATGGAGAAAAAGAAAAATTGTATATCTCGCTTATTTATGAACATAAACTGACAAAATTTGGTATATGGCTTCATCTGGTTGGGGTTTCTCGCTGTTTGCACAAAATACAAAATTTTCACATAAGGTTCCCGTAGCAGCGAACCTGTGTACTCATCCCTAATGTTATTCTTATGGAGAATAATTAATATTTTTAATATCGCTTGTTTGTGAATATATTTCTTATGAATCCTGTTAAGTGTTAATGTGTTATGTAATATATTCATTGGAAATTCGCTGAGTATGCAGGTTTGCTGCGATGGGGGTATTATTAATTTAAGTTCATAATTAAGGTATATATAAAACTTTACTTATTCTCCATTAGAATAACATTATGGCTGAGTATGCAGGTTTGCTGCTACTGGGACAATCAACAAAAAAATCAATTGTTTGTGCAAATATCAGTAAGTAGGGATAAATGGACATTCCTGGCTCAGGAGGAGCCAGGAGGAGCGCCCCCCCCCCGAGGAGCCCCCCCCCACCCTAATTAATATGCAATTTTTTTTTAATTACCCTAATTAATATGCAAATTTTTAATTACCCTAATTAATATGCAAATTTTTTTTAATTACCCTAATTAATATGCAATTTTTTTTTTTTCATTTCAGGAGGAGCCCCCCCCGCGGTACATCAATCAGGAGCCCCCCCCCCGAGGTCTCGTCTGTGACACTTTTGCCCCCCCCCTCCCCCCAAACCTAACCTAACCTAACCTAACCTCGGAAGCAGCTGCGCCCGACCCTTCCAGGAACCCATTATAGTCAGCCTGTATCGAATTACATTAGAGGAGGGGTGCTTTTACCCCTGACAGCTGTCGTGATTTGTTGTCTAGGCGACAAACGTCGACGCAGCAGATGTTCGCACAAAAGATCGGTGAGTCGAGACCGGTCTGGGAAGCAGCTGCGACCGACCCTTCCAGGAACCCATTATAGTCCGCCCGTATCGAATTCAATTAGAGGAGGGTTGCTTTTACCCCTGACAGCGGTTGAGATTTATTGCCCCGGCCTTCTCCGAAATCCATTAGTGGGGAGCATCACCCCACATCGCCAGCCCTCCGTCAGTTCAGTTCGAGAGTTCAGTGCGTGTAGACGTGTTAGTCCGATCCTGCTCCGTTCTACGCGATTTTTGTTAGTTGCTGATTTCATTTGTGATATTCGTCCAGCATCGTTGAACTATTTAAAACGGTTGTGTTGTGCCGTATTGTTTGTGATTATCGAAACTTTATAATCCATATTCAAGATGAACGACTCACACCAATGCGTCATTTACGGCTGCACGTTCCCGCGCAGACACAGCATGAAGCACTACGCAGAATTCCACGGTGGATTCGTCCCACCCCAGCAAGGTACGTCATTGTGTGTTGCATTATTGTTTTAATCAGACTTAAATGTTAGTAATATAGGAAATATGTTATGCAGTATATAACCGGAGTGTGGTAAAAGTCTTCTTTTTATTTAACAGCTTTAGTTATTCTGTGCGAATATAGAGCTGTGTAAAAAAAAATTAAAATTACATGACTATATTTATACAATTTTAATAACTTATGTTATTGTTCGACCCATCAAGTCAAGTCATCAGAGTACCCATATGACATACTTCCCTAACCTCGGGGGGGGGGGGGGGGGTAAAGTGTTGCAGACGAGACCTCGGGGGGGGGGGTAAAGTGTTGCAGACGAGACCTCGGGGGGGGGGAATGGGTCTGGGTTACCATAGGTCGGATCTGAATTCTGATTGCAGATTCTTGCTCGTCTAGTCAAGACGAGTCATTTGAGTACCCACATCGACCACTTTGGGCTAACCTGATGATGACCTTGAACTTGAACTTGACCCTCTTTTTTTTATTGCATTTTCGGAATCCCCTCTTCAAGCCGAGTATTTTGAGTACCCACATCGACCACTTTGGACTAACCTGATGATGACCTTGAACTTGAACTTGACCCTCTTTTTTTAATGCATTTTCGGAATCCCCTCTTCAAGCCGAGTATTTTGAGTACCCACATCGACCACTTTGGGCTAACCTGATGATGACCTTGAACTTGACCCTCTTTTTTATGCATTTTTGGAATCCCCTCTTCAAGCCGAGTATTTTGAGTACCCACATGACGTACTTTTGATAATTAATACAAGAGTTGAGCAGGGTAACACTACAACCAACAGAGCTAGCCCATCAGTGCCTGCGGAAAAGTTAACTACCAGTGAATGCTTTGGGTTGGAGCACTTGAAGGGGGGTGTATCGATACACCCCCCATCAAGTACACTAAACTAAGACAGGTGTTAAACATTTCTCAATCTAATCGTTTTGTGCGTTTGCAGATGGAGAAGCTGCATGTCGGCTTTGTCGAGCCACATTCGCAGACCAGGGGGCCTTAGAGCGGCATATGGGAGCGAATCACCTCGTCTTTCCACCCCGGGAGGCGATTGATGCTCCGCAGACGACTGCCGATGACAACCATCATTCCGTTGAAGGTGAGAATCCACATTAAAATAACTTTTTTCCCCTAGTGACTATTTACCTTCTTTTTTAACTATTTAACTAGGTTCCTGAAGAAGAATGAGACCGTGCCAACTGATGTACTATTGATTTAATTACTAGGGGGAGATTTTCGCTCCCCCTAACACATAAGGCTTCTTTAGGGTTGGCGTAGCTCATTATTGCAGCTACATCCTTTGCTTTGAACCCAGGATCATCAATGTAGACAAACAGTACAGAAGATTACTTCTTCCCTGTTTAATGATTGCTATTTTGATTTAACAAACTTAACTTTGAAATGTGATTCTCGAGAGAGAGAGGGGAATTTGTATCTTCATTTATCCTAATTTGTTTTTATTTTTATTTTCAGATGAAGGTCCGGGTCCTGGCCACCACACCTGCCATGAATGCGGTCGCCATTTCCGTCGTGAAAGAAACTTGCGTCGACATGTGGAATCAACCCACAGCAGAGTCCGCAGGTTCCTTTGCGTCACATGCGGCGCCGAGTTTAAGAGGGAAGACAACCTTCGTCGCCACACCAATCAATTTCACGGTGATGACCAAGAACGGAGATTCCCTTGCGCATACTGTGGTCAGGAGTTCAACAAGCTGTTCAACAAGGACCATCATGAGCGGATCTCTTGCCCGATCATGAAGGACCTGATCCGGAACCGAGCAGCCATGGAACAGGATGAACCCCAGCCAGGTCCGAGCACGGAGCCACAACCCGGTACGAGCACACACCAACAACCCGATGATGTTGAGATGACTGGAGCAGGACAGTCAAGCCCCGTGTTCTCACTCATTCAACGGGGTTTCCGCAACCGCCTCCTAACCTACCGTCTGCAGCGACCGATGGAGAATTTCGTCACAATCGGAGAAGTGATGGCGTTGTTGATTGTGAGCCTTACGGAGTTGCTTGAGATCACCTTGGCGAAACACCGCAGCATAAAGGTCAACTTGAAGCTGGAGTGTGAGTTCAAAAATGTGCACAACAACACCTGCCTGCGCAACTTCAAGACGAAGATGACTCCGCTGACGGTGACCTCGGACCTGAACGAGTACATCACAACAGCTTTTGCGAAGCTTATCAGAGAGAAGGCTGAGTGTGATCATATCGGCTCCGGGTGGACATACCTTCGCGTTCGTGATTTGGAGGTCGGTATCAACGAGTACACTCCTCTAGGTGAAGATGGTCGAGCTTGGCTCCCACTGCCTACGTCTCTGGAGAACACCAAAGCAGTCGTCAACGTATCGAACACCGATGAGCGGTGTTTTATGTATGCTGTCCTGGGCAAGTTTGTTCAAGAGAACCCCGACAGACCGGCAATGTACACCGACGATATCATCGCCCGATACGATTGGACCGGCCTTCAATTCCCCGTTGCTCTGAAGAGTATCAAGACGTTTGAGCGGACAAACAACATCAGCATCAACGTCTATGGTATTGATCACACGCGCGTGGGTCAGAAACCTAACGGACAACCAAAGTATCAGGACACCGTCTTTCCCTTGAAGATTTGTAGGCAGGAGCGCGAAGACCATTGCGACCTTTTGTACGTGACAACGGACGGTGATAGTCACTACGCCTACGTCAAAGACCTTGGCCGACTGATCCGTCCCCAACTCACAGCACGTATGGGCAGCATATTCATCTGTAAACGGTGCTTCGCGCACTTTGACAACCGTCCGAACAAGCTCGGTCTGACGGGTGTTCAGCGTCTGGAGGAGCACAGGCGATACTGCTCCGCTTCAGCCCCTATTCGCATGGATACGCCGAGAAAGACTGAAATCAAATTCAGCCATCCAGAGTTCACCCGACGCGAGCGTTTCACCATCTACGCGGACTTTGAGTGTGTTCTACTGCCGACCGCGGAGATGGATGAACAAGTCGATGAACCGCACGGAGGAGTAGCCACCCACATTCACATCCCATACGCCTTTGCGTACCAGATCATCGACTCGTACGGACTTGAGGAGTTTGAGCCTCGAGTCTACTTCGGGGATGATGCGTCAAAGACATTTATGGAGATGTTGAAAACTGATGTTGAGCGATTGTGGAACTTCCTGTACGAAGCAAGAAATCTGCGCCCTGTCCTGACCCCAGCGGAAACGATGCAGTACAACTCGACAGCGAATTGCTACCTCTGTGGATCGCCATTTTCAAGAGAAGACCCAAAGGTTCGTGATCACAACCACGCGCCGCCCTACGAGTTCCGTGGCGCTGCGCACAGATCATGTAACCTACGCTACAGGGAGCAGCGAGTAGTCAACTGCTACTTCCACAACCTCTCCAACTACGACGCTCACTTCATAGTGCGGGAGTTGGCGGTCGACCCTGGTGATGTTGAGGTGTTGGCTCACACGGAAGAGCGGTACATCGCTTTCACGAAGCGGTTCCTGTTCGACCGAGCAGCGGCACCGGTTGGGATGCCAGGGCGTGGAAAAAGACAGCCAGGATTCAGAGTCAGGTTCCTCGACACCTACAGGTTCCTGGCTTTGAGCCTCGCCAGCCTCGCAGCCGCACTTCCGCCAGCTCAACTCTTGGAGACGAGGAAGAGATTCCCCGAAGACCACCTCTTCGATCTAGTCCGTAGGAAAGGCGTGTTCCCGTACAACTTTGTAACGTCGAACGCCGTGTTGGAAGATACTACGGAACTGCCTCTGCAGCGAGATTTTCACAACGACCTGACGCTGGAGGACATCACGGATGCAGACTACGAGCATGCACGCAACGTGTGGGAAACCTTCGGTTGTAGGAACCTCAAGGACTACGCCGAGAAGTACCTGCGCTGTGACATTGCGCTGTTGACTGACGTCTTTGAACGCTTCAGGGACACGTCGATGGCTGAATACGAACTAGACCCTGCACACTACTACACCCTACCGTCGTACGCCTGGGATGTTATGTTAAGGACCTGTGGAGTGGAGCTTGATACGATACAGGACTTTGACATGTACCTCTTCTTCGAGCAAGGCATCAGAGGAGGTATTTCCCAGGCGATCACCAGACACGCCAAGGCCAACCATGACGGATGTCGCCCTGAAGATCGTCGACCTGAAGAGCCAACGCATCACCTGCTATATTTGGACGCCAACAACTTTTACGGTTGGGCCATGTCCCAGTGTCTTCCACAGGGACACTTCCAATGGCTCAGCCGCGAGGAGATCGCGTCCCTGGACATTGCAGCGTTGGACCCCGAAGGACCCACGGGCTACGTCTTGGAAGTTGACCTTCGCTACCCCGCCCACCTGCACGACATTCACAAGGATCTCCCTTACTGCTGCGAGACCAAACGTCCGCCAGGAGGGAAATTCAAGAAGCTCGTCACGACTCTGGATGACAAGAAGAACTACATCTGTCATTACAGAATCCTGCAACAGGCGCTGGAAAACGGACTGGAGCTTGCGAACGTGCATCGCGTCATCTCGTTCCGACAGTCTCGGTGGTTAGAGAGCTACATCCTAATGAACACCGAACTGAGGAAGAAGGCCAAGACCAAGATTGAACAAGACTTTTTCAAGCTTATGAACAATGCGGTCTTCGGCAAGACGATCGAGAATGTTCGCAAGCGAATGAACTCTAAGCTGGTGTGTACGCCGGAGATGTTCAGGAAGTACGTGGCCAAGTCAAACTTCCTGGACCGAACCTACTTCAACGATGATGTCACCATTGTCCACATGTCGAAAGTCAATATCGTCCTGGACAAACCGCTGTACGTCGGAATGTGTGTCCTCGATCTGAGCAAGTGGCTCATGTACGACTTCCTTCGGAAGATGAAGAACCGCTACGGTGATCGTCTGAAGGTTGACTACATGGACACTGACAGCTTCGTGTTCGACGTCCAGACTGAAGATGTTTATAAGGACATGTTGGAGCATCTGGATGATTTCGACACCAGTGCGTACCCCCGAAACCATCCCTGCCGTCAACGCAAAAGTCATCGGAAAGTTCAAGGATGAAGCAAACGGACTTCCTCTGCTCGAGTACCTCGGTCTACGCTCGAAACTTTATTTCATGGACATTGTCGAGTTCGAGGAGAGGACCGAAGATGACGAGTTGCAGGTCATGACAGTGAAGCGCGCCAAGGGAGTCGCTAGAGGTGTTGTAAAACACAATTTAACCTCTGACGACTATCGGGAATGCCTCTTCAACGGCGTGTTGAAGAGAACCATCAACACCAGGATCCAGTCCCGAAACCACCGCGTCTTCACAGTCCAAGTCGACAAGCTATCCTTGAGCTATAATGATGACAAGCGTTACATCCTTCCGGACGGTGTAAATACACTGCCTTGGGGACATATTGACGTTCCACATCAGCCCGAAGATATCCCGCAAGACGATGAAGAGGTGGCGGATGAGGAGCGTTGAGTGGTTGTGACATATTACCAAAGACCCTGACTTGTATATTATTTTGAAAAATCTAGGCATTAGTTTGTATCGAGTCTCGTAAAACTTAGAAATGTGCTCCTTTTTTTTCTAGTCATTAGTTTGTGTCGAGTCTCATTTTTGCTAGTCAATCTCAAATGTTCAGGAGCACATACTCGATGTAAAATATATATATATATAAGGTGTGTAAATAAATAGCCTAATTGTTTGTATATACATTCGTATTTTTTTTCTCCCCTCACATAGTCTTAAGATACAAAAGTAAACTACCAATTCAAATGTATGACTACTTGCTAAAAGTGTAATTGCTAAAGGAGGTGAGGATATGAATGTTACTTTAGAATCATTGTATGATAGGTATGTCCAAAATTGGGACAGCCCTAGTGTTTTCACAAACACGCATTAGTAGGACTTTCCTACCTGGGTTAGAGTAATTGAAGGGGGGTGTATCGATACACCCCCCTTTGCAGTATATGTTCAAAGCATTACATTCCTCATTTTTCTCAAAATTTGCATTCAATATGTGTCTGACTAATTGCTAAAAGTAAATACTAAAGGAGGCGAGGATGGGAAATAATAAGAATGTTTCTTTTTTATTCTGAGTACACAACTAGTTTATTGAGAAAAAAAAATGCAAAATTCAATTGGTATACATTTGTGCAAAGAGTCTTCTGATCAGTGCATCATTGTGGCCAGTAGAAGAGTGTTGGCGATACATGCACGTAACTTTTCCGATCCCTATTCTTGTTTCAGTCTCAATATGCATTATGGCGTACGTGCCAGATGGTACTAACAACGCTTGAAATAAACTGCACACATGTGTTGCGATACATCCAAACACAACAAGTTAGATACATCATTCTAACATTCAGCATCAATTGAAATGTTATGCGTGGTATCATTTCATCTGGTGTAATTTGAGGGAATAACTCGACTACGAACCTTTATCGTATGTTAGTTCATTAACAACGTAACTTGTACATTGACGCATCGATCACTTTTCATGCTTAAGTCACAATGTGCATTATGTTGTATGTGACGACTGGTAATAGCAATGCTTGAAGTAAACTGAGCACATGTGTTGCGTTACGTCTTGTCACAGCAGGTTATATTGCTCATTTCCCCATTCAACATCAATTACAATTGTATGCGTAATCACATTTCACCGGTTGTAATTCAAGTCCGCGTTAACTGTTGTACATCCTCACGCGGTTCGTAAGTGTAACGAGTATTTAGTTTTACATTAAACTTCTCGTATGTCAATCCCAAGTATTCGGTGTTTCAAGAAGTTTGCCTTTCCCTCAAGAATTGTCACTAGCATTATAACATACTCGTTTAATAACCAGATCGCACTTGTAATATTTTTGTATATCGATAAAAATTCCAAGTAATCGAGGTTTGAAAAAGTTCGCACATTGATACAAAAAAAAAAAAAAATCCAAGTAAACGATGTTTGAAGACGTTTGAGTTTTCACCATCACACAAGTTCCAATCTTGAGTAATGTCAACCCAAGAAAATGAAAGCTAACAGCATCACGTAGTTGTGTTAAGTTACGATAGGTATAGTTAGGTTTATTAAGACTGTTTCCAGTTAGAAAGGGGAAACATGGAGAGACTTATCTCATCGTTAGGTTACGATATCCAGTGTATAGTTAGGTCCCTGCATAGAAATAGGAAACGTGGGCAGTTGTATCTCATCCTTAGGTTATGTTATGCTCTGTTAAGTTAGGTTTGTGCTTATAGATAGAAAACATTGTCAGGAGTATCTCGTCGTTAGGTTAAGTCATGCTCTGTTAAGTTAGGTTTGTTGTTGATTATAAAAACCCCCCGTGGGTCCTTCGGGGTCCAACGCTGCAATGTCCAGGGACGCGATCTCCTCGCGGCTGAGCCATTGGAAGTGTCCCTGTGGAAGACACTGGGACATGGCCCAACCGTAAAGGTTGTTGGCGTCCAAGTATAGCAGGTGATGCGTTGGCTCTTCAGGTCGACGATCTTCAGGGCGACATCCGTCATGGTTGGCCTTGGCGTGTCTGGTGATCGCCTGGGAAATACCTCCTCTGATGCCTTGCTCGAAGAAGAGGTACATGTCAAAGTCCTGTATCGTATCAAGCTCCACTCCACAGGTCCTTAACATAACATCCCAGGCGTACGACGGTAGGGTGTAGTAGTGTGCAGGGTCTAGTTCGTATTCAGCCATCGACGTGTCCCTGAAGCGTTCAAAGACGTCAGTCAACAGCGCAATGTCACAGCGCAGGTACTTCTCGGCGTAGTCCTTGAGGTTCCTACAACCGAAGGTTTCCCACACGTTGCGTGCATGCTCGTAGTCTGCATCCGTGATGTCCTCCAGCGTCAGGTCGTTGTGAAAATCTCGCTGCAGAGGCAGTTCCGTAGTATCTTCCAACACGGCGTTCGACGTTACAAAGTTGTACGGGAACACGCCTTTCCTACGGACTAGATCGAAGAGGTGGTCTTCGGGGAATCTCTTCCTCGTCTCCAAGAGTTGAGCTGGCGGAAGTGCGGCTGCGAGGCTGGCGAGGCTCAAAGCCAGGAACCTGTAGGTGTCGAGGAACCTGACTCTGAATCCTGGCTGTCTTTTTCCACGCCCTGGCATCCCAACCGGTGCCGCTGCTCGGTCGAACAGGAACCGCTTCGTGAAAGCGATGTACCGCTCTTCCGTGTGAGCCAACACCTCAACATCACCAGGGTCGACCGCCAACTCCCGCACTATGAAGTGAGCGTCGTAGTTGGAGAGGTTGTGGAAGTAGCAGTTGACTACTCGCTGCTCCCTGTAGCGTAGGTTACATGATCTGTGCGCAGCGCCACGGAACTCGTAGGGCGGCGCGTGGTTGTGATCACGAACCTTTGGGTCTTCTCTTGAAAATGGCGATCCACAGAGGTAGCAATTCGCTGTCGAGTTGTACTGCATCGTTTCCGCTGGGGTCAGGACAGGGCGCAGATTTCTTGCTTCGTACAGGAAGTTCCACAATCGCTCAACATCAGTTTTCAACATCTCCATAAATGTCTTTGACGCATCATCCCCGAAGTAGACTCGAGGCTCAAACTCCTCAAGTCCGTACGAGTCGATGATCTGGTACGCAAAGGCGTATGGGATGTGAATGTGGGTGGCTACTCCTCCGTGCGGTTCATCGACTTGTTCATCCATCTCCGCGGTCGGCAGTAGAACACACTCAAAGTCCGCGTAGATGGTGAAACGCTCGCGTCGGGTGAACTCTGGATGGCTGAATTTGATTTCAGTCTTTCTCGGCGTATCCATGCGAATAGGGGCTGAAGCGGAGCAGTATCGCCTGTGCTCCTCCAGACGCTGAACACCCGTCAGACCGAGCTTGTTCGGACGGTTGTCAAAGTGCGCGAAGCACCGTTTACAGATGAATATGCTGCCCATACGTGCTGTGAGTTGGGGACGGATCAGTCGGCCAAGGTCTTTGACGTAGGCGTAGTGACTATCACCGTCCGTTGTCACGTACAAAAGGTCGCAATGGTCTTCGCGCTCCTGCCTACAAATCTTCAAGGGAAAGACGGTGTCCTGATACTTTGGTTGTCCGTTAGGTTTCTGACCCACGCGCGTGTGATCAATACCATAGACGTTGATGCTGATGTTGTTTGTCCGCTCAAACGTCTTGATACTCTTCAGAGCAACGGGGAATTGAAGGCCGGTCCAATCGTATCGGGCGATGATATCGTCGGTGTACATTGCCGGTCTGTCGGGGTTCTCTTGAACAAACTTGCCCAGGACAGCATACATAAAACACCGCTCATCGGTGTTCGATACGTTGACGACTGCTTTGGTGTTCTCCAGAGACGTAGGCAGTGGGAGCCAAGCTCGACCATCTTCACCTAGAGGAGTGTACTCGTTGATACCGACCTCCAAATCACGAACGCGAAGGTATGTCCACCCGGAGCCGATATGATCACACTCAGCCTTCTCTCTGATAAGCTTCGCAAAAGCTGTTGTGATGTACTCGTTCAGGTCCGAGGTCACCGTCAGCGGAGTCATCTTCGTCTTGAAGTTGCGCAGGCAGGTGTTGTTGTGCACATTTTTGAACTCACACTCCAGCTTCAAGTTGACCTTTATGCTGCGGTGTTTCGCCAAGGTGATCTCAAGCAACTCCGTAAGGCTCACAATCAACAACGCCATCACTTCTCCGATTGTGACGAAATTCTCCATCGGTCGCTGCAGACGGTAGGTTAGGAGGCGGTTGCGGAAACCCCGTTGAATGAGTGAGAACACGGGGCTTGACTGTCCTGCTCCAGTCATCTCAACATCATCGGGTTGTTGGTGTGTGCTCGTACCGGGTTGTGGCTCCGTGCTCGGACCTGGCTGGGGTTCATCCTGTTCCATGGCTGCTCTGTTCCGGATCAGGTCCTTCATGATCGGGCAAGAGATCCGCTCATGATGGTCCTTGTTGAACAGCTTGTTGAACTCCTGACCACAGTATGCGCAAGGGAATCTCCGTTCTTGGTCATCACCGTGAAATTGATTGGTGTGGCGACGAAGGTTGTCTTCCCTCTTAAACTCGGCGCCGCATGTGACGCAAAGGAACCTGCGGACTCTGCTGTGGGTTGATTCCACATGTCGACGCAAGTTTCTTTCACGACGGAAACGGCGACCGCATTCATGGCAGGTGTGGTGGCCAGGACCCGGACCTTCATCTGAAAATAAAAATAAAAACAAATTAGGATAAATGAAGATACAAATTCCCCTCTCTCTCTCGAGAATCACATTTCAAAGTTAAGTTTGTTAAATCAAAATAGCAATCATTAAACAGGGAAGAAGTAATCTTCTGTACTGTTTGTCTACATTGATGATCCTGGGTTCAAAGCAAAGGATGTAGCTGCAATAATGAGCTACGCCAACCCTAAAGAAGCCTTATGTGTTAGGGGGAGCGAAAATCTCCCCCTAGTAATTAAATCAATAGTACATCAGTTGGCACGGTCTCATTCTTCTTCAGGAACCTAGTTAAATAGTTAAAAAAGAAGGTAAATAGTCACTAGGGGAAAAAAGTTATTTTAATGTGGATTCTCACCTTCAACGGAATGATGGTTGTCATCGGCAGTCGTCTGCGGAGCATCAATCGCCTCCCGGGGTGGAAAGACGAGGTGATTCGCTCCCATATGCCGCTCTAAGGCCCCCTGGTCTGCGAATGTGGCTCGACAAAGCCGACATGCAGCTTCTCCATCTGCAAACGCACAAAACGATTAGATTGAGAAATGTTTAACACCTGTCTTAGTTTAGTGTACTTGATGGGGGGTGTATCGATACACCCCCCTTCAAGTGCTCCAACCCAAAGCATTCACTGGTAGTTAACTTTTCCGCAGGCACTGATGGGCTAGCTCTGTTGGTTGTAGTGTTACCCTGCTCAACTCTTGTATTAATTATCAAAAGTACGTCATGTGGGTACTCAAAATACTCGGCTTGAAGAGGGGATTCCAAAAATGCATAAAAAAAGAGGGTCAAGTTCAAGGTCATCATCAGGTTAGCCCAAAGTGGTCGATGTGGGTACTCAAAATACTCGGCTTGAAGAGGGGATTCCGAAAATGCATTAAAAAAAGAGGGTCAAGTTCAAGTTCAAGGTCATCATCAGGTTAGTCCAAAGTGGTCGATGTGGGTACTCAAAATACTCGGCTTGAAGAGGGGATTCCGAAAATGCAATACAAAAAAGAGGGTCAAGTTCAAGTTCAAGGTCATCATCAGGTTAGCCCAAAGTGGTCGATGTGGGTACTCAAATGACTCGTCTTGACTAGACGAGCAAGAATCTGCAATCAGAATTCAGATCCGACCTATGGTAACCCAGACCCATTCCCCCCCCGAGGTCTCGTCTGCAACACTTTACCCCCCCCCCGAGGTCTCGTCTGCAACACTTTACCCCCCCCCCCCCCCGAGGTTAGGGAAGTATGTCATATGGGTACTCTGATGACTTGACTTGATGGGTCGAACAATAACATAAGTTATTAAAATTGTATAAATATAGTCATGTAATTTTAATTTTTTTTTACACAGCTCTATATTCGCACAGAATAACTAAAGCTGTTAAATAAAAAGAAGACTTTTACCACACTCCGGTTATATACTGCATAACATATTTCCTATATTACTAACATTTAAGTCTGATTAAAACAATAATGCAACACACAATGACGTACCTTGCTGGGGTGGGACGAATCCACCGTGGAATTCTGCGTAGTGCTTCATGCTGTGTCTGCGCGGGAACGTGCAGCCGTAAATGACGCATTGGTGTGAGTCGTTCATCTTGAATATGGATTATAAAGTTTCGATAATCACAAACAATACGGCACAACACAACCGTTTTAAATAGTTCAACGATGCTGGACGAATATCACAAATGAAATCAGCAACTAACAAAAATCGCGTAGAACGGAGCAGGATCGGACTAACACGTCTACACGCACTGAACTCTCGAACTGAACTGACGGAGGGCTGGCGATGTGGGGTGATGCTCCCCACTAATGGATTTCGGAGAAGGCTGGGGCAATAAATCTCAACCGCTGTCAGGGGTAAAAGCAACCCTCCTCTAATTGAATTCGATACGGGCGGACTATAATGGGTTCCTGGAAGGGTCGGTCGCAGCTGCTTCCCAGACCGGTCTCGACTCACCGATCTTTTGTGCGAACATCTGCTGCGTCGACGTTTGTCGCCTAGACAACAAATCACGACAGCTGTCAGGGGTAAAAGCACCCCTCCTCTAATGTAATTCGATACAGGCTGACTATAATGGGTTCCTGGAAGGGTCGGGCGCAGCTGCTTCCGAGGTTAGGTTAGGTTAGGTTAGGTTTGGGGGGAGGGGGGGGCAAAAGTGTCACAGACGAGACCTCGGGGGGGGGGCTCCTGATTGATGTACCGCGGGTGGGGGGGGGCTCCTCCTGAAATGAAAAAAAAAATTTGCATATTAATTAGGGTAATTAAAAAAAAATGTGCATATTAATTAGGGGGGGGGGCTCCTCGGGGGGGGCGCTCCTCCTGGCTCCTCCTGAGCCAGGAATGTCCATTTATCCCTACTTCAGTATACCAGTACAACGTGGAGCCTCATACTAAGTTTCATCAATCTACATTCATTAATAATCGAGATTTCAAATTTTATTTATTCTCCATAAGGATAACATGGGACAATGTACTGTGTTTAGCACTTGGAATATCTCTGCAACGGTTGGACGTAGAATCACAATTTAAGCACCAAAATGTTTTTTTTTGTAGAGCTGAATTGATTGGTAAAATCAAATGTGCAGTTTACATTAAAATGAACTGAGGAAAAGCCAAAAACCTTTTTCCCATAAGATTAAGATGGGAGATTTTATAAGCAGGTTTTTTGGATTTTCTCCGCAACCACTTAACCTAGGTTAATAATTTAAAATACTAAATTATTTGTTTTTTTAAGCTCTATAAAATGCTCAAAACCAAAATTAAGTATTTTAAAAATTTTAGGGTGAAAAGTGCAAAAAAATAATTTTTGGAAAATTTAAAACTCCCTTCCCATAGTCCGATTTTTCTGGTTTTCAAACTTAAAAGTCATGAATGTCACTTTACACATTTGAGCCAAATATTATCGAAATCGGACTTTTTTACTTAAGTTATCGTGTTAACGGACACACACACACACACACACACACACACACACACACACACACACACACATATATATATATATATATATATATATATATATATATATATATATATATATATATATATATATATAGACGTATATGTAATTTTGAACGAATAGTGTTTTTGGCATCTGGGGACCTCCAAACAAAAATTTAACATGGTATCGGGCTTATGTCTTACCATGAGACCTTCGGTAATAGCTTCTTCCCTATAGGGGAAATTCGCTAAAATTACTATTTCTCTCTTATTTATTGATCGATTTCGTTCAAACTTTATATGCTCGTCAAGTTAGCATTGACCAACAGAGGAAATTCTAAATATGTTGCCCCTTAATTACCCTGTACCCTGAGGGGGGAATAGGGGGCATTTCCCCTCTTAAAACCACATGTGTAGTGATGGATTCTGTAGTGCCTCCTATACAGGGATTTGGGTGGATATTTTTGAAAACAATTTGTTTATAAGATTTTCTGTATATTCGACCGTGCTTTTTATTCTATATTTAGTAAATAAAAATTAATTTATTCATTAAAGTTTGGCTAAAAGGGAGAAAGTATGTGTCAGTTTCCTGATACCGTTTATTTTATATCAATAGGACAGAGGGTATGTTTTTGTTTACTCTTTCCTAGATTTATTCTTTATACTAAACCCCTAACATACCCTTTCGTAATAAGATCCACCTTCCTCAATGCCATCTTTGCCACTGAGGGGAGAGAAAACGCTCAAGACGCGCCGCGCCGCTCTCTGTGTGCGAGGTCGACGCTCGCATGACACCTCGTGACGCAACGCACCGCGTCCTGTGTGTTTGTACTCTTATAAGTAACAGGCTTTTCGAATGTAAAATCCCCAAAGGCAACATACTGTGTTTAGTCGATATAGATTTTCTTTAATAACTCGGTAAATATTTATGCTAGAATGATGAGAGAGGGCTAAAACATTTTGGCTTTTATATCCCTAAATTTAATATGCATTGTTCTTACATTTGGGGTTTTCTGACCCTTTTTGGGCCGAAAAACTCCAAATTTGACAAATTAAAATCCCAAAAAGTCATAAATGTCACTTTACACATTTAAGCCAAATTTCATCGAAATCGGACTTTTTTACTCAAGTTATCACATTCACGGACACATATATAGATATGTATATATATATAAATTTGAACGAATAGTGTTTTAGTCATCTGAGCACCTCAACAAAAAATTTGCCATGGTCTCGGGCTTAAGTCTTACCATGAGACCTACGGTAATAGCTTCTTCCCTATAGGGGAAATTCGCTAAAAGGGGCTTGGAGTTTTCCGATTGTTTTGCTCAACGAACTTGTCCAAGGGATGATAAAAAGGAATGTCCCTACCAAATTTGAAGTAAATCGGACAAACACACACAAGACACACACACATGTTTGATTCACGAATAAAAATTACAAAAGAGTATTCAAGGTTTATTTTTTCCTTTATTACTTATTAATATATATATTTATAATTTTCAACGACCCCCAAAACGATTCAGGGGGTCAGGAACTTCTACGGTGGTCCTGGGACTTAGAGTATAAACATACATTGCTAATCACGGGATTTTAAATAAACTTACTTAAAGTTATATAAGTTTTATCACGGGTCATGCTAATAGTTCACTTTTCCATAGGAAATTCACTAATAAACCTGGGGAGTAAGGAAGGGAATGGAAGAGGCAGAGGGAGGGGGAGAGGGAGAGAGACAAAGAGGTTATTCGTAAAGTTCAGTATAAAGAGACTGGTTCAAATATTATTTTGTTTAACTGATCGTGCAGTACGTGACAAAACATTCTCACAAACAACTATTATTGATGTGTACTACTTTTGGTTCATGTAAAATTATTTTTTGTTGAATTTCGACCTCTGGGCCATCCCTAGTGTTGTATAAAGACACCCTACTGAAAAGCACTTTGCTGACACATGTACATTCAGTTGGTCTTGTGGGTTTAATATCCATAGTATCATTCATATTAGAGAAATACTAGGAAGTTCATAAAACAATAATATAAATTAGAATTTAATATTAGAATGCAGCAAGAAAGAAGCTATAACTAAATAACACCATAGCAGGCTTTCATAAATGCATCCAAGGGACTATTTTGGTTTGGAAATATTTATTTAATATATATATATATAGACTCTAGGGATGGATAAGAGATAAGACAGCAGAAGTTCAAGTGGGTAAAATATTTTATTGAATTAACTGAAACTGACCCACCATGTTATTCCCAAGGGGAAAATATGGGATTATTTATGCAAAAGCATCCTATTGCCACTACTAATTATTAATTACACTCGCATCCACAATATAATTTTGTAGAGTAGGTAAGATATGGTTGGGGGGGGTGTAGGGGATGTGGATGGGTTTATTAGCTTACGGATTTTAAATGTAAGCTAAAGCACAGTGTGTAATATATCAGTTGTGTCCAAAAACATGGATGGGAAGGTAGCCAACATGAGACAGGTAATGTTGAATAAGCATTAGCCTATAGATTAAATAGCAATAACTAGTTAAGCACCAAATATAAATCGTACCTTTTGGATGATTGCAGGAATCATGAGCATCAATGCCATTGACAAGGCAACACTTTTAAGGCTCCGGTCTACCTTAATTACCTCCCTCGACGTCGATGACCAGCACTGCAGCACTGCTGGATAGAGAGTCAATAACAAAATTGTACTGTTGAGTGTACATATTTACAGCTATTTACAGATAGCAGCAAGCTTGGACGGGCAATTTGAAAAATTCATCCAAGGAGTACATCGGCCTTGCCAGTAGCCACCCCCTTAACTGATTCTTAAATTTTGGAGACTCAAGACATTTAATGTTCAGGGAGAGCATTGTACATCATCATCGCCAACATTGAAAAACTGTTCTTCGTTTTGCTAAGACTACAACATGGAAAATCTAAATTAGATTTAGCTCGAGTGTTGAGAGCATGAAATTCACATCTTTGTGTGTAGCTGACAACATTGCATTTTATGTTGGTAAGTGGTAAGTTTGATAAGGATGTATTGGCAATACACAGTGAGGATGTTCAAGCTTATGAAAATAGGCCTGCAGTGGTCAAGGTATTCGGCAGAAGATATAACCCACACAGCTTTCTTCTGCAATAAAAGGATGTCCTTGCAGCCAGCAACCTGGCCCCACAGTTCCACCCCATAGCTGAGATGACTATAGAACATTGCAAAAATACCGTTTTTGCAATGCCCCTGCTTACCCCTGCTGCGCAGCCCTAAGCAAGGGTTTATATAGGACTCTTTAGAGCTGCTATGTAAACCGTCAAATTAAATTTAAAGTGTAATAATATAGAGAAAAACATTTGTCTATTAATATATATTTTCACTTTTTTAATTTTTTGCCCTTTTAAATGTACAAAAATGAGCTTTTTCAAAATACAACTACTTAAAACAGAAACATATATTAGTTTGAAATTCTAAAAACTAGTATTAATAGAATTAATTTTGTAGCTACACACCAGTTTTATTAATCTGTGTTCATCATTTATGGAAATATTGTTCTGCAAATATTAATATACCAGTACTAGGTGAAGCCACATGCCAAGTTTCATCAATATTCATAGTAGACCTAGCGTTACTTTAACCCAGGCCTCTGATTGGTCGAGAGCTAACCCCCCTCCCCACCCCCCGGCCTCTGATTGGTCGAGAGCTAACCCCCCTCCCCCCCCGGCCACTGATTGGTCGAGAGCTGACCAGAGCCCCGCCCCCTCCAAAATGGCGAGAAATTCAAATTTTGGTTTTCCAAGATGGCGGCCCCCCACTTCCTAACCTCACTTTTCTTCCCGCCAAATTTCCTAACCTATGGCTGAGCTACAACTACGTCACGATATCTAAAGTATTATACGTATATATAACGTAGTTACGTCACGCTACGGTATATTAGAAAACTAAATTATTATATATATATAAAACACAGTTATATGTATATAACGCAAGAAAGTGTTGCCAACCAACTCAAAATCTCTACTATCTCGAAAACGGTAAGTCCTAGGGTCATTTTGACCCCAGAAAACTGCCTACTACGTAATGTAGGCACTCCAGGGGGGTATCTACCCATATGAAAAGTCTTAACTAAAATGTTGCGGGTTGCATCTCAAAAAATGAAGGGGCAAATTTTCAAAATTAAATATCTCAAGAACGGCTTGGCCGATTTTAATGAAACTTGGCATACAGGTACCTCTTAACCTCAGCTACATCTTTAAAACCCTAAACTCTGTACTGCAAGTAAGTATCAAAATAATTTAAGGAGCTATACTTAAAAATCAATATCTTAAGAACGGGTGGGCCGATACAATTGAAAATTGGTATATAAGTAATTGTTATAATTCCCTACATCTTATAAAAACCTAATCTCTGTACTGCGGGCAAGTATCAAAATAATTGAAGGGATACTGTTAAATGCCTCAAATCTCGCAGCATAATCGGGGGAACGCGGTGGTCTAGAGGTTAACGTCTTGGACTACGGTTAAGGAGGTCCAGGGTTCGATTCCCTTCTCAGCATAACATTCTTCATAAAAGGTATTATAAAAGTCGGGTCTTACCCTCCCTTTACCGACAGGGACGTTAATCCTCGCTATATCGACTCTAAATGTGTCGCTAGAGGATATAGCTTCGAGGAACGGGTCTACATTACACTGCTCAAGAGGCAAGGCTCACACACGCCCGAGTTAAAATTTTCCAAAGGACATCGCAGGGAACATAGCATGATCTAGGCTAAGTAAGGCAAACTCCCACAGGGAGAATTTTTTTAAAACTACAAACTAACCTGTAATAGAACAAAGAAAAATACAAGTCAGAAGCAGTCACAATAAATCCGAGAGGATGTGGTGACGATTATATAGCCAGGCAGTCGCTATGGCACCATCACTCTGTGTCTTGAACATATATGTATTGCTTGCATTTCCAAGCAAACATCAGCTTTTAAGTATTGTAAGTGAGCCCAAACCTACAGTGAAAGACTTGGACGAAAAACACCAGAGCAAGTGTACTAGACTGGACCACAACGCCTATATGACGTAATTTAGAGGTCTTTATTGTTTCATTGTATACCCGATAATAAGATAAGCCATGATTCGTTTTTTCTCTGCTACCTTCTCAGATCCTACAGCGTTTAATCTGGTTTTACACTGCGATGCTTGCGGGGTCATCACAACATCATCTTGGAGAGATTGTCGCTGGTAAGTTAAGATATTTATTTATATTATTAGTTAGAGTTTTCTACCTCCTCTGGGGTATCATTTATCTTTGTCGGAAACTTATCAAAGTTTCCAAGTCCGCTGGACAGTATCACTTGGGAGGTAAGAAAACATACCTCACCAAATAAACTAAAAGTAAACATAATAAGCAAAGTATTATAAGAACACAAACCTGAAGACGATGAATTATTAGAGTTAGAATTACTAGGGAGTAACGATTGGTCAATCACCAACTCCCTCCAACACACAAGCTCCACCCAACCCGAGCCATTCAAGCTCACTCCATGATGAACATTCCACTTAACCTAACTAAACTTTGCCTCAAGCAAATCTGTTGTGACAATAAATCTATAGACAACATTGTAAAATTAAAGGCCCGTTTCTTATCCAAGAAATTATTATATCTGAGTACAGAACAAATTGCTATTCAATATACTACGGTCCATATTACCGTTGGGAAGGAAGGGGGTATTGTGAAGAATTCATTGTGGTAAGTAAAGGAGATTATAAAAGATGGATATATTATTCATTAATATATATTGTTTTTTATTTGTATTTTAACTAAGACTGCTATAACTAGCGTTTCTGTATTTTTATATTCTAAAATCCCAGCATTGTCTTTCGCTTTAAACCACAAATTGTTTTCAATTTTGTTCTTTTTTGGCAGAGAAGGTACCCTCAAGCTCTCGAGGCCAAGTACGGTAACAGTTCCCACTCAGGTATTCTATCAGCCGGCTGATTCAACCACTCGTATATTGTAACTACCAGAGTTTTTGGGAGGAGGATCGTTGAACACCTGCACTTGTGTGAGTACATTTTATTTTTCCACCATTTAAATTTTCTGGTCAAAATATGTTGAAGTCCACTAAATTGTTTTCAGGGGCCGTATTTTACTTTTTCGGTGTAAATCCTCGGTCAATTCTGTTCAATTCTGGTAAAACTATTACCAGGGTTTATAGAACGTTTTAAATTCTCAGGCCAAATATTTTGAAGTCCGCTAAATTGTTTGCTGGGGCCGTAGTTTACTCTGACGGTGTAATAACTTGAACAATTGCATCCAAGTCCACTGAAAACTAACCAACTGGAACCATGATGTACTTTGCCAGGAACGATTTATATTTCCCGGTCAAATACTTCCAAATTGAATGTTTTCCTGCGGCCAGTGTTCCAGCCTCGATCCATCGAGTCTCCACAGCTACCGTCTAGGATCTCCGGGCACTCCGTGTCACAGCACTTCTGTATAACTACGCAAGTCAGAAAACGCTAATACACAAACCACGCAAGTCACAGCAGAACTACAAGTTAAATTATGAGGTGTCTGAAAGTCAGAAAACTACTCTAATGAAGATAGTAAACACTACTCTAGCAGAGAACAGCTTTAACCATGTGAGTCTCTAGTATTAAATAACAAAATAGAAAGTGAGATTACTGGTATAAGGTTATGTTAGTCAACACATACAAACACAACACTACCCTAGCCACAAGGAAGTGAGGGTATGTTTACTTTCGTTACTGTAAACTACCAAATCAAACAATTAAACCTAAACACAACACTATTCTAGCCAAGTCAGGCAATTTTAATGTTAAGAAACATGAAGATATTATTAACAGTAACTTAAATGAGAGAAAAGGCTGTAAACACTACGATTAAGTAGAAGTGAACAGACAAGAAATCTTACACTTTACACCCACCCTAAGGGGATGTATCGATACACCTACCTTTGAACATACAATCCTCAACTCTTGCGATGATCAGACGTATTTTTGCATTGTTCCGTTCATTGCTTTTACACTTGGCGTAACGTAATATAACCTTACATTGTATTATTTTCATATTACATGTGAGTAAATTTGTTTGCTTAGCCATGCGGGACGACGTATCTGTCAGCTAAATTAGTTATTTTTCATTTTAAAAAGTTTAACTTTAACGTCAGTATTTGCAAACAAATAGTATAAATATAGCTGAAATTAAAGTAATTAGTCTGATTGTTGAGTTGTGTGATACACTGCTGTCATACGACCACATCTTACTACCCATATTTCCTACCGGATAGATAATTCACATTCTATTTTCTGTAACAAATAAAACGTACTAAAATAATATCCATCTGCTATCAGGGCTAGGGGCGATTGCATCACCCCTCTTACCGATTTAACCACACACATGCATCCGGTGTGTCTCCCTATTTTAGGCTCGCACCTGCCCCCCTACCCATACCACTTTTAGACCTCAGAGGATACATTATCTTTTTAAATACCCGCGTTTGAGCTGACTTTATTAAAATTTTGTAATACATTGTAGTTTGTGAAAAGTTGCTAATTGTCATATATACTTGCGTTTGAATAGACTTTATTATTATTTGTGAATAAATCATAGTTTTTGTGTTACACTCACTTGTACTATTTTATACTTTGTGAATATATTCTAGTTTGCTTACTTTAATCCTGTAAATTAATCTTAACCGATATCGTTAAGGACCCTCTTAATGAAATTCATACAGATCAAATTTATGTAAATAAATACCGAATGCATGGGCTGAAAACCGTTTTTAAATTTACAAATCCACCTCGGGGAGTATCAGACATTAACTGGTTAATGCAAGGATTCTCCCAATTAGTTGGACGCGTGAAAGCCAAACCGTCTTAAGGAGATTATCTAAGTTTCACATTGCAGAGTCTTAACTTTAAAAAACAAGGACACGGGCTACGTGGCCTTTCGTCCGGCTGCTGAAGTATATAACGACATGTTATGGAATATATTTGGCGGAATTGTACGGTCTAATACTGAGTCAATTACATCTACGGACACATTTACATAAGAGTGTACGCGTGTAAACTTACCAGTAGGTAAAGGGAAAGTACGTAGAGGGATGTTTAATAATTTTAACGAGGAAGTAAAGCTAGGAGGGGCGGTATTGTAATCAATAATAATGATAACATGTGTCTCCCTTGGGCTCTAGCAGTAGCTCTAGCTTATACGAGAAAAGATCCAGAGTGCCAAGCGGTTCGGAAAAAAGCAAACTGCCAGCCCGTTAGGGCTTAGGAACTTGTACAAAGAGCGAGAGAATTTATCCCTGAGGAGGGAGCAGGCATCTCTGAACGTGAACAATTTTAATATTTGCTCAATAATTTTAAAATCACAGTGTACAATTACAACACTAAAGGCCGCAAAGGATGTTTTGATGGGCGTGTAGAAAACGCTAAATTCAAAATTAACCTGCTATATTACAATGGTCACTACAATGTAAATACCAGTATTACTGCTGCGTTTGTTTTTACATACTTTTTGCGAGGCTTGCCATATACCGAATGATCACAAGTCACGTCACAGATGCTCAAATATTTTTCTGGCGTGTCCCAGTGGGAATATGGCATCTCCCACCTTATAAAGCGGAAAATGGAGGTATTCTATGTCCTAAATTTAATTCAACGTACAAGAACAGACTGTGCTTTGCCGCACACCAAAGTGAACGGTGTAATAGCGTCAAGAAATGCACCGACTGCGCAAAATTAATTCTTCTCACTGATAGGAGGTCGGAGCATGTTTGTGGAGAAGTATTCTCTAAAACCTGCAGAAGTTTTAAACACCAAAATCATAAATACTACATGAGACCTGACAAGGGTATACCACCTAAAGGCGACTTTTTTATACATATTCTTTAATTTAGAAACGCGTCAGAATGAGTTCCACCCAATAGAACCTGAAAAGCAGGTACATAAAGTAAACCTCTGCGTTTCGAGACAGTACTGTTGGAAATGTATCGCGGGATAAACGTGCGATGAATGTAAACATCCTATGAAAGTTTTTCAAAAGTGACCCGGAAAACATTTCATGGAATGTCCGAGAGGGATTCGAACAAGTCTGCGTAATCGCTCCAAACGATAGGGGTTTTGACTTTCAATTTCTCTTAAGGTATATCATGGAAGAAACCAAACTCACACCTGGCGTAATCATGAGAGGAACAAAGGTTATATTAATGGAAATGGATAATTTTAGATTTATCGATTCCCTCAGCTACTTTCCCATGGCGCTTTCTGCTCTGCCTAAAACTTTCGATCTGCTTCCGGAAAAAAAGAAGGGCTATTTTCCGCAACTCTTCAATACATTGGCAAACCAAAACTATGTCAGTCCTATGCCTGCCATGGAGTATTACTACCCCAAAAGTATGTTTTGAAAGTCTTACATGGATTTTGAAAACTGGTAGAGTGAGCAAATCACAAACAACTACGTGTTTGATTTTGATAGTAGTGGTGAAACCAGAAAGAGGCATTACTTCCGGCGCTTTTTCCCCATGTTATTCTTATGGGGAGCCGTTTTTGCACCGACGCCAGCTCCCGCCTATAGAGCTCCCGCCCGCTGGCCTATATTAAATATACCCCCGCCATAAATATATTGTCCCTCCTCTTTTTAAAAACTCTGGTGTTTGATTTGTTTTTGGTGTTTTAATCCCAACTGCCGCCAAAACTTGGTGTTTTAATCCCAACTATTACGGTCGAACTGTCAACTGATTAAAACATCCGCTGCACGCACATCCGCCGCTTTCACGTGCAACACCATTCACCGACACTCTCCCGAGAGCGAAAGTGCGCTTGCGACACATTAACACACTAACGGATTGTTGCGTGACACTTTGACCAGACTTTCCACTTACCAGTAATTTCCTGGAAATCCTCTCAATGTGAGGTAATTTCCAAATTGAAAATCGAGGTGTATATAAGGAGCCACCAACACCGTTGTTCTACACCAGTGACCTCGACCACCGGACGTCACCACACTCCAGCGACCGCGACCACCGGACGTCACCACACTTGTCACCACCCGCATGACATCACCGGCTCACCGCACCTCCGCGCCACCGCCTCCTAGGACTCTGTGAGTGTTAGCAACGGTGTGATGTCTTTAGGGACAACTGTTAATCCATAATTGAAATAGCCTAATATTTGTAAATCTCCAATTCACCATTTCCAAATGTGTATTAATACCTAAAATGTGTATGTAAAAAATAATATTGTATGACCAAATTGGAATTTTTTTAATATTTGCAGTAATTAAACTGCAAAAATGTCTTATTTTAGAGCTAAAAAATATGTTTTTATTATTTAAAAAAGATAAAATTTTAAAATTTTCAACCAAGGATATATATAGAAGCCCACAAAATCACCACCCTCATTCCAACAAAAAATGTTGACCTGTGCGCAGTGCTCCACGTCTTGCTCCAAAAAAAGCAATTTAATCAGACACTATCGTAACATTCACAAAATTATTCCTAATATTTGTAAAATATGTCATCAAATATTTGATAATACAAATTTTAAAATTCACATGCTAGAAAAACATAATACTTGTGATGTGTGTAAGAGAGTCGTCACTCGGAACAAGAAACGCCACTACCTACGATGTGACAAACAACCTTACAAGTTGTATATTTTTAACGGTGAATCAGCGGAAGTATTAGACACTCTCCAATCTTGTCCTCTACCCATCAAATGGATTCTTATTAGGAGAGTAAAATTCATCAAACACTCAGTGGACAATAATGGTGATTTAATCATTGACAAAGAATGTATTGCTGATTTTCGAAGTTTAACTAATTTATCAATTGAGAAAGCACAGCTAAAGACTCAAATTGAAAATTCACTTTTAAAAATCGATACCTCCATGCACAAGTATCAGGCTCAAGGCAGTGGATGGATATATGACCGCACCAAATACTGGCAGTTGCATGTTTACAAATATAAGCCCCTAACTCCCAAATCATACATTCCCACGCCAGAAAATATAAAATCAAAACATACTGTTTTAAATATTAAAAACACCGATAATAAATGTTTCACCTGGAGTGTTTTAGCAAGCCTAATACCAAGGAATAGTAAAGAAAATGCAAATCGAGTAGTTCACTACGAACCCTATGAGGGCCGGTTGAATATGACAAACATAAAATATCCCGTAAAAATATCCGACATTGATAAATTTGAAAAACAAAATAACATAAGTGTTAATGTATATGGAATTGAAGGAAAAACAATATATCCACTGAGAATAACTAAACTAAATGGCAATACGCACGTCAACCTGCTGCTTCTACAACAAGGTCGGAAATCACATTACTGTTTAATTCGTGATTTTGACAAGTTAATGTTGCGGTCTACAAAAGACAACAATAAGAAATATTTTTGCAAGTTCTGTTTGCAACATTTTGGCACCAAAAATAAATTGGAACGTCACATAACATATTGTAAACCCTTTGGGCATCAAAGAGTACAAATGTCTGAAAAAGATACACTACAATTTACGAATTACAAATATCAACTTAAAGCTCCCTTTGTGATTTATGCAGATTTCGAATGTTTTATAAACGGCGGCAAACACACGCCTTCTGGATTTGCTTATGTTGTGGTGAGAGACTCTAAAATTATTTACGAAGAGTTGTACAGCGGTGAAAATGTAATGGATGTATTTTTCGAAAAGTTATTTAAAACCTATGACTTTATTAAAAGTCAGATGGAAGTATATGTTCCCCTTGTAATGACTCCAAAGCAAGAGGCATCCTTCAAAAACTCTAAATACTGCCACATATGCCAACAGCTGTTACTGGGTGATAAAGTGCGCGACCATTGCCATCTAACAGGCAAATTCCGAGGACCCTCCCACAACGCTTGCAATTTAAACTATAAAGTAACCAAGAAAATTCCAATATTCTTCCACAACCTTAAAAACTATGATGGTCATTTAATAATGCAACACTTGGGAAAACTCAATCGCAAATTGAATTGCATAGCCAAAGACATGGAAAAATATATATCGTTCTCTGTTGATGATTTGGTATTTTTGGATTCCTACAACTTTCTGTCTCTTCCCTTAAGCAAATTAGCTTCCAATTTAAATACATTTAGATTTATAGACAATCCACTACTACAACGCAAGGGCGAATTTCCATACGAATACATGACAGGACCAGAAAAGTTTTTAGAGACCCTACCACCCATAGAGGCATTTTACAGCAGCCTAACTAAAGAATGTATATCTCCTGCACAATATGAACATGCTAAAAACGTATGGAATCATTTTAATATAAATAATTTAAAAGAATATCACGATTTATACCTTAAAACAGATGTGTTGTTATTGGCTGATGTGTTTGAGACATTTAGGGACTTGAGTTTAAAGGATTATAAACTCGACCCCGTCCACAAGTACTCATTGCCTGGGCTATCATGGGAGGCGTGTCTTAGAATGACCGGCATAAAATTACAGTTATTTAGTGACATTGACATGCATTTGTTTATAGAACACGCCATTAGAGGTGGTGTAAGCATGATTTCCACGCGCTATGCTAAAGCCAATAATAAGTACATGGGCGAACATTATGACCCAAATCAAGAAAGCACCTATCTTGTATACTTAGACTGCAACTCGCTATACTCTACAGCAATGTGCGAGTCGTTGCCCGTTGATGGCTTTAGATGGACAAACGAGAAAGATTATAAAGCCAATAAAAATGAAAACTTTGGATTTATTTTGGAAGTTGATTTAAAATACGATAAAAGTTTACACGATTTGCACAACGACTACCCGCTCGCACCAGAAAAAATGAATGGAAAATTAATACCAAACTTAAATGACAAAACCAAATATATTCTACATTATAAAGCACTAAAAAAATACGAAGAATTGGGTTTGGTAGTTACAAAATACCACAGAATCTTAAAATTCAGACAATCGAATTGGCTCGCGCCCTATATTAATTTTAATATTGAAAAGCGACAAAAAGCTGAACATGATTTTGAAAAAGACTTTTACAAACTGTTAAATAACAGTCTCTTTGGTCGAACAATTATGAACCAACGCAAGTTTCGTGATATACATCTTGTAGATGAGTCTATGTTAACAAAGTATGTTACAAAGCCAAGATTTGACTGCAGCAAAAAGTTCGATAACAACTTGCATGCTGTGCATTTAAATAAATTAATTGTAAAGTTTGATAAACCAATATATTTAGGAATGACCATTTTGGATATCAGCAAAGTAATCATGTATGATTTCCACTATAATTATATGTCAAAATTTAAGAATAAAAAGTTCTTAATGACAGACACGGATTCTCTGATGTATTCTATAGTAACAGAGGACTTTTACAAGGAAATACAATGTGACTTGGACCGTTTTGACACCTCTGCATATAGTAAAGACCATTTCTTATACTCTGATAAAAACAAAAAAGTTACGGGCAAGTTTAAAGACGAATTAAATGGTCAAATTATGTATGAATATTGTGGTTTAAGGCCAAAATTATACTCTTTCATTCCTCTACAGTGGTTATACGAAAAAGAAAAGCAGTTAGAGGTTAAAAAGGCAAAAGGAGCTGACGGCGCTACAGTTAAACATCTCTTAAGACACCAACACTACTTACACTGTCTTGCAACCGGAGAAGATTACTACGAGAATGTTACAAGAATTAAATCCACAAACCACCATCTTCAAACATTAACGATGAACAAAAAGGTACTCTCTTTTGATGACGACAAGAGGTTTATTGTGGATGGCATCAACACCCTTGCCCTTGGTCACTATAAAATTGGTCAAACATAAATCTGTATTTGCCATTATTCTTTGGCCTTTCCTTGTCTATTACAAAAAAGCCATATTTAGACCTATCCCAGCATTGATGGCAGAGATTTCTAAATTGGTTAAATGAAAAATCATTTCCCACATGATTGTTATACACATGTTTTAAATTTAAATCGTCTTGTTTAAATAATATTAGAAAATTAACATTGTCACGTAAATGTTTGTGTACTTTACTGTAAGATTGACACAAGTAAAAACTGTTAACATTTTTGTGTCTGCCCATTGAGAAAAATTGTGTGATATTTGGACTATTTATGTCGTCAAATACAACTATTGAGTGTGATTCTACATCATTTGGTGTGATTTCACAGTTTGAATATGTGTGTAATTTAACTTCATTACACAGACGGAATATTTCAATTATTTTTTTATATTTTTCTTGTTCTAAAGATTTGGATATTATATATAAATTTGTAAACTTTAATCCTTGTTTTTTTACAATTAAGTTATAAATTACAACAGTCTTCCCCGAACCACTGGGCCCTATTATAAGACAGCGAATATTATTAGGAAATAGGCCCAACTTCTTTGGTGTATTTTCTTTATGTGCAATTTTAAATTTGTTCTTTTGTTGAATAAATGACATTTTTTATATAATGGTGTATTTTCTTTGTGTTAAATTTGAATAAATGGTGTATTTTCTTTATGTGCTATGTTTGTTAATTTTTTTATATAATAAAAATGGCAAAGAGAAAGTGTAAGAAGGGTAAGGGATTATTCTTAAAGCCATATAGAGGCCGTGGCTTGTTAAATACCCTTATAAACAACCTTCCTTTCCCCCTCCACATCCCGTCGTATTCATATTGTGGTCCAGCAACTAATATACGTGAAAATTTAGCCAGAAATGTACCTCCAAAAAATAAGCTAGACTCTTATTGTAAAGAGCACGACATATTCTACATGAATAATCCTGATACAGCCGCCCGGAACAAGGCAGATATGAGATTAGCGGACCAGGCTTGGACTAGGGTTTCGGCAAAGGACGCCAATCTGGCCGAAAAAGCAGCAGCTTATGCAGTGACAAATTTGATGAAGGCCAAGGCAAAAATGGGAATGGGATTAAAATTTAATAAAAAAGATGGACAACTTTCAGCTGTTAGAGGCCGCAAGAGACGTGCCTCACTTTCGAGGAGTGTACCTAAAAAACGAGCTAAGAAAACTGAGACCAAAAGTAAGAGAATGTGGAATTATTAATTTAGACAGTGACAGGGGCACACATTGGACAGCATATCGTAAAAATAAAGATATTGTAATATATTTTGACCCTTTCGGAATACAGCCTCCAAAAGAGGTAATTGAATATTTTGTACCATCTAAAATTTACTATACAACTGATCAAATACAAGATTTAAACAGTTCCATTTGTGGAATTTTATGTTTATCATTTCTGAAAAATTTTAGTTTATAAAAATGGATTCATTTACTATAACATTCACAGGTACAGAGCCAGAGTTGAAGTCGGTGTTCTTTCCTCCTATAGAATTAAATGGTGATTATGTAATTGGGCTGGTAGATTTTCAAAGTTATAATTCTATATTTAATGTTAAAAAACCTCTAAATACTTTGACATATTACAAAATGCACAAAATTACAACCCCAAAAGGGGAGGTTACAATTGACGAATTAAACCGGGCATTAGATGGTAAAGTTGAAGTTATTATACAAAATAAAGTAGCATTAATTAATACAAAAGTCAAACTTATATTTTACAAAGGCCTAGTTCCAAAATTAAATAAACTTAAAGACACAAAATTAACTATAGACGAGGGTGAGGATGTGTATTATTACGATCACAAAGCTCCAAATGTAATTGAAATTGCTGAAGGTACATACGAAGTGTTTGAGCTTGCGAAGGAAATTCAAAAGCAACTCCCAGATTTTGTACTTATAGCCGATAATAAAACTATGAAAGCCACATTACATTCTGGCCATGTGTTTGATTTTACAAAACCGTGTTTAGGGTCTGAATTATTGGGATTTAAAGGATTTTCTACTCCAGATATTGCGTTTAAATCCGTAAATAAAATCAACATAAATAATGTAAATGTGATTAGAGTAAAATGTAATATTGCGAATGGGTCTTATTTAAATGGTGACAAATCACACACCATACACAGTTTTTACCCAGAAGCTCCTCCGGGCTACAAGATTATTGAGGTCCCCAGAAATATTATATACTTCCCTGTAAATAAGAGAAGTTTAGATGTTGTTAGCATTACATTTGCAGATCAACACGACAAGCCAATTGACTTTAATAAAGAAGAAACTACAATTACTTGTCATATAAAAAAGATATGAGAATTTACAAGAACGGACTGAGTGTGCAAAATGCCAGGTTTCTGCGATCAATTGGGTTGAAGTTAAAATTTTCTATTAATAAAAATGGAAGATTTTCTAGACGTTGCAGGAAAATTCCAATATGATGATAGCCTGGTTAAAATTACAAATCACTCCTATGTTCCACACAACACTTTAGCAATAAATAATTCCGATGAAATTCGAATATGCATAAATAATCAAGATTTACTAACACTCCCATGTAGGAGTTATTTGTATATTAAAGGAGAAATAGAGAATCATGATAAAGGACATTTTATAAATAATGCATTTGCATTCTTATTTGACGAAATTAGATACGAAGTTGCTGGTAAAGAAATAGATATTGTAAGAAATCCGGGAATTTCCAGTCTTATGAAAATATTGTGCTCTTACAATAAAACAACTAAATTGTCAAATGTAGCATTTGATTCTGATGAAAATTTAAAAGAGTTCCATAAAAGCGGCAAGTTTAGTACTTGTGTCCCGTTAGAGCTGTTAATGGGTGTGTTTGAGGATTTTAATAAGGTTTTAGTAAATGTTAAACAAGAATTGGTGTTGAAAAGATCCAAAAACGACTTAAATTGTATATTAACAACATCTAATGCTCCAACTGGTGTCGATCCTATTCCTAAAATTACACTTAAATCGATTCAGTGGGTGATGCCGCACGTGGTACCATCTGATGGGGAGAAGCTTCAATTACAAAAGATGTTATTGCAAAATAAAAATTTGCAAATTGCATTTAGAAGTTTGGAGCTACACGAACTCCCATCATACCCCGAAACCAAGAGACACACATGGTCAGTTAAGACGTCTTCGAGTTTGGAGAAGCCCAGGTATGTTATATTTGGTTTCCAAACAGGTAGGGACAACAGTGCACGAAAAAGAACTGATGAATTTGATCACTGTAAATTGAAAAATCTCAAAGTGTTTTTAAACTCTGAATATTATCCTTATAGTGATTTAAATCTCGACTTTGAAAATGGAGATGCCTCTAAAGCTTATGAGATGTTTGTGAGGTTTAGGGAGAGTTACTACAACACCGTCCCCGATCCTATGTTTAACAGAGCTGACTTTATAAATAAATATCCTCTAATTGTAATAGATTGTTCTAGGCAGAATGAATCAATCAAAGAGGGGGTTGTAGATATTAAATTAGAAATTGAAACTGCAGAAAACGTCCCTTCAAACACATCTGCATATTGCCTAATAATACACGATAAGGTGTTTGAGTATAATCCTTTGACAAATGAGATAAATAAAATGTAAATAAAATGAAAACAAATATTCAACAAGAATTGGTAGAGTCTGCAAAACAAATAAGAGAAAAATATAGGGCGTTAAAACGTGGTAAATTTCTAGAGGCTGAAGAGAGGTTCCAAACATTCCAACCGTTAATAGAGCCTTTGCAAGAATTAAAAAATTTAGCCACAAAAACAGAGAGGCCAGTTCTCCCAATGATTTTAGAAAAGACCCCGTCTAGAATACCAAGAATAACACAAATAACACCACACAAATTAGATTTTGGTCTTTTAGCATCAGACTATTTAGGAAATTACCTTAGTAGAAGTAGTATGACAGATACCACATATGGTATTAGGCGAGAAGGAAATAAATTTTTTATTGGGAATCAGGAAGTTCAAATTGCCAATGATGATGTTACGGTTGGAGAAAAAATTTATAAAGGGACAAAGGGATTGTGGGAATTGTTAACTTTAAAAGAACCCGTAAACTATAGTCAGGCTGATTTGCAAAATTATAAAGAGATTTTGGAAGCTACAAATGCACATTTAAAGGGTTATAAAACAGGTGCGGCGATGTCAAGTAATAAACACACTAAATATCTTAATATAATTAAACCCCTGTTTAAGACTGTTGGTGAAGGTTTAAGGCAGGTAACTGGTAATAAAATAGACTATGTTTATTGGGATGATCCTAATGAGCTTGTAGATAGGTTAAGACTGCTTTGGTTAAGCCGATTGGCGGGAAATTCTGGAGTGGATAATGAGATAGATTCTATCATAGAAGAATTGAGGGAAAGTGGAATTGTTTATTAAATAAAAATATGATAGATAAATTTTATCGCGTATATAACCCATATAGTAAACCAGAAGCTAGAAGTTTTAAAGAAACTACTTTAAATCTAAAAGATGATGGTTGGAATGCTTTAAATTATAAAATTAGTAATGTTAAAGGTGGGGAGTTTACTGACGATGTATCGACTTTGGGGCAGACGTTAACCAGGAAAGGTGATGTTTTTGTACAAGGTAATACTAAATATAAGTTTTTAGAATCCAAGAATAATAATTGGAACGCTAATAAACGCAAAATTACTAATGTTAAACGAGGTGAAAGCTCAACCGATGTGCCCACATTAGAGCAAACTTTAATAAGAAAAGATGGTGTCTTTGTACAAGACAAAAATAATTATGAATTTTTGGAATCGGAGGGAAATGTTTGGAATGCCAAAAAGCGAAAAATAAGTAATTTGTTGGCTGGTAAAGAAAGCGATGATGTTGTAAACGTCTCTCAAGTACCAAAAATGGATCTAAACTTTTGGGATTTTAATAATAAAAGGCTAGTTCGTGTTAAACCCGCTGTTGATGAGAACGATTGTGTTACAAAACATCAGACTGTGACTTTAGACGGTCTTAAATTTGATGGTAAAAATAAACAATTAACAAACATTTTACCTGGGACATTGCCAAATGATGTGGCTGTTGTTAAGCAAATATTAACAAAGGGTGAGAAAAGCATAATAAAACAGGGGGATAAATATTATAATGTATTAACATTAGATGGCGATGTGTGGGATGCAGAGGACAAATTAATAAAGAATATACCTGAAGGCAAAGATAGGAGTGATGTTTGTTTAATGTCGCAGGTTTTGAGGTATGACGATAATATTAAAACTTTTAGACAAGACAATATTAAATTTGATATTTGTTTAAAATCACACGCATTAAGGTTTAACAATAAAACTAATAAATTTATGCAAGACAATAATGAAATCGATTTGATGATGTACAATCCTAAATTGTTGGTTGCAGACCCTACATCTTTAAGCGGATTTAAGACTTTAGATGGAGGGGCATATTTGCCAAAAAACTATGTATATCAAAGAATGAGTGATGGTATGTTAGTTGGTAGCAATGGAGGTGTTTTTGAAACGACAGAGACTGGCAGATACGTTAACATTAAAAATAAAGAATAAAAAATGGAAAAAATTGCTTACGAATTGCATAAGCCCGCGAGAAAGAACTTTGTTAGAAGGTCTTTTAAGGTGTTGGGTATAAACGAAACTGTTCAAATAGATTTAATAGATATGCGGAATTATGCTAGAGAGAATTCTGGGAATAAATATATTTTAACTTTAATAGACACATTTTCTAAAAAAGCTTATGCTGCTCCACTAAAGAATAAAACTGGATTAGTAGTCACAGAAGCTATAAAAACTATTCTCCCAAAGGGAGTTAAAAATATTCAATCTGATAACGGAAAAGAATTTTTTAATGAACATTTTACCAAACTAATGAAAATTCTAAATATTAATCACTACCACACTTACTCTACAACTAAGGCGGCTATTGTGGAAAGGTTCCAGAGAACTTTAAAGAATTGGTTGTATAGAGAGTTTAGTGCACAAGGGAGTTACAAGTGGTTGGATTTACTTCCAAAGTTAATAAGGATATATAATAATAAAGTACATAGATCCATAGGGATGAAACCTAACCAAGTAAGTGCTAAGAACTCTAAAGACGTACACGAAAGGTTAGCATCTAAAGTACAAGTTAAAAAGCCAAAATATAAGGTGGGGGATAGTGTAAGGATATCTAAATATAAACATGTATTTAGTAAAGGATATACCCCTAACTGGACGGGAGAGCTTTTTACAATAGCAGAAGTTAAGAAAACAAAGCCTGTGACTTATATTTTGAAAGATGAGAATGGCAATATAATCAAAGGAGGATTTTATACAGAAGAATTGTTAAAGACTAAATATAAAGACATGTATTTGGTAGAGAAGGTAATTAGGAGGAAGGGTGATTTATTATATGTCAAATGGCTCGGGTTCCCAAGTAGCCAGAACTCGTGGATTTCTGCAAAGGATGTATTAAAATGAATGCAAATTGGATTAAAACACCAAGTTTTGGCGGCAGTTGGGATTAAAACACCAAAAACAAATCAGACACCAGAGTTTTTAAAAAGAGGAGGGACAATATATTTATGGCGGGGGTATATTTAATATAGGCCAGCGGGCGGGAGCTCTATAGGCGGGAGCTGGCGTCGGTGCAAAAACGGCTCCCCATAAGAATAACATGGGGAAAAAGCGCCGGAAGTGATGCCTCTTTCTGGTTTCACCACTACTAAGGTTATATTAATGGAAATGGATAATTTTAGATTTATCGATTCCCTCAGCTACTTTCCCATGGCGCTTTCTGCTCTGCCTAAAACTTTCGATCTGCTTCCGGAAAAAAAGAAGGGCTATTTTCCGCAACTCTTCAATACATTGGCAAACCAAAACTATGTCAGTCCTATGCCTGCCATGGAGTATTACTACCCCAAAAGTATGTTTTGAAAGTCTTACATGGATTTTGAAAACTGGTAGAGTGAGCAAATCACAAACAACTACGTGTTTGATTTTCAGAAGGAACTACTGGAATATTGTATATCAATCAGACGCTGAGATTCCCACGCAAGCTGCAATAAAATTTAGAACAATGTTTCTCGAGGGATGTAACGGAAACCCCTTCTTGGAGGCCGTCACGATAGCGAGCGCGTGTTTTTTGGCATTCAAACGTAATTTCCTCAAACCGAGAACAATTAGTCTTATACCAAAATCAGGATACCGTATGGTTGATGTACAGTCCACCATTGCATTACAGTGGCTAAGCTGGGAGGAGCATGAGCGTGGAGTATGAATTGACCACGCAGGCCGGCAGAGAGAAATCAAAATGGACGGAGTAAAATTAGACGGGTTTGGTGACGAACGCATCTATGAATTTAAGGGTTGCTATTATCACGGATGCCCTAAGTGTTTTCCGTTCAAGAGAGCGGAGCCTCTGAAGAAGGACCCCTCAGACACCCAACACTTTGGGTATGAGATAACAAAGAAAAAGATTGAAAGGCTTTCGCGCACGCCGTTTCAAACTGTACAGATGTGGGAATGCGAGTTCAGGAAAATTAAAAAGACCATAACCTCTCATATATAAACTCACATCCTATCCTTAATACGCTCTTCCTTAACCCTAGGCAGACATTCTTTGGAGGCAGGACCGGTAATGATAAAACTTATCACAAGTGCGAGGGCGATTAAACCATTCAGTAAGTTGACGTTTGCTCCCTATACCCCTACGTCTGCAAGTACGGTAAATATCCTTTGGGCCACCCGAAAATCTATGTCGGAGACAAATAATGTTGGCAAAGGGGATTGAATGTAGAAGGTCTCTTGAAATTTAGAGTCCTACCACCCCGGGACCTGTACCACCCGGTTCTCCCAACAAAAATGAACTATAAACTAATGTTTGTTCTTTGTAAATCATGTAACTCAAAGAAATGGTTCTTTCATTGAACGAAAACCCTCTAGAAATCAGTGAAACTAGAATCAGACGTACAAACGATAGAGACATCGTGACAGTTCGCGAAACAAAAATATTTAAAATAACAGGCCCTAAAAGAAAATATAACGTCAACTACGATACATTACCTTTTGGATACAAAGTTCAAAAACTCCCCTAGCCTATCTCATTCCTCCCATCCAGCATCACTAACCCCCAAATCATCACTTTAACTTTCACTTAAAACCACATCATAACAATCATGTCAATTTCGTTCAAAACATTCCAACCCCCCCCCCCACCTAAATGAAACTCCCACTTAGAGTCACTATCGAAATCGCAGTCGTTAAGGTTTAAAAGCGATCGCAGAGATAGCCCACTACAAAATCGTGCGTGACTAGAAGCAGCGAGAGCATCATTGCGACTGACTGAATGTCACATGTGAGAGCGCACATATGGATCCCTGGAGCGGAAGCTCCCACTACACCGCTCGTCCCCATCGCTCACCATCTCTTTCCCACGTCCTGCAGAGTAACAGTGTAATTTATCGGTAAATTGTGTTCAGATCCAATTAAAGCTGTTTACCGGGGACCATAAGGTATTTTACGATGTAATTCCTTGGTTATTTGTGTCTGAGTCCTGTAAAAGGACGGGTCACCCTGCAGTTTAATGTTATAAATTCTCGGTCGAACGTTCCCGAGTCCACTGAAAATACTTTACCGTGGGTTACATTTAACATGACCGTAATGTTTTTAATTTCTGGGTCAAATGTTTCCAATGTAACAAAATGAAAATGAACCTGGATGATTTGGGGATTGGGAATTGATGCTGTGGTAGGGACTGGTCAGCCAGTCCCTAGCCTGCGCAAGTCCTTGCCCGTGTTTCATGCCACCGATACCAAACTGATCTACCAAGTTGGAAATATTGTTGGGAACCAGAGATATTAATCCCAGACCAGAAATCAGCGCCAAGCAAGCTTTGATATACTGAACTAACTGGAAAACATTGAACTAACTAACACCTTCCAAAACTGATATTACTGCATTTTTGGTTAACTAAAAGGGCATGATAATACTACAACTGATTTCCAAACTGTTCATAACTGTGATTTCAAACTGCAAGTGACTCTAAAACATCTCCTGAGAGAATTTGTTAATTAGTGAAAACGTGGTTTTAATCCTGACCCGAACTGACAGGACTCGTTAAGCGAGACCAGCCATATTTCCTGATTCACTACATCTCCAGAGCCTGACAGCTTTCCCCTTAAGGTTGGAACTCCTAGCCTATAATTTTGGTTTGTTATCTACTTAAAACTAGGACTTATCCATTGTACTGCAAGTATTTTCAACGACGATAGCCCTAGTGATGTACACTCAGTGGAGGATGGTAAGACAAGGAAGCAAGTAGGAGGGAGCCGGTCTTTGACAAGTCGAACGAAAAACGACTCAGTTATCATGACAAAACGGCAGGCCGAAGGATGGACAAGACCGGCGGAGCAGCGCGATTGACTTAGTTTGCTGCACTGTGTCACACCAAGTGCACTAAAAACGGCTTACCGGGGACCGTGATGTATTTTGACGGTGTAATTTATAGGTAATTTGTGTCCAACTCCTGTAAAATGACGGGGCGTCCTGCAGATTAACGGTGTAGTTTATCGGTCAATTGTTTTCAGATCCAATTAAAACTATTTGCCGGGGACTATTTTGACGATGTAATTCCTAGGTTATTTGTGTCTGAGTCCTGTGAAACGACCGGTCACCCTGCAGTTGAACGTTATAAATTCTCGGTCAAACGTTCCCGAGTCCACTGAAAATACTTTACCGTGGGTTACATTTGACATGACCATAATGTTTTAAAATTTTAGGTCAAATGTTTCCAAGTACGCTAAAAACTGTTTACCGGGGACCGATGTATTTTGACGGTCTAATATATTGCTCAATTGTGTCCAAGTCCTGTGAAACGGCAGGACGTCCTGCAGTTTAATGGTGTAATTTCTTGGTCGAACTTGGTGTAACTTCTTAAGTTTCCTTGTCAAACGTTTCTGAGTCAGCTAAAAATGTCCTCCGGGGGAACATTTAGCTTTGTCTAAATATTTTAAATTTCCCGGTCTAACATTTCCAAATACCCTCCCCTCGATGTTATCATGCGAATGCTGTCACGCGCTCTATGATTTTTACATCAGTAGCAGTTATGGAGCCTGTTTGTACAGAGTTCGTGGTATTCTCAAACTTTCATGTGCCCTTACGGATGCGTGATATTTGTCATCCAATGCATGTTGTGCAGGTGACACCACACCTGCACATCGTATATCATAGTGTCTTTTCCCATGCCTCAGGGGTTAAGGTTCGTGCAGATGGTATGTGTGTGGTTTGATTGCCTCGTTTACCATTTTAGCTTCTGCACTGGTTGGCTGGACCACCTTTTATAAAGGTATTTGTCAACTATCTCTAACTCCGGTGAAACCAGGAAAATATACAACTTGGCGGGAACCTTTCCAAATTTAGGGCCAGTGGAAACTGACCAACTGGGACCATGATGTACTTTGCCAGGAACGATTTAAATTTCCTGGCCAAACATTTCCGAGTCCGCAAAAACAGTTTACCGGGGACCGTGATGTATTTTTAAGGTGCAATATATTGGTCGAACTTTTCCGAGTCCGCTGACGTTACTTTATCGGGGATTAAATGTAATTTGACCATAACTTCTTAAATTTTCTTGCCAAACGTTTCCGAGTCCGCTAAAGCTGTCCACCGGGGACCATGATTCCGGCCAAACCTTTCTGAGTCCGCTAAATCTTTTTACCGGGGACCGTTATGTATTTGACGGTTTAATATCTTGGTCGATTGTGTCCAATTCCGATGAAAAAGAGTCTACCGGGGGCCGTGGTGTTTTTTTATGGTGTAATCACTCGACTAATTGAGTTCAAGTCCGATGAAAAACGTCTATCGGGGATCGTTGTAAATTTTGACGGTGCAACCTCTTGGTTAATTGTGTCCAAGTCCGCTTGGGTTTTAGAGGTTGTAGTGCACTTTGACGGTGTAAATTCTTAGTCATTATGAGCAGAGAATTTCAGCTGAAGTATATTTTAAACTGAAAATATTCTATATGTCTAGCTAATGTTTTATTGTTGTTGTTTGGTATGTAAATTAAGACTAGTGATTAAAAGAATACTTTACACTTTATGCTTATAATAACAGGATTACTTTGGGAAACTTTCTATGCATTTAATTGTTTAGAAATCTCAAGGTACAATAACAGTATCCTAAAGGAGAGAAAAGGCTTGTCAAAACTATGTATAAGCCACAGGCAAGACATACTAGCGGTAGGCTATGGAAGGTTATACTCTTACCCCACTCCAAGGGCTGAACGAAACGTTCACCCGTTTGATAACATACACTTGAAGATGGATAGACCAAAGTGGAATAGACCTATCTTCACACCGGGTCATGGGGCCGGTGGTATGGGAAACGAAACGTTCCCCTGGTAAGGATGCTAAGTGTTAGACCCAGCTACACGCCGGGTCACAGGTTTCGGATTAAAACTAATGTGTTATAAAGAGTCAGGTCACAGTAGGATATTTTGTAAAGTTAAAGCTGCAGAGATTAAAGACTTTAGTTAGTTGCTTGTAAACTCCGTTGTGATATACCAGTCACCAGGATACATACTCTACATTAAATACCTGTAGTTTACACTCACAACTCAAAAGATTGTGACCCACACTAAAAAAACTAAATTAGTGTAAACTACAGGTATTTAATGTAGAGTATGTATCCTGGTGGCTGGTATATCATAACGGAGTTTTCAAGCAACTAACTGAAGTCTTTAATCTCTGAAGCTTTAACTTTACAAAATAGCCTACTGTGACCTGCCTCTTTATAACACATTAGTTTTAATCCGAAACCTGTGACCCGGCGTGTAGCTGGGTCTAACACTTAGCATCCTTACCAGGGGAACGTTTCGTTTCCCATACCACCGGCCCCATGACCCGGTGTGTAGATAGGTCTATCCCACTTTGGTCTATCCATCTTCAAGTGTATGTTATCAAACGGGTGAACGTTTCGTTCAGCCCTTGGAGTGGGGTAAGAGTATAACCTTCCATAGCCTACCGCTAGTATGTCTTGCCTGTCGCTTATACATAGTTTTGACAAGCCTTTTCTCTCCTTTAGGATACTGTTATTGTACCTTGAGATTTCTAAACAATTAAATGCATAGAAAGTTTCCCAAAGTAATCCTGTTATTATAAGCATAAAGTTTAAAGTATTCTTTTAATCACTAGTCTTAATTTACATACCAAACAACAACAATAAAACATTAGCTAGACATATAGAATATTTTCAGTTTAAAATATACTTCAGCCGAAATTCTCTGCTCATAATGACTAAGAATTTACACCGTCAAAGTACACTACAACCTCTAAAACCCAAGAGGACTTGACACAATTGACCAAGAGGTTGCACCGTCAAAATTTACAACGATCCCCGATAGACGTTTTTCATCGGACTTGAACTCAATTAGTCGAGTGATTACACCATAAAAAAACACCACGGCCCCCGGTAGACTCTTTTTCATCGGAATTGGACACAATCGACCAAGATATTAAACCGTCAAATACATAACGGTCCCCGGTAAAAAGATTTAGCGGACTCAGAAAGGTTTGGCCGGAATCATGGTCCCCGGTGGACAGCTTTAGCGGACTCGGAAACGGTTGGCAAGGAAATTTAAGAAGTTATGGTCAAATTACATTTAATCCCCGATAAAGTAACGTCAGCGGACTCGGAAAAGTTCGACCAATATATTACACCTTAAAAATACATCACGGTCCCCGGTAAACTGTTTTTGCGGACTCGGAAATGTTTGGCCAGGAAATTTAAATCGTTCCTGGCAAAGTACATCATGGTCCCAGTTGGTTAGTTTCCACTGGCCCTGAATTTGGAAAGGTTCCCGCCAAGTTGTATATTTTCCTGGTTTCACCGGAGTTAGAGATAGTTGACAAATACCTTTATAAAAGGTGGTCCAGCCAACCAGTGCATAAGCTAAAATGGTAAACGTGGCAATCAAACCACACACATACCATCTGCACGTTACTTGACCCCTGAGGCATGGGAAAAGACACTATGATATACGATGTGCAGGTGTGGTGTCACCTGCACAACATGCATTGGATGACAAATATCACGCATCCGTAAGGGCGCATGAAAGTTTGAGAATACCACGAACTCTGTACAAACTCTGTACATATAACTGCTACTGATGTAAAAAACATAGAGCGCGTGACGGCATTCGCATGATAACATCGAGGGGAGGGTATTTGGAAATGTTAGACCGGGAAATTTAAAATATTTAGACAACGCTAATGTTCCCCCGGAGGACATTTTTAGCTGACTCAGAAACGTTTGACAAGGAAACTTAAGAAGTTACACCAAGTTCGACCAAGAAATTACACCATTAAACTGCAGGACGTCCTGCCGTTTCACAGGACTTGGACACAATTGAGCGGTATATTAGACCGTCAAAATACATCGGTCCCCGGTAAACAGTTTTTAGCGTACTTGGAAACATTTGACCTAAAATTTTAAAACATTATGGTCATGTCAAATGTAACCCACGGTAAAGTATTTTCAGTGGACTCGGGAACGTTTGACCGAGAATTTATAACGTTCAACTGCAGGGTGACCGGTCGTTTCACAGGACTCAGACACAAATAACCTAGGAATTACATCGTCAAAATAGTCCCCGGCAAATAGTTTTAATTGGATCTGAACACAATTGACCGATAAACTACACCGTTAATCTGCAGGACGCCCCGTCATTTTACAGGAGTTGGACACAAATTACCTATAAATTACACCGTCAAAATACATCACGGTCCCCGGTAAGCCGTTTTTAGTGCACTTGGTGTGACACAGTGCAGCAAACTAAGTCAATCGCGCTGCTCCGCCGATCTTGTCCATCCTTCGGCCTGCCGTTTTGTCATGATAACTGAGTCGTTTTTCGTTCGACTTGTCAAAGACCGGCTCCCTCCTACTTGCTTCCTTGTCTTACCATCCTCCACTGAGTGTACATCACTAGGGCTATCGTCGTTGAAAATACTTGCAGTACCATAGATAAGTCCTAGTTTTAAGTAGATAACAAACCAAAATTATAGGCTAGGAGTTCCAACCTTAAGGGGAAAGCTGTCAGGCTCTGGAGATGTAGTGAATCAGGAAATATGGCTGGTCTCGCTTAACGAGTCCTGTCAGTTCGGGTCAGGATTAAAACCACGTTTTCACTAATTAACAAATTCTCTCAGATGTTATAGAGTCACTTGCAGTTTGAAATCACAGTTATGAACAGTTTGGAAATCAGTTGTAGTATTATAATGCCCTTTTAGTTAACCAAAAATGCAGTAATATCAGTTTTGGAAGGTGTTAGTTAGTTCAATGTTTTCCAGTTAGTTCAGTATATCAAAGCTTGCTTGGCGCTGATTTCTGGTCTGGGATTAATATCTCTGGTTCCCAACAATATTTCCAACTTGGTAGATCAGTTTGGTATCGATGGCATGAAACACGGGCAAGGACTTGCGCAGGCTAGGGACTGGCTGACCAGTCCCTACCACAGCATCAATTCCCAATCCCCAAATCATCCAGGTTCATTTTCATTTTGTTACATTGGAAACATTTGACCCAGAAATTTAAAACATTACGGTCATGTTAAATGTAACCCACGGTAAAGTATTTTCAGTGGACTCGGGAACGTTCGACCGAGAATTTATAACGTTAAACTGCAGGGTGACCCGTCCTTTTACAGGACTCAGACACAAATAACCAAGGAATTACATCTAAAATACCTTATGGTCCCCGGTAAACAGCTTTAATTGGATCTGAACACAATTTGCCGATAAATTACACTGTTACTCTGCAGGACGTGGGAAAGAGATGGTGAGCGATGGGGACGAGCGGTGTAGTGGGAGCTTCCGCTCCAGGGGGCCACATGTGCGTGCTCACATGTGACATTCAGTCAGTCACAATGATGCTCTCCCTGCTTCTAGTCACGCACGATTTTGTAGTGGGCTATCTCTGCGATCGCTTTTAAACCTTAACGACTGCGATTTCGATAGTGACTCTAAGTGGGAGTTTCATTTAGGTGGGGGGGGGGGTTGGAATGTTTTGAACGAAATTGACATGATTGTTATGATGTGGTTTTAAGTGAAAGTTAAAGTGATGATTTGGGGGTTAGTGATGCTGGATGGGAGGAATGAGATAGGCTAGGGGAGTTTTTGAACTTTGTATCCAAAAGGTAATGTATCGTAGTTGACGTTATATTTTCTTTTAGGGCCTGTTATTTTAAATATTTTTGTTTCGCGAACTGTCACGATGTCTCTATCGTTTGTACGTCTGATTCTAGTTTCACTGATTTCTAGAGGGTTTTCGTTCAATGAAAGAACCATTTCTTTGAGTTACATGATTTACAAAGAACAAACATTAGTTTATAGTTCATTTTTGTTGGGAGAACCGGGTGGTACAGGTCCCGGGGTGGTAGGACTCTAAATTTCAAGAGACCTTCTACATTCAATCCCCTTTGCCAACATTATTTGTCTCCGACATAGATTTTCGGGTGGCCCAAAGGATATTTACCGTACTTGCAGACGTAGGGGTATAGGGAGCAAACGTCAACTTACTGAATGGTTTAATCGCCCTCGCACTTGTGATAAGTTTTATCATTACCGGTCCTGCCTCCAAAGAATGTCTGCCTAGGGTTAAGGAAGAGCGTATTAAGGATAGGATGTGAGTTTATATATGAGAGGTTATGGTCTTTTTAATTTTCCTGAACTCACATTCCCACATCTGTACAGTTTGAAACGGCGTGCGCGAAAGCCTTTCAATCTTTTTCTTTGTTATCTCATACCCAAAGTGTTGGGTGTCTGAGGGGTCCTTCTTCAGAGGCTCCGCTCTCTTGAACGGAAAACACTTAGGGCATCCGTGATAATAGCAACCCTTAAATTCATAGATGCGTTCGCCAACAAACCCGTCTACATTTACTCCGTCCATTTTGATTTCTCTCTGCCGGCCTGCGTGGTCAATTCATACTCCAAGCTCATGCTCCTCCCAGCTTAGCCACTGTAATGCAATGGTGGACTGTACATCAACCATACGGTATCCTGATTTTGGTATAAGACTAATTGTTCTCGGTTTGAGGAAATTACGTTTGAATGCCAAAAAACACGCGCTCGCTATCGTGACGGCCTCCAAGAAGGGGTTTCCGTTACATCCCTCGAGAAACATTGTTCTAAATTTTATTGCAGCTTGCGTGGGAATCTCAGCGTCTGATTGATATACAATATTCCAGTAGTTCCTTCTGAAAATCAAACACGTAGTTGTTTGTGATTTGCTCACTCTACCAGTTTTCAAAATCCATGTAAGACTTTCAAAACATACTTTTGGGGTAGTAATACTCCATGGCAGGCATAGGACTGACATAGTTTTGGTTTGCCAATGTATTGAAGAGTTGCGGAAAATAGCCCTTCTTTTTTTCCGGAAGCAGATCGAAAGTTTTAGGCAGAGCAGAAAGCGCCATGGGAAAGTAGCTGAGGGAATCGATAAATCTAAAATTATCCATTTCCATTAATATAACCTTTGTTCCTCTCATGATTACGCCAGGTGTGAGTTTGGTTTCTTCCATGATATACCTTAAGAGAAATTGAAAGTCAAAACCCCTATCGTTTGGAGCGATTACGCAGACTTGTTCGAATCCCTCTCGGACATTCCATGAAATGTTTTCCGGGTCACTTTTGAAAAACTTTCATAGGATGTTTACATTCATCGCACGTTTATCCCGCGATACATTTCCAACAGTACTGTCTCGAAACGCAGAGGTTTACTTTATGTACCTGCTTTTCAGGTTCTATTGGGTGGAACTCATTCTGACGCGTTTCTAAATTAAAGAATATGTATAAAAAAGTCGCCTTTAGGTGGTATACCCTTGTCAGGTCTCATGTAGTATTTATGATTTTGGTGTTTAAAACTTCTGCAGGTTTTAGAGAATACTTCTCCACAAACATGCTCCGACCTCCTATCAGTGAGAAGAATTAATTTTGCGCAGTCGGTGCATTTCTTGACGCTATTACACCGTTCACTTTGGTGTGCGGCAAAGCACAGTCTGTTCTTGTACGTTGAATTAAATTTAGGACATAGAATACCTCCATTTTCCGCTTTATAAGGTGGGAGATGCCATATTCCCACTGGGACACGCCAGAAAAATATTTGAGCATCTGTGACGTGACTTGTGATCATTCGGTATATGGCAAGCCTCGCAAAAAGTATGTAAAAACAAACGCAGCAGTAATACTGGTATTTACATTGTAGTGACCATTGTAATATAGCAGGTTAATTTTGAATTTAGCGTTTTCTACACGCCCATCAAAACATCCTTCGCGGCCTTTAGTGTTGTAATTGTACACTGTGATTTTAAAATTATTGAGCAAATATTAAAATTGTTCAAGTTCAGAGATGCCTGCTCCCTCCTCAGGGATAAATTCTCTCGCTCTTTGAACAAGTTCCTGAGCCCTAACGGGCTGGCAGTTTGCTTTTTTTGCGAACCGCTTGGCACTCTGGATCTTTTCTCGTATAGGCTAGAGCTACTGCTAGAGCCCGAGGGAGACACATGTTATCATTATTATTGATTAAAATAACGCCCCTCCTAGCTTTACTTCCTCGTTAAAATTATTAAACATCCCTCTACGTACTTTCCCTTTACCTACTGGTAAGTTTACACGCGTACACTCTTATGTAAATGTGTCCGTAGATGTAATTGACTCAGTATTAGACCGTACAATTCTGCCAAATATATTCCATAACATGTCGTTATATACTTCAGCAGCCAGACGAAAGGCCACGTAGCCCGTGTCCTTGTTTTTTAAGTTAAGACTCTGCAATGTGAAACTTAGATAATCTCCGTAAGACGGTTTGGCTTTCACGCGTCCAACTAATTGGGAGAATCCTTGCATTAACCAGTTAATGTCTGATACTCCCCAAGGTGGATTTGTAAATTTAAAAACGGTTTTCAGCCCATGCATTCGGTATTTATTTACATAAATTTGATCTGTATGAATTTCATTAAGAGGGTCCTTAACGATATCGGTTAAGATTAATTTACAGGATTAAAGTAAGCAAACTAGAATATATTCACAAAGTATAAAATAGTACAAGTGAGTGTAACACAAAAACTATGATTTATTCACAAATAATAATAAAGTCTATTCAAACGCAAGTATATATGAAAATTAGCAACTTTTCACAAACTACAATGTATTACAAAATTTTAATAAAGTCAGCTCAAACGCGGGTATTTAAAAAGATAATGTATCCTCTGAGGTCTAAAAGTGGTATGGGTAGGGGGCAGGTGCGAGCCTAAAATAGGGAGACACACCGGATGCATGTGTGTGGTTAAATCGGTAAGAGGGGTGATGCAATCGCCCCTAGCCCTGATAGCAGATGGATATTATTTTAGTACGTTTTATTTGTTACAGAAAATAGAATGTGAATTATCTATCCGGTAGGAAATGTGGGTAGTAAGATGTGGTCGTATGGCAGCAGTGTATCACACAACTCAACAATCAGACTAATTACTTTAATTTCAGCTATATTTATACTATTTGTTTGCAAATACTGACGTTAAAGTTAAACTTTTTAAAATGAAAAATAACTAATTTAGCTGACAGATACGTCGTCCCGCATGGCTAAGCAAACAACTTTACTCACATGTAATATAAAAATAATAAAATGTAAGGTTACATTACGTTACGCCAAGTGTAAAAGCAATGAACGGAACCATGCAAAAATACGTCTGATCATCGCAAGAGTTGATGATTGTATGTTCAAAGGTAGGTGTGTCGATACATCCCCTTAGGGTGGGTGTAAAGTGTAAGATTTCTTGTCTGTTCACTTCTACTTAATCGTAGTGTTTACAGCCTTTTCTCTCATTTAAGTTACTGTTAATAATATCTTCATGTTTCTTAACATTACAATTGTCTGACTTGGCTAGAATAGTGTTGTGTTTAGGTTTAATTGTTTGATTTGGTAGTTTACAGTAACGAAAGTAAACATACCCTCACTTCCTTGTGGCTAGGGTAGTGTTGTGTTTGTATGTGCTGACTAACATAACCTTACACCAGTAATCTCACTTTCTATTTTTTTTATTTAATACAAGAGACTCACATGGTTAAAGCTGTTCTCTGCTAGAGTAGTGTTTACTATCTTCATTAGAGTAGTTTTCTGACTTTCAGACACCTCATAATTTAACTTGTAGTTCTGCTGTTACTTGCGTGGTTTGTGTATTAGCGTTTTCTGACTTGCGTAGTTATACAGAAGTGCTGTGACACGGAATGCCCGGAGATCCTAGACGGTAGCTGTGGAGACTCGATGGATCGAGGCTGGAACACTGGCCGCAGGAAAACATTCAACTTGGAAGTATTTGACCGGTAAATATAAATCGTTCCTGGCAAAGTACATCATGGTTCCAGTTGGTTAGTTTTTAGTGGACTTGGATGCAATTGTTCAAGTTATTACACCGTCAGAGTGAACTACGGCTCCAGCAAACAATTTAGCGGACTTCAAAATATTTGGCCTGAGAATTTAAAACGTTCTATCCAGAACCCTGGTAATAGTTTTACCAGAATTGAACAGAATTGACCGAGGATTTACACCGAAAAAGTAAACTACGGCCCCTGAAAACAATTTAGCGGACTTCAACATATTTTGACCAGAAAATTTAAATGGTGGAAAAATAAAATGTAGTAGTTAGAGTCTATATAGCGAGGATTAACGTCCCTGTCGGTAAAGGGAGGGTAAGACCCGACTTTTATAATACCTTTTATGACGAATGTTATGCTGAGAAGGGAATCGAACCCTGGACCTCCTGAACCGTAGTCCAAGACGTTAACCTCTAGATCACCGCGTTCCCCCGATTATGCTGCGAGATTTAAGGTATTTAACAGTATCCCTTCAATTATTTTGATACTTGCCCGCAGTACAGAGATTAGGCTTTTATAAGATGTAGGGAATTATAACAATTACTTATATACAAATTTTCAATTGTATCGGCCCACCCGTTTTTAAGATATTGGTTTTTAAAGTATAGCTCCTTTAATTATTTTGATACTTACCTGCAGTACAGAGTTTAGGGATTTTAAAGATGTAGCTGAGGTTAACAGGTACCTGTATGCCAAGTTTCATTAAAATCGGCGGAGCCGTTCTTGAGATATCTAATTTTGAAACTTTGCCCCTTCATTTTTTGAGATGCAACCCGCAAAATTTTAGTTAAGACTTGTCATATGGGTAGATACCCCCCTGGAGTGCCTACACTACGTAGTAGGCAGTTTTCTGGGGTCAAAATGACCCTAGGACTTACCGTTTTCGAGATAGTAGAGATTTTGAGTTGGTTGGCAACACTTTCTTGCGTTATATACATATAACTGTGTTTTATATATATATATATAATAATTTAGTTTGCTAATATACCGTAGCGTGACGTAACTACGTTATATATACATATAATACTTTAGATATCGTGACGTAGTTGTAGCTCAGCCATAGGTTAGGAAATTTGGCGGGAAGAAAAGTGAGGTTAGGAAGTGGGGGGCCGCCATCTTGGAAAACCCAAATTTGAATTTCTCGCCATTTTGGAGGGGGCGGGGCTCTGGTCAGCTCTCGACCAATCAGTGACCGGGGGGGGGGAGGGGGGTTAGCTCTCGACCAATCAGAGGCCGGGGGGTGGGGAGGGGGGTTAGCTCTCGACCAATCAGAGGCCTGGGTTAAAGTAACGCTAGGTCTACTATTCATTCATAAATAATCAAGATATCAAATTTCATTTACTCTTCATAAGGATAAGATTGGACAACATACTGTGTTTAGCATTTTGAATAAATGTGCAACGGTTGGATGTAGAATCACAATTTAAACACCAAAATGATTGTTTTGTAAAGCTGAATATATTGGTGAAAACAAATGTGAAGTTTTCATTAAAACTAATTGAGGAAAAACTAAAAACCTTTTTCCCAAGATTAGCATGGGAAATTTTATGAACACGTTTTTTGGATTTTCTCCGCGACCACTTAACCTAGATTAATGATTCAAAATACTTTATTATTTGTTTTTTAAATTCTATAAAATGGTCAAAACCAAAATTGAGTTGTTTTTTAATTTTAGGAAGTAAAAACTGATTTTTTGAAAACTATAAACCCCCATAAAACGCCCTTCCCATAGTCCAATCTTTCTGGTTTTCAAACTTAAAATCATTTCAAATATAATCAAAATCGGATTTTTTTCAACAGTTATCGTGTTAACCGACACACTCACACATATATATAATATATATAATATATACATATATATATTATATAATATATATGTATATATATAAATTTGAACGAATAGTGTTTTTGGAATCTGGGGATAAAAAAAAAGTTACCATGGTAATAAGTTACTATGGTAATAATTAATAATACTACTATTAGGCCAGTCATTTTAGGGGTAAAATGGGTTAAACCTCAAACTAACGGTAATAGAAATGAAAGTTATGCCATTATGTGAGAAAAAGTGTCCTCAATATCATACTAAAAATCGGCAAAAATCGGAGTGGCTGAAAGTTGCCATTTTGGAAAAAATCTTCCGCCATGTTGGATTTAGGTAGGCTTTTCGTAAAATGGTAATACAGTGACACCTAATTGAGGTAGAGCGCTAATTTTTGCTTAGTTCATTTTGTAATTAAATTTCCTTTAAGAAAATAATAACTTAAGTTGTAATTAGTTCGTTTATAATTGGGTTTATAAGGCTAAAACTTTAAATAATGTAAAAATTTCAAACTTTTTTAAACGCTTGAGATTTTCTCTTGAATAAAGCGCACATAATATTATCCTACACATGTGGTGTTGTGCCTAAAATATGCCGAATTTAATAGGTACAGAATTACATATACGTACATTTTTATTATGTCTGGTAGGTAAGATATAAGAGTAGTATAGCCCCGCATCCAGCCCCGCCCTCTGATTGGTCGAGAGCTGATTACATGACCTGTGACGTTATAGATTACGTGACCTGTGACGTCATAGATTACGTGACCTGTGACGTCATAGATTACGTGACCTGTGACGTCATTTATTACGTGACCTAAGCTCCGTCCCTTCAAGATGGCGGTGCGAATGCGTGGGTACCAGAGGAATTAAACGGAGGTACACATGATACCTATTTCTAACGTAGTATTTTTTCTTACCTTTTTGACATCAGCTGTGACGCCAGCGCGCACTGAGTCGGCTACTGAACCGTCCGACCAGAAATGAGTTATTATCTTACGACTACCTTAGCTTTTGTAAGCTAATAAATATAATATTTTATATTGTAATCTTTTGTATTTCATATAAATTGTGTTATGATTGAAATTGAATAATTATTAATTTACGACTACCTTAGCTTTTGTAAGCTAATAAATATAATATTATTATATTGTAATCTTTTGTGTTTCATACAAATTGTGTTATGGTTGAAATTGAATAATTATTAATTCAATACCATAATGGGATAAAGGGTGGAAATAATAATAATACGAGATATAGAAACAGAGTGTTTATTTTAAACATAAAACAGTACATTTATACTTCTACCGGTCATTCCGGTACACCTCATTTTAAAGCCCCCCTTTTTAAAAAGCTCAATCTGGTTGTTGGTCAGCTGATCGACAAAGCGCTGGGGTAGAAAGGTTATAGCTGCCTCCCCTCCAGGCATGGTTATTTCAGCGACAATGGATGGGCCGAATTTTGAAGTCACCCTCTTCATCGATGTAATTGGATATCCTTCTGGAGCAGTTAGATCCTTACAGCTGTACTTTGGAGGACCCTCATATTTTTCAAGAGCACCAAGAGCGAGTTCTTCCAACAATTGTTTTTCCATATTCTGGAACACACAGACTGTGATTAATTATACATATCATAAGTGTTTGTGTGTGTAGAGAGAGAGAGAGAGAGAGAGAATGTGAGTGCAGCTCCTAAATCAGTCTTTCCACAGCACTTGGTGTGTAAAGAGGTGCTTTAGAATACTGCAATATACTGCCCATTTTTGCTAAGTATTTAAGATGAGTACAATCCGGTATTGCTGTGATTTAAAATGTTTTACCAAACCGATGTTTCAAGTTGACGGGCTTGCTTGTAGAGTTTGCGAGTGTTTTGGGTATTGTAAATGTCGTTGTAAAACGTTTAAAATTAAACCACTGACCCAAATCACATTGAAACTCTACCGAACCCAGCACTTATTAACCTGTTGTGAATTACAGTGCAACAAGTTTAGGTTATATGAAGTTTTTAATGAATGTTGTAGAGTATGTAGTCCAAATATAATTTGTGAGTGCCTATTGAAAACATGTAAGACTTGTAAAAGTTGGTCGGAGTAGTATCGTATTACTTTGTGTGGTCCAAATTCCCAAGACTTAATTAACTGAGGTTAATATAGTTACTTTGGATTGTTAAGAAACTTTAGTATCTTGATATATATTAAACTTAAGAACTTTCATGAAAGTAAATTTATAATTGTCTTCACCAATATACGTTAAATAAATTATTATTAAATGAACTATTTTAAAATAGCTATACGAGAAGAAAAAGAGTTAATTAAATAATACTTTCATTATGGTAATAAAATTATAACTATTAATATTAGCAAATTGTAATAAAAGTCTATTATACTTACGTAAAAGACGAGGATGTCTCGAAGGTGGCAGCAGTACGATGATAACGGGTTGACTGACTAAACGATACTGTGACGGGCGAGTTTAAATAGAGGGTTCGGCACCCTCACGGATGGCCAATCACAGCCAAGGACCAATCACAGCCAATGACGGTTGACCAATCACAGCCCGGTCATGTGATGTGTGGCGCGCATTTAAAATTTTGTGTGGCGCGCATTTCAAATTTTATCAAGTTTTCCAGTTGATACGTTGAAGAGCATCACGCGCTACCGGATATTGGTAAGTTTGTGTTACAAGCATGGAGCCTATTCAAATTATTAGAAGCGATAATACGTATGTTAGAAAATTTAGAATGTATGGAAGAAGAACGACTTTTAAGTTTAATCAACCCCCAACAGGTTTTAATGAACTAGACTGGAAAAAAGGGGTTCGCTCAATTGATTGAGGAAATGAAGCGAGAATCTACAGGGGTAAATGATTATTTAGGATTTACTTTAAAAAGCTTAAGTTTTAAAAATAAGGAACCAGGGTATATTGCTTTTAGACCAGTAGGGCAAGTGGATGACGATATTTTCTGGGATATCTTTGGTGGTATTATACAGAGTAATGAGAAATCTCTCACCTCTAGTGACACCTTTACTGTGGAGTGTACCAGGGTTAGCCTACCTGTAGGTTCGGGGGGTCATAGAAGAGCGGGATTTTTTAACAATTTTACAGAAGAATGTCGCAGTCGCCTTGGTATTGTGACAATTAAAAATATTGATAACCTATGTTTGGTTCGAGCTCTGGTGGTCGGTAAGGCTCATGCAAAAAATGATCCCCTCTACAAGGCTATAAGACAAGACAAAGGTAAACGGCAGACATTGAAAGCTGAAAAACTTATGGCTAAAGCTCGAGTTCAGATACCTGTAGAAGGAGCTGGTATTATAGAGTTAGATAAGTTACAGTCTCACTTAAAGAAATACAAAATCACCGTTTACAACTACAACACAAGAGGTAGAGAGATCTATTTTAGTGGTGACAATCCTGATGCAAAAATGAAAATCAAACTCCTGTTCAATGAAGGTCACTTTAATGTGATTACCAGCCTGACATCAGCTTTCGCATGCAAGTATTATTGTGAAGCTTGTCATATTGGCTATGAAAAACGGTATAACCATAGATGCTCAGCAATGTGCTCAGCTTGTATGGTAACTTCACCACCATGTACCCCGGAACACGACGGGGTGATATGTCCTGATTTTAATCGACATTTTAAAAATCAGACTTGCTTCATAGCTTATCAAAGTGATATATGCTCACGGATAAAAAAATGTAAGGATTGCAGCCGCATTGTGCGACCAAAGGAAAGAAAAGATGTGCATATGTGTGGAGAACAGTTTTGTAAAGTATGTCTGAAGTATATGCACCCCAACCACCAGTGTTTCATGAGAGTTGACACAGGCAATCCGAAATCTAAGAACTTTGTATTTATTTTTTTCGACCTCGAAACACGTCAGGATGAAAATCTTGGAGATGATCCTGAGAAAAAGCTTCATACGGTGAACCTTTGTGTTGGTCAGCAGTATTGTTGGCAATGCATATCATGTGATGAAATAAGTGCCTGCGGCAATTGTTCATTACGTCAAAGAGTCTTTAAGGTAAATCCTGTGGCAAAGTTCATGGACTATGTAATGGAGGTAAGAAAGAAGTTTGAATCTGTATGTGTCATGGCCCATAATGGCCAGGGATTTGACTTTCAATTTCTCCTAAAGTACATGTATGGTGACACAAAGTTCAGCCCAAAATTGATCTCAAGAGGAACAAAAATAATACTAATGGAGTTTGATAATGTCAGTTTTATAAATTCGATAAATTATTTCCCAATGGCTCTGGCGAGCCTTCCTGAATCATTTGATCTTGGACCTGAAAAGAAAAAGGGATACTTTCCTCATTTGTTTAATACTATGGATAATCAAAACTATGTTGGACCAATGCCTGATAAAATGTACTATTTCCCGCAATCAATGTTCGAAAAAGGACATAAAAAGTTTACAGAATGGTACAATGAGCAGGTTGTAAACAACTACACCTTCGATTTCCAAAAGGAAATCCTAGAATATTGCATTTCGGATGTAGAAATATTGGCACAAGCGTGTATTAAATTCAGAGCACTGTTCATCACAGAGTGTAATGTGGACCCGTTTTTGGAAGCAGTAACGATAGCGAGTGCTTGTAATTTGGCATTCAGAAGAAATTTCCTCAAGCAGAATACTATTGGTATCATACCTACTGGTGGATATCGTCTAGCTGATAATCAATCAGCAAAAGCGATGCAATGGATGGCTTGGGAAGAAGAAAAACGTCATACACAGATTCAACACGCAGGTAACAGTCGGGAGTTTAAAATTCAAGGAGTGGGAAAAGTGGATGGCTTTGATGGAGAGAGAGTGTTTGAATTCCACGGCTGCTATTTCCACGGATGCCCCAAGTGTTTTCCATACAAGAGGGAAGAACATTTGCAGGAAGATTTGTCAGACAGTCTGCACCTTCGTTATGAGAGAACAAAGAAAATAAAAGAAAGAATCCTGGAGCAGTATGATGTTATAGAGATGTGGGAGTGTGAGTTTGACGAATTAAAAAAGAAACATAAACTGGAGTATCTAAATAACCTCCCAATTTTGAATACAATCCCACTCAACCCGAGAGACGCATTTTATGGTGGGCGTACAGGAAACGCCAAAACTTATTACAAGTGTAAAGAAGGAGAAAAGATTCACTACGTGGACATTTGCTCCCTCTACCCTTGGGTCTGTAAATATGGTCAGTTTCCTGTAGGACACCCGACAATTTTTGTGGGTAACAAAGAATGTCAAGAGAGGGGTATGTGTGCTGAGGGACTTCTTAAGTGTAAAATACTACCACCCACAGATCTTTACCATCCTGTATTACCGTTAAAAATGAACAACAAGCTCATGTTTGTTCTTTGCCGCACTTGTGGGGAAAACGTGTCATCTAATGAATGTCAACATGAAGTAGAAGAAAGAGCTCTGGTAGGAACGTGGACTATGAATGAAGTCAGAAAGGCTGTTGAAAAAGGGTACGTTATTCTAGAGCGATATGAGCTATGGCAGTATGAGATGGTGAAATCTGAAAATGGAGGAGGCGGCCTCTTCACTGATTTTATAAATAAGTTTCTGAAAACCAAACAAGCGTCCTCGGGATATCCTGGGTGGTGTAAAACGGACGAGGAAAAGGAGAAATATGTACAAGATTATTTTGACCATGAAGGAATTCTATTAGATTCGCAGAGAATTGAAAAAATGAAGGGTCGCGTTCACTTGCCAAATTAATGCTTAACTCATTTTGGGGCAAGTTTGGTCAGAGGGAAAATAAAACCAAGACTTTAGTAACTAGGGAACCGAAAGAATTGTTTAATCTTCTAGTAAGTCCATCGGAACAAGTGAACAGAATCAAGGAGGTGAATGAAGAATTGATCTTAGTAAATTGGCAGCATCTGGAAGAAGTTGGAGAGTGTTTACTAACTGTCAGTGTGGTTGTAGCAGCCTTTACGACTAGTCAGGCGAGGTTAAAGCTCTATGAATATCTGGAAAAACTAGGAAAGCAAGTCTGCTACTATGACACAGACTCAATTATTTATATTCATCGGCCGGGTTCTTACAAAATATCTGTTGGAGACTACCTGGGTGATATGACAGACGAACTGGCAAAATACTTTGGACATGGCTCGTACATTACAGAATTTTGCTCTGGAGGTCCCAAGACTTACGGTTACATTGTATTCTCCACTAATGAAAACGAGTTCAGGGAGGTGTGTAAAATTAAAGGTCTCACTTTAAACTTGTCCACTAGTAAGAAAATAAATTTTTCAACCTTAAAAGCTATGGTCCTGGGTGAGGCTGATACAAGCGAAGTTGTTGAAATAACAGAAAGCCGAATTCGGAGAACAGATGGTAGGGATGTTGTTACAGCAGTCGAGAAAAAGGATTTCAGGATAACTGGTCCAAAAAGAAAATGTGACGGTGACAATGACACTCTACCGTATGGTTATAAAAAACAGTGTTACAGTAGAAATTACTCAGTTTGAAAAGAAGTATCGTTTGACAAAGTTGTTCGTAATAGTGTATATGTGAGTGTGTATTGGGAATTTTATATTAATTGTATATGTCAAAATGGCATTTTGGTTTGTCAATAATTTATTGGAACACATTTTTGTACTTGTCATGTTTTTTATAAGCATAATATTTATTTATATAATGAAGATCACGGATGTAGAAATGATACATAAATCGTGTAATACAAGGAGTTAACTCATTTAAACAATGGACGGTAAAGCGGCTATAGCTGATGAGCTACATAGACCTACTAGAAAAAATTATTCAAGACGTAAAGTTACTCTCAAGGGTCTTGAAGATTTGTATCAGGCTGACCTTGTAGAAATGAAACCGTACTCTAAAATTAATAAAGGTTATAAATATATCATGACAATGATAAACTGTTTATCAAAGTTTGCTTTCGCAGTTCCGTTAAAAGACAAATCGGCAGCAGAGGTAGCAAGAGCTTTGACACCAATTTTAGCTAAACACAAAATGAAAAACTTCCAAACAGACCAAGGGACAGAGTGGTTTAACAAAGATGTTAATAAACTGATGAAAATGTATAATATCAATCATTATCATACCTTTTCAGAACTAAAAGCGAGCATAGTCGAACGACTTAATAGAACTTTAAAGACTAAAATGTATAAAATATTTACCGCGAGAGGTAGTTATGAATGGGTTAGTATATTACAGGGTATTGTAAACTCTTATAATAATACCAAACACAGAACTATCGGTATGAGGCCGGGAGACGTAAGAAAAAAACATGTAAAAGAAATACTGAAGAGAATTAATAAAGTTAAAAAGTTAAAAAAGAAACCAAAGTTTCAAGTCGGCGACATTGTTAGAATCAGTAAAGCCAGAAGAGTGTTTAAAAAAGGATATTTACCAAATTGGACAAACGAAAAATTTAAAATATACGCTATTAAGCCCACCACACCAGTCACTTATATCTTACAAGATCATAAAGGGGAAATATTAAAAGGAGGTTTTTACACAGAGGAAATTAGCAAGTCAAAGACTGGTAATGTATATTTAGTGGAAAAGGTTTTGAAGCGGAAGGGTAATCAGTTACTGGTTCGGTGGGCAGGATATGATAAGAATAGTGATAGCTGGATCCACACCAAGGACTTGCGATAAAGGAAGTGAGTTATCGTTGAGGTTTCCGGGGGCACGGGACTTGCTGATACGGCATCCGGTGCGGTTCCCGGGGTCACGGGAAATGACTTGCTGATACGGCATCCGGGAAGTTAGTCGCCCATGTTTATCGCCGCGGTATCCGGGAAGTATATATCACTTTGTTGCAACATACAGATTATCAGTAATTATGCGGCTTGAGAAACAGGATGTCGAGTTAACGGTTCAAAACTTTGACAAGTACATCGTCGGATCTGGTTTTAATAAAAAGAACAAACATGGGCTTTTGTTACCAGACTCTATACGTTGTGTAATTTGCGGGCCCAGCTCTTCGGGAAAAACTAATATTTTATTTAATTTGCTGTTCGACCCGAACGGTTTGAGGTTCGAAAATATTTATGTTTTTTCAAAGTCACTTTATCAACCAAAATACGAGTTTTTAAAAAATGTAATGCCTAAAGAAATTGGTTATTTTGCTTTTGACGATAACAATTTAGTCTTACACCCAAACGAAGCTAGCCCTAACTCAATCATGATATTTGATGATATATGTACGGAAAAGCACAATAATATTCGCAACTATTTCACCATGGGCAGGCATAACAATATTGATACATTTTATTTAGGACAGACATACTCTGCTATACCTAAGCAGCTCATAAGAGACAACTGTAATTTCGTTATATTATTTAAGCAGGATGAATTGAACTTGAGACATGTATATAATGACCATGTAACTACAGACATGTCGTTTGAAAAATTTAAAGAGTTGTGTGCGAAGGCTTGGAAAGTCAACTACGGGTTTTTAGTGATTGATAAAAGTCTAGATCCATATAAAGGAAGGTACAGAATTGGGTTGAGTAGTTTTATAACAGCTTTGTAATGGTACGTATATATTTTTATAATGATTTAAGGGGGTTTGATACGAAACTTCATAACGTAAGGTCTAACCTCTGTACATATTATTACAAGGACAAAAAAAAATTCTGTGGTGATTATTGTAGTAGAAAAAATCCGCATGGTCATGAATTTAATAAAAGATGTTGGCGACATAAAAAACCTGTAAGCACTGCGATGCCAATAGTGTTACTTATGATTAGTGCAAGTGAGAGAACATATAATCATAGATTAAGCATACTCCTTAGGAGATATTGCATGGGCAAGTTGTCAGACGAAGACGGGTGAACAGTGGCGTGCTCCTACGGGATTTTCTAGTACTAGCATAGAATTAGTGCCGACGGCATCAGCGCAGTGGCGCAGCTCGTGGCCACGTGAGGAACCAACGATCCGCGGGCTAGGAGGGGATACGACATCCGTGTGCGAGAGAGAGCGGGAGTACTTGTGCGATAGAGAGAGAGGGAGTGAGAAAGATAGGCGCTGCCGACGCGACACTGCCATAGTGCCGTGGCTCGCTCGCACTCGCAGGGCGTCCGCCAGCCACCAGCCCCAGTGCTTTCGCCTTCGTGCCTTCCTTTCGTCAAATCGTAAAGCGGCTTCTTCCTTGATAAATGTTCTACGTTCGCTTGTGAAAATACTCTTACAGTTATAATTACAAATTAGTGTAATAGGTGTATAGTATGTATAACCGATATTTCATTACCAATGATTCAGTGAATTCATAACATACAATATTTCCTTATTAAAATCCCACTTGATTCTTTTTCACAATTTATTATTTTTTCCTTTTAATTTCGTCGGGGCGGAGAGTAAATCCTCATGGACACTCAAAAATCCGTAGTCAAGATTAGTGCCGGACTTTTACCGGCTAAAAAAACTCCGCGAAAAATTTAAAATTATTAAAATAAATAAAGCAATTTCTGTGATTTGAGTAATTAACTTTGAAAACCTTTATTAAGTTCAAATAAAATTTATGTTCTTTTTGAAAAAAAAATTGAGAAACATTAAGAAATTATACAGGTTTGAAATTAAAGAATATCAGTAATTATTATGAAACGTGATTTACTCATCAATTCAAAGCAAGGTTGTTATCTAATATTTATTTACGATATAGCGTATCACATTGATTTTGTGGCTGATTTTAAGATACGTTTACGTTATAACACCTACGAAACGGCCAGTCCGATTTTAACGAGAGACCTATCAAATGAACGGAAATATTGTCAAATTTTATATTACGGAGTTTCAAATCTTTACATTGCTTTTTAAAATTTATATAAGGAAAAACAGTGCAAAATATCGGTGTTTTTTTACAATGTGTGAGTAAATCTCAAATTTAAACGATTATTACAAAATATCAAGTAAACGTATCTGCTTAAAATTGTTATGGCATATATAGGCCTAAGGGTTATTTAAAAACACTTTTGTCACGTTTCATGAAAGGAATTCATGACTACCTATATAATAAAAATAAACTTAATTTTAATCAGGCAAATATGTGTAATTCAAAAAATATATACAGGGTGTCACAAAAAAGCGTGGTGTGATTCGCAGAATTTGATTCCACATATGAAAATAAGTCAAAATTATCTACAATTGGTTCAATTTCAGTGCCACGTCTGCCCGGCAGCATCATCTCGACTTGTCGTCTGATTGATGCGTCGTCAGTCAGATTCATATGCCTTCTGTAATACTACTACAGAGAGTTCACAGACCGGAAATTCCTAGAAAATCGGATAATTTTACAGGAATTTCGGTGAAAATTCGTTAATTTAGTTTTAAAACGTCTTTTTCGGCCATTCTCGTTCATGCGGCTCGGTTGTCGTTCCCCAGGGAGGTAAAAACCATGGAGAGCTAAATATTTAATCAAAATTATGAATGAACTTATGGTTTTACGTCGAAACTCAGAACTAAGCCTCTACATCAGCCAATACTGTAATAACCAATCCTATAAAAATCATATTGGCGTTAAAATTTGAGGAACATGTCAAGGAACTCGAATACGAAAGATACTTAATTTTGAATAAACTTTTCTACCAAAGCTATAAATGCGATGGTATGGAATCAAATTTGTTGTGTCAAAATTCAAAACTAAGCCTCTTTAAAAGCCGTACAATTGTTATTATATAGTTATTTTCACGAAAAGAGTTGACTCATGTATCGAGTAAATAAAATATGGGAGTCATTGAGTCGTTAATTAATTAATTTCTATGAAAATCCAGGTTGAGTACGTGAACATCGAGATTTGTATGCTAATATTGAAACTTACACGTGTTTTTACGTCATAATTAGAGGTTAAATACATTTTAATTTAGTACCAAAAGATAAAGAATTTATTCAGTAATTCGATTCCAAAAACCATTTTACTATAACAAAATCTCTTGCGCCGTAAACCTCATTTAACTGAGGACGCGTCGCCAATAACCCACAATAACCCATAAGACGCTGTACTGAGCGCTGCGGCTGCGACCGCCGAATCCTACACTTTGAGTTGTGACCTTGAGCCCAGCCGGACCGAATTTTGGTCTATCCCGACTATGGGCGCGAGCATGGTCTATCCCGACATGTTTTCTACCTCGCTGTCGTCCCCAGTCAATAAGACAAGTTTTGGTTGACATTTTCAGACAATAAAAAACGTTGCCGATCGTCATTTCGGGCCATTAAATGTAAGTAAATTCCTGTTTTTGATCCATCCGATGCGGAAAAATAGGCGTTCTTTGGTGATAGATCGGGGTCGAATCGCCGACTGTATTCGTAAAATACCCCAGGCGCAGCAAACCTGCGTACTCAGCGAATTTCCAATGCATAATATATGTCTTAATACCATATAAAGCCGCATACCAAGTTTCATAAAAATATATTCATATATAAGCGATATATACAATTTTAATTATTCTCCATAAGAATAGCATTGGTGATGAGTACATAGGTTTGCTGAAACAAGGAACACAAACAATTGGTTTTTATGCAAATATAAATATAATTTAACTAGGTGAAGCCACATACCAAGTTTAATCAATATTCAATCATAAGTAAGCACTATATAACATTTTAATTATTCTCCATAAGAATAACATGGGAGATGAGTAAGCAGGTTTGCTGCAACAAGGAACTAAAAAATGGGGTTTTATGCAAATATCAATATAACTCAACAAGGTGAAGCCACATACCAAGTTTTATTAATTTATGTTCATAATTAAGGGAGTCATTACATTTTACTTATTCTCCATAAGAATAACATGGGGCTGAGTACGCAGGTTCGCTGCTACTGGGATAATAAAAAAAAATTGTTTGAGCCAATATCAATATACTAGTACTACGTGACCCCACGTGCCAAGTTTCATCAATATACATTCATTAATAATGGAGATATCAAATTTTATTTATTCTCCATAAGGATAACATTGGACAACGTACTGTGTTTAGCACTTTGAATATCTCTGCAACGGTTGGACGTAGAATCACAATTTAAACACCAAAATGATTGTTTTGTGGAGCTGAGTTGATTGGTAAAAGCAAATGTGAAGTTTACATTAAAATTAACTTAGGAAAAGCCAAAAACCTTTTTCCCATAAGATTAACATAGGAGATTTTATGAGCAGGTTTTTTTGGATTTTCTCCGCAACCACTTAACCTAGCTTAATAATTCAAAATACCATATTATTTGTTTTTTTAAGCTCTATAACATGGTCTAAACCAAAATTAAGTGTTTTAAAAATTTTAGGGTAAAAAATGCATAAAACTGATTTTTAGAAAATTATTTTTGGAAAATGCGGTCCGATTGCCGTTTTTGAGCGATTAAGTACATTTCCGGCATTAAATAAGGTTGGTACTCAATTTTCAGCCGATAACAAACTTTGCGGTCGTATTTTGGCTAGCAATTTTGCTGTAAAATTGCCGATAACATTATCGATTTTGGTTGATAACACACACCCGATCGGTAATTTTTCTAATAACACAGTTTGACCGTTTTCAGGCTAAAAAATGTGGTCCGATTGACGTTTTAGACGGCTAAATTAGAATATATTGCTATTTTAGGCCAATAATATGTATCTCGGGTGTCTTTTAAAATCGCCGTATCTCGGCTGATAAGATTTGTTTCGATGTTCGTCTCGGTAAAATCTTTGTTTTCGACGATAACATACTTTGATACTTCCGCTGGCGGTTGGCCTTTGAATTGCGGTTTGAGTATAAACTATTGCGGTATTTTTGGCCGATAAACTACGTTCATTGGTCGTTTTTGGTCTAAAAGTTACGGCGACCATGAAATGCGGTCAAATTGTCATTTTTATCCGAAATAACAGGTACAATTTCTGATTTTGGTCCATGAATTCTATACAGTCGTCTTTTTAGGCCGATAACGCACAATGTGGTCAATAAAACGCGTTCGGCTATTTTTTACGGCTAATCAAATTATTGATATGGAATTTTTAACAAATTTCCGGGGATGGAATCCCGGACCCCCCACCCCTGAGCCTGAAGAGTATTCCATACCCCCCAAAATCCCCGGCATTTCCCCCCAACGTGACTCCCTGGATCCGCCCCTGATAAATGGTAAAGACTTCTTGACATTTCTGGACCACAACTAATTTATGCTTATTGCTTATGAGGAATGAAGCAGGAAACAGTGAACAACAATGCGGACATAATTAAGGAACAGTGAATTTATTATCATCTGAGATTATTAAGATTTCATGAATTTTGGACTTTCATAAATCACAGTGATTTCACAACCACTTTGGACTCGGTACTTGCTTTGAAAAAAAAAAAAACAGCATCCATTATTAAAATATGTTGCAACTACCAAAGTTTAAATTTAAGGTTCGCAAAATATAAAAAATAAATTAAATTTACTGGGAAAACTCAAAAACAATTAATATAATCATTAATCAGATTTATAAGGCAAGGTCGAACATATTCTTTCTCAGTCTTCACCTGTTAATAACTAGCGTATAATAATATAACATTGTAATGTGAATGGGTCATGACATTCCTATGAAAATCGAAAGACGCTTGCGGCAGTTTCAGGCAGTACACCACCTCGGCGAGGCGCCTCGGCCTTGGCGGTGGCGGGACGTGGTAACGGGCTTCGGTCGGTGCCCTCAGCGGAGTGTGTGTGTTGGGGGTTGTGAGATGGGAGATTTAAGAGGGGTTAGCGGAGGGGCTGTCAGGATGGGCGCGCGGCCGAAGGGGGAGAGGGGAAGGGCAGCGACAGCAGCGCGGCAGCGTAGACGTTCCGAACTAGCTCCGCCGTCGCCTTGGACGTACAAGCAGACCGTGTACGCTTGTCCCATTACGATGGGTGATCTCCTAAGGAGTATGCTTAATCTATGATATAATAGAGAAACTTGGTTAAACTTTCTACATAAGTGTGAAGAACAGAGCGTACCCCTAGAACTTATAATGTACCACGAAGATATGAATAATGCAACAGTGAGAGACCCTCAAAATATGATATCGAGATTTAGACCGTTCCCTGATTTATTCTGTAAACCTCTGCCGCTGCGTAACCTGCATGGAGGTATTAATTTTGCTCAGATCGTTTTGAGAATGTTGGAGTACGGCTGCAAAATACCTCACGCGGCTGGCTGTATAGTTTTGACAGAGAGAACTATACCCATCAGATCCCCTACAAAAATTTATAAAAAGGCGTTATCTCTCAAATGTTATATTGACATTAGTTATAATACAGCCTGGGGGCCAATTCCTGACGGTACTCCCAAAGGGCCGAGGGGTAAACCTTTTGCTGCTGTAAATAATTACTGTCAGGGGTTGTATACAACGGAGTTCCTACGAGAGGCTTTACCCACAGTTCCCTCACAGTGTGAGAGATTCGGCATTAGTATAAACAACGGTGTGTATAGAGTGGCAAACCGAATATTATTTGAACAGTGGAAAACATTCACAGGGACCAATCCGTGTGAATTCTGGCTTCTCAACTCGTATTTAATGTACAATAGACATCATGATAAACCGTTGAAAATGTTGAGTAAGTACATGGAGAAGACTGTTGAGAACGACAAGTATATAGTAACACATATATCACAGTGGAGAGACGATGTAAAACGAGCCTTTATTTTTAAAAGTTTTAAAAATCGTTATATAATACCGAGACACAGTCTTGTAAGAGAGGAAAGTAGATATTATAGAGGATTAGACTTTAGTGCTGGTATTTCTCTGCTAGATGTAATACGTTACATGAAAAGATGCAAGAAGCGCGCATTATTCTTTAGACAGGTTGAAATGCCATAAATCAGTTATCATCGGTAAGTAAGCTTCATTCTCAATTATGGAGCGCAGCAGTAAACAACAAACAGGTCGTATCATAAAGCTGCGTAATGCTATTAAACGCAAGTATAAAATGTTTAAGGAAGGAGCCGAGGAAAGCGATATTATGCTTGAGAAACAGTATAAGCCTATTATTCGATAACTTATAAAAACAACATCAGACAACAACACTGACATAAAAAACGAACCTGAACCTGTTAAAGAAGAAGAACCGGAACAATTCAATACAGCTTCAGAGGACTCGGAGGAAAGTGATGAAGAATTTACTCCACAGAGTATATCAACACCTCAAGTCAGTAGGCGATCTCCTAAAATACAGGACCTGTCAGAACTTGTATCTACTCCTTCGAAACAGGCCTCTACAACCCAGCATGTCGAGTCATATTTCAATAACCCTCTAACCCGAGAGTACATTAATATGTTTTTAAAAGATACTAGTAATAAAAGGATGATTGATTATGTATACGGACCACGCTACGAAGGTGAAACATTAATGGTCGGTGATGCAAAACTAGACTTCGATCAAGATGGAAACATAGTAATTGGTGGGGTTAACTACGGAGAGTCTGAAGGTCTTTACGACCTTATATTTAAAAAAGTTCCCGATAGTAGAACGTATACAGAGCAAGATTTAAACACCTACAAAAGTATTCTGTTTGCTACTAATGCCCATAGGGAAGGGTACGAACCTAGTGGAAGGGTGAAAAGCAGTATAAGTACAAAATATATGAGAATTATTAGAGATTTATTTCCTCCGGCAAAAGGTAAGGGAATGGCCTGGAAATCTTTAAAGTCCCGTGACATAATACACTGGGATGATCCTAACGAGTTAGTTGACAGATTTATACATATAGCTATGTCAACTGAGACTGGAAACAGAGTGCATGGCAATGAAATACTAAGCATCGTAGAGGAACTCCGAGAAGCCGGTTTAATTAAAGGCAGTGGAAATAGTAGATTCAAAGCATTATTGTTATGACCATTGACAAGTTCGGACATAGTTTGACCCCCACCACCACCCAGAAGAACCTCATGGGTCCTAAAGGGGAAGGGTTTATTTTAACACCTGAGGGAAATTATGATATAAACAGGAAACGTTTAACTAATATAGGGAAACCGGTAACGGCACTTGATGCAGCTACCAAGGAGTATGTAGACACAAGAGTTATACCTGTTGAAAATGACGGATATAATATTGGAAATAAAAGAATAATAAACTTATCTGACCCTTCAACGGATGAAGATGCGGTAAATTTGCAAACTGTAAAGCGAATTTGTCTAAGACGTGAAAATACTAATTATAATGACTATGGTAAACAAATAAATAACCTAGGTGAGCCTATAAACGACAAGGATGCTGCTACAAAAGTGTACGTGGAAGAGACTTGTAAAAAAGAGCATTCCCCTATAGTAATCAATCTTGCTAAACAACTAACAGATATTACTGATATCAACACAAGGCTGGCAAAGTGTGAGGGCAGTATAGTTAATAATAAAGAGTATCATGATAAAAACTTAAATAAATTTGCAAAGTTAGTATATTATTACATTAATCGTAAAGATACAGGAAGAGTTGCTGTGTTGCCCCCAGAAACTACTGGTGAGAATACTTACACAAACTGGGAGGAGTTATTTACATTAGAAAGCGCAAAACAACCGCCTATCGCTGATATTATAGATATCCCTATCGACGAAGAGGTCCGCCGGATGATTCAGGGGGACTTAAAAAATTAGATGAAAAAATAAGAAGACTTACAGGGTTGCATAGTTAATATTCTTAAAGGCTGTGTTTGTAAAAATGGATCAGATTGTGAGTGACTCTCTACAAGTAAACACATAAATAAACCAAACCATGCGTAAAAATCTCAGAAGTAAACGAGCTGTCAAGCGTGGTGGTGGTATAATTTCATCAGCCCTTAATAAAGCTATTGATTTATTACCTGTAGAACTACACATACCTGGATATAATAATTGTGGTCCTGGGACCAAACTTAAAAAGAGATTAGCTAGAGGAGACAAGGGAATTAACGGATTGGACGAGGCATGTAAAACACACGATATAGCCTACTCGAGATATAAAGATTCTGAGAACCGCAGACGAGCAGACCAGGAATTGGCAGAAAGAGCTTGGCAGAGATTTAAGGCTTCAGACGCATCAGTACGAGAGAAAGCAGCTGCTTGGGCAGTAACAACAGGTATGAAGGTTAAAACTAAATTAGGTGGAGGTCGTAAGAAGAAGAAGAATCAAAGAGTTAAACGTAAAAAATCTACTAAGGGTAAAGGGTTGTATCTACGACCTTACAAGATGGGGTCGGGTGGTAAGAGGGGGAGGAGAAAGAAACGAACGCTGAAGAAAAAAAAACATCAAGATTCCGATAAAACCACTTACAAATTATGACCTGATAAAATATGCAAATCTATTGAAAAGACCGGCATTCAAAGGAGTTTATATGAGGGATACGCTTCCTTCACGCCCGAGAAGATATGAATCAGTAATAGTGAACTTGGACTCTACACACGGCAACGGTACCCACGGGTATGTTTTAAGAAAGTTGACAAGAAGGTTTATTATTATGACAGTTTTGGGGACCTAAAACCACCACCAGAACTCTTAAACTACTTTGGAGATTGTGAAATATACTATAACTACGGTAGAGAACAGAATTTTAATTCAGTTATTTGCGGGCACTTGTGCTTAAAGTTTCTATCAAATAATGATGTTTTGTTTAACAGGTGTGAGTAGTGTTTTATCACATGAATTACCGTTTCCAATAGATGTTAGCTCTGGAACGTGGGAACTCGGCCTGATTGATTTGACAACCTTTAATTCAATTCCAAATATTGAACATAACATTAATGACAAGTTTTACTATGGGAATGACGGTGAAATTACAATTCCTGAGGGCTCTTACGAGATTGAGGACATTGAAAAATATATCATTTCAAAATTACCGAAAAATTTAACATTTAAATTAAAAGCAAATAATAATACTTTAAAATCTGAACTGTCTTGTTCTGAACACGTAAATTTTGAAAAGGGAAACAGCATCAGGAAATTATTGGGGTTTACTGCTAAGGTGTATAAGGAAAATCATCAGTATGTATCTGAGCTACCTGTTGATATAATTAAAGTTAACTCCATTCAGGTTGAGTGCAATGTAACGCGAGGTTCGTTTTCAAATGGTATCGAGGGTCATATAATCCATGAGTTTTTTCCAGCCGTACCTCCCGGTTATAAAATAATAGAGATTCCTAAACATGTAATTTATTTACCCGTCATCAGTCAAAGGATCAACAACTTGACGGTATCTTTGAGAGATCAAGACGGTAAATTGGTAAACTTTCGTGGAGAGCGAATAACAGTTAGACTACATCTCCGTATGGGACTGCTATTTAGGGAAATAAACACCGTGTCACAGGTCAGTTCTAAACAGAACGTTGTCGGGTTAAGTTGTAAAAATATCAAGTTTCTACGCTCGCTCGGTTTTACAGTATCGAAAAATGGCTGCTCTTCTGGCAATCGACGACCGCGCTGAGTATGCTGATCTCATTACTGGAATGGAGTATCACACACATCTACCCTACGCCTCTGCAACGTTTAAAAATAACGATGAGATTAGAATACCACTTTTACAACAAGATATTATAACGGCTCCATATGAAAGTTACATTATAATTCATGGGAAGGTTAGTGGAAAGAAAGCAGATGGGGTCACTGACTTGGAAGTTAAACTTATTAATAATGCTATGGCCTACCTTTTTGAGGAAATTAGATACGAAATATCTGGCAAAGAGATTGATCGTACCAGGAATGTGGGTATAACTACTACATTAAAACACTTGTTATCCATACGTGAAGATGAAAAGAATACATTGAAAAACGCCTGTTGGTTCGGACCCGGTAATTCTGTAAAAAATAAAGAGTTTACTTACTCGGTTCCCTTAAAATTCTTATTCGGTTTTGCTGAAGATTACAGGAAGGTCTTGGTGAATGTGAAACAAGAACTTGTACTATTAAGATCAGCTACAGATGATAACGCCTTAATTACAGCTGAAGCCGGTACTGTACAATTTGAAATATCAAAGCTTTATTGGAGAGTCCCTCATATAACAGTGAATGACTCGCAAAAATTGAAATTATTAAAATTTATTGAAAAGGACCCTGCAATCCATGTTCCCTTTCGATCTTGGGAACTGCATGAATACCCCAATATTACGGCAACAGACTCCATGTCATGGAGTCTTCGTACATCCAATCAGTTGGAAAAACCTCGATATGTAGTTTTAGCTTTTCAGACGAACCGTAAGAACGACATTACAAAAGATATGTCACTATTTGACTCTGGTAATCTAACCGATGTAAAATTATATTTGAATTCAAAATATTATCCCTATGATAATATAGTGGGAACACTACTTTATTTTATGATATGTACTCAAAATTTCAGAGCTCTTACTACTACGGTAGAGCTGGGTCACCAATTTTAGACTATAATGATTTTAAGACAAAGTGTCCCTTGTATGTTATCGATTGTTCCAGACAAGATGACTCTATTAAAACAGGACCTGTCGAAGTGAGACTAGATATAGAAGCTAGTGAAGCGTTCCCTGCAGGTACTTGTGCTTACTGTCTTATTATTCACGACTCCTATTACTCTTACACGCCTATAACTGGAGACGTAAGGAAAATTTCAGTATGAATAAACGAGTCAGTTTCTCTGAGCCTGTAGTTAAACGGATTTACGTATTACCCGAGGAGGATAGGACATCAATCTGGGAACAGGTAGCTAGGGATAGGGTCAGGTTTTTAAGGCGAATTCAATGTATCGAGGGTAAAATCTCTAATGTCATTGAGAAACAGTGGATCCGACGTGTCACAGGATCTGATACTTAGAATCACTTTCCTTATCAGTAGTGACCTAAAATGGCTCCCGACTACTTCCTGCGTTATCAGCTATCATGACTTTCCGGCCAGCGCACTGGGCCACCGCAACTTCCTGCTCCATGTTAGACGACCGGCCTTGATTTGTAAAAAATTAAGACTTTTTATCAGTCAAGATGGAGACAGCGACGAGTGAAGAATATAGTTATCAAAATAATAACTCAAGAGAGAAAATAAATAATATGTTAAGCAGTGCCACCGCTGATGCTGCTGATGACTCAAACTTGGTGTTTATTGATTTAAATCTTTATGACGAAGATATGATTCTAATTAAAAAACATAGAATTTACGGGAAGGATCCTGTAAGTTCTATTGACTTAGCAAACGCACATTTTTTAACGGTAGATTTTTTCAAAAAGTCTCAACTAAAAAAGAGTACACTGAAAATGAGTTGCTGAAAATCGGTGATGATATGACTGATTACGTAGGAATAGGATTACGGTTTTACACTTGTTGCACATCCGAAATGTCATATACTTTGATGCGTACGGTTTACGCAGGGGTAAGTAAAAAATCACCGTTTAATGTGTATAAGTATGATACTTTAAAGTATCATTTATTAAATCGTTCTTCAATCCATATGATTAACAATAAAGAAACATAAAATGACACTGACTGGTATGGTGACAGCTCAGATATTGAATATTTATCTTGTGATAGTGAGGATGATTCAAGTCGAGACACGTCTTATTTAGATTATAGTGATTCATCAGATGATGATGATGACGACATTGATGATGACGATGATGAAGATAGGAGTGAGGAGGAGGGGGTTGATGATTAAGGAGGGGGTAGTTTAATCTCAGAGTAAATTTTGATCAGTCTACGAGTGATGGAGTTCGAGGAAGCAATGACACAAACAGAGGAGAATCAGGTAAGCGTAGAAGCTTCAAAGTATTTAAAACCCAAACCCAAAAGGAAGAGCACAAAAGTAGCTCTTCCTCAAAACACGTTAAGAGAGATATTTTTGAAAAATATTTTCTATTTATACAAGAATTATTCAAAATTTGTAGTTGTCGGATATTTTGAGAACCCCGGGCGTACAATCGGTATTCTCTTTAAAACTGGGAAAAGCTACCTATTTTGGCCTTATAATACTTTTAATGATTTTGCTGTACATTTTAATAACATAACGTCCTCATTTACTAGTGAAACCAAAAAGGGCTACAGTATTATCAATAATGAGGGGTGCACGATGAAAGTGAAAAAAGTGTTTGGTAATCTGTATGTATCCATTCATGACATAGAGCGTTCAATTTTGCTTAACCAAGACGAATGGGGTCAGTTCATGCGCAGCCTCCATGAGATAAAGAAGCATCTTGTTGAACTCTTTACCAACGAACAACTTATTCAGCTTTTCATAGACCGCGTGCTGGTCTCTGAGGAGGAGGACGACGCTGTTCCTCCGGAAGGTTTGCCTACACATTTTATAAATAAATTAGATGACGAGGTGCTGTTTTTCAAAAAATGGCTGGTGTGGAATCAGCAACAGGAGAATCTCCCACAGCAGCAGCGGTAGTCGAGTTTCACACGTTTAAGGATAATCAGAATAGATTTGTAGTAAAGGAGTTTGCTATTGTAAGTAAATATTTTAATACGCATTTGATCTTTGACGCCCCTTTCAGTGAATCATGTTTAAATAATAAAATGTTACGGTCAGCTCGATGGTTAACGAGACACTTCCACTTTATAAAATGGGATGCACAAGGTATTCCCTATGATGAGGAGTTGATTCGTGCTCTTTGTAAACCCTTTACAACAATATACACCAAAGGTAGGGAAAAGGTCGAGTTTTTAAAAGAGTTTCATTTCAACGTGGAAGATATAGAAGAATCATTTACACGTTCTTCAGGGGTACAGGTTAGCTGTATCTTACCGCAGCACAATATTGGGGGTAAGTGTGCTTTACGCAGCGCTAAAACATTTTACCGGTTGAAATTCAACTTTGATTCATTTTCACGCTGACTGCAGACTGGCCAAGATGAATGTTTGGGATCTTCTATCCACTGAGCCGAGGGAGCCGGAAGGGGTTTTAAACGATAGGTTTGTTATGAAATTTGAGAGATACCTCAACTGGGATTTACTATCAAGACATTATAATTTTAATGTTGATTTACTTAGAGTATATTATCATAAAGTGAACTGGTGTATACTTGTAGAAAAATGTATATTTAGTGAACGTGTTCTTAAAGAATTTTCCCCCCATTTCTCTCCAGAATGTTGGTCTATTATCAGTGAGAAACAAAGTCTATCAGAGTCGTTTATTCATGATTTTGCAGACAAGGTCGATTGGACTAACATTGCTTTGTACCAGCGTGTGAGTGGAAAGTTTCTTTCCGATCATGTTAGCTTTTCCCCCATAATTTCGCAAGATTGGCGGGAGTAACGATGATTACATCCTTATCATTATTAATATATAAAAAATAAAAAAAAATAATAAAAAAATAAAACAACAAAAAAATACAATTAATTTAACCTTTGTTAATAGTTTAATCAGTTATTGTTTGCTAATGTGCGCTTTGAAATACTTTTAATTTTCATTTATTAAATAGTGCTGATGTTACTGTGTAAAAGTTATGGAAAAATAATGTTAAATGCAAAGTAACAATACAAATTAATTTTCTTCACCACATGTCTGTGAACAAGTTTGTCACTTTTCTCTGGCAAAAGTTGTAAATCCTATACGGGGAAAGAGGTTGCCTTAAAAAGCTTAAAACGTAACATGTTTCCCTCTGGTTTACTGTACCAACAATATTACTCGTGGGGTTGCCTTAAAAAGCATAAAACGTAATATGTTTCCTCAAGTATAATGTTGGCGAAAAAAAAGACACAGGCACCCGTTTTAGGTTGAATTTATAGGTCCAGGAAAAGAAAAAGTTGGAAATAAACCTCTGTAAAACCGTGAAATGTGTTATCTTTGCGACAACTCTTTTATAAGTGTGTGTGTGTGTGTGTGTGTGTGTGTGTGTGTGTTTGCGTGCTATAGAATTTACAGCACTCTGATAATAAAAATGAAAATATAAAATTATTGCACAATATATTCAACTGTAACAGCTTTGTGTATTCCTTAGTATTATAGTAAAAAATCGCTGGAAAAAGCAATCGTTAGTACTTTTGACTCCAGAGGGTTAGGCCTACAGGGGAAGCCTCTGGGTTAACAAAAAAAGAACGCGCCGGGACCCTACGGCATAGCTTTAAGCTTACCGTGGTGTGGAAACTTGGGTCACATATTAAAGTAAAAATAAAGGGATCATTTTGTCTTGGTCTCGGGACAAAGGCTCGCTTGGTCACATGTTGCAGCCCGTGCGCGTCACATGGTCACGTGACTGACAGCGCCGCTATTTAACCGGCGCGCTGCCACTGCGTGCTTCAGTCGACTCACGATGCTTGCCTCACTAGTACAACGCTGCATACTTCTCATCGTGTTGGGGACCTGCTGTGTCGCCAAACTACCAAACAATCAGGTATGAAATATTTTCAATATAATAATTAGTCAAGAGGTGCTGGTCGAAACATATAAGTCAACCTAGAAGTAAAACGGATTATTGCTCAAAACTTATTAAATAAATATGTGATACAAAATCTAAAGAGTCAAGATTTACAAAAGTTTTTTTTAATTTTAATATTAACCATCTTTTGTTAAATTTACACGGCTTTTATGTCTGATTTCTTACAAAATGAGTTTAGTCAAGAATTACAAAAGTGTTTTTTAATATTTTAATATTAACTATTTTTGTTAAATGTACTCGGCTTTTATGTTTGATTTCTTAAAAAAAGAGTTTTTCAAGATTTACAAAAGTGTTTTTTAATATTAACTATTTTTGTTAAATTTACACGGCTTTTATGTCTGATTTATTACAGACATCTCAAACCCCCAACCTTGATGAGGAACCTTTGGTCATTGATGATAGTGATGACACTGATGTAGAGAGGAGTAGTGATGTTGTTGATGATGATGATGATGATGATGATGATGGTCATGTCAATGGCATAAATTATATATGCGAAAGACTTCGACGACGTGCCGAAGAGACAATGTATATAACACGAGCGCTGGAGATGATCGATGACAGGCACCACACTGCCTGGTCATCTGTGCGGCATTGTTTGGAAAGACTCGTTCAACTTTTCAGCAACAATCCGCTAAGTGTATGTATATATTTATGTATGATATAAACTCTGTAATTTTTAAAACGTTATTATGTAATAACTGTAATAGTTTCCATTTTATTTTATCTTCATACTAATATTGACTTTAAATTTAAGCTAAAAATTGTTCCCCAAATCCTTCAAGCTGTGGGAGTGTGTGCAGACGATTTGGGGAACTACTCTGCTATCAAGTGTACAATATTGTGTAAACTCACCAGGACTTTGAAGTTTTATTTTTCAATATTTTCATGCTAGCCATGCACTGGTAACAGGATAGAATTCCTGAAACTGAATATTTTGTTTAGTATTTGGTTTTTGATTGAAGGAATCAATTTTTATACAGGCTATGTTTATAACGATCTTTTCAGCCTTACATGCTTTTAGAGAACACGCACCCATACACACACACACACACACACACACACACACACACACACACACACACACACACACACACACACACACACACATGGATTTGGCATAGCTCTTTTGTATACCTATGCTGTATTTTGTACGTCCATAGTAATAAACATATTTGTTTCCTTGCAGCGAAGGGATCTGGAGGCCGTTGACCAAGCCTTTTTGGAATTAAGGGGCAGGATTGAGCAGCTGCCAGACCACCTCAGAGAGAGGTTCCAACCCTTCTTTGTGAGGATGAGGACTTTTGCAACCATAAGAAACCAGCAACGGCAACAACCACGGCAGGGACAGCAGCAGCAGCAGCAGCAACAAGCATCACCACTGCCACAAGGGTCAAGGCCTCCTCCTTCCGTAAGGGTCCTTCCTGCCTGGATGCAGAGGGAAGTCACATTGACAACGGTGCCTTCCACTTCATCATCAGCTCCCGCGAGGAGAGAAGAAGAAGAGGAAGATGAAGAAAACCTACCACCATCAAGTTCATATACTTCGGGTCACGCCATTAGACAGCCCTCCGTGATAACATCTCACACTCAAAATCAACATTTTCCTTCTTCTTCTTTAACGAGACCAAATATTCTTCGCCGTAGTCATGGCAATCTACAGCGACAGCGGCAGCAGCAGCAGCAGCAGCGACAACAGCAGACGCCCATGTAACGCCCACGGGAAGAGGAGGAGGAGGAGGACGTATTTGCATTCCCACCGAGACCTACTCGTCCAGTCCCTCCGGTCATGACAGGCCACAATGTAAGTTTTTATTAAGATATGTTTCAAGATAATTTTAAATTTGGATTTTATTTTATTTATTTGGTTCAGTGTTGCATAAATATGTGTGGTAAATACAATTTATTGTATTTTTAACAATTGATTTCGTTTTAATTTATTCAATCATAACATAGTAAAGAGAGAAGAGGAGGGAGAAGTTTTACACATTAGAAACAGATCAAAAGATAAGACGGTGAACAAATACAAATATTTACTCCTGACCTGATAACTAACGGAACATACAAAATAAAGCTTAGTAATAATTTGAAAGTTAACTATCTCAAGTATGTGTTTTTCTTGTGACCTGATAACTAACGGAACATACATAATAAAGCTAATAATTTGAAAGTTAACTATCACAAGTATGTGTTTTTCTTGTTCACGTAGCGTCAACAGAACATGGTTCAGTCAGCTCCCACTGCTCCTGCTACAGCTGCTGCTACTGTTGCTCCCGCTACCACTTCTGCTACTACAGATCAACGCAGCTTTTGGGGGTTGTGTGGTCACTGCTGTGGCATCTTTCAGCACTCCGGGGGGTTTTGTCCTCAAAACCACATTTCGAGTTCACTTATCATGGATCGTGTGGATCAATACATAAGGGTAAGAGTCGAGATTTAAGTATTAATATTCAAATAAAAATAATTTTCTTCAAGCGAGGATTCATTACTTTGATTTATTAATAAAATAAATATTATCGAAAAATGTAAGTCTATAGATGACAAGAGAGCAATTATCAGTCTTGGAAAAACTAAGAGCATCATAGTCCACAGGTACTAGTGAGCGATAAACAATAGACAAATTATTACTTACCAACAGTAAAAATAAATTTGAACCATGTACAACATTAAAGCCTACTTGTAATGGTCACTTTCAAATTTCTAAGATGTTTATAAACAAATATAAATAATAATACAACAAAGATATCATGTTGTAAAACACGTTGTAAAATACACATAGACACGTAATCAAAATAATTTGACCCTTTTTATGTTACAGACAAGAGCCACAGTCAATCGTGAATGCGACTGGTCGGACAATCGGGGGGCGAACCTCATCAGGAGGTGGATGCGGATGCTGAGAAATATGCTGGTTTTTACCAGCTATTTCTTAGCACGGACCAACGCTGTCCAACAGGCCGCGTTGGCGGCAGTCATCTGGCGGGAGCTTCACAACTCCTTAAGTGAATACCTCCAAAGCGACAACCTCCTGATGAGGGAATATGCTGACGAGAACGGGGTCGGGGACTTCAATATTGAAGTCAACACCAGACCGTCCTCCCCCGAGCCACCAACGGATAACCCCCCGGAATGTGCAATTTGCATGGATGCGAAACCAACGGTGGTGTTGATACCATGTGGCCACACATTTTGCGGCCCCTGTGTGGAGGGTCTGGGGAGGTGCCCGACTTGTAGGGCCCTCTTCCAGGCAAAATATAACATTTTCTTTTAATTATTATAAATAATGTATTCAATTTATTTTAATATTTTATTATATATTTTTTGATTTTTAATTCTCTTGTGTATTTTCAATGCCACTCTAGCTTATGAGTGCTACATTAGAAATTTCTCATTAGTGTAGTTGGGCCCAGGCAAAACATTTTTCTTTTAATCCTTATAAACAATTTATTCAATTTAACATTTTACTATATTTTTTAATTCATGATCTTGTGTATTTTCAATGACACTCTACCTTATGTGTGCTACATTAGAAATTTCTCATTACTATCGTTTGACAAATTCGTTCATAACAGATATATATATATATATATATATATATATATATATATATATATATATATATATATATATATATATATGTGTGAGCATGTATTTTGAATTGTTTATTAATTGTATATGGCTTTTTTGTCAATAATTTATTATCTTGTGTATTTTCAATGCCACTCTAGCTTATGAGTGCTACATTAGAAATTTCTCATTAGTGTAGTTGGGCCAAGGCAAAACATTTTCTTTTAATCCTTATAAACAATTTATTCAATTTAACATTTTACTATATTTTTAATTCATGATCTTGTGTATTTTCAATGACACTCTACCTTATGTGTGCTACATTAGAAATTTCTCATTACTATCGTTTGACAAATTCGTTCATAACAGTATATATATATATATGTGAGCATGTATTTTGAATTGTTTATTAATTGTATATATTATGGATTTTTTGTCAATAATTTATTAGAACACATTTTTGTACTTGTCATTTTGTTATAAGCATAATATTTATTTATAATGAGGATCACGGGTTTATTTTGTTAATTGTGATAAAAGCTGTATTTTTTCAATAATTTATAACACATTTTTTGTACTTTTCATGTTTGTGCACAGTATTTATTTGTATAATGAGGAGGTTTATTTTGTGAACTGAATTTTGCTAATTGTGAGCAGTAGCAATAAAGCTAAAATAAAAAAATGTGTTCTTATTCCTGTATTTTTATTTAACCTTTCTTAAATGTAAAGTCTTTTTATTCTTTAATTCTAATCATAAAACAATTTATACACTTTTAGCTCACAAAAGCTAAGGTAGTCTAGTATCTGACAAAATCTAACTTACCCAAGTAGAGCAGTGCATCTATTGGTGTGATCTATATGCCGATGATTCACTAATCACAACTGTAAAAGTGAGCTTATTATATACTAAACAGACCGCCACTTAATCAAGTCATATCGGCTGAGTTGAATTGCAAATAACAAACTAGTTTGTCACCACTGATATGCATACTTGTTCGCATACCGATAAGTAAAACAATAAGCTGATATGCGTACTTGTTTGCATACCGATAAGTAAGACAATGAGTTGATTATGCGCCGCATTAATTAGGTATTGTCTGTCGGTGTTGTGTTTCACTCTAGTCGACAGTTCAGTAGCCGACTCAGTGCACGCTGGCGTCACAGCTGATGTCAAAAAGGTAAGAAAAAATACTACGTTAGAAATAGGTATCATATGTACCTCCGTTTAATTCCTCTGGTACCCACGCATTCGCACCGCCATCTTGAAGGGACGGAGCTTAGGTCACTTAATAAATGACGTCACAGGTCATGTAATCTATGACGTCACAGGTCACGTAATCTATGACGTCACAGTTCACGTAATCTATAACGTCACAGGTCACGTAATCAGCTCTCGACCAATCAGAGGGCGGGGCTGGATGCGGGGCTATACTACTTATAAGGGCAATGATTAGCGACGTACAGGTGACTTTTGAACGTGTGACACTGGCCGTGCCGCTGCGGCCACCGTGCGTTGTGAGCCGCGCTACTGTGATGATATTGGTTGGTTACTATTTTATGTGAAGTAATTAGCAAGTTTTCTTATTAAATGCCATGTAACTGCAGGTTTATGGGGTTGTAAGCTATAAAAATCTTAGCTTTAATTTTTTGTATTAAACACATATATTCTTAATATTTATGTGCTTAGGTTTCAATCACAAATTAACTCTCTAATATACGTAAAAGCATATGCAATGATCCACAGCTCAATTGCTCGATATATGTATATATAAATACATATATGGTAAGAAAAAAATGTATATAAAGCGTTTCACTTCCAAAACTTGTGTAAACTTATGCTCATCTCTAGATGTTTTATTTTGAGGTCATATGACAAATTACTATCCAGTCTTACCCCTTAAAATTGTTTATTTTTTAAACACAATATCTTGTATGATGATTTTGGACATGTGGCGTCTGGAAATAGATATAGCCAGTCTTCTCCAAGTTCATCATAAGACAGTTCTCATAGAAGACAGTTTTTCATATACTTTACCATCCCCAGAACCCCCATTCCCATACCCACTTTCGATCCTGACTGGACATCTACCTAACCTTAGAATGTTCAACAGCGATATTCCATTGCAGATAAATAGAACCAGGAGCACCATCAGGACCGCCAAAGACATGATTTCCAATTTTCATGAAAGCTACTATTAAGTATATGATTCAACATAGTATTTGAGTTTTAAACATTTTCAATGCGGAAATTCAAAACCTTCGTGCCGGCGTGCAGCGTCCGGACTTGTTTGGCTTTAAATGCCAATAAAATAAAATACAGTCTTTATTGATACAAATATTCGGACAAAAATGTACAATATATTTTTATTTACATAATTAGAGTGTTTTTTAAATCGTTCTGATATTCTTGTTGGATTTTTTGTAAATTTTATATTAATATTCTACTTGATTCACTAGTTTCCCACTTGCATAATGGGGGTATTTTTGTACAATGATGTTCTATGAATTTTGACATAATACATATTAATAATAACCATAATAACACATACATAATAATTTTAAATATATTGGACTTACTTTTTATTTCTGGTGTTATATTTTGAATTATATTGATTTCATTTTTTAAGTAAAACATTAATAATTCTATACATAGGCGTACAAGTAAAAAACTGTTATTTCTGATTTTTTTAAATAATCAAAACCAATTTTCTCAAAAGAAAGATTATTAATAATGCGCTTCGATTATTTTTTAATACAGAAAATTGTTACCTTATTTGCAAAATGTTCCGAACAAAATGGGAAAAGATTATGCAAATGTATTTTGTAAATATGTATAACATGCGATTCTCATCACTTCTTTGTCAACACAATATGAGAGAGCTCTGAGGCAGACCCATACTGTGTAGTTTTTTAATATAAACAGATTCACCAACTATAAAACCCAGTATAATTGTATTATGAGCTGTTTTTATCTTATCTCAATTTAATGATGCTTCAAAAAGTTGTTTCCTTTTTCTTATTTTGCCATATAAAGACGCAATATATTTGCATTGGATTTATTTAGCACAAGGCCATTGACTTTAAATCAGGAATCTAATTCATTAAATGTGTAGCTTATACATTTGTTTAGGCTTTCAACGTTGTTTGCAGAAATTATTGCAGTTGTGTCATAACAAACTTTTTAATTAGCATGATACGTGTTAAAATTGTGTCTGTAAAATGAATAATAGGATTTGTTAATTAATTATAAATATGATTGTAGTTTTCAGAAAATTTCTTAAATTTCATAAATACATTGTAAATAATTTAAACTTTTATTTTAATTAATTAAATTAGTTTAATACTTCATTTTTGAAATTGTCATATGTCAATTCCTTTGTTTTCAAGTCTAATTTGTTAAATAAATACTTTTCTTGAAATGTCTTGTTAATTTTTCTTGGTGTGACTATATTTGATAAATTTTTATCTTAAGGGTTTTTTTTCATGTATTATATACTTATGAATTTCTATATTTTTCTTAGCGTTTAATGACAATTGATATATGTATATTGATGTTAAAGTCATTATTTCAAGTGCAATGAAATATAGCTTGATTGAAGTTGAATATGCTTGAAGTTCTTGGTTTTAATTTGCACATCATCCTTATTGGCCTTTTTTGTAATTTAAATAATTTTTTAATACGCCTGACCCCATATTAGAGTGCCATAGCTTAGATGGCTGTAAATGTATGCATAAGCCCTAATATATAATTTTTAGTATTTCAGTTTTTACGTTGCTGGAAAGTCTTTTTAGAGAGAATAATCCTTTAGATACTTTTGAGGATGTCAAATTTATATGGTCATGCCTACTTATTTTTTAATTAATAAGAATTGCAAAAATGTTAATTTCGAATCATCGTTGAAATAGTTTATTCCTTATTTAGTTTTAAACCTAATATCTTGAATTTTATCATAGTAATGTGACAGTTTATTTGCAGAGCACCAGTCATTGATCTTGTTTGTACTTTTAAACAGTAAATTCTCTAATTCTTTATGGATTATCAAATGCTTTCAATTATTTAGAATTAATTTAAGTAGTACCAGTATTGAAGTTTGAGACCCCTTATATTAATTGTTTTCCATTCATACATGTGGATTTGTGTTGTTTCAATATATTTTGACTTTGGTTTCTGTTATCTACATAAAATTTCAAGTTTTATTTTAAATTAAAGATTTTAAATTGTTGTTCTAACAATACTCTATGATTTATACTGTCACGTGCTGTTAAGTCCACGTACAATACTTTGAACTTCGGTATTAGGATTAGGGATCATTTACTTATTTTTTTATTACATCTTATATATTTTTAAAACAATTAGCAGATTTTTCTTCATTTGGTCTAAGGTTAAGTTTGTAAAATTTAGGAAGTAATTATATAGTTAATTTAAAATGTTGTGTTTAAAATGTTGCATTTAACGGTTACTGAATTATTAACAAAAGTCAAGTTGAGGATTTACAATTTTCCATATCGCTTTTGAGTTCAATTTGAGATTTAAAATATAATCATTATTTGTATTGGCCTTAGTTTTCTTATACATTTTCAGCAGGAGGCTTTGAATTTTATATTTTTTATATCTAAGTTACATCCGTAAGGTTAACATTGACAATTGCCAAGTCCAAGTTGGGTCGGGCTCTAACAGTTAGGTCTTTGGGTAATAACTTAAATCTTCCTTGGGTTAACCTGAATGCAAAGTTTTATCTCAATTGGAAGAATGGTGTAAGATCGCATTAAGGACAAAGAAACAAATAAACGAAGAAACATTGATATTTTTATGTCAATAAATATTTGTCCTTTTGTATCTTTGTTTAATTTAATTTATGGTTTCTGATACTATTCATCCAAATGCGATGAAACGTTGCATGGTCATTCAGGTTAATGCTAGGATGGTTTCAATAATTTAACAGAATTCTAAATTTTGAGGAGTAAATATTTTATTTTGGTTTTCATGGTAATAATATCTATACTACTGAGAAAATAAAATAAAATCAACGGGAACCATGACACAAGATGCAATCGTAGTTACGGGAAACAGAGTTTTTTGAAATTACGCGGTTGCCAACAATTTAACGAGGCAAAAAACAACCGAATAAAAACAACCATATAAAAGTACTAAACAAAATTACAGAAACCGATGATTAGTTTATAGCTTTCTTTTAAACCACTTGATTGTCCATTATATATTTTTATAGACGATAATGCCCTAGCGTGAAAAATTATTTAGGCATTAATTATTGCATAGTGTATATAGGGGTATATAAATCAATAGATACAATTAAAAATGTACAATGTTCTTTATCATATAATTTATCTCCTAATAAAAAAAAATTAGAATGCAAAGTTCATTGTAAATTTAAAGTTGAGGGAAGAAAAGTATTAATCGTACCTGTACGATGAGTAAGTTTACCGCAATTTATAATACATGATTAACAAAATCCAATAACCACAGAGGTGAGATAAAAAATAAGGATTACGTCACAAATAAACTGATATTAATTGTAGCATCTTTTCACATCATTATTAATAATCAAAGTGAATACAAATCACACACCTCGACCTCATAATAAAATATGACTAGATATTTTAAATTAATAATGAAATAGAATATTGAACTTTTGTTAGTAAACTCATATTGATTTAGTTATGGAAATGTAAATAAAACATATACAAATTAAGAAAAAAATTCAAGCTGATTTTTTTAAAAAGCTTACAACCATATAAACTAGTTGTTAAAACTTGGCAATGGGGGTTCTGGGGATGTTAAACTATATGAAAAACTGTCTTCTATGAGAACTGTCTTATGATGATCTCGGAGAAGACTATCTATATCTATTTCCAGATGCCACATTTCCAAAATCATCATACAAGATACTGTGTTTAAAAAAGAAACAATTTTTAGGGGTGAGACTGGATAGTAATTTGTCATATGACCTCAAAGTAAAACATCTAGAGATGAGCATAAGTTTACACAAGTTTTGGAAGTGAAACGCTTTATACACATTTTTTTCTTACCATATTTATATATACATATATCGAGCAATTGAGCTGTGGATCATTGCATATGCTTTTACGTATATTAGAGAGTTAATTTGTGATTGAAACCTAAGCAAATAAATATTAAGAATATATGTGTTTAATACAAAAAATTAAAGCTAAGCTTTTTATAGCTTGCAACCCTATAAACCTGCAGTTACATGGCATTTAATAAGAAAACTTGCTAATTACTTCACATAAAATAATAACCAACCAATATCATCACAGTAGCGCGGCTCACAACGCATGGTGGCCGCAGCGGCACGGCGCCGGCGCCACGGCCAGTGTTTACGCGTTCAAAAGTCACCTGACCGTCGCTAATCATTGCCCTTATATCTCACTTTCCAGACATAACAAAAATGTACGTATAGGTAATTCTGTACACTATTAAATTCGGCATATTTTAGGCACCACACCACGTGTGTAGGATAATATTATGTGCGCTTTAATCAAGACAAAATCTCAAGCGTTTAAAAAAGTTTGAAATTTTTACATTATTTAAAGTTTTAGCCTAATAAACCCAATTATAAACGAACTAATTACTACATAAGTTGTTATTTTCTTAATGTAAATTTAATTACAAAATGAACGAAGCAAAAATTAGCGCTCTACCTCAATTTAGGTGTCACTGTATTACCATTTCACGAAAAGCCTACCTAAATCCAACATGGCGGAAGCTTTTTTCCAAAATGGCGGCTTTCCGCCACTCCGATTTTTGCCGATTTTTAGTATGATATTGAGGACACCTTTGCTGACATAATGGCATAACTTTAATTTCTATTACCGTTAGTTTGAGGTTTATCAATAAATTGACTGGCCTATATGCAAGTTACTGTGGTAATAAACATCTTCTTCCCTGTAGGGGAAATTCGCTAAAAACTCAATTTTTGGACAATTTGAAACTCCCATAAACCACGTTCCTACTGTTTGATTTTTCTGGTTTTAGCGAATTTCCCCTATAGGGAAGAAGCTATTACCGTAGGTCTCATGGTAAGACTTAAGCCCGAGACCATGATAACTTTTCATTTTGAGGTCCCCAGATGCCAAAAACACCATTCGTTCAAATTTTAGCGAATTTCCCCTATAGGGAAGAAGCTATTACCGTAGGTCTCATGGTAAGACTTAAGCCCGAGACCATGATAACTTTTCATTTTGAGGTCCCCAGATGCCAAAAACACCATTCGTTCAAATTATATATATATATATATATATATATATATATATATATATATATATATATATGTGTGTGTCCGTAAGCACGATAACTCTCGTAAAAAAGGTCCGATCTTAATGAAATTTGGTACAAATGTTTAAAGTACGATTTATTTGAACGAGTTCTGAATCGCACCATCCGAAGGGGGGTTTTTGGGGGGTTTTGTACCCCAAAAAAGTGTTTTTTGGGGTTTTCACATGTAATTTTAATTTAAATCAAATTTTATTTTATACCATTGAATTCAGCTTAAAAAAACAAACAATTTGGTATTTTGATCATTGCTCTACGTCAATTGGTTACCGAGATATTGAAAGTGCTAAACACAGTACGTTGTCTAATGTTATTCTTATGGAGAAAAAGAAAAATTGCATATCTCGTTTATTTATGAACATAAACTGGCGAAATTTGGTATATGGCTTGATCTGGTTGTGGTTTATTGTTGTTAGCACAAAAAAAAATTTTTCGCTTATGGCTCCTGTAGCAGCAAACCTAGGTACTTGGTCCCCATGTTATTCTTATGGAAAATGTTTAAAATGTTATATATCGCTTATTTATGAATGTATATGGATGAAACTTGGTATGTGACTTCACTAAGATGACTTCTATTGATATTTGCATAAAAACCCATAATTTTGTGTGCCTTGTTGCAGCAAACCTGCGTACTCATCCCCAATGTTATTCTTATGGAGAATAATTAATGTTTTAAATATCGCTTGTTTGTGAATACATTTCTTATGAATCCTGTTAAGTTTTTTAATGTGTTATGTTATATATTCATTGGAAATTCGCTGAGTATGCAGGTTTGCTGCAACGGGGGTATTTATATGTATATATATATATATATATATATATATATATATATATATATATATATTTATATACTGTATATATGTGTCCGTAAGCACGATAACTCTCGTAAAAAAGGTCCGATCTTAATGAAATTTGGTACAAATGTGTAAAGCACCATTTATTTGAACGAGTTCGAAAACAAGACGAATCGCACCATCCAAAGGGGGATTTTTGGGGTGTTTTGTACCCCAAAAATGGTTTTTTTGGGGTTTCCATATGTAATTTTTATTTAAATCAAATTTTATTTTTTATCATTTAATTCAGCATAAAAAACAAACAATTTGGTATTTTTAGCATTGCTCTACGTCAATTGGTTCCTGAGATATTAAAAGTGCTAAACACAGTACGTTGTCTAATGTTATTCTTAAGGAGAAAAAGAAAAATTGTATATCTCGCTTATTTATGAACATAAACTGACAAAATTTGGTATATGGCTTCATCTGGTTGGGGTTTATCGTTGTTTGCACAAAATCCCAAATTTTCACGTATGGTTCCCGTAGCAGCAAACCTAGGTAATCGGTCCCCATGTTATTCTTATAGAAAATAATTAAAATGTTATATATCGCTTAATTATACTGTAAATGTATATGAAGGAAACTTGGTATGTGACTTTACTTGGATGAGTTCTAATGATATTTCCATAAAAACCCATTATTTTGTGTTCCTTGTTGCAGCAAACCTGCGTACTCATCCCCAATGTTATTCTTATGGAGAATAATTAATATTTTTAATATCGCTTGTTTGTGAATATATTTCTTATGAATCCTGTTAAGTGTTAATGTGTTATGTTATATATTCATTGGAAATTCGCTGAGTATGCAGGTTTGCTGCGACGGGGGTATTTAAATTAAAATCATCAGTGTCACTTTACACATTTGTGCCACATTTTATAGAAATAGGATATATCGAATAGGATGTAGCGAATTACCCCTATACCGAAGAAGCTATTACCGTAGTATTAGGGTAATATCCGGTAATATCCAAGCTATGGGCCTGCTGCGACTGATTGGGGAATGTATCATCATAGATTAAGCATACTCCTTAGGAGATATTGCATGGGCAAGTTGTCAGACGAAGACGGGTGAACAGTGGCGTGCTCCTACGGGATTTTCTAGTACTAGCATAGAATTAGTGCCGACGGCATCAGCGCAGTGGCGCAGCTCGTGGCCACGTGAGGAACCAACGATCCGCGGGCTAGGAGGGGATACGACATCCGTGTGCGAGAGAGAGCGGGAGTACTTGTGCGATAGAGAGAGAGGGAGTGAGAAAGATAGGCGCTGCCGACGCGACACTGCCATAGTGCCGTGGCTCGCTCGCACTCGCAGGGCGTCCGCCAGCCACCAGCCCCAGTGCTTTCGCCTTCGTGCCTTCCTTTCGTCAAATCGTAAAGCGGCTTCTTCCTTGATAAATGTTCTACGTTCGCTTGTGAAAATACTCTTACAGTTATAATTACAAATTAGTGTAATAGGTGTATAGTATGTATAACCGATATTTCATTACCAATGATTCAGTGAATTCATAACATACAATATTTCCTTATTAAAATCCCACTTGATTCTTTTTCACAATTTATTATTTTTTCCTTTTAATTTCGTCGGGGCGGAGAGTAAATCCTCATGGACACTCAAAAATCCGTAGTCAAGATTAGTGCCGGACTTTTACCGGCTAAAAAAACTCCGCGAAAAATTTTAAATTATTAAAATAAATAAAGCAATTTCTGTGATTTGAGTAATTAACTTTGAAAACCTTTATTAAGTTCAAATAAAATTTATGTTCTTTTTGAAAAAAAAATTGAGAAACATTAAGAAATTATACAGGTTTGAAATTAAAGAATATCAGTAATTATTATGAAACGTGATTTACTCATCAATTCAAAGCAAGGTTGTTATCTAATATTTATTTACGATATAGCGTATCACATTGATTTTGTGGCTGATTTTAAGATACGTTTACGTTATAACACCTACGAAACGGCCAGTCCGATTTTAACGAGAGACCTATCAAATGAACGGAAATATTGTCAAATTTTATATTACGGAGTTTCAAATCTTTACATTGCTTTTTAAAATTTATATAAGGAAAAACAGTGCAAAATATCGGTGTTTTTTTACAATGTGTGAGTAAATCTCAAATTTAAACGATTATTACAAAATATCAAGTAAACGTATCTGCTTAAAATTGTTATGGCATATATAGGCCTAAGGGTTATTTAAAAACACTTTTGTCACGTTTCATGAAAGGAATTCATGACTACCTATATAATAAAAATAAACTTAATTTTAATCAGGCAAATATGTGTAATTCAAAAAATATATACAGGGTGTCACAAAAAAGCGTGGTGTGATTCGCAGAATTTGATTCCACATATGAAAATAAGTCAAAATTATCTACAATTGGTTCAATTTCAGTGCCACGTCTGCCCGGCAGCATCATCTCGACTTGTCGTCTGATTGATGCGTCGTCAGTCAGATTCATATGCCTTCTGTAATACTACTACAGAGAGTTCACAGACCGGAAATTCCTGGAAAATCGGATAATTTTACAGGAATTTCGGTGAAAATTCGTTAATTTAGTTTTAAAACGTCTTTTTCGGCCATTCTCGTTCATGCGGCTCGGTTGTCGTTCCCCAGAGAGGTAAAAACCATGGAGAGCTAAATATTTAATCAAAATTATGAATGAACTTATGGTTTTACGTCGAAACTCAGAACTAAGCCTCTACATCAGCCAATATTGTAATAACCAATCCTATAAAAATCATATTGGCGTTAAAATTTGAGGAACATGTCAAGGAACTCGAATACGAAAGATACTTAATTTTGAATAAACTTTTCTACCAAAGCTATAAATGCGATGGTATGGAATCAAATTTGTTGTGTCAAAATTCAAAACTAAGCCTCTTTAAAAGCCGTACAATTGTTATTATATAGTTATTTTCACGAAAAGAGTTGACTCATGTATCGAGTAAATAAAATATGGGAGTCATTGAGTCGTTAATTAATTAATTTCTATGAAAATCCAGGTTGAGTACGTGAACATCGAGATTTGTATGCTAATATTGAAACTTACACGTGTTTTTACGTCATAATTAGAGGTTAAATACATTTTAATTTAGTACCAAAAGATAAAGAATTTATTCAGTAATTCGATTCCAAAAACCATTTTACTATAACAAAATCTCTTGCGCCGTAAACCTCATTTAACTGAGGACGCGTCGCCAATAACCCACAATAACCCATAAGACGCTGTACTGAGCGCTGCGGCTGCGACCGCCGAATCCTACACTTTGAGTTGTGACCTTGAGCCCAGCCGGACCGAATTTTGGTCTATCCCGACTATGGGCGCGAGCATGGTCTATCCCGACATGTTTTCTACCTCGCTGTCGTCCCCAGTCAATAAGACAAGTTTTGGTTGACATTTTCAGACAATAAAAAACGTTGCCGATCGTCATTTCGGGCCATTAAATGTAAGTAAATTCCTGTTTTTGATCCATCCGATGCGGAAAAATAGGCGTTCTTTGGTGATAGATCGGGGTCGAATCGCCGACTGTATTCGTAAAATACCCCAGTCGCAGCAAACCTGCGTACTCAGCGAATTTCCAATGCATAATATATGTCTTAATACCATATAAAGCCGCATACCAAGGTTCATAAAAATATATTCATATATAAGCGATATATACAATTTTAATTATTCTCCATAAGAATAGCATTGGTGATGAGTACATAGGTTTGCTGAAACAAGGAACACAAACAAATGGTTTTTATGCAAATATAAATATAATTTAACTAGGTGAAGCCACATACCAAGTTTAATCAATATTCAATCATAAGTAAGCACTATATAACATTTTAATTATTCTCCATAAGAATAACATGGGAGATGAGTAAGCAGGTTTGCTGCAACAAGGAACTAAAAAATGGGGTTTTATGCAAATATCAATATAACTCAACAAGGTGAAGCCACATACCAAGTTTTATTAATTTATGTTCATAATTAAGGGAGTCATTACATTTTACTTATTCTCCATAAGAATAACATGGGGCTGAGTACGCAGGTTCGCTGCTACTGGGATAATAAAAAAAAATTGTTTGAGCCAATATCAATATACTAGTACTACGTGACCCCACGTGCCAAGTTTCATCAATATACATTCATTAATAATGGAGATATCAAATTTTATTTATTCTCCATAAGGATAACATTGGACAACGTACTGTGTTTAGCACTTTGAATATCTCTGCAACGGTTGGACGTAGAATCACAATTTAAACACCAAAATGATTGTTTTGTGGAGCTGAGTTGATTGGTAAAAGCAAATGTGAAGTTTACATTAAAATTAACTTAGGAAAAGCCAAAAACCTTTTTCCCATAAGATTAACATAGGAGATTTTATGAGCAGGTTTTTTTGGATTTTCTCCGCAACCACTTAACCTAGCTTAATAATTCAAAATACCATATTATTTGTTTTTTAAGCTCTATAACATGGTCTAAACCAAAATTAAGTGTTTTAAAAATTTTAGGGTAAAAAATGCATAAAACTGATTTTTGGAAAATTATTTTTGGAAAATGCGGTCCGATTGCCGTTTTTGAGCGATTAAGTACATTTCCGGCATTAAATAAGGTTGGTACTCAATTTTCAGCCGATAACAAACTTTGCGGTCGTATTTTGGCTAGCAATTTTGCTGTAAAATTGCCGATAACATTATCGATTTTGGTTGATAACACACACCCGATCGGTAATTTTTCTAATAACACAGTTTGACCGTTTTCAGGCTAAAAAATGTGGTCCGATTGACGTTTTAGACGGCTAAATTAGAATATATTGCTATTTTAGGCCAATAATATGTATCTCGGGTGTCTTTTAAAATCGCCGTATCTCGGCTGATAAGATTTGTTTCGATGTTCGTCTCGGTAAAATCTTTGTTTTCGACGATAACATACTTTGATACTTCCGCTGGCGGTTGGCCTTTGAATTGCGGTTTGAGTATAAACTATTGCGGTATTTTTGGCCGATAAACTACGTTCATTGGTCGTTTTTGGTCTAAAAGTTACGGCGACCATGAAATGCGGTCAAATTGTCATTTTTATCCGAAATAACAGGTACAATTTCTGATTTTGGTCCATGAATTCTATACAGTCGTCTTTTTAGGCCGATAACGCACAATGTGGTCAATAAAACGCGTTCGGCTATTTTTTACGGCCAATCAAATTATTGATATGGAATTTTTAACAAATTTCCGGGGATGGAATCCCGGACCCCCCACCCCTGAGCCTGAAGAGTATTCCATACCCCCCAAAATCCCCGGCATTTCCCCCCAACGTGACTCCCTGGATCCGCCCCTGATAAATGGTAAAGACTTCTTGACATTTCTGGACCACAACTAATTTATGCTTATTGCTTATGAGGAATGAAGCAGGAAACAGTGAACAACAATGCGGACATAATTAAGGAACAGTGAATTTATTATCATCTGAGATTATTAAGATTTCATGAATTTTGGACTTTCATAAATCACAGTGATTTCACAACCACTTTGGACTCGGTACTTGCTTTGAAAAAAAAAACAGCATCCATTATTAAAATATGTTGCAACTACCAAAGTTTAAATTTAAGGTTCGCAAAATATAAAAAATAAATTAAATTTACTGGGAAAACTCAAAAACAATTAATATAATCATTAATCAGATTTATAAGGCAAGGTCGAACATATTCTTTCTCAGTCTTCACCTGTTAATAACTAGCGTATAATAATATAACATTGTAATGTGAATGGGTCATGACATTCCTATGAAAATCGAAAGACGCTTGCGGCAGTTTCAGGCAGTACACCACCTCGGCGAGGCGCCTCGGCCTTGGCGGTGGCGGGACGTGGTAACGGGCTTCGGTCGGTGCCCTCAGCGGAGTGTGTGTGTTGGGGGTTGTGAGATGGGAGATTTAAGAGGGGTTAGCGGAGGGGCTGTCAGGATGGGCGCGCGGCCGAAGGGGGAGAGGGGAAGGGCAGCGACAGCAGCGCGGCAGCGTAGACGTTCCGAACTAGCTCCGCCGTCGCCTTGGACGTACAAGCAGACCGTGTACGCTTGTCCCATTACGATGGGTGATCTCCTAAGGAGTATGCTTAATCTATGATATAATAGAGAAACTTGGTTAAACTTTCTACATAAGTGTGAAGAACAGAGCGTACCCCTAGAACTTATAATGTACCACGAAGATATGAATAATGCAACAGTGAGAGACCCTCAAAATATGATATCGAGATTTAGACCGTTCCCTGATTTATTCTGTAAACCTCTGCCGCTGCGTAACCTGCATGGAGGTATTAATTTTGCTCAGATCGTTTTGAGAATGTTGGAGTACGGCTGCAAAATACCTCACGCGGCTGGCTGTATAGTTTTGACAGAGAGAACTATACCCATCAGATCCCCTACAAAAATTTATAAAAAGTCGTTATCTCTCAAATGTTATATTGACATTAGTTATAATACAGCCTGGGGGCCAATTCCTGACGGTACTCCCAAAGGGCCGAGGGGTAAACCTTTTGCTGCTGTAAATAATTACTGTCAGGGGTTGTATACAACGGAGTTCCTACGAGAGGCTTTACCCACAGTTCCCTCACAGTGTGAGAGATTCGGCATTAGTATAAACAACGGTGTGTATAGAGTGGCAAACCGAATATTATTTGAACAGTGGAAAACATTCACAGGGACCAATCCGTGTGAATTCTGGCTTCTCAACTCGTATTTAATGTACAATAGACATCATGATAAACCGTTGAAAATGTTGAGTAAGTACATGGAGAAGACTGTTGAGAACGACAAGTATATAGTAACACATATATCACAGTGGAGAGACGATGTAAAACGAGCCTTTATTTTTAAAAGTTTTAAAAATCGTTATATAATACCGAGACACAGTCTTGTAAGAGAGGAAAGTAGATATTATAGAGGATTAGACTTTAGTACTGGTATTTCTCTGCTAGATGTAATACGTTACATGAAAAGATGCAAGAAGCGCGCATTATTCTTTAGACAGGTTGAAATGCCATAAATCAGTTATCATCGGTAAGTAAGCTTCATTCTCAATTATGGAGCGCAGCAGTAAACAACAAACAGGTCGTATCATAAAGCTGCGTAATGCTATTAAACGCAAGTATAAAATGTTTAAGGAAGGAGCCGAGGAAAGCGATATTATGCTTGAGAAACATTATAAGCCTATTATTCGATAACTTATAAAAACAACATCAGACAACAACACTGACATAAAAAACGAACCTGAACCTGTTAAAGAAGAAGAACCGGAACAATTCAATACAGCTTCAGAGGACTCGGAGGAAAGTGATGAAGAATTTACTCCACAGAGTATATCAACACCTCAAGTCAGTAGGCGATCTCCTAAAATACAGGACCTGTCAGAACTTGTATCTACTCCTTCGAAACAGGCCTCTACAACCCAGCATGTCGAGTCATATTTCAATAACCCTCTAACCCGAGAGTACATTAATATGTTTTTAAAAGATACTAGTAATAAAAGGATGATTGATTATGTATACGGACCACGCTACGAAGGTGAAACATTAATGGTCGGTGATGCAAAACTAGACTTCGATCAATATGGAAACATAGTAATTGGTGGGGTTAACTACGGAGAGTCTGAAGGTCTTTACGACCTTATATTTAAAAAAGTTCCCGATAGTAGAACGTATACAGAGCAAGATTTAAACACCTACAAAAGTATTCTGTTTGCTACTAATGCCCATAGGGAAGGGTACGAACCTAGTGGAAGGGTGAAAAGCAGTATAAGTACAAAATATATGAGAATTATTAGAGATTTATTTCCTCCGGCAAAAGGTAAGGGAATGGCCTGGAAATCTTTAAAGTCCCGTGACATAATACACTGGGATGATCCTAACGAGTTAGTTGACAGATTTATACATATAGCTATGTCAACTGAGACTGGAAACAGAGTGCATGGCAATGAAATACTAAGCATCGTAGAGGAACTCCGAGAAGCCGGTTTAATTAAAGGCAGTGGAAATAGTAGATTCAAAGCATTATTGTTATGACCATTGACAAGTTCGGACATAGTTTGACCCCCACCACCACCCAGAAGAACCTCATGGGTCCTAAAGGGGAAGGGTTTATTTTAACACCTGAGGGAAATTATGATATAAACAGGAAACGTTTAACTAATATAGGGAAACCGGTAACGGCACTTGATGCAGCTACCAAGGAGTATGTAGACACAAGAGTTATACCTGTTGAAAATGACGGATATAATATTGGAAATAAAAGAATAATAAACTTATCTGACCCTTCAACGGATGAAGATGCGGTAAATTTGCAAACTGTAAAGCGAATTTGTCTAAGACGTGAAAATACTAATTATAATGACTATGGTAAACAAATAAATAACCTAGGTGAGCCTATAAACGACAAGGATGCTGCTACAAAAGTGTACGTGGAAGAGACTTGTAAAAAAGAGCATTCCCCTATAGTAATCAATCTTGCTAAACAACTAACAGATATTACTGATATCAACACAAGGCTGGCAAAGTGTGAGGGCAGTATAGTTAATAATAAAGAGTATCATGATAAAAACTTAAATAAATTTGCAAAGTTAGTATATTATTACATTAATCGTAAAGATACAGGAAGAGTTGCTGTGTTGCCCCCAGAAACTACTGGTGAGAATACTTACACAAACTGGGAGGAGTTATTTACATTAGAAAGCGCAAAACAACCGCCTATCGCTGATATTATAGATATCCCTATCGACGAAGAGGTCCGCCGGATGATTCAGGGGGACTTAAAAAATTAGATGAAAAAATAAGAAGACTTACAGGGTTGCATAGTAAATATTCTTAAAGGCTGTGTTTGTAAAAATGGATCAGATTGTGAGTGACTCTCTACAAGTAAACACATAAATAAACCAAACCATGCGTAAAAATCTCAGAAGTAAACGAGCTGTCAAGCGTGGTGGTGGTATAATTTCATCAGCCCTTAATAAAGCTATTGATTTATTACCTGTAGAACTACACATACCTGGATATAATAATTGTGGTCCTGGGACCAAACTTAAAAAGAGATTAGCTAGAGGAGACAAGGGAATTAACGGATTGGACGAGGCATGTAAAACACACGATATAGCCTACTCGAGATATAAAGATTCTGAGAACCGCAGACGAGCAGACCAGGAATTGGCAGAAAGAGCTTGGCAGAGATTTAAGGCTTCAGACGCATCAGTACGAGAGAAAGCAGCTGCTTGGGCAGTAACAACAGGTATGAAGGTTAAAACTAAATTAGGTGGAGGTCGTAAGGAGAAGAAGAATCAAAGAGTTAAACGTAAAAAATCTACTAAGGGTAAAGGGTTGTATCTACGACCTTACAAGATGGGGTCGGGTGGTAAGAGGGGGAGGAGAAAGAAACGAACGCTGAAGAAAAAAAAACATCAAGATTCCGATAAAACCACTTACAAATTATGACCTGATAAAATATGCAAATCTATTGAAAAGACCGGCATTCAAAGGAGTTTATATGAGGGATACGCTTCCTTCACGCCCGAGAAGATATGAATCAGTAATAGTGAACTTGGACTCTACACACGGCAACGGTACCCACGGGTATGTTTTAAGAAAGTTGACAAGAAGGTTTATTATTATGACAGTTTTGGGGACCTAAAAACACCACCAGAACTCTTAAACTACTTTGGAGATTGTGAAATATACTATAACTACGGTAGAGAACAGAATTTTAATTCAGTTATTTGCGGGCACTTGTGCTTAAAGTTTCTATCAAATAATGATGTTTTGTTTAACAGGTGTGAGTAGTGTTTTATCACATGAATTACCGTTTCCAATAGATGTTAGCTCTGGAACGTGGGAACTCGGCCTGATTGATTTGACAACCTTTAATTCAATTCCAAATATTGAACATAACATTAATGACAAGTTTTACTATGGGAATGACGGTGAAATTACAATTCCTGAGGGCTCTTACGAGATTGAGGACATTGAAAAATATATCATTTCAAAATTACCGAAAAATTTAACATTTAAATTAAAAGCAAATAATAATACTTTAAAATCTGAACTGTCTTGTTCTGAACACGTAAATTTTGAAAAGGGAAACAGCATCAGGAAATTATTGGGGTTTACTGCTAAGGTGCATAAGGAAAATCATCAGTATGTATCTGAGCTACCTGTTGATATAATTAAAGTTAACTCCATTCAGGTTGAGTGCAATGTAACGCGAGGTTCGTTTTCAAATGGTATCGAGGGTCATATAATCCATGAGTTTTTTCCAGCCGTACCTCCCGGTTATAAAATAATAGAGATTCCTAAACATGTAATTTATTTACCCGTCATCAGTCAAAGGATCAACAACTTGACGGTATCTTTGAGAGATCAAGACGGTAAATTGGTAAACTTTCGTGGAGAGCGAATAACAGTTAGACTACATCTCCGTAATGGGACTACTATTTAGGGAAATAAACACCGTGTCACAGGTCAGTTCTAAACAGAACGTTGTCGGGTTAAGTTGTAAAAATATCAAGTTTCTACGCTCGCTCGGTTTTACAGTATCGAAAAATGGCTGCTCTTCTGGCAATCGACGACCGCGCTGAGTATGCTGATCTCATTACTGGAATGGAGTATCACACACATCTACCCTACGCCTCTGCAACGTTTAAAAATAACGATGAGATTAGAATACCACTTTTACAACAAGATATTATAACGGCTCCATATGAAAGTTACATTATAATTCATGGGAAGGTTAGTGGAAAGAAAGCAGATGGGGTCACTGACTCGGAAGTTAAACTTATTAATAATGCTATGGCCTACCTTTTTGAGGAAATTAGATACGAAATATCTGGCAAAGAGATTGATCGTACCAGGAATGTGGGTATAACTACTACATTAAAACACTTGTTATCCATACGTGAAGATGAAAAGAATACATTGAAAAACGCCTGTTGGTTCGGACCCGGTAATTCTGTAAAAAATAAAGAGTTTACTTACTCGGTTCCCTTAAAATTCTTATTCGGTTTTGCTGAAGATTACAGGAAGGTCTTGGTGAATGTGAAACAAGAACTTGTACTATTAAGATCAGCTACAGATGATAACGCCTTAATTACAGCTGAAGCCGGTACTGTACAATTTGAAATATCAAAGCTTTATTGGAGAGTCCCTCATATAACAGTGAATGACTCGCAAAAATTGAAATTATTAAAATTTATTGAAAAGGACCCTGCAATCCATGTTCCCTTTCGATCTTGGGAACTGCATGAATACCCCAATATTACGGCAACAGACTCCATGTCATGGAGTCTTCGTACATCCAATCAGTTGGAAAAACCTCGATATGTAGTTTTAGCTTTTCAGACGAACCGTAAGAACGACATTACAAAAGATATGTCACTATTTGACTCTGGTAATCTAACCGATGTAAAATTATATTTGAATTCAAAATATTATCCCTATGATAATATACGTGTGAACACTACTTTATTTTATGATATGTACTCAAAATTTCAGAGCTCTTACTACTACGGTAGAGCTGGGTCACCAATTTTAGACTATAATGATTTTAAGACAAAGTGTCCCTTGTATGTTATCGATTGTTCCAGACAAGATGACTCTATTAAAACAGGACCTGTCGAAGTGAGACTAGATATAGAAGCTAGTGAAGCGTTCCCTGCAGGTACTTGTGCTTACTGTCTTATTATTCACGACTCCTATTACTCTTACACGCCTATAACTGGAGACGTAAGGAAAATTTCAGTATGAATAAACGAGTCAGTTTCTCTGAGCCTGTAGTTAAACGGATTTACGTATTACCCGAGGAGGATAGGACATCAATCTGGGAACAGGTAGCTAGGGATAGGGTCAGGTTTTTAAGGCGAATTCAATGTATCGAGGGTAAAATCTCTAATGTCATTGAGAAACAGTGGATCCGACGTGTCACAGGATCTGATACTTAGAATCACTTTCCTTATCAGTAGTGACCTAAAATGGCTCCCGACTACTTCCTGCGTTATCAGCTATCATGACTTTCCGGCCAGCGCACTGGGCCACCGCAACTTCCTGCTCCATGTTAGACGACCGGCCTTGATTTGTAAAAAATTAAGACTTTTTATCAGTCAAGATGGAGACAGCGACGAGTGAAGAATATAGTTATCAAAATAATAACTCAAGAGAGAAAATAAATAATATGTTAAGCAGTGCCACCGCTGATGCTGCTGATGACTCAAACTTGGTGTTTATTGATTTAAATCTTTATGACGAAGATATGATTCTAATTAAAAAACATAGAATTTACGGGAAGGATCCTGTAAGTTCTATTGACTTAGCAAACGCACATTTTTTAACGGTAGATTTTTTCAAAAAGTCTCAACTAAAAAAGAGTACACTGAAAATGAGTTGCTGAAAATCGGTGATGATATGACTGATTACGTAGGAATAGGATTACGGTTTTACACTTGTTGCACATCCGAAATGTCATATACTTTGAGGCGTACGGTTTACGCAGGGGTAAGTAAAAAATCACCGTTTAATGTGTATAAGTATGATACTTTAAAGTATCATTTATTAAATCGTTCTTCAATCCATATGATTAACAATAAAGAAACAGAAAATGACACTGACTGGTATGGTGACAGCTCAGATATTGAATATTTATCTTGTGATAGTGAGGATGATTCAAGTCGAGACACGTCTTATTTAGATTATAGTGATTCATCAGATGATGATGATGACGACATTGATGATGACGATGATGAAGATAGGAGTGAGGAGGAGGGGGTTGATGATTAAGGAGGGGGTAGTTTAATCTCAGAGTAAATTTTGATCAGTCTACGAGTGATGGAGTTCGAGGAAGCAATGACACAAACAGAGGAGAATCAGGTAAGCGTAGAAGCTTCAAAGTATTTAAAACCCAAACCCAAAAGGAAGAGCACAAAAGTAGCTCTTCCTCAAAACACGTTAAGAGAGATATTTTTGAAAAATATTTTCTATTTATACAAGAATTATTCAAAATTTGTAGTTGTCGGATATTTTGAGAACCCCGGGCGTACAATCGGCATTCTCTTTAAAACTGGGAAAAGCTACATATTTTGGCCTTATAATACTTTTAATGATTTTGCTGTACATTTTAATAACATAACGTCCTCATTTACTAGTGAAACCAAAAAGGGCTACAGTATTATCAATAATGAGGGGTGCACGATGAAAGTGAAAAAAGTGTTTGGTAATCTGTATGTATCCATTCATGACATAGAGCGTTCAATTTTGCTTAACCAAGACGAATGGGGTCAGTTCATGCGCAGCCTCCATGAGATAAAGAAGCATCTTGTTGAACTCTTTACCAACGAACAACTTATTCAGCTTTTCATAGACCGCGTGCTGGTCTCTGAGGAGGAGGACGACGCTGTTCCTCCGGAAGGTTTGCCTACACATTTTATAAATAAATTAGATGACGAGGTGCTGTTTTTCAAAAAATGGCTGGTGTGGAATCAGCAACAGGAGAATCTCCCACAGCAGCAGCGGTAGTCGAGTTTCACACGTTTAAGGATAATCAGAATAGATTTGTAGTAAAGGAGTTTGCTATTGTAAGTAAATATTTTAATACGCATTTGATCTTTGACGCCCCTTTCAGTGAATCATGTTTAAATAATAAAATGTTACGGTCAGCTCGATGGTTAACGAGACACTTCCACTTTATAAAATGGGATGCACAAGGTATTCCCTATGATGAGGAGTTGATTCGTGCTCTTTGTAAACCCTTTACAACAATATACACCAAAGGTAGGGAAAAGGTCGAGTTTTTAAAAGAGTTTCATTTCAACGTGGAAGATATAGAAGAATCATTTACACGTTCTTCAGGGGTACAGGTTAGCTGTATCTTACCGCAGCACAATATTGGGGGTAAGTGTGCTTTACGCAGCACTAAAACATTTTACCGGTTGAAATTCAACTTTGATTCATTTTCACGCTGACTGCAGACTGACCAAGATGAATGTTTGGGATCTTCTATCCACTGAGCCGAGGGAGCCGGAAGGGGTTTTAAACGATAGGTTTGTTATGAAATTTGAGAGATACCTCAACTGGGATTTACTATCAAGACATTATAATTTTAATGTTGATTTACTTAGAGTATATTATCATAAAGTGAACTGGTGTATACTTGTAGAAAAATGTATATTTAGTGAACGTGTTCTTAAAGAATTTTCCCCCCATTTCTCTCCAGAATGTTGGTCTATTATCAGTGAGAAACAAAGTCTATCAGAGTCGTTTATTCATGATTTTGCAGACAAGGTCGATTGGACTAACATTGCTTTGTACCAGCGTGTGAGTGGAAAGTTTCTTTCCGATCATGTTAGCTTTTCCCCCATAATTTCGCAAGATTGGCGGGAGTAACGATGATTACATCCTTATCATTATTAATATATAAAAAATAAAAAAAAAATAATAAAAAATAAAACAACAAAAAAATACAATTAATTTAACCTTTGTAAATAGTTTAATCAGTTATTGTTTGCTAATGTGCGCTTTGAAATACTTTTAATTTTCATTTATTAAATAGTGCTGATGTTACTGTGTAAAAGTTATGGAAAAATAATGTTAAATGCAAAGTAACAATACAAATTAATTTTCTTCACCACATGTCTGTGAACAAGTTTGTCACTTTTCTCTGGCAAAAGTTGTAAATCCTATACGGGGAAAGAGGTTGCCTTAAAAAGCTTAAAACGTAACATGTTTCCCTCTGGTTTACTGTACCAACAATATTACTCGTGGGGTTGCCTTAAAAAGCATAAAACGTAATATGTTTCCTCAAGTATAATGTTGGCGAAAAAAAAGACACAGGCACCCGTTTTAGGTTGAATTTATAGGTCCAGGAAAAGAAAAAGTTGGAAATAAACCTCTGTAAAACCGTGAAATGTGTTATCTTTGCGACAACTCTTTTATAAGTGTGTGTGTGTGTGTGTGTGTGTGTGTGTGTGTGTGTGTTTGCGTGCTATAGAATTTACAGCACTCTGATAATAAAAATGAAAATATAAAATTATTGCACAATATATTCAACTGTAACAGCTTTGTGTATTCCTTAGTATTATAGTAAAAAATCGCTGGAAAAAGCAATCGTTAGTACTTTTGACTCCAGAGGGTTAGGCCTACAGGGGAAGCCTCTGGGTTAACAAAAAAAGAACGCGCCGGGACCCTACGGCATAGCTTTAAGCTTACCGTGGTGTGGAAACTTGGGTCACATATTAAAGTAAAAATAAAGGGATCATTTTGTCTTGGTCTCGGGACAAAGGCTCGCTTGGTCACATGTTGCAGCCCGTGCGCGTCACATGGTCACGTGACTGACAGCGCCGCTATTTAACCGGCGCGCTGCCACTGCGTGCTTCAGTCGACTCACGATGCTTGCCTCACTAGTACAACGCTGCATACTTCTCATCGTGTTGGGGACCTGCTGTGTCGCCAAACTACCAAACAATCAGGTATGAAATATTTTCAATATAATAATTAGTCAAGAGGTGCTGGTCGAAACATATAAGTCAACCTAGAAGTAAAACGGATTATTGCTCAAAACTTATTAAATAAATATGTGATACAAAATCTAAAGAGTCAAGATTTACAAAGGTTTTTTTTAATTTTAATATTAACCATCTTTTGTTAAATTTACACGGCTTTTATGTCTGATTTCTTACAAAATGAGTTTAGTCAAGAATTACAAAAGTGTTTTTTAATATTTTAATATTAACTATTTTTGTTAAATGTACTCGGCTTTTATGTTTGATTTCTTAAAAAAAGAGTTTTTCAAGATTTACAAAAGTGTTTTTTAATATTAACTATTTTTGTTAAATTTACACGGCTTTTATGTCTGATTTATTACAGACATCTCAAACCCCCAACCTTGATGAGGAACCTTTGGTCATTGATGATAGTGATGACACTGATGTAGAGAGGAGTAGTGATGTTGTTGATGATGATGATGATGATGATGATGGTCATGTCAATGGCATAAATTATATATGCGAAAGACTTCGACGACGTGCCGAAGAGACAATGTATATAACACGAGCGCTGGAGATGATCAATGACAGGCACCACACTGCCTGGTCATCTGTGCGGCATTGTTTGGAAAGACTCGTTCAACTTTTCAGCAACAATCCGCTAAGTGTATGTATATATTTATGTATGATATAAACTCTGTAATTTTTAAAACGTTATTATGTAATAACTGTAATAGTTTCCATTTTATTTTATCTTCATACTAATATTGACTTTAAATTTAAGCTAAATATTTTTCCCCAAATCCTTCAAGCTGTGGGAGTGTGTGCAGACGATTTGGGGAACTACTCTGCTATCAAGTGTACAATATTGTGTAAACTCACCAGGACTTTGAAGTTTTATTTTTCAATATTTTCATGCTAGCCATGCACTGGTAACAGGATAGAATTCCTGAAACTGAATATTTTGTTTAGTATTTGGTTTTTGATTGAAGGAATCAATTTTTATACAGGCTATGTTTATAACGATCTTTTCAGCCTTACATGCTTTTAGAGAACACGCACCCATACACACACACACACACACACACACACACACACACACACATGGATTTGGCATAGCTCTTTTGTATACCTATGCTGTATTTTGTACGTCCATAGTAATAAACATATTTGTTTCCTTGCAGCGAAGGGATCTGGAGGCCGTTGACCAAGCCTTTTTGGAATTAAGGGGCAGGATTGAGCAGCTGCCAGACCACCTCAGAGAGAGGTTCCAACCCTTCTTTGTGAGGATGAGGACTTTTGCAACCATAAGAAACCAGCAACGGCAACAACCACGGCAGGGACAGCAGCAGCAGCAGCAGCAACAAGCATCACCACTGCCACAAGGGTCAAGGCCTCCTCCTTCCGTAAGGGTCCTTCCTGCCTGGATGCAGAGGGAAGTCACATTGACAACGGTGCCTTCCACTTCATCATCAGCTCCCGCGAGGAGAGAAGAAGAAGAGGAAGATGAAGAAAACCTACCACCATCAAGTTCATATACTTCGGGTCACGCCATTAGACAGCCCTCCGTGATAACATCTCACACTCAAAATCAACATTTTCCTTCTTCTTCTTTAACGAGACCAAATATTCTTCGCCGTAGTCATGGCAATCTACAGCGACAGCGGCAGCAGCAGCAGCAGCAGCGACAACAGCAGACGCCCATGTAACGCCCACGGGAAGAGGAGGAGGAGGAGGACGTATTTGCATTCCCACCGAGACCTACTCGTCCAGTCCCTCCGGTCATGACAGGCCACAATGTAAGTTGTTATTAAGATATGTTTCAAGATAATTTTAAATTTGGATTTTATTTTATTTATTTGGTTCAGTGTTGCATAAATATGTGTGGTAAATACAATTTATTGTATTTTTAACAATTGATTTCGTTTTAATTTATTCAATCATAACATAGTAAAGAGAGAAGAGGAGGGAGAAGTTTTACACATTAGAAACAGATCAAAAGATAAGACGGTGAACAAATACAAATATTTACTCCTGACCTGATAACTAACGAAACATACAAAATAAAGCTTAGTAATAATTTGAAAGTTAACTATCTCAAGTATGTGTTTTTCTTGTGACCTGATAACTAACGGAACATACATAATAAAGCTAATAATTTGAAAGTTAACTATCACAAGTATGTGTTTTTCTTGTTCACGTAGCGTCAACAGAACATGGTTCAGTCAGCTCCCACTGCTCCTGCTACAGCTGCTGCTACTGTTGCTCCCGCTACCACTTCTGCTACTACAGATCAACGCAGCTTTTGGGGGTTGTGTGGTCACTGCTGTGGCATCTTTCAGCACTCCGGGGGGTTTTGTCCTCAAAACCACATTTCGAGTTCACTTATCATGGATCGTGTGGATCAATACATAAGGGTAAGAGTCGAGATTTAAGTATTAATATTCAAATAAAAATAATTTTCTTCAAGCGAGGATTCATTACTTTGATTTATTAATAAAATAAATATTATCGAAAAATGTAAGTCTATAGATGACAAGAGAGCAATTATCAGTCTTGGAAAAACTAAGAGCATCATAGTCCACAGGTACTAGTGAGCGATAAACAATAGACAAATTATTACTTACCAACAGTAAAAAGAAATTTGAACCATGTACAACATTAAAGCCTACTTGTAATGGTCACTTTCAAATTTCTAAGATGTTTATAAACAAATATAAATAATAATACAACAAAGATATCATGTTGTAAAACACGTTGTAAAATACACATAGACACGTAATCAAAATAATTTGACCCTTTTTATGTTACAGACAAGAGCCACAGTCAATCGTGAATGCGACTGGTCGGACAATCGGGGGGCGAACCTCATCAGGAGGTGGATGCGGATGCTGAGAAATATGCTGGTTTTTACCAGCTATTTCTTAGCACGGACCAACGCTGTCCAACAGGCCGCGTTGGCGGCAGTCATCTGGCGGGAGCTTCACAACTCCTTAAGTGAATACCTCCAAAGCGACAACCTCCTGATGAGGGAATATGCTGACGAGAACGGGGTCGGGGACTTCAATATTGAAGTCAACACCAGACCGTCCTCCCCCGAGCCACCAACGGATAACCCCCCGGAATGTGCAATTTGCATGGATGCGAAACCAACGGTGGTGTTGATACCATGTGGCCACACATTTTGCGGCCCCTGTGTGGAGGGTCTGGGGAGGTGCCCGACTTGTAGGGCCCTCTTCCAGGCAAAATATAACATTTTCTTTTAATTATTATAAATAATGTATTCAATTTATTTTAATATTTTATTATATATTTTTTGATTTTTAATTCTCTTGTGTATTTTCAATGCCACTCTAGCTTATGAGTGCTACATTAGAAATTTCTCATTAGTGTAGTTGGGCCCAGGCAAAACATTTTCTTTTAATCCTTATAAACAATTTATTCAATTTAACATTTTACTATATTTTTTAATTCATGATCTTGTGTATTTTCAATGACACTCTACCTTATGTGTGCTACATTAGAAATTTCTCATTACTATCGTTTGACAAATTCGTTCATAACAGTATATATATATATATATATATATATATATATATATATATATATGTGTGTGTGTGTGAGCATGTATTTTGAATTGTTTATTAATTGTATATGGCTTTTTTGTCAATAATTTATTATCTTGTGTATTTTCAATGCCACTCTAGCTTATGAGTGCTACATTAGAAATTTCTCATTAGTGTAGTTGGGCCAAGGCAAAACATTTTCTTTTAATCCTTATAAACAATTTATTCAATTTAACATTTTACTATATTTTTAATTCATGATCTTGTGTATTTTCAATGACACTCTACCTTATGTGTGCTACATTAGAAATTTCTCATTACTATCGTTTGACAAATTCGTTCATAACAGTATATATATATATATGTGAGCATGTATTTTGAATTGTTTATTAATTGTATATATTATGGCTTTTTTGTCAATAATTTATTAGAACACATTTTTGTACTTGTCATTTTTTTATAAGCATAATATTTATTTATAATGAGGATCACGGGTTTATTTTGTTAATTGTGATAAAAGCTGTATTTTTCAATAATTTATAACACATTTTTTGTACTTTTCATGTTTGTGCACAGTATTTATTTGTATAATGAGGAGGTTTATTTTGTGAACTGAATTTTGCTAATTGTGAGCAGTAGCAATAAAGCTAAAATAAAAAAAATGTGTTCTTATTCCTGTATTTTTATTTAACCTTTCTTAAATGTAAAGTCTTTTTATTCTTTAATTCTAATCATAAAACAATTTATACACTTTTAGCTCACAAAAGCTAAGGTAGTCTAGTATCTGACAAAATCTAACTTACCCAAGTAGAGCAGTGCATCTATTGGTGTGATCTATATGCCGATGATTCACTAATCACAACTGTAAAAGTGAGCTTATTATATACTAAACAGACCGCCACTTAATCAAGTCATATCGGCTGAGTTGAATTGCAAATAACAAACTAGTTTGTCACCACTGATATGCATACTTGTTCGCATACCGATAAGTAAAACAATAAGCTGATATGCGTACTTGTTTGCATACCGATAAGTAAGACAATGAGTTGATTATGCGCCGCATTAATTAGGTATTGTCTGTCGGTGTTGTGTTTCACTCTAGTCGACAGTTCAGTAGCCGACTCAGTGCACGCTGGCGTCACAGCTGATGTCAAAAAGGTAAGAAAAAATACTACGTTAGAAATAGGTATCATATGTACCTCCGTTTAATTCCTCTGGTACCCACGCATTCGCACCGCCATCTTGAAGGGACGGAGCTTAGGTCACTTAATAAATGACGTCACAGGTCATGTAATCTATGACGTCACAGGTCACGTAATCTATGACGTCACAGTTCACGTAATCTATAACGTCACAGGTCACGTAATCAGCTCTCGACCAATCAGAGGGCGGGGCTGGATGCGGGGCTATACTACTTATAAGGGCAATGATTAGCGACGTACAGGTGACTTTTGAACGTGTGACACTGGCCGTGCCGCTGCGGCCACCGTGCGTTGTGAGCCGCGCTACTGTGATGATATTGGTTGGTTACTATTTTATGTGAAGTAATTAGCAAGTTTTCTTATTAAATGCCATGTAACTGCAGGTTTATGGGGTTGTAAGCTATAAAAATCTTAGCTTTAATTTTTTGTATTAAACACATATATTCTTAATATTTATGTGCTTAGGTTTCAATCACAAATTAACTCTCTAATATACGTAAAAGCATATGCAATGATCCACAGCTCAATTGCTCGATATATGTATATATAAATACATATATGGTAAGAAAAAAATGTATATAAAGCGTTTCACTTCCAAAACTTGTGTAAACTTATGCTCATCTCTAGATGTTTTATTTTGAGGTCATATGACAAATTACTATCCAGTCTTACCCCTTAAAATTGTTTATTTTTTAAACACAATATCTTGTATGATGATTTTGGACATGTGGCGTCTGGAAATAGATATAGCCAGTCTTCTCCAAGTTCATCATAAGACAGTTCTCATAGAAGACAGTTTTTCATATACTTTACCATCCCCAGAACCCCCATTCCCATACCCACTTTCGATCCTGACTGGACATCTACCTAACCTTAGAATGTTCAACAGCGATATTCCATTGCAGATAAATAGAACCAGGAGCACCATCAGGACCGCCAAAGACATGATTTCCAATTTTCATGAAAGCTACTATTAAGTATATGATTCAACATAGTATTTGAGTTTTAAACATTTTCAATGCGGAAATTCAAAACCTTCGCGCCGGCGTGCAGCGTCCGGACTTGTTTGGCTTTAAATGCCAATAAAATAAAATACAGTCTTTATTGATACAAATATTCGGACAAAAATGTACAATATATTTTTATTTACATAATTAGAGTGTTTTTTAAATCGTTCTGATATTCTTGTTGGATTTTTTGTAAATTTTATATTAATATTCTACTTGATTCACTAGTTTCCCACTTGCATAATGGGGGTATTTTTGTACAATGATGTTCTATGAATTTTGACATAATACATATTAATAATAACCATAATAACACATACATAATAATTTTAAATATATTGGACTTACTTTTTATTTCTGGTGTTATATTTTGAATTATATTGATTTCATTTTTTAAGTAAAACATTAATAATTCTATACATAGGCCTACAAGTAAAAAACTGTTATTTCTGATTTTTTTAAATAATCAAAACCAATTTTCTCAAAAGAAAGATTATTAATAATGCGCTTCGATTATTTTTTAATACAGAAAATTGTTACCTTATTTGCAAAATGTTCCGAACAAAATGGGAAAAGATTATGCAAATGTATTTTGTAAATATGTATAACATGCGATTCTCATCACTTCTTTGTCAACACAATATGAGAGAGCTCTGAGGCAGACCCATACTGTGTAGTTTTTTAATATAAACAGATTCACCAACTATAAAACCCAGTATAATTGTATTATGAGCTGTTTTTATCTTATCTCAATTTAATGATGCTTCAAAAAGTTGTTTCCTTTTTCTTATTTTGCCATATAAAGACGCAATATATTTGCATTGGATTTATTTAGCACAAGGCCATTGACTTTAAATCAGGAATCTAATTCATTAAATGTGTAGCTTATACATTTGTTTAGGCTTTCAACGTTGTTTGCAGAAATTATTGCAGTTGTGTCATAACAAACTTTTTAATTAGCATGATACGTGTTAAAATTGTGTCTGTAAAATGAATAATAGGATTTGTTAATTAATTATAAATATGATTGTAGTTTTCAGAAAATTTCTTAAATTTCATAAATACATTGTAAATAATTTAAACTTTTATTTTAATTAATTAAATTAGTTTAATACTTCATTTTTGAAATTGTCATATGTCAATTCCTTTGTTTTCAAGTCTAATTTGTTAAATAAATACTTTTCTTGAAATGTCTTGTTAATTTTTCTTGGTGTGACTATATTTGATAAATTTTTATCTTAAGGGTTTTTTTTCATGTATTATATACTTATGAATTTCTATATTTTTCTTAGCGTTTAATGACAATTGATATATGTATATTGATGTTAAAGTCATTATTTCAAGTGCAATGAAATATAGCTTGATTGAAGTTGAATATGCTTGAAGTTCTTGGTTTTAATTTGCACATCATCCTTATTGGCCTTTTTTGTAATTTAAATAATTTTTTAATACGCCTGACCCCATATTAGAGTGCCATAGCTTAGATGGCTGTAAATGTATGCATAAGCCCTAATATATAATTTTTAGTATTTCAGTTTTTACGTTGCTGGAAAGTCTTTTTAGAGAGAATAATCCTTTAGATACTTTTGAGGATGTCAAATTTATATGGTCATGCCTACTTATTTTTTAATTAATAAGAATTGCAAAAATGTTAATTTCGAATCATCGTTGAAATAGTTTATTCCTTATTTAGTTTTAAACCTAATATCTTGAATTTTATCATAGTAATGTGACAGTTTATTTGCAGAGCACCAGTCATTGATCTTGTTTGTACTTTTAAACAGTAAATTCTCTAATTCTTTATGGATTATCAAATGCTTTCAATTATTTAGAATTAATTTAAGTAGTACCAGTATTGAAGTTTGAGACCCCTTATATTAATTGTTTTCCATTCATACATGTGGATTTGTGTTGTTTCAATATATTTTGACTTTGGTTTCTGTTATCTACATAAAATTTCAAGTTTTATTTTAAATTAAAGATTTTAAATTGTTGTTCTAACAATACTCTATGATTTATACTGTCACGTGCTGTTAAGTCCACGTACAATACTTTGAACTTCGGTATTAGGATTAGGGATCATTTACTTATTTTTTTATTACATCTTATATATTTTTAAAACAATTAGCAGATTTTTCTTCATTTGGTCTAAGGTTAAGTTTGTAAAATTTAGGAAGTAATTATATAGTTAATTTAAAATGTTGTGTTTAAAATGTTGCATTTAACGGTTACTGAATTATTAACAAAAGTCAAGTTGAGGATTTACAATTTTCCATATCGCTTTTGAGTTCAATTTGAGATTTAAAATATAATCATTATTTGTATTGGCCTTAGTTTTCTTATACATTTTCAGCAGGAGGCTTTGAATTTTATATTTTTTATATCTAAGTTACATCCGTAAGGTTAACATTGACAATTGCCAAGTCCAAGTTGGGTCGGGCTCTAACAGTTAGGTCTTTGGGTAATAACTTAAATCTTCCTTGGGTTAACCTGAATGCAAAGTTTTATCTCAATTGGAAGAATGGTGTAAGATCGCATTAAGGACAAAGAAACAAATAAACGAAGAAACATTGATATTTTTATGTCAATAAATATTTGTCCTTTTGTATCTTTGTTTAATTTAATTTATGGTTTCTGATACTATTCATCCAAATGCGATGAAACGTTGCATGGTCATTCAGGTTAATGCTAGGATGGTTTCAATAATTTAACAGAATTCTAAATTTTGAGGAGTAAATATTTTATTTTGGTTTTCATGGTAATAATATCTATACTACTGAGAAAATAAAATAAAATCAACGGGAACCATGACACAAGATGCAATCGTAGTTACGGGAAACAGAGTTTTTTGAAATTACGCGGTTGCCAACAATTTAACGAGGCAAAAAACAACCGAATAAAAACAACCATATAAAAGTACTAAACAAAATTACAGAAACCGATGATTAGTTTATAGCTTTCTTTTAAACCACTTGATTGTCCATTATATATTTTTATAGACGATAATGCCCTAGCGTGAAAAATTATTTAGGCATTAATTATTGCATAGTGTATATAGGGGTATATAAATCAATAGATACAATTAAAAATGTACAATGTTCTTTATCATATAATTTATCTCCTAATAAAAAAAAATTAGAATGCAAAGTTCATTGTAAATTTAAAGTTGAGGGAAGAAAAGTATTAATCGTACCTGTACGATGAGTAAGTTTACCGCAATTTATAATACATGATTAACAAAATCCAATAACCACAGAGGTGAGATAAAAAATAAGGATTACGTCACAAATAAACTGATATTAATTGTAGCATCTTTTCACATCATTATTAATAATCAAAGTGAATACAAATCACACACCTCGACCTCATAATAAAATATGACTAGATATTTTAAATTAATAATGAAATAGAATATTGAACTTTTGTTAGTAAACTCATATTGATTTAGTTATGGAAATGTAAATAAAACATATACAAATTAAGAAAAAAATTCAAGCTGATTTTTTTAAAAAGCTTACAACCATATAAACTAGTTGTTAAAACTTGGCAATGGGGGTTCTGGGGATGTTAAACTATATGAAAAACTGTCTTCTATGAGAACTGTCTTATGATGATCTCGGAGAAGACTATCTATATCTATTTCCAGATGCCACATTTCCAAAATCATCATACAAGATACTGTGTTTAAAAAAGAAACAATTTTTAGGGGTGAGACTGGATAGTAATTTGTCATATGACCTCAAAGTAAAACATCTAGAGATGAGCATAAGTTTACACAAGTTTTGGAAGTGAAACGCTTTATACACATTTTTTTCTTACCATATTTATATATACATATATCGAGCAATTGAGCTGTGGATCATTGCATATGCTTTTACGTATATTAGAGAGTTAATTTGTGATTGAAACCTAAGCAAATAAATATTAAGAATATATGTGTTTAATACAAAAAATTAAAGCTAAGCTTTTTATAGCTTGCAACCCTATAAACCTGCAGTTACATGGCATTTAATAAGAAAACTTGCTAATTACTTCACATAAAATAATAACCAACCAATATCATCACAGTAGCGCGGCTCACAACGCATGGTGGCCGCAGCGGCACGGCGCCGGCGCCACGGCCAGTGTTTACGCGTTCAAAAGTCACCTGACCGTCGCTAATCATTGCCCTTATATCTCACTTTCCAGACATAACAAAAATGTACGTATAGGTAATTCTGTACACTATTAAATTCGGCATATTTTAGGCACCACACCACGTGTGTAGGATAATATTATGTGCGCTTTAATCAAGACAAAATCTCAAGCGTTTAAAAAAGTTTGAAATTTTTACATTATTTAAAGTTTTAGCCTAATAAACCCAATTATAAACGAACTAATTACTACATAAGTTGTTATTTTCTTAATGTAAATTTAATTACAAAATGAACGAAGCAAAAATTAGCGCTCTACCTCAATTTAGGTGTCACTGTATTACCATTTCACGAAAAGCCTACCTAAATCCAACATGGCGGAAGCTTTTTTCCAAAATGGCGGCTTTCCGCCACTCCGATTTTTGCCGATTTTTAGTATGATATTGAGGACACCTTTGCTGACATAATGGCATAACTTTAATTTCTATTACCGTTAGTTTGAGGTTTATCAATAAATTGACTGGCCTATATGCAAGTTACTGTGGTAATAAACATCTTCTTCCCTGTAGGGGAAATTCGCTAAAAACTCAATTTTTGGACAATTTGAAACTCCCATAAACCACGTTCCTACTGTTTGATTTTTCTGGTTTTAGCGAATTTCCCCTATAGGGAAGAAGCTATTACCGTAGGTCTCATGGTAAGACTTAAGCCCGAGACCATGATAACTTTTCATTTTGAGGTCCCCAGATGCCAAAAACACCATTCGTTCAAATTTTAGCGAATTTCCCCTATAGGGAAGAAGCTATTACCGTAGGTCTCATGGTAAGACTTAAGCCCGAGACCATGATAACTTTTCATTTTGAGGTCCCCAGATGCCAAAAACACCATTCGTTCAAATTTATATATATATATATATATATATATATATATATATATATATGTGTGTGTGTGTGTCCGTAAGCACGATAACTCTCGTAAAAAAGGTCCGATCTTAATGAAATTTGGTACAAATGTTTAAAGTACGATTTATTTGAACGAGTTCTGAATCGCACCATCCGAAGGGGGGTTTTTGGGGGGTTTTGTACCCCAAAAAAGTGTTTTTTGGGGTTTTCACATGTAATTTTAATTTAAATCAAATTTTATTTTATACCATTGAATTCAGCTTAAAAAAACAAACAATTTGGTATTTTGATCATTGCTCTACGTCAATTGGTTACCGAGATATTGAAAGTGCTAAACACAGTACGTTGTCTAATGTTATTCTTATGGAGAAAAAGAAAAATTGCATATCTCGTTTATTTATGAACATAAACTGGCGAAATTTGGTATATGGCTTGATCTGGTTGTGGTTTATTGTTGTTAGCACAAAAAAAATTTTTTCGCTTATGGCTCCTGTAGCAGCAAACCTAGGTACTTGGTCCCCATGTTATTCTTATGGAAAATGTTTAAAATGTTATATATCGCTTATTTATGAATGTATATGGATGAAACTTGGTATGTGACTTCACTAAGATGACTTCTATTGATATTTGCATAAAAACCCATAATTTTGTGTGCCTTGTTGCAGCAAACCTGCGTACTCATCCCCAATGTTATTCTTATGGAGAATAATTAATGTTTTAAATATCGCTTGTTTGTGAATACATTTCTTATGAATCTTGTTAAGTTTTTTAATGTGTTATGTTATATATTCATTGGAAATTCGCTGAGTATGCAGGTTTGCTGCAACGGGGGTATTTATATGTATATATATATATATATATATATATATATATATATATATATTTATATACTGTATATATGTGTCCGTAAGCACGATAACTCTCGTAAAAAAGGTCCGATCTTAATGAAATTTGGTACAAATGTGTAAAGCACCATTTATTTGAACGAGTTCGAAAACAAGACGAATCGCACCATCCAAAGGGGGATTTTTGGGGTGTTTTGTACCCCAAAAATGGGTTTTTTGGGGTTTCCATATGTAATTTTTATTTAAATCAAATTTTAATTTTTATCATTTAATTCAGCATAAAAAACAAACAATTTGGTATTTTTAGCATTGCTCTACGTCAATTGGTTCCTGAGATATTAAAAGTGCTAAACACAGTACGTTGTCTAATGTTATTCTTAAGGAGAAAAAGAAAAATTGTATATCTCGCTTATTTATGAACATAAACTGACAAAATTTGGTATATGGCTTCATCTGGTTGGGGTTTATCGTTGTTTGCACAAAATCCCAAATTTTCACGTATGGTTCCCGTAGCAGCAAACCTAGGTAATCGGTCCCCATGTTATTCTTATAGAAAATAATTAAAATGTTATATATCGCTTAATTATACTGTAAATGTATATGAAGGAAACTTGGTATGTGACTTTACTTGGATGAGTTCTAATGATATTTCCATAAAAACCCATTATTTTGTGTTCCTTGTTGCAGCAAACCTGCGTACTCATCCCCAATGTTATTCTTATGGAGAATAATTAATATTTTTAATATCGCTTGTTTGTGAATATATTTCTTATGAATCCTGTTAAGTGTTAATGTGTTATGTTATATATTCATTGGAAATTCGCTGAGTATGCAGGTTTGCTGCGACGGGGGTATTTAAATTAAAATCATCAGTGTCACTTTACACATTTGTGCCACATTTTATAGAAATAGGATATATCGAATAGGATGTAGCGAATTACCCCTATACCGAAGAAGCTATTACCGTAGTATTAGGGTAATATCCGGTAATATCCAAGCTATGGGCCTGCTGCGACTGATTGGGGAATGTATCATCATAGATTAAGCATACTCCTTAGGAGATATTGCATGGGCAAGTTGTCAGACGAAGACGGGTGAACAGTGGCGTGCTCCTACGGGATTTTCTAGTACTAGCATAGAATTAGTGCCGACGGCATCAGCGCAGTGGCGCAGCTCGTGGCCACGTGAGGAACCAACGATCCGCGGGCTAGGAGGGGATACGACATCCGTGTGCGAGAGAGAGCGGGAGTACTTGTGCGATAGAGAGAGAGGGAGTGAGAAAGATAGGCGCTGCCGACGCGACACTGCCATAGTGCCGTGGCTCGCTCGCACTCGCAGGGCGTCCGCCAGCCACCAGCCCCAGTGCTTTCGCCTTCGTGCCTTCCTTTCGTCAAATCGTAAAGCGGCTTCTTCCTTGATAAATGTTCTACGTTCGCTTGTGAAAATACTCTTACAGTTATAATTACAAATTAGTGTAATAGGTGTATAGTATGTATAACCGATATTTCATTACCAATGATTCAGTGAATTCATAACATACAATATTTCCTTATTAAAATCCCACTTGATTCTTTTTCACAATTTATTATTTTTTCCTTTTAATTTCGTCGGGGCGGAGAGTAAATCCTCATGGACACTCAAAAATCCGTAGTCAAGATTAGTGCCGGACTTTTACCGGCTAAAAAAACTCCGCGAAAAATTTTAAATTATTAAAATAAATAAAGCAATTTCTGTGATTTGAGTAATTAACTTTGAAAACCTTTATTAAGTTCAAATAAAATTTATGTTCTTTTTGAAAAAAAAATTGAGAAACATTAAGAAATTATACAGGTTTGAAATTAAAGAATATCAGTAATTATTATGAAACGTGATTTACTCATCAATTCAAAGCAAGGTTGTTATCTAATATTTATTTACGATATAGCGTATCACATTGATTTTGTGGCTGATTTTAAGATACGTTTACGTTATAACACCTACGAAACGGCCAGTCCGATTTTAACGAGAGACCTATCAAATGAACGGAAATATTGTCAAATTTTATATTACGGAGTTTCAAATCTTTACATTGCTTTTTAAAATTTATATAAGGAAAAACAGTGCAAAATATCGGTGTTTTTTTACAATGTGTGAGTAAATCTCAAATTTAAACGATTATTACAAAATATCAAGTAAACGTATCTGCTTAAAATTGTTATGGCATATATAGGCCTAAGGGTTATTTAAAAACACTTTTGTCACGTTTCATGAAAGGAATTCATGACTACCTATATAATAAAAATAAACTTAATTTTAATCAGGCAAATATGTGTAATTCAAAAAATATATACAGGGTGTCACAAAAAAGCGTGGTGTGATTCGCAGAATTTGATTCCACATATGAAAATAAGTCAAAATTATCTACAATTGGTTCAATTTCAGTGCCACGTCTGCCCGGCAGCATCATCTCGACTTGTCGTCTGATTGATGCGTCGTCAGTCAGATTCATATGCCTTCTGTAATACTACTACAGAGAGTTCACAGACCGGAAATTCCTGGAAAATCGGATAATTTTACAGGAATTTCGGTGAAAATTCGTTAATTTAGTTTTAAAACGTCTTTTTCGGCCATTCTCGTTCATGCGGCTCGGTTGTCGTTCCCCAGGGAGGTAAAAACCATGGAGAGCTAAATATTTAATCAAAATTATGAATGAACTTATGGTTTTACGTCGAAACTCAGAACTAAGCCTCTACATCAGCCAATATTGTAATAACCAATCCTATAAAAATCATATTGGCGTTAAAATTTGAGGAACATGTCAAGGAACTCGAATACGAAAGATACTTAATTTTGAATAAACTTTTCTACCAAAGCTATAAATGCGATGGTATGGAATCAAATTTGTTGTGTCAAAATTCAAAACTAAGCCTCTTTAAAAGCCGTACAATTGTTATTATATAGTTATTTTCACGAAAAGAGTTGACTCATGTATCGAGTAAATAAAATATGGGAGTCATTGAGTCGTTAATTAATTAATTTCTATGAAAATTCAGGTTGAGTACGTGAACATCGAGATTTGTATGCTAATATTGAAACTTACACGTGTTTTTACGTCATAATTAGAGGTTAAATACATTTTAATTTAGTACCAAAAGATAAAGAATTTATTCAGTAATTCGATTCCAAAAACCATTTTACTATAACAAAATCTCTTGCGCCGTAAACCTCATTTAACTGAGGACGCGTCGCCAATAACCCACAATAACCCATAAGACGCTGTACTGAGCGCTGCGGCTGCGACCGCCGAATCCTACACTTTGAGTTGTGACCTTGAGCCCAGCCGGACCGAATTTTGGTCTATCCCGACTATGGGCGCGAGCATGGTCTATCCCGACATGTTTTCTACCTCGCTGTCGTCCCCAGTCAATAAGACAAGTTTTGGTTGACATTTTCAGACAATAAAAAACGTTGCCGATCGTCATTTCGGGCCATTAAATGTAAGTAAATTCCTGTTTTTGATCCATCCGATGCGGAAAAATAGGCGTTCTTTGGTGATAGATCGGGGTCGAATCGCCGACTGTATTCGTAAAATACCACAGTCGCAGCAAACCTGCGTACTCAGCGAATTTCCAATGCATAATATATGTCTTAATACCATATAAAGCCGCATACCAAGGTTCATAAAAATATATTCATATATAAGCGATATATACAATTTTAATTATTCTCCATAAGAATAGCATTGGTGATGAGTACATAGGTTTGCTGAAACAAGGAACACAAACAAATGGTTTTTATGCAAATATAAATATAATTTAACTAGGTGAAGCCACATACCAAGTTTAATCAATATTCAATCATAAGTAAGCACTATATAACATTTTAATTATTCTCCATAAGAATAACATGGGAGATGAGTAAGCAGGTTTGCTGCAACAAGGAACTAAAAAATGGGGTTTTATGCAAATATCAATATAACTCAACAAGGTGAAGCCACATACCAAGTTTTATTAATTTATGTTCATAATTAAGGGAGTCATTACATTTTACTTATTCTCCATAAGAATAACATGGGGCTGAGTACGCAGGTTCGCTGCTACTGGGATAATAAAAAAAAATTGTTTGAGCCAATATCAATATACTAGTACTACGTGACCCCACGTGCCAAGTTTCATCAATATACATTCATTAATAATGGAGATATCAAATTTTATTTATTCTCCATAAGGATAACATTGGACAACGTACTGTGTTTAGCACTTTGAATATCTCTGCAACGGTTGGACGTAGAATCACAATTTAAACACCAAAATGATTGTTTTGTGGAGCTGAGTTGATTGGTAAAAGCAAATGTGAAGTTTACATTAAAATTAACTTAGGAAAAGCCAAAAACCTTTTTCCCATAAGATTAACATAGGAGATTTTATGAGCAGGTTTTTTTGGATTTTCTCCGCAACCACTTAACCTAGCTTAATAATTCAAAATACCATATTATTTGTTTTTTAAGCTCTATAACATGGTCTAAACCAAAATTAAGTGTTTTAAAAATTTTAGGGTAAAAAATGCATAAAACTGATTTTTGGAAAATTATTTTTGGAAAATGCGGTCCGATTGCCGTTTTTGAGCGATTAAGTACATTCCCGGCATTAAATAAGGTTGGGACTCAATTTTCAGCCGATAACAAACTTTGCGGTCGTATTTTGGCTAGCAATTTTGCTGTAAAATTGCCGATAACATTATCGATTTTGGTTGATAACACACACCCGATCGGTAATTTTTCTAATAACACAGTTTGACCGTTTTCAGGCTAAAAAATGTGGTCCGATTGACGTTTTAGACGGCTAAATTAGAATATATTGCTATTTTAGGCCAATAATATGTATCTCGGGTGTCTTTTAAAATCGCCGTATCTCGGCTGATAAGATTTGTTTCGATGTTCGTCTCGGTAAAATCTTTGTTTTCGACGATAACATACTTTGATACTTCCGCTGGCGGTTGGCCTTTGAATTGCGGTTTGAGTATAAACTATTGCGGTATTTTTGGCCGATAAACTACGTTCATTGGTCGTTTTTGGTCTAAAAGTTACGGCGACCATGAAATGCGGTCAAATTGTCATTTTTATCCGAAATAACAGGTACAATTTCTGATTTTGGTCCATGAATTCTATACAGTCGTCTTTTTAGGCCGATAACGCACAATGTGGTCAATAAAACGCGTTCGGCTATTTTTTACGGCCAATCAAATTATTGATATGGAATTTTTAACAAATTTCCGGGGATGGAATCCCGGACCCCCCACCCCTGAGCCTGAAGAGTATTCCATACCCCCCAAAATCCCCGGCATTTCCCCCCAACGTGACTCCCTGGATCCGCCCCTGATAAATGGTAAAGACTTCTTGACATTTCTGGACCACAACTAATTTATGCTTATTGCTTATGAGGAATGAAGCAGGAAACAGTGAACAACAATGCGGACATAATTAAGGAACAGTGAATTTATTATCATCTGAGATTATTAAGATTTCATGAATTTTGGACTTTCATAAATCACAGTGATTTCACAACCACTTTGGACTCGGTACTTGCTTTGAAAAAAAAAAACAGCATCCATTATTAAAATATGTTGCAACTACCAAAGTTTAAATTTAAGGTTCGCAAAATATAAAAAATAAATTAAATTTACTGGGAAAACTCAAAAACAATTAATATAATCATTAATCAGATTTATAAGGCAAGGTCGAACATATTCTTTCTCAGTCTTCACCTGTTAATAACTAGCGTATAATAATATAACATTGTAATGTGAATGGGTCATGACATTCCTATGAAAATCGAAAGACGCTTGCGGCAGTTTCAGGCAGTACACCACCTCGGCGAGGCGCCTCGGCCTTGGCGGTGGCGGGACGTGGTAACGGGCTTCGGTCGGTGCCCTCAGCGGAGTGTGTGTGTTGGGGGTTGTGAGATGGGAGATTTAAGAGGGGTTAGCGGAGGGGCTGTCAGGATGGGCGCGCGGCCGAAGGGGGAGAGGGGAAGGGCAGCGACAGCAGCGCGGCAGCGTAGACGTTCCGAACTAGCTCCGCCGTCGCCTTGGACGTACAAGCAGACCGTGTACGCTTGTCCTATTACGATGGGTGATCTCCTAAGGAGTATGCTTAATCTATGGTATCATCTAGGAAATCTCTAACACTGACAAACCAATGTGGCAGCGCATTCACGGAATATTACCTCAATGTACTTTTTATTTTTGGGCTATTTTGAAGACGTTTTATGTAGTCCTACACTTGTCTCAGATGTGGACGAGCTGAAGACAAGAATCAGAGGAGAAATATCAACAATCACTGAGGAGATGTAGGTTAATACTTGGGCGGAAATTGAATGTCGGTTAGATATTCTATGGGCCACCAATGGGTCATTCTTGGAAGTGTACTGATGTTGTATATATTAGTGACATTTTGTATATATTAGTATGCCAAGTTTCAAAACAGTACTTTTAACGGTTCAAAAGATACACTAAATTTAGTAAAACACACAAACAGACCGACTGACACTAAATGGAGCGGAATTTAAAAAAATGTCACTCAAGGTTTTTTGCTTATTTTTGGGTGTAGAATCCGAAAATATATGGGGGGGGGGTCCGAACCTATCTCTCCTCTTGGCTACGTCACTAATAATAAAATTCAAAAGTTGCAAAAAACAAATTATAATGTCACTTAAAAACAACTGTATATACAAAAATTCAAAGTTTATCAGCACACCATTTCCGACTCAGTAGTTTGTTTGAGGTCAGGTTTGCAGCATTCTATTATATTTACTAGTTGTGACCCTGTCCTTTATAAATAGTATGATTGGGTTGTATGTATAAATAATAGGTTAATTAAAAAAATAACAACCAAATTGATTTAGCAATATTTAAATTACATTGTACATTTTTATTATACAATTAAATCAAAGTTAACAAATAATACTGGCAGTTAGTTTGGGTACTGTTGCTTGGTCGAGGAACTCTGTCGGGTAGTGAACAGCGTGATAGTCATGTCTAAAGTGTCAGATTATGTGAGGGATTACTTTCCAACAAATCAATGGTACAGCTTAGTGATAAAACCAACTTCCATCTCCAAACCATCAAAATATGATTATGATTCAGCGTTTCAGCAGCTCACTGAAGAATTTCATAAAAGAAAATTAAAACACCTTGTTTACTCTCCGATGGGGTGTGCTCGTGATAATGTTTCGCTACAACACTTCACAAAGAACATAAAATATTTCTACCAGCATACCAGAGCAACTGTGACAGTTGTTGTTAACAATGAGAAATCACAAAGACGACTGAGAAGTGGCTTGAATCATGAAACATTTCTACAAAAACTGAAAGAACTGTATAACTGAAAGTCAACTGTATACTGAAAGTCAACTTGAAGAAACTGAATTCATTAAAGAACAGCAGTCTCAAAATGAAATTATAACAGAAATCGAAACCATGGCTGAGAAATCAGAACAAACACAAACTGAAGAACATCACAAAACTGTGACGGCAGCATCAATGAAAACAGAACAACAGTCGACACGTCAAGCAGATGTTTTCGCACAATGTGAAAGCCTGAAGTTGGTTAATCCTGCACATGAACACTCTACACCTTTGGCTATACAGAGCGTGGAGTCATTCCCACACTACCTCCTGTGAGATGCAATAAACTGACAGCTCAAATTCACCACAACAGGGAGTCTTACTGAAGGAAGCTGAGAATCCCGCAGCCAACAGCAGACACTCATCTTTGGACTCTTTTGACTATAATATTGATCCAGAACCATGTAATGAAATGCATTTTTTGCCTTTAAACTCCCTTCAGGATTTTCCTCAATCTCCAATTTAAATATTTAAACAGTAGTAAAGAATCCCTAGAATAGTCTTAATATTTTAATTTTAACTGAACATAATATGACTGAACCGGAGTTAAATAAATCCCACCTTACTAATTACTCAATCATAAGTCAATATTCTAGAACAACAACTTCTGGGGGAGGTGTTGTGATTATTATGGAGGGAGGTTTGGAGGCAAAGCAATCAATCTGTAATGAGGTTGAATTTATGTGTCAAGATAAGCTCTTTGAGTTCTGTATAGCTAAATTAACATTAACAGGAAAATTATTTTGGCAGGAGTTTATAGAAAGCCACACTGCGAAATTGTGAATTTTTGAATAGGCTAAATTTATTAATTGATTTTTTGATACAGAAGAAGGAATATATAACAGTTGGAAGAGATTTCAATATTAATATACTTAATCCATTTTTACCTGAAGTAGAGATCCTGAAAAACACTCTGAAAGTCAAGGGTTGTATTATCTAGTGGATTTTCCGATGAGCATGACAGCTACAACATCAATCTGCATCGATGATTTTTTTACCAATATAGACAGATCTGAAATAGGAATATTTAGGTTGATTACTGCCCAATCGGACCATGATGCACAGGTACTGGAGCTCATGTTGGATGATCCAGTAGATGGTAGAAAAACAAATAATAAGAGTGTATCTTTCAAATATAGAAACTTTTAAAAAAATAATATGGAAACTTTTGTAAAGTTATTGGAAAATGAAACTTGGTTAAATGTGTTTGATGCAACAGTAGATTAAAGTATCCAACATTCTGTCAAATCTTTATGTATTATTTTGATCTTTCATTTCCGTATCAAACAAAAAAGAAGTATCAATCAAAAAGACAATGGATTACAGAAGATGAAAACATGATATAATTAGTAAGATTGCTAGAATCAGTAAAAATAAGGAACTGCACAGAGTTGTGTATTAAGAAATAAGCAATTTAAACTTGATTTGATGAAGCGTAGGAAAGAGCAATTTGACAATAAAATTAGAGGTTCCACCAATGTTGGGTAGACCACTTGGAATATCATACATTTGGAAACTGGAAATTCTAAAGTCAGTTTTGTGGACAATATTGTTTTGAAAGATGGAGATAAGCAAATAAATGTATGATCCAATTAAAATAAGAAATTGATTTAATTGGCAATTTACTAACACAGTACAAAAGCTAATAAAAAATAGTAACAAATCAAATGGAGTTAAAATCAAAGAAAACAAGTTGTTTAAGAACAATTTTATTTGCGTTCCCACAGATGAAAAAGAAGTGATGCCAAATGGTCAACAATTTTAAAAATAAATTGTCAAGTGGGTACAGTGAAGTTCCAACCAAACTAGTAAAATTTTCTATAAAACCACTTCTGAAACCATTAGTTCGCTTCATCTTTTGTAACTAGTGTCTTTCATTCGGAACTGAAAATTTCTAAAGTAGTGCCAGTTTATAAAAAAGGAAGCAAAGTTTAAATAAATAACTATCGGCCAGTATCAGTGCTTCCTTCCATATCAAAAATTGTTGAGAAAGTCATGTTAAATAGGTTGGTACATTTCTTAGAGCATAACAAACTTTTTGATAAGGAGCAACACGGTTTTAGAAAAGGCAAATCAGTGACCTCTGCCCTGGTTGACTTTACGAATCAATAATTGACTCAATACATCAGGGTGAGCGACCCATAGGCATTTTCATGGATCTTTCTAAGGTGTTTGATACCATCTCTCGTAGTATTTTACTCCAAAAACTAGACTCAATTGGTATTACAGGAAGACATTTAATTTGGTTTGATTCTTATCTTTCGAACAGGTTTCAGTATGTGGAAGTTCCATTTTGATTAAATAATCAAATTACTAAGGTCAAATCTCAGAAATTAAAGGTGTTGCATGGTTGAATCCTTGAACCTGTATTATTTCTTTGCTATATTTAAGGGTTTACTAAAGTCTTGGATAACATCACAGAATTAAAAGTGATCTAATTTTGTATGCAGACGAAGCTAACTTGATTATTTCAACAAAAAATCCAAATGACTTAGAAAAAATAAGCCAAAACAAAATATCAAACATTCAAGAATATTTAAAAAATAATAATTTGTTTTTGAATTTAAATAAAACAAATTTTGTTGGTTTTGAAATAAAACAAAATAGAAGCATAGTTGCGCTAGTATATTGCTATTGAAGATCGCTACCTGGAAAAAATCAACAATACAACATTTTTGGGTCCAGAATTAGATAGTAACTTTAGTTGAGACCTACATATACAAAATGTGTAAAAAAAATTAATTCTGGAATCTATATATTAAAATGAATGCCACAGCTATGCAGCATATCTGTATTAAAAATCATCTACCATGCTCACATACACAGTCATATTGCTGATGGTCTTTGTGCATATGGGGGAACCAATATCTATAACCTACATACAATTCTTTTAAACTTCAAAAACGGGCAATAAGAGTAATGTTATTAAAATATGATGATCATATAAGAGACCATTTTAAAAACTTGGAAATACTGACAATCTACGATCAATATATTTTTGATTACATTTTGTATTTAAGAAATAATTCTCAAGATCTGAGTTTGCGCTCTGAAGAACATTCTCATAACACAAGAAATAAATACCCCCGTCGCAGCAAACCTGCGTACTCAGCGAATTTCCAATAAATATATAACATAACACATTAAAACACTTAACAGGATTCATAAGAAATATATTCACAAACAAGTGATATTTAAAATATTAATTATTCTCTATAAGAATAACGTTAGGGAAGAGTTCACAGGTTTGCTGCAACAAGGAACAGAAAATAATGGGTTTTTATGCAAATATCAATAGAACTCATCTTAGTGAAATTACATACCAAGTTTCATCAATATAGATTCATAAATAAGCGATACATAACATTTGAATTATTTTTCATGAGAATAACATGGGGACCAAGTACCTAGGTTTGCTGCTACAAGAACCATAGGCGAAAAATTTTTTTGTTCAAACAATAAACCACAACCAGATGAAGCCATATACCAAATTTCGTCAGTTTATGTTCATAAATAAGTGAGGTATAAAATTGTTCTTTTTCTCCATAAGAATAACATTAGGTACTCTGTTTAGCACTTTCAATATCTCAGTAACCAATTGACGTAGAGAAATGATCAAAATACCAAATTGTTTGTTTTTTATGCTGAATTCAATGGTAAAAATTAAAATTTGATTTAAATAAAAATTCACGTGGAAACCCCAAAAAACCCATTTTTGGGGTACAAAACCCCCCTTTGGATGGTGCGATTCGTCTGGTTTTCAAACTCGTTCAAATAAATGGTACTTTACACATTTGTGCCAAATTTCATTAAGATCGGACCTTTTTTACGAGAGTTATCGTGCTTACGGACACATATATATATACATATATAAAAATTCAAACGAATGGTGTTTTTGGCATCTGGGGACCTCAAAATTAAAAGTTATCATGGTTTCGGGCTTAAGTCTTACCATGAGACCTACGGTAATAGCTTCTTCCCTATAGGGGAAATTCGCTAAAATGGTGTTAACACTCAAAAACACAGACTTTCATTTTGTACTAAAAAAACAACTTATATGGGGACAACATTTTGAAATTTTCTGCCTACTGACATAAAAGGGGAACTGGATCGTGTCAAGTTTCAAAGGAGTCTAAAAACAATATTAATCAATTTAATGAATTTTTAAAAATCTCTTGTTAGCATGTAATGACATCAATCAAAGAAGTAGGTATTTTGGTTACTGGTATACATTGTGTATTTTGTATTTAGTATGTAAGATTAAGATATCAGACACTATTTATGTATATGATGTGTATTGAGTAAATAAAGAGTTATTTGATTTGGTTAAAAAAACGGTGTTAACAAATTTATGTGTTTGATCCTCGCTTTGGAAGAGATTTTCCTTCGTGTCGATCTCTGTTGCTTGTTCATTGGTGGACGTGAGGATGGCACAATCACAGAGCCAGGCACTTTCCAAATTAAACGGTCTATGATCCACGGGGAAAAACGTTTTGATCAGTAAATCCTGTGATTCAATGATAGTGCCAAGTGAAGGAGAGATGTTTTTGAGACCACCTGTGTTTTTCAATGACCCGTTCTCAACTTTTAAAAGGGCCTAAGAAAACACATCAAACCCTTAATCTTCTCCAAAAAGAATTTTCATATTTACGATTAAGTTGGGACGCTCAGTGGTCGGATACATAAAAGATATTTTTAGAGAGGCATATAGCTCTCATCCACCCATGTCTCACGCACCATAGAGGTCTATCTGAAATCTCAAGAGAACACCGTAACTCCCCATTATAGTCATGTTGTTGTTTCTTATGTCCTTTAACCCATTGACTTACGAGCTGGTCTCGTTCCTTACTTGTAATTTTTTTAACCTATGAATAGGAATAGAAAATTGGTGTTTATAAATGGATTAATGTCGTATTTTAATTTAAATATTGTTTTCTTTCAGATTAAAGAGTCAAATTGGCACACACACAGATGATATAAAAAAATAGTGGCAAAATCAGTGTTGACCATGTGCAACTCACACAGAATTAACCGTTCCCGTCAACTTCCAAGCAAGCCTGCCACCGTTTATTTTACTTGGGCCCTCCCACCAACGTTGCCACAGACCGGTTAACTCATTGAGAGCTGCACGACTGGTCAGTTTTGGTCGTGTGCGGGAATCGAACCCACAAACATCGTAACAACACCTGGCCAAGGTATTTCCACGACTTAGCCAACTCAGCTAACACGACCAAAGGCCTAGCGGTGTTACTTTGGTTTATGAGTCAGTCCGCGCCCCTAGCGGAGAAAACCGTAGTTGCCCGCACTCATTAGTTATAGATGTTGCTACTAGAGTGCAGCCCCAATCAAATCCCGTTATAGGCTATTGCGATTAGTATAAAATTACTACGTTAAAGGGTTAATCCAGATAGCAAGAAAGTGTGTTGCAAATATGCGTTTGGTTCATTTTTTTAAATTCAAACGAATGGTGTTTTTGGCATCTGGGGACCTCAAAATTAAAAGTTATCATGGTTTCGGGCTTAAGTCTTACCATGAGACCTACGGTAATAGCTTCTTCCCTATAGGGGAAATTCGCTAAAATGTTGTTAACATTCAAAAACACAGACTTTCATTTTGTACTAAAAAAAACAACTTACATGGGGACAACATTTTGGAATTTTCTGCCTACTGACATAAAAGGGGAACTGGATCGTGTAAAGTTTGAAAGGAGACTAAAAACAATATTAATCAATTTAATGAATTTTTAAAAATCTCTTGTTAGCATGTAATGATATCAATCAAAGAAGTAGGTATTTTGGGTACTGGTATACTTTTTGTATTTTGTATTTAGTATGTAAGATATCTGACACTATTTATGTACATGATGCGTACTGAGTAAATAAAGAGTTATTTGATTTGGTTAAAAAAACGGTGTTAACAAATTTATGTGTTTGATCCTCGCTTTGGAAGAGATTTTCCTTCGTGTCGATCTCTGTTGCTTGTTCATTGGTGGACGTGAGGATGGCACAATCACAGAGCCAGGCACTTTCCAAATTAAACGGTCTATGATCCACGGGGAAAAACGTTTTGATCAGTAAATCCTGTGATTCAATGATAGTGCCAAGTGAAGGAGAGATGTTTTTGAGACCACCTGTGTTTTTCAATGACCCGTTCTCAACTTTTAAAAGGGCCTAAGAAAACACCTCAAACCCTTAATCTTCTCCAAAAAGAATTTTCATATTTACGATTAAGTTGGGACGCTCAGTGGTCGGATACATAAAAGATATTTTTAGAGAGGCATATAGCTCTCATCCACCCATGTCTCACGCACTATAGAGGTCTATCTGAAATCTCAAGAGAACACCCATTATAGTCATGTTGTTGTTTCTTATGTCCTTTAACCCATTGACTTACGAGTTGGTCTCGTTCCTTACTTGTTATTTTTTTAACCTATAAATAGGAATAGAAAATTGGTGTTTTTAAATGGATTAATGGCGTATTTTAATTTAAATATTGTTTTCTTTCAGATTAACCCATTGAGGAAGTAATTTTATTCTATTTGCAGTAGCCTATAACGGGCATTGATTGGTGCTGCACTCCAGTAGCAAAATATGTAACTAATGACCGCGGGTGTCTACGGTTCTATCCGCTAGGGGCGTGGACTGACTGAAAAACCTTAATATCGCCACCAGGCCTTTGGTCGTGTTAGCTGAGTTGGCTACGTCGTGGAAACACCTTGGCCAGGTGGTGAGGTTCGACACAAAGTAGTTTTAAGAGGGGAAATGCCTCCTTGTCCCCCCAGGGTTAAGTTGTAACATATTTTGAATATTCTCTGTTGGTCAATGCTAACTTGACCTGAATATCAAGTTTCACCGAAATTGATCAGTAAATAAGAGAGAAATGGTAAGTTTTGTATTCCCCATAAGAATAACATTAGACAATGTGCTGTGTTTACCGCAAAATGAAAATTTCTATTTCCTCCTCAACCAGCAATCGTAGAATAATAATTCAAAATACTAAATTATTTAGTTTTTTGAGCTCTTTTTAATGGTGATAAGTAATATACAATGGACCTAAATACTTCAACCAGCTCCCACAAGAAGTTAAAAACTGCTTGCGTCTTAAATCTTTTTCTGTGCAATTAAAAAAATGGCTTTTCAAAATTTTGAATGTTGATTTCATGAATAATGTATTAATTTAAACTATATTTGCTTATTGCACTACTTAAAACTTATATTGAAACTATTTTTTGATGTCATTTATATACTAAGTGTGTTAAAGTTTACTATTATTTGGAGAGATAAATATTAAGTTGATGTCATGTCAGACGCCACGGAGAGCGGCAAGATGTGTTTATACATAGAAGGAATGTACTCAGTTGTTAATGTAAAGTTTATTTTGTTTGTTTTTTTTCAACGTTGTCACAATAACTGGTTGATGTGACAACGTAATTCCAAGAAAATTAATGTGTTTGATTGTTGTAAGTTTGGGTGGAATAAATCATTATTTCATTATTTCATATTTTATAACATTTATGGTTTTTTGATAAAAAAAATCAAAATAACTGAATTTTGGATTTTTAAGTCCTGTGATTTCTGAACCCGATTTTTTCCAGGAAGGCGGGTGCTGTCATTTTGTTGGAAATGTAAATTCCTACAAACCACCAAAGTTTAATCAAAATGTTTAAAGCCGATTTTAAGAAATTCAGATTTTTCATGATTTTTAGCGGTTTTTGGGGATAATTACCCTTAATAATAAAAAATTCCAAAAAATGAAAAAAAAACAACTGGAGATATCGTGGTTTAGTACCTACATATCAAATTTCATCAAAATCGGCCAATTGGTGTGGGCTCTAGCTCTGTACACATCCAGACAGACATCACGTAAAATTAACTTTTTTGGGTTCAGGGAGCACCAAAACAAATATTTCTACACCTCAAATTTGAAAATTTTGACGAAAACAATACTTTCTCCATATACTATGGTAAGGGGAGAAAGTAAAAATATCGCTCCGGGGAATTTCTGTAAAAAATTAGAACTCTCCTCTTTTTGAAAATTTCCCAAAAATGCGTTGAATAACGCAAATTTTGTGTTGAAATCCTTATTGTGCACGAAAATGAATTTACTTTTGCAACTTTATCGTCTTGCAACGATTGCCAAAACTAAACCCTGTCTCCATGAACACTCTAATGACTATTATTTGTTACTGTTTGGCTTTTTTCGGTGGGAAATATCGTCAAATTTTGGATATATTTGCAGTTATCGAACGCTGAAAGTCAGTATTTACATTTTAGTTTTTTATACCTGTTGTATAGTTTTGAGTGATTTACAATTTAAATAAAACAAATATAGTAATAAATTCATTTTCCTTTAAAGTTTACTTTAATCTTCAAGTACCTAGACCAAGCACCTTTCGTCGCTCCAAGAATAATCTTTTCTCCATAACAATAACATGGCAACTTTTTAAGGCCGCTGGGGCGGAGTTCTCAGGTTAGAAAAACGTATCCATATTAATAACAAGGTATGGTCCAGGAGCAGGTTTGAGGAGCCGTTTTTGATCCATTTAAATAACGTAATTACTTCATTGCGATAACTGGTCACTTTTTTAATTTACACTTTTTAGGACAATACGGTAGGGAGCCCTGAGATGTGGGGTAGAAATGTGTCAAAAGTATTGTTGGTCTCCTACGAGGTTATGGTGTGGGGGTAGTTCTGAGAAGCCTTTTTCGCAATCAACTGGGGTACTTTATTAGCATAGGTAATTTCTCCATAAGAATAACATCACAACGTTTTCACCAGTGGGGCGGGGCCCTAAGGTCGGAGTTGTGAAAAAAACTATTTCAAGTTGTATAGATCAGAATTGGCTAAAATCACATACAATTGGGGCCATCGTTCAAGAGATGCGGCTTTGTAAAACAAATCCAAAGGACCATTACTCGTCAAAATTGGATGTCGGGAAGTGATAAAAAACCGTTGGGTGAAGCCCTGAGGTCAGTAAAAAGTATCCGAAGTCGTTTAGTCCTCCAACAACCTGGTATGGTTTGGGATCAGATTTGAGGAGCCTTCAGAGTCATGTGTCATAATGGATTATGGTCAGCATAGATTTTTTCGGAACCTCCTGGGGTACTCTTTTCTCCACAAGATTAACATGGCAATTTTTAGCCATTGGGGCAGTGCCCTAAGGTTGGGGCTTTAAAAAACCTATCTAAATGTTATGGGTCAATGACAACTGGCTAAAATCGTGCAAAAAAACCCAGAAAGAATAACATGGAAATTTTGCCTGGGGGCGGTGCCCTAAGGTTGGTTGGGGGGACGTATCCAACGTTGGGGCATTATTCAAGAGTCCTGGCTCTGTAAATAAAACCCAAAGAACCATCATACGTCTAACTTGGACTTCAGGAAGTGGTAGAAGCCAGTGGGGCAGAGCCCCGAGGCCGAGAAAATGTTATCTGATGACTTTCAGTCCCCCAACAACGTGGTATGGTCCGGGAGAAGATTTGAGAAGCCATTTAGAACAAATATTTTCACCATAAGAATAATGTGGGGGCTTTTGATGCCACTGGGGCGGATTCCGGAGGTCTGGAAAAAAACGTATCTAAACTTTGTTGGTACTCTACATCGTGGTATGGTCCAAGAAGAGTTCTCACCTGGGAAATACACACACACAACTACTTTATTACTGTAGATTTTGTTAACACTCCCACACTAAATTTGAGAAATTTAGGCATCAAAAAATATCAAACTATTTGATTCTATAATTGATTTTGTATGTTAAAAAGTATTTACCAAGTGTCGCGTTTTTTAATAGGCCTACTTTATATTAAACATTTTGTGTCCACTTAGACTACTGTGAGGTATACTTTAATTCGAGGCGGCTTTACTTTTGGACCTAACTCGGGGCCTACGTAACTAAATCCACAGCTAAATTATGTTTTTTAAAAGAGATTTATAGCGTTTTCTCCAGTCTTTTTCTAACCAAAACAAAAAAAATTCTTTCTAATTTCTGTTTTGACTGTACTTTTGGACTTTTTCCATTGCCTATTTTTAATGATTATAGAGTTTTGTACCTAACCACCACTGGTGATTCATTTTGGACCTAGAGAACATAAATATAATTTTGGACCTAAAAAACATCCCCCTTACTTTTTGTGAAGAGAAAGCATTAATACCTATTTGGAAGTTGCGTTAGGGGTTACGTTTAATTTCAAAAATAACTGATACGCCTTCACAAAATAAATATCATTACGAATAATTTTAGTGACAAACCAAACCAATCAACGGTTGTGAAAGAGAAAGTAAAATTTATAATTCTGAAATATTAAAAATGTATACAGTATTAGATTTTTGTCGGAAATCCATCAACCAATACCACATTACAAAAGTGAATACCGTTTGCAGAACTACTGTCATAAATAATTGGGTATAGGAATGGACAGTGATAACCTGCGAACTAGTCTATGAGTGGCAAGCCTTGGGGAGCGCGGTTATTTCAAGAGCGAGAGAGAGTGAGGGGTGAATGAGGGAGTGACACGTGACGCGATAGGCATTAGTCATGCGCCCGGCCCGCACGCAATATGTGCGTGTGTGAGTTGGGAAGAGCTGTTGTAGCGCCGCGTAGCTTACAATCCGCGAAACACAAAAACTCCCCCTGCCACTACCCCTCCATCGGCACGAGGTGGTACAGCGCGCCTAGCGGCCACTGGTAACATCGTTCTGAGGTTTTGCCGCTGTGGTAGGGCGGACCCTTAATTATTTATATCAACCCAAAATCATATGAAAACAACAACTAGAATTTAAATATTCTCTATTTTCTAATTTTCTAAAATTTGTATCCGCCTAGAAAATGATTATAAATGGCCCACATTGAAATTACTGGTGGGTCTGGTTTTAAATGGCCCACATTAAAGTTACAAGTGGGTCTGGTTCTTAAACTGGGCTTTGGGTCCCATGGAATGAATGTGCCAAAGGTAATCATTTTTTCATAAAACGCTAAGTATATAGTTTTGGATACCACATCTGCTAAGATACTTTCCACTAGAAAATAACATTATATTACTTTTTAAGCGTGTCAGGTTTAAAACATTTTGGGTTAGTAAAAGTATATTTCAGCTTCAGTGGTTCAACTGGTTTCTAGGTTTGCTAATTTGTTTTTATCAAATCTTATTTTTATTTCACTATTAGATAGCCTCTTGAAAATAATGGAATACTGATGGGGGTTTGGGGTGGACATTACAGTCAGAGACTAAATGTGGGGTCGGCCAAAACTGTCCAGTCGTCAAATAAGGCATGAGGAATAAGGCGTGAAGTCCAACCACTTTTATTTCTGGACAGATAAGTCAAATCCGGACAAAAAAGTGGTAGGTTTGACAGTGATTGACTTCGTTGCTGTCCGACTTTTGCGTGGTTCCAGTGTGATAATGTTTATCAGTTTTTAATTGGTGACAGTAAAAGCAAACCTCACTATGTATTTTTAGTACATATATTTTTACAAAATGATAAACAATATAAATATTTATACAAGTTTATACGGGTACATTATACAAATTCATTCACTTTGAACTGATAAACATTTCTGAGAAATAAATTTTCACGGCAAAATAAATAATGTGCAAACATAAAACAAAGCAAATAAACTAAGTAAACACTTTAAATTATACACATTTGTAAATACTGTGCACGAGTTCACAAGCGAACAGGCAACATATGAAAACATGTCTAAAACTCTATTTTCTGAATTCTAACTTTGACAATGTTATGCTGAAGCCTGCGATGTTTCAACATATCCCCTTTCTGTCGATATCGTTTGCCGCAGATATCACAGATGTTAGGTTTCTCGCCAGTGTGTATTCTCTTGTGCACTGTGAGAACATGCGAGCGTCGGAACGCAATACCACACACGTCACAGCGGTAAGGGCGTTCCCCTGTGTGTATCTTCCTGTGCTGGCTGTACACGTGCTGCGTCATGAACGCCTTCCCGCAGAAGTCGCACTTGTAGGGCCGGTCTCCCGAGTGCTTCCTCACGTGCACGTCTCTGTCTCCTTTGATCTTGAAGGTCCTGGGACACACGGGACAGTTGTAGGGTCGCTCGTCCGAGTGCACCTTCTGGTGAGTGTAGAGGCCCGAGCTCTGGGAGAATCCCTTCCCGCACTGGTCGCAGATGAACGGCTTTTCCCCGGTATGCATCCTGATGTGTTTTACGAGAGCGTCTTCTATCGAAAACGACTTGGGACAATAGTGGCACTCGTATGGCCTGTACGAGTCATCTATAGGGGATAAAGATTGATCATGAGTTTGGCGATGATCAGCAGCCTCTGCATTCGTTTTGAATTTCTTGTCACAAAAGCGACAGTGATAAGGTTCTTCGCCAAAATGTACAGTCAGATGCTCTGAAAGTTTCACACTGTTCATGAAGCAACGTTCGCAGTACTCGCACATGTAGACGGTTGGGACTGTAAACTCAGTCATGTAATCTCGAAGGCCTCCTGCAAAGTGGAGTTTTTTGTGTTCCCCCAGCAACGAGGCAGCGGAGTAAGCTTCATTACACAGTTTACACTGATAAGGATACTCCGGTGGATGTTGCTCTCTGTGACTGTTGAGGTTGGCAGGATCTGTAAAGCTCCTCTCACAATATTCACAAAGGTAAAGCCGCTTCACAGTATGCATTTCAAAACTATATGTCGTCTCACCGCTACATTCTGGAATGTGCATTATATCCATATGGTTTACAGCATGATCTGTGCTTGGAAATGCTTCGAAACAAAGCTTGCAAGTGAAACATGTTCCTTCTTGAGTTTTGTCTTTGTGAGTGTTCATAAAGTGATTTCTCAACATGCTCTTTCGAATGAAACATTTACCACAGTATTCACAGGGATAGGGTTTCATGATATCCTCACCTTGGTGTGATCTCTGGTGGTATCTAAGTGAGCTATTGGATCTAAAAACTTTGCCACACTCCTCACAGCAATGTCCTTTATTCTGAGAATGCAAGTACATTGTATGCTTGTACAGTTTCAATTCGTCCGGAAAAGTTTTTTGGCAGATATCACAATACCCGGGTTTAGCTCCCTCATGAAACCTTTGATGGAATTCCAACCTCGCCTCAGATCTAAATGACTTATTGCAATGAGGACACCTGTTGGAACCTGTGTTAGATCCACAGACATGCGTTTCTAATCTGATTGCAGATTTAAAACCTAAACCACAAGATTCACATCGGTGCAAATTACTAGCATCTTTATGTTCGTAATGGTTTTCAACAAAGTGAGTATCCAGCACGGGCTTGCTACTAAACCACTGCTCACAGACAGTGCAGGGAAAACAATCTATATCTGAATGGTCCTCAGAATGGTCCAATAAAGCAGTCAACTCGGAAAATTCTACTCCACACAGTCTACAAACTAAAGATTCCTTTTCTCCTTTCACAACAACCTTTGTTTCCTGTTTAGCTTCAATTTTACCCCAAGGCTCATCCTCTGGTATTGAATCTAATTCCATTCCAACAATACCATCTGGATCATTGTATAATGTTTCCATATCTAAGTCAGGTATTTTAAGAGAATAATCTTGTGTGTTCCACATCTGTTGTTGATTGCTGCTGGGCTTGCTAGGTTCTTTTTTTGGATTATTTTCTTTCTCCAGTATATTTTCTATATTGTCTTCTTCAATTTTTTTTAGATCAATATCTTCAGAAGTATCATGTGAATTAATTTCTTGTTTTTCACTGTAATTTCCATGGACGCTTTCAGACTTACATGAATCATGCTTGACTTTGTATATACCACTCTTGGTGATCATCTTTCCACAGGTACATAATGGACAGCAGAATAATGATTTAGCTTTGTTTGTATTTCCTAGTTCTGATAACTTGCTGTCTTGTGAGTCTTCGCCATCTGAAGTTCCAAACACAGAGTTAAGTAAATCAGCTCCTGACAACCGCTGAGAGCTGAAAAAAAGATCTTAGTTATTTGAAAATACTTCTGTATTTGATAAAATCTATATTATTAATACGCTAGATGCAATTTTTGTAAATAATAAGACCCCCACATATTTTACTTTAAAATGCGCCTCTAGGTGTGCAGATGTGTAAACTGGCTTTAGATTTTCGATTTAGTTTCAGGGCTCTGCCCCACGGGAGTTCCAAGTTCCCATGTTATTCATCTAGAGGAGAGTTTTATTTGGTTTATGTCATATGTGTTTTTTGTAAGGATTATACCCAACTGCACACTGTCATTTTGTTTACTAGTTTACTATTTACTATTCTCGCTTCTCAAAAATGGATGCGCAAGCTGTGCATAGGTAATTCTAGTATTTAATAAAATGCAATTGTCTTGGAAAAACCTAGCTATAAAGTCATATTTTATATGAACTAAAGGTCATATATCAAATGTCACAAAGGTAAGAGTGAAAAAAAGGCTCGGAGGCACATGACTTTTGGAAAGGCCAACAAATTAGTAAAATTGTTAAATGGTTCCATTTGATATGGTAAGATTTCACACAGGTAAGGCAACCAAATTAGTCAAGCTAGTAATAGTGGGAACCTCCATACTCCTAGATGCTTAAGTTTTTCCTACAAGTACTGCATTTTCCAGCCTATTCCTGAGGAGTCGGAGGAGTAGAAGTAGGGATGTCATTGCGGGGAAGTATCATATTTTCCGGTTTCCGCCACTGCTATGTGTACCTCAACTTGTTCACTAAAATTCCTTCATCCTAAAGAAATATCACCCTTATGCATTTTTAACAATCTCAGTATCAGAATGGAGATTGTTGTCATATGTCCTGTTTTTAATGTTTAAATAAACTGATTGCAAAGGAAAAAATATCCTTTAATTTACATGGAACATTTTTACTTAAACCAGACAACTAACCTTCAAATTGCGCTGCGGCTGTTAGATTACTTTAATTTTGTAAAAGCCATGTTCGTTTTTACTACATATATACATTTCAAAACATTGGGTAATTATCGTTACTGCATTAACGCATTATAATTTTCATTTTTAATAATGTACTCCCAGTGCTTATTCAAATACGTTGCAGATTTGAATATAAGTTGTAAGTTGAGGTTTTTAAAATGATAATATCATAACAAACAGCTTTTGAGAAACATATTAGGGTACTCTTTAATGCTAACTCTCACAAATGGATATTGATTTGCTAACATTTATTTTGGTTGCAAGCCAATGAACACCATGAAATTGTCCCGCCTTAGAATGTATTCATCGATCTCCGAAATGATTAACCAATAGTATCACAGCTGCTGTTATATAAGAGCATGGTTGACATTACCTGACTGAAATATTACCAGACTTACGGGATCCGTCTTTTGATACCCTAGTAAAATAATCATCTAAATGTGACCTTGTCAATCAAGAAATTGGTGGAAGCAATAAAAGCATTTAGTTGAATTTAGACACTTGAGTTTTTATTTAACCATGTAGGAGTCCCATTTGTCTGGGTGGCTATGCTTGCTGAGGTTCACTGGTTAGCTAAGGATTTGCATTTGTAATTAGCTTTTACCCGTCCCACCAACCCCTGGAAACTAACACAATTTGCAGTTGTATTTCAATTTTACTTTAAAGATTCTACAACAACCTGCAATAAGACCAATGTTCAGTCCATTGATATTTGAATACAAAAACCAAAGAAAGAATATGGTGAAAGTGCAATGAACAGGGAGAATATGGTGTATCATGTTTAATGAAGGAAGATCTAATGTGCACGACGATGATCGGAGTGGCAGGCCGTCGGTGCGCGGCATTGTTCCGAAAGGCAGTACTCCGAAATTAATACAGGGTCTCCGAAAAAGAATGACGGGATTTCGGACGGCCGTTGCTTGGGGACTATTCAAGATAACTACACGATTTAAACGTCAAATAGAATAGAAAAGAACTAAGTTTTTTTTCATACCTTAATATGTTTCGATGTGAGCTCCATTTGTTGCTCAGCATACATCGAAGCGATATTCGATTTCTCGCCAAGTGTTGTGAAGCATCTCTGGTGTCACAGTTGCGATCGCTTCCGAAATTCGCCCACGCAGATGTGGCAAATCATGAATTTTCTCAGCATAAACAATGTTCTTTACGTAACCCCACAAAAAAAAGTCCAAAGGGGTCAAATCAGGACTCCTGGGAGGCCAGGGAATAGGCGCACCCCTGCCTATCCAACTATTTGGAAACTTGTTGTTAAGTGTGTCGCGCACGTAGGGTGATAGGGCCTTTCTTTTTCGCCAAAAAAACAATAAATGGCATAATTTATTTAGATATGCTAGAACAATCTTTGTTTCCTCAAATTGAAGAAATTGAAGAACAAGCCGGTGAACGAGTCATTTTGATGCAGGACGGCGCCGGTGCCCCGCCTCATTACCTTCGGGAAGTGCGCGACACACTTAACAAGTTTCCAAATGGTTGGATAGGCAGGGTTGCGCCTATTCCCTGGCCTCCCAGGAGTTCTGATTTGACCCCTTTGGACTTTTTTTTGTGGGGTTACGTAGAGAACATTGTTTATGCTGAGAAAATTCGTGATTTGCCACATCTGTGTGGGCGAATTTCGGAAGCGATCGCAACTGTGACACCAGAGATGCTTCACAACACTTGGCGAGAAATCGAATATCGCTTCGATGTATGCAGAGCAACAAATGGAGCTCACATCGAAACATATTAAGGTATGAAAAAAAACTTAGTTCTTTTCTCTTCTATTTGACGTTTAAATCGTTTAGTTATCTTGAATAGTCCCCACGAAACGGCCGTTCGAAATCCCGTCATTCTTTTTCGGAAACCCTGTATGTAATTTCAAAGGCATTAGTCCGAAATGCATAACTCCGAAAAGCATTACTCCGAAAATTCACTACTCTATTAGCAGTGTTCCGAAATACACTGTTCCGAAAATGTTTTTGGAGTAATGCCTTTCAGAGTAATGCTTTTGGAGCAGTGCATTTCAGAGTACTGCTTTTCGGAACTATGCATTTGCGGTACATTTTCATTTGGATGGGCCAAAAGGGGTCAGGACAATTTTAATTTGCGACATTGGCCAATGAAAAGAGACTAACTTGCCACACCTACGAATGCTGACACGCAGGATCTTCGTCATATCCACAATGAGGCCTAAATTGGCTTATTGATGTAGGTGCCAATAAATATCTAATTGTCTTTATTATCCTACACCATTACTGTGATTATGTGTTCCTTATTTAAAAAAAAAACACATAATCTTACATATTAATAGGTTTTTTTTTTAAACGATTCTGAACAGATTGTGACAATTGAGTTATCAAAATATTTTTCTTGATTATTAGTTGTGTATAAAGTTATTTATTTTATTCGGGGTATAGCTTTTCGGAGCAGTTAATTTCGGAGCGATAACTTGATGATGATAAAATCAAGTGTGTGACATTAATCCAAAAATACGTAACCCCGAAAGGCAGTACTCCGAATAATTACACAGTTTTGAAGGCATTATTCTGAAATGCGTAACTCCGAAAACCATTGCTCCGAAAATGCACTACTCCGAAAGCAGTATTCTGAAATGCACTGTTCCGAAAATATTTTCGGAGTAATATTTATCGGAGCTACGCATTTTCGGAGCAATGCATGGATCTTGCAGGCCATTGCTTATTACAAATTATTTGAAATAAAATATTTGAGAAAAACAGGCAATTTACTGTTAACAAATTACATAATCCTTTCCAGAAATGTCAAGGTATTGTTCATTCCATTTTCACCACGAACTTTCTTTAGTGTATGTACGAGGGCTGTTCAGAAAGTAAGTTCCGTTGGTGGCTAGCGAGTAGAGGAGTGGGGGTAGAGGTGTGACCACGGCGGCGTTGGGTAGTCTGGCTCAGTAGGCGTCTATCTGTACGCCAAGAAGGTCAATCGGACTGCTCCGCCCGCTGCAATCTAAATTCAAAATGGCCGCCGCAAGTGCCAGTGCCGCCGGCTCTGGTGATGCCGCGAGCGTCAATCCAGCCGCCGCAATTGACAACCCTGCTGACTGTGAAGTGCGATCCGCTATCCGGTTTCTTTGGGCAAAAAAAGTTAAACCTGCTGAGAGCTATCGTGAACTGTGTTCTGTTTACGGAAATAACATAATGAGAGACAGTGCAGTTCGGAAATGGTACGTTTGTTTAACGAAGGACACACGAATGTTCATGATGAAGAGAAAAGTGGCTGGCCATCTGTGGTAATTGACGATTTAGTGGACAAAATTAATGATAAGGTTAGAGAGAACAGGAAGTTCACTATTACAGACCTCTCAGAGTGTTTCCCTCAAATTTCACGCACTCTTCTGTACAACATTGTGACTCAAAATCTTGGTTACCACAAATTTTGTGCTCGGTGGGTGCCGAAATTTCTCACAACTGATCACAAAATTAACAGAATGGGTGCTGCCCTAACATTTCTGGAGCAATACGACGAAGAAGGCGATGAACTTCTTGATCACATAGTGACAGGCGACGAAACATGGGTTTCTTATGTGAATGTTGAACAAAAAAACAATCAATGGAGTGGGGTCACACTGTGTCACCGCATAGGCCCATCAAATGCCGACAAACATTCTCAAAGAAAAAACTCATGGCAACTGTTTTTTGGGACAGGAAAGGGGTTCTATTAGTTGAGTATTTAGAAAGGGGCACTACAATTAACTCAACAGTGTACTGTGAAACGCTAACGAAACTGAGGCGGGCAATCCAGAACAAAAGGTGCGGCATGTTGACCGGTGGTGTTGTTTTCATTCACGACAATGCACGTCCTCACACTGCAGCGAAAACTCGTGAGCTTCTGGACCATTTTGGTTGGGATGTTTTTGACCACCTAACTTACAGTTCTGATTTAGCGCCAAGTGATTTTCACTTGTTCCCCAACAAGAAAAAATGGCTTGGGTCACAGTGCTTTGAGAATGACGACGAGCTGGAAGATGGCGTCAACGGGTGGCTACGTGCACAGGTGGCAGAATTCTTTTCAGTGAGAATTGAAAAGCTTGTTCCTAGGTATCATAAGTGCTTAAATGTTAGTGGGAATTATGTAGAAAAATAGTTTAGTTGAGATCTCTTTAAGATGTATATAATAAATTTGTTGTAGATCCATTGAGCATTTTTTTACACCTAAACGAAACTTACTTTCTGAACAGCCCTCGTATTAAAACTACAATTGGCTGATTATTTTGTGCATTTAAAAAATTAATAACACTGCGGATCCCACATTTGGCGGGATTTTCAATTGACGCTGCCATTTTGAATCGCTGTAGAAACACGAAGCGCGAATGCTCAGAAACGAGACTCGCCTCTCAGTTTGGCTGGGAGGTGAATGGACTGCCCCCGCAAGAACCACTGCCTCTGCCGCTACCATTGCTGCTGCTGTGTGTGGAGTGCACACACAGTTGCAGTTGTGGGGGAGCTGTGCTCCACGCAGTGCGCAAACGTTCTTTGCTTTCTGTATGACCCTTGCACTACAATACATAAATATAAGGGCTAATATTTTAAATATACCTCTTTATATTGGCGTAAGTATTACAAAATTTGCCTGGTTACACAAAAACCCAAGAAAAAAATTAATTAATTTCCAAATATGATTTGAATAAAATTGGTAATACACCCCTTTTATTCAGAGGACGGAGAAAAATTTAGAAGGGTAAATATACTAGTAGAAAAAAGCTACTGTGAATGACAATAAAGATTATGTAGTAAATTCTGCTAGTTTTATGGTACTTTTTTTCTTGTGCTTCACATCTATCATTAATAATTTTAGGTTATCAGTTCATAATTGAGATTTAATACGAAACTTATAAATAATCATTTGTTCACATCTCAAAACATGATTAATAACATGTACACAGGGCATCTCAATCATTCCACACTCAAAGCACTTTCATATTTGCCTTAAAATATGCATGAGTGTGTGTGTCTTACATTGCCATATGGCAGTTTCATTCTTTTAGTAGTTTGTAATCATTTAAGCTATCCATAAATTAAATACATGGCAAATCATTGAAATAATGCTATGATAACATAAAAAAACAAATATTTGTTTCAAACGTTCACTGTGGTGGCACATGGGCCAGCTCTTTCAGCCACGAGGGAACCGATTTGATTAGCGCGGTTACAAATTAATTCCCGGCTAACAAATTACGCTCACGCTGTACTGTGCATAGCTGTGCTACAACACAACTGGTCGTAGTTATGAAACGCCAACAGGTAGCAGCACAATCAGATAGCAATAGTCAACCAGGGTTGCCATCAAAAGGACTTAAGTTGGATGAAAATAGGTGCGGGGAAGACCTGCGATGGCCGGGACATTTGAGAAATTTCGTACCAACAACACCACAATAAAGCTCGTATTCTTAGTCACATGCTGACATAAAAATATTTGTTCTTCATGCAGTGCTGCTGCATACTGACTGCATTAAAATTGAGTGAACACACCACACCTCTTACATCGTGCGCAGGATAGTGGAGCTCTGGACTTCGCGGAACGGTGTGCTCCGCAGTGAGTGTGATAAAAACAAAATTACCTAAATTGTTTGCCAGTGATCATGTCTTGGAGCTTAGATTCTGCTTTCAGTGAAGTTTCTGCCATCTCACAACACAGAAGAAGCTTGTCAAAACACGGTCTGCACACCTGTTTTGGCAGTGGATCGGTGTCCCTTACCTGGAAATTTAGTTACAATAGTATTCTTATTTTAAAACTAATTATTTCAATACATGTTGAAACAAGTAGGCCGATTGGAAACTATAACTTACAGATCAGTAGGGGTGTGCAAGTACTTGAAACTTCAAGTTTTCGGCCAAGTATTTTTATACTTGACCTCGACTCGAAGTTTTAAAAAATACTCTAAAGTTCGAGCGAGTATTTCCCGCTGATTTCCGGATGATCGCTAACGATTGCGACCGGCCAAAACGCATAGTAATGGTCGCAAAAGGCGATCGCGTCATGTAAAATTGGCCGTAAATGACGATGGAGAACATATCGGTCAAAAATTACGACTGGATCATGCAATAACTAGGCCGAAAATAATGGCGATATACATAATATCGGCAAGAGTAGCGACCGGGCCACTTAATATCGGCCGTAACTAACGATTTCGTCATCTCTTTATTGATTATAAGTGATGTCTGGACCAGGTGATATTGGCCAAATGACAAACGGACTGTGATTTATCGGCCGGAAAAAATTTCAAACCGTCATTTGTTTGTCAGTTTGATTGTACTGGCCAAAAATTTGTATTGCTACTCATGTATTAATTAGAAACCATATTTAGATTATCAAATCTAGGGTGGTATCCAAATCTCATTACACTATTTTAAACTACCAACTTATGGCAAATACTTGCTCGAAAATACTAGTAACTCAAAAATAATTGGCACTACTCGACTCGACTCGATTCAAAAAACTACTCGCACACCCCTACTGATCAGTAACATACTTTCTTGCTAAATGTCTTGAAAGTCCTTGAAATTACTTTTTATTTCCATAAAAAATCTCTCGATCATTTCAATATTTGCAATAGGCCAAACATTAATTTTAACATGGATGCACATATTTTGTATACTGTAAAGACTATGTCCTACATCAGATATATCTGTTCTAAACACAATACTTAAGTTTTTTCAGGGCTTCATTGAATAATATTTTACATTTTTAAGATCTCAGAAAAATTTTTAGATTTAAAACAACTGTTGAAAATGGTACAAATGGTACGCTCACTGTTGTTTTCAGCAGACTTGTATGTTCCATGAGAGAAATATATACTGACAATTGATTGTAATGAATTAGGCATTTCCAGTCAGGCTAACTAAATCCATCCGAAGTCACAAACTTTACAAATAGGGTATTTCAAACATTTACCTGCTAATTTCTATCTTTTTAGTATGACTGGATTTTAAAATAAATAGGCTAAGAGGCTTCTGAGCCAAAGTCGTCCAACTTTGAAATTTTTAAAAGCAGAAGTTATGATTTTAGCTGATAACATAATGTGGGCTGCTTGTAGTAAAGATAATTTTAAGTAATCGAGTCTTAGATAATTTAAGTTTTACAAATGTTGAGTTATCCATATCCTATTGTAAACTTCTTTTATTTAATGGATGATAAATATCTTGATCTACACTTTTATGCGTTTAATGCCAATACTTTCTTTCTTCTTATTTTCATCATCACAACAACTAAGTATCTTTTTACAAACTTACTGTGATAGGAAGGCAAGAGTTGATCTTTTCTGCAATATTCAGTTTCATTCCAATTTCATCAAATATGAAGATAAAGTTAGAACAGAGGTTAGAGCAGAGGCGGCAAAATGCTGTATTTTCCACATCTTCTCCTGTTTGAACAGAAATAATAAGTAAAACTGTATCCAAAAAGTATATAAATGAACATGTAGCATTGACTAGATTGGTGGTGTGGTTTTGATTTGACTATGGGTAACCTAATAAAACGGTTAAGGTAGCTACAGTGAAAAATATTATTGTAATAAGTATTAATGAACTGATCATCCAAACAATTGGACTGAATTAAATGGTGTTTTAAAACTCATGAATAGTGAATTTAAAATATTTCAATTTACGCTTTAACCTTGACTGAATTATTTATTAGGGTGTGACTACGCTTGTTTTCTAGTTTCATTGAATTGCTATGAGCTTGAGATCCATTTTTAGTTTCTTTATTGACAAAGGATTTGATTAAACATGTAGGCTACATGACTCAAGCCATTAAGTCACTCATGCACGTCACAACACACCCGTCGATGCTGCTGAGTTGTTACAATCTCATGGGCCTTCTATGACAATGACAACAGTCTCATATAATGCAAGCAATATTACAGTTTCTGTGAGTTTTCATCAATCAGCACAGAAGTTACCAATGCTACATCATCCCAGAAGTATGCAGCCAATCTTCTGGAACTGTGAAACCACGGGTAAATTGTTCAAGGACTGATCTTTTCTCAAAATTCTGAGGTGCTTTAACTGTAAGAGATACAGTGTTGCAACCATTACATGTTGTGTGTTGCCATGTGGATGTGTTGTGAAGCACTCGAAAGGGACACAAAGTAGTGTGAGCCCTAGCTACTGACTTGACATCCAACCCTCGATGGAGGAATGAGCTATGGAGCTATCCATGCGATAAGTAGAGGAAGAAAGAGATGAATGAGAAATGTGGCCGTTCGTCAAAGTAAATTTCATCAACCAAGATGACTGACACAGTCTGTTGTATGATGATAGAAATAAATCATACTTGGAAAGCGTTATTTGTTTTTTTGGGCCTGACCTCCGGCATGGTCCTTAGAATGAAGTGTCTCCAAATATTTAACCCCATTCAAGTAAATAATGAGGCGGAAAAACCCAGGCTGTTCAGTGTAGACATGAATGGTCCTGTAGTCAACCTAGATTTCACTGACGACTGCATAATCTCCTGAATACTATGCCTACTCTGGAAGTCAGTCATACAGTGAAGGGCTGCGTTCCTATAAAATCTGATAAACGAAGCCAGGGTGCATCCTTAAAGCCTTTCAGGACTTTGACTACTGGTCTGAGCTTTCACGATTGCATTAAAATTTAGTTTCTTTCTAATTATAAACTGTTGACGATCCTGGATTGTTATTCTAGCATTTGATTTGAGTAATCCCTGGGACTAAGACAAACTGTGACGAGATTTCCCACGACTTAACTAAACCTTCTTTAGTGAACCTACTGCTGAGCAAGAGAAATACTGGTAAAATCTCATAATTGCATGTAAAAGAGAGTTTAATTGAAAGTAACCTTATCTAACAAGAATTACCAGTGGTCTGCTGAAGCAAATTGAGAGCACTTTCCAGAGTGGGTAAGGGTAATGCCACAGGCAATTCAGTTTTGACAGTTGCCAGTCCAGATCTAATTCCCGGTTTACGTCTAGCAGCAACTGGATCTGAAAAATATAATTTAGCTGTAAGGGTTGGCAAAACTATGTATAATTTAGGTACTTACCAAATTTTACTAAATTAAAAAGTAAATAAGACTACTTGAAACACTTCATTCTCGCGGACGTGATGGTGTTCATATCAAGCATTAATCACGAAATAATAAGAAATCTTAAGTAAAACCAAGATATATTTAAAACCGCCATCGAGATTCATCTTCAGTCTTATCACTAGATAGGTAATAAACAAATAAAAAGTTTTGTTTATAATCTATCTAGTGATAAGACTGAGGATGAATCTCGATGGAGGTTTGAAATATATCTTGATTTTACTTAAGATTTCTTATTATGTAGTAGCCAATTAATACTTGATTGAAACACTTCTTAGAAATTTGGAACCCCCTACCTAAACTATATACCCCCGTCGCAGCAAACCTGCATACTCAGAAAATTTCCAATGAAGATATAAATGTCTTAATACTACATAAAGACACTTGCCAGGTTTCATAAAAATATATTCACAAATAAGCGATATAAACAATTTTAATTATTCTCCATAAGAAAAACATTGGGGCTGAGTACACATGTTGCTGCAACAAGGAACACAAAAAATGGGTTGTTATGCTAATATCAATATAACTTAACTAGGTGAAGTCGTATACCAGTTTTTATTAATTTATGTTCATAGTTAAGGGAGACACAGCATTTAATTATTCTCCATAAGAATAACATGGGGGCTGAGTACGCAGGTATGCTGCTATGGGAGCCTTTGGCAAAAAATAGTTTTTTTGAGCAAATATCAATAGACCACAACGAGATGAAGCTGTATACCAAGTTTCGTCAGTATACGTTCATAAATTAGCGAGATATAAAAATTTTCTTTTGCTCCATAAGAATAACATTAGACAACGTACTGTGTTTAGCACTTTCAATATCTCGGTAACCAATTAACGTAGAGGAATGATCAAAATACCAAATTGCGTGTTTTTTAAGCTGAATCCATTGGTGAAAAATAAAATTTGGCTATTTCAAAAATTATATGCAACAAATTCAAAAAACCCATTTTTGGGGTACAAAACCCCCCCCAAAATACCCCTTGGGATAGAGCGATCTGGCTGGTTTTCGAACTTAAGTCATAAATATTGCTTTACGCGTTTATACCAAGTTTCATCAAAATCGGATCATTTTTACGAGAGTTATCGTGCTCACGGATACATATATATATATATATATATATATATATATATATATATATATATATATATATATATATATATATATATATATATATACAGTTTCGAACGAATGGTGTTTTTCCTCAAAAGGAAAAGTTATCATTGTCCCGGGCCTAGGTCTTACCATGCCAACTACGGTAATAGCTTCTTCCCTATAGGGGAAATTCGCTAATAAATTATATCACATTTTTCCAGCAGAAAAGTAATTTGTTTAACTAAGAAGGGATACGCAAATATATAGTGAAACAACACCTACATTAATGGGGGGGGGATAAAAATGGCTTAAAGAGCTAACTCTAGCCTATTAGCCAATATAATCTAGACCTCTGATATAATGTAATCCTTAAATATACTATATCATTTATTTGCAGTTGTAATACACAATACCACATCGTATTGCAAGAGTCAAAAGTCTTGCACAAAGTACAGAATTTGTCTTAAATCACTTAGGAACCTTACATTTGTTGTGTGAGTAATACACGCTTAGGTAGGGAGAATGGGGTACCAGTTTTATTGTTGTTTCCTGTAATCAAAATTAATATGCCATTTTGTTTAGATCTTATACTTTATGAAGTTTGTTTATTATGTAATAAAATCCATGTTGAGAGTCTTCATCACCAGAAGTTGCCGGACACCATCTTGGTGTTTTCTTCCATAAAGCCAATGTTAACTTCGTGCCTCCGTTACTCCTCACCTGATCGTCGCAAACAATTAATTTTGATGTCAAATTAGAGGTTTTGTCGTCCTCTAGGGAAATACAATAGTTGATTTGGATTTTGTTACAAATTAATGAGAACATGAACAGTGTTTCAGTTTAAAATTAAACTATTTATTATGAAACTATGATACCCAAATTCGACTCCTTAATCCGAATTAAGGGGCTCTGTTTGGTTGTAAGCAACCAGGTGATGAAAGGGACGCTAGTATTGGTAAAAAACTCCTTGATCTTGTAAAGGGTACGGGCATTGGTTTGCCATACTAACGTACTAGGGACACACAATAAGCTTCGGTTGACGTGTGAGGATCTTTGAATCTTTGGATCTCTGAATCCGTCCCTTTAACAACACATAAACATAAACATAAACACATAAGGGAGTCATTACATTTTACATATTCTCCATAAGAATAACATGGGGGCTGAGTACGCAGGTTTGCTGCTACGGCCCCCAAAACAATCAACAAAAAATCAATTTTTTGTGCAAATATCAATATACAACTACCACTACTTGAAGCCACATACCAAGTTTCATCAACATACATTCATAAATAATCGAGATATCAAATTTTATTTATTCTCCATAAGGATAACATTGGACAACGTACTGTGTTTAGCCCTTCGAATATCTCTGCAACGGTTGGGCGTAGAATCACAATTTAAACACCAAAATGATTGTTTTGTGGAACTGAATAGATTTGTAAAAGCAAATGTGAAGTTTACATTAAAATAAACTGAGGAAAAGCAAAAAACCTTTTTCCCATAAGATTAACATGGGAGATTTTATGAGCAAGTTTTTTTGGATTTTCTCCGCAACCACTTAACCTAGGTTAATAATTCAAAATTCTAAATTATTTGTTTTTTAAGCTCTATAACATGGCCAAAACCAAAATTAAGTTTTTTAAAAATTTTAGGGTGAAAAATGCAAAAAACTGATTTTTGGAAAATTTAAAACCCCCATAAACCCCCCTTCCCATGGTCCGATTTTTCTGGTTTTCGAACTTAAAGTCATGAATGTGATTTTACACATTTGAGCCAAATTTCATCAAAATCGGACGTTTTTTACTCAAGTTATCGTGTTAACAGACACATATATAGATATATATATATATATATATATATATATATATATATATATATATATGTATATAAATTTGAACGAATAGTGTTTTTGGCATCTGGGGACCTCAAAACAAAAAGTTATCATGGTCTCGGGCTTAAGTCTTACCATGAGACCTACGGTAATAGCTTCTTCCCTAAAGGGGAAATTCGCCAAAATTAGCAAAATCAGTGTTGACCATGTGCAAAGAAGAATTAACCGATCCCGTCAACTTCCAAGCAAGCCTGCCACCGTTTATTTTACTTGGGCCCTCCCACCAACGTTGCCACAGACTGGTTAACTCATTGAGAGTTGCACAACTGGTCAGTTTTGGTCGTGTGCAGGAATCGAACCCACGAACATCGTATCGCCACCTGGCCAAGGTGTTTCCACGACGTAGCCAACTCAGCTAACACGACCAAAGGCCTGGCGGCGATATTAAGTGTTTTCAGTCAGTCCGCGCCCCTAGCGGATAGAACCGTAGACGCCCGCGGTCATTAGTTACATATTTTGCTACTTGAGTGCAGCACCAATCAATTCCCGTTATAGGCTACTACAAATAGAATAAAATTACTACCTCAATGGGTTAACAGGTGACATTGTCAATATCTTAATATACCTTAATATACATAACCTAAAACTTGTATAAACAACCCAAAAAAGACTGCAAAGTATAAAAGGGAAAGTGAGAAGGGAAAGTGAGAAAAAAGGGGATTGCACAGATACAGACCTTAATTTTTTTTTTTAAATAATTAGATTGAAACCTAGAATTTGAGTTCCGGACTTCAATTTAAAAACTATCATTTAAATATTCATTCACAGAATAATAACATCTATTCAGCAAAAAAGATTTCAACTTAGAATTGAAACCAACTGTGTCAAAATCAGATTTTAGGGCTGAGGGAAGTTTGTTGTAAAGCCTTTTACACATATAACCATTGGTTTTTTCAAACAAAGTTAAATGATGTATTTGATACTGCAAGTCATTTTTGTTTCTAGTGTTATAATTATGCTCATACTGTTTGGATAAGACAGACGAGAAATTAACTTTAAGAAGAATCAAGGATCTATAAATATACAAACTAGGCAGCGTCAACAAACCTAATTGTTTAAAGATGGGCTTGCAAGATGTCCTAATATTTGAAAAAGTCATAATCCTAATAATTTTTTTCTGAATTTTAAATATTGTCATAATTTCTGTAGATGTTCCCCATAGTTCAACTCCATATTGCAAAATAGAATAGAAATAAGAATAATAAACAACCAGTCTTGTATCCTGGTCAATTAATCTCCTTAAAACCAACATTTGAAAACATGCACTATTTAGTTTTTTACTGATCATGGTTAAATGTTTCTTCCAGTTTAAGTTAGAATCTAGTAAAAATCCCAAAAAACTAGTATGAACACTAGGTGGCATTTTGTTTCCATCCAAATCCAAAAATGCAACATCTGAAACACTGCTTTGCGCGGATTTAAAGAGCACCACATCCGTTTTACTACTATTGAGTTTAAGGCCATTTGCATGAAACCAGTTGGAGAGATCAGTTAAAACTTTTAAAGTGTTTAATTGAAGCTGTAAATAATTAGTGCCAGTAACTAGGGCTGTAGTGTCATCTGCATATAAAATATTGTTTGAGTTAACGCAACAATCAAGACCATTTATATAGATCAAAAACAAAATCGGGCCTAATATAGATCCTTGAGAACCCCAACACTTATATCACGCCATTCTGAGAAGGTTTTGTTTAAGGGGAGTCGGATGGTCCTATCTCATCCATGTTCGATTTAACAACTTTAGGTACACTTTTCCCAGAAACTATAACAGATATCTTTATGATTATTTTTTTGTTTTGTTTGGTCTGTTGTGCTGGTCATTTTGAGTGTTGGTTAAAAAAAAATATTAATATTTAATATTTTTACTTTTAAATTCAAATTACGAGGTTTATTTACCGTGTTTTAGGATATAAAAAAAGGCATAAATATAAATATATAAAATATATCAAAAAACCCAACACTCAAAATAACCAGCTTAGTGTGCTAAATAAAATAAAAAAATAATCATGAAGATATCTCTTATGGTTCCTGAGAAAATGTACCTTTTGTAAGAAAAAAACTGATTTTTCGTAAATCGCGTTTAATGTTACGAGTAGCTCTTAACTTACTCAAAACTACTAGTTACACTTACTTTAATATAATCCAGCTCCATAGGATGGTTGGTCCTGGTGTGCTTCATCTTCATACTTATCTTCTAACATCATTTTTGCTAAAGAAGCCTTTTTCCTGCAGGTTTTTTCGAGTTCATCCATAGCTTTCTCCGCTTTTTTTATCCGTAGCTCATCTAGTTGTTTCATCAGTTTTACAAACTGTTGCCCAGGAGACACACCCATCTTCTCTAAAATCCTACACCTTGCAATGTTCCCAATATTAAAACATGCAACAGCCTCATAGACACCACATTCTAGTGTATCTTTCATAACAAATGTTGATTTTGGAAGCCTTGACCACACTAGGCCATTTAGCGATTCATTTGTATTTTGGGTTCCCCCATGCAAACATTTTTGGAGAAGCTCTGGTTTGGCCAAATGCCTAAAAATTGGTTTTATTTCTTCCATAATTACTAAGGGAAGGTGAAAATGTTGCTTGTGGTTATATACTTCACCATTTGTTATCGCTTTATGAAACTTGCACCACGTGTCGCTGTCTTTGGGGCATAGGCCATGCTGGGGCGTTTCGTTTGTCGAACCAAGATGAAAGTATTCTGCCCAAACAGCTTTTTTCATTTCTTCTAAACTGGATGTGTTTCTACGTATGGCTAATCCATAATACAATTGTATTTGTTTTATAGCAGAATTCGTAAGACGGCCACGACCTCCAATCGTTTTGTCATCTGAAAGTTTATCTTTCCCTTTTTTTGACTTAAATTTTTTTAATCTGGCCCCCATCCGTTTCTGGACATGGCCAATACATTCCAGCTTTTCAATTATAAAATTTGGGCCATATGGTTTGCTTTCAACTACAGTAGGAAATGCAGCGCTGTCTCCGTCTCCTAAATAGTACTTGTATCGGATATTATTCTTGGTAACGGAACTTTTGAACATATCTGTCACGCCTTTTACCTCCATACTACCACTAGATCCTTGAAAATTTGCAGTACAATTAGGCTCATGTTCTTCTTTCAATCTATTTACACAACGGCAATGTTTGGTATAAATTCTGACATCTAAAACCTTACCGTTTGTGCCACTTATTGCAGTCACTATTCCATTTAGGGATCGATGTCCTCGTCTCTGCCATGAACCATCAAACGTTGCTGTTATGTCACGATTGCCTTCATTCTCATTTACTGTTTCTTCTACTGCTTCATTCATTGTTTCACAACTCACTTCTTTAGCAGCTTTACACATAATCTTATTATAATATTTCATTGCAGGAGGGGTAGGTAAGTTCAGAGCAGCACACACTTTTTTCGCACTCGCTTCACCTTTGCCAATGCATCTGAAGCCATAGGCTAACCTAGTGTTCACTTCATTTATTTTAGTTTCACTTATTTTACTACTATTATACTCTGAAACTTCAAATCCACAATTAATACATCTAATAGTAATTTTGAGGCTTAGGCCTAGTCTGTGACTTCTGTTCAATACTACTCGTCCGCCACATTTTTCACAAACTACAATTTTAGCCAGCAAATTTTCTAATTTCTGCAGATTTACTATGTCATTACATGAATCATCTGCTACTTCATACTGTTCATAAAGGCACAATTTAGGTCCTACCTTTTTCTTGGAAGAACTTTCATTTCTGACAGACAATTTGGATGGGGGAGTTCTAGGGCTTGTTTGTCCCACAGCTAGGCCTAACAATTCCCTATCATTATTGTTTTGTATATGTTTCAAATTAACATTACACACACGTTTTCGTTTTTTAAATACCTTGTTAGTAGCTCTAGGCATTATTACAACGTAAAATACACTGAAACACTCACTAATTATAACTATTATTCACATTCAAAACACTATTATTCACTATTATCCATCAAAACATAACCATCAACAAGCCACAAGAGAGATCAATAAACAAACAACAGAAATGCAGCTGTTGCTAGGCAGCAGAGTTGAAACACAGGTTAGCCAACAGCAAAACACAAAATACTATAGAGCAAGGTGTCTAATGTTATCAAACATGTATAACAGATAGCTCGACCGCACAGTCGAGAAATTTCGTCCAAACTGTTCGTGCGCACCTTTACAAAAATGGTTATAAAACTATTTTGACTTATCTGATTTTAATAAATAAGGCCTTAAAATAATCCTGGAAAGATACGGAATAAAAAATCATAAAAAACAAAAAAAATATTTTTTTTCAATTTTTCACCACCCGACTCCCCTTAAATTTCTTTTAATTATAACTCTTTGTCTGCGATTCTCTAAATATGATTCTACCCAAATCATTGCCCTTTGTGAAAAATTATACTTAAATTGTAATTTTGCCAATAAAATATTGTGAACTACACAGTCAAAGGCCTTGGACAAATCACAGAACAAACCAGTTATCCTCTGCGATTTGTCCAAGGCCTGAGCGACTGATTCAACAAGCTTAGAAGCAGCCATTGTAGTATTTCGATTCGGCCTGAACCCATATTGTACCGAAGAAAAAATATTATGAGATTCAAAAAAGGACATAATTTTATTGGCGACAACCTTTTCAAAAATCTTTGATATAACCAGCAAAACAGACACTGGGCGGTAGTTACCCACATCTTGTGCATCTCCCCTTTTAAAAACAGGCGTTACTTGAGCATATTTGAGCTGACTTGGAAAGTAACCACAAGACAGAGACTGATTAATTATTAAACAGAGAGGCTTAGCTACCACATCGATAACTTGTTTTAAAATTGTACATGGTATATCATCCCATCCCGCAGAATTTTTGTTCTTACTTAATTTGCTGGTAACATTTTGGAAATACTGCTACTTTTCCCAGATTCCCGAGGAGTTCTGGAGACCTTTAATTTGAGCCTTCTCCCATCACCCTGCAATATGCCAAACAACCACAATTTTGTCTTAAAAAATTCGCTTTCAGAATTATATATAAAGATAAGCGGTCATGGGACAAGGAAAATATAAACGGATTTCGATAAGTTTGAGGTGATGCGTATAGACGGCATATAAACTGTTGTTGACGGTAGCACTGTCAATCTGTATGATATTAATGTGCGGTTGAAATGCAAATCTAAATTCCCCGATTTCTCCCATTTCTTCCGTTGCCAACCAATTATTACCGCTAATAGCTGATTTATTGTTTATCCGATAGTGCTTTGTTTACATCATATTAGATTTATAATAGCAATGGTGTGTGTATTGCCATTACAGATATGGACTCATCCTTTTTTAATTTTACTTCTTTTGCTATTTGACAATTAGTTGATTTACAAAAGTAAATTAGTACAAAATATGCATAAACTAACTATTTTTACTTGAAAGTTAGCACTATTATTTTTTTTAACACTTTGCCATCGGAATGGATATTTGCCGCTATTCGTCAGCAATCGCGCGGCCAGCTCTATTGTCCGCCTCCATTAGGGCACGGAAGTCGGATTTTTTCCACAGCAGTTGTCCTTTGCGATCGGACAGCCAGTGGTGCTGGCCAACATGAAATCCATCGAACACTCGGGCGTCCAGCAGGACTGGCCAACAATGTTTTTAGCGAATTTCCCCTATATGTAAGAAGCTATTACCGTAGTCGGCATGGTAAGACCTAGGCCCGGGACCATGATAACTTTTCGTTTTGAGGTCCCCAGACCCCAAAAACACCATTCGTTCGAAACTGTATATATATATGTATCCGTGGGTGCGATAACTCTCGTAAAAAAGGTCCGATTTTGATGAAATTTGGTACAAACGTGTACAGCAGCATTTATGACTTTAAGTTCGAAAACCAGACGGATCGAGCTATCCGAAGGGGTATTTTTGGGGGGTTTTGTACCCCAAAAATGTGTTTTTTGAGTTTTTTACATACAATTTTTGAAAAAGTAAAATTTTATGTTTTCTCATTGGACTCAGCTTAAAAAGACGCACAATTTGATGTTTTAATCATTGCTCTACGTCAATTGGTTACTGAGATATTGAAAGTGCTAAACACAGTACGTTGTCCAATGTTATTCTTATGGAGGATAAGAAAAATTGTAAATCTCGCTTATTTATCAACTTATCCTGACAAAACTTGGTATATTGCTTCATTTCATTGTGATCTATTGATATTTGCACAAAAACCCATTTTTTGGCCGATATTTCCCGTAGCAGCAAACCTGCATACTCAGCCCCATGTTATTCTTATGGAGAATAATTAACGTGTTATCTCCTTTAATTATGAACATAAATTAATAGAACTTTGTATGTGTTTTTACCTAGTTGAGTTATATTGATATTTGTATAAAAGTCCATTTTTAGTGTTCCTTATTTCAGCAAACCTGCATACTCAGTCGCCATGTTATTCTTATGGAGAATAATTAAAATGTCATAAATCGTTTATTTATGAATGTATATTGATGAAACTTGGTATGTGGCTTTATTTGGTGTTAAGATAAATTAATATGCATTGGAAATTCGCTGAGTATGCAGGTTTGCTGCTACGGGGGTATTGTTTGTAATACTCCAACTGTGGTATGATACCTGTAGACTGCTGCAACCTAGTGAGGAATTGTTGAACTAAATTGATCAGTGAAAACAATTCCGAGCTGCCGGGAGTGAGCCGCCATGATGAATGCCGAGGTGACGCGGAGTGGGACGTAGCCAGTACAGCTGGCCGTCCGACTGTCGGAACCAAGTTATACGGAAAGAATTCTGACTGGCTGCCGACTGCATTGTGGCCACTCTTGCTGGCCTTCCGATCGCAAAGGGTTAAACCTCTAAAAAGCTTATAAGAATAAATTTCTGCTAGGCAAAACAGTTGGCTGACGTGGGTAATGTAGAGCAAATTAGGGAAATCTTGGAAAGTAAGTTCCCGTGGTGGGAAATTCAGATGTTGACTTTCAACGCACATTAATATAAAACCAATTATAGTTAAATTTCCTCATCGTCCTGGCATCTATGGTGTGTCCAAATTATTAACACGCAATATCCACTCATTATTAACCCATTGAGGTAGTAATTTTATTCTATTTGTAGTAGCCTATAACGGGAATTGATTGGTGCTGCACTCTAGTAGCAAAATATGTAACTAATGACCGCGGGCGTCTACGGTTCTATCCGCTAGGGGCGCGGACTGACTGAAAACACTTAATATCCAGGCCTTTGGTCGTGTTAGCTGAGTTGGCTACGTCGTGGAAACACCTTGGCCAGGTGGCGATACGATGTTCGTGGGTTCGGTAGGAACGTACACAATACACCAGAATAAACACAAGCTTACCCCTTTCTAATTAAACGGTATCAGGAAACTGACACATACTTTCTCCCTTTTAGCCCAACTTTAATGAATAAATTACTTTTTATTTACTGAATATAGAATACAAAGCACGGTCAAATGTACAGAAAATCTTGTGAACAAGTTGTTTTAAAAAACATCCACCCAAATCCCTGCTTTGGAGGCACTACAGAATCAATTGCTACACTCGTGGTTTTAAGAGGGGAAATGCCCCCTATTCCCCCCCCCCCCAGCGTTATTAAGGGGCAACATATTTCGAATGAACTCAATGCTATATTGAGTTTTTTCTTATCAAGTTTGAATGAAATTGATCAGTAAATAAGAGAGAAATAGTAATTTTTGTATTCCCCATAAGAATAAAATTGGACAACGTACTGCGTTTACCGCTAAATAAAAATTTCAATTTTCTCCTAAACCAGCAGTCGTAGAATAGTAATTCAAAATACTAAATTATTTAGTTTTTTGAGCTCTTTTTAATGGTGAATAGTATTTTTTTATATTTATGTATTTTTATGAAAAATCAAAAAACTGAATTTGGATGTTTTAAGTCCTGTAATTTCTGAACCCAAATTTTTACAGGAATGCGGGTGGTGTAATTTTGTTGGAAAACTAAAGTTCTACAAACAATTAAAGTTTAATCAAAATCGTTAGAGCCGTTTTTGAGAAATTTTGATTTTTCATGTTTTTTGGCGGTTTTTGGGGAATAATTACCCTTAAAAACAAAAAATTCAAAAAAATGAAAAAATGCCTGGAGATATCGTGGATTAGTACTTACATTCCAAATTTCATAAAAATCGGACCACTGGTTAGGGCTCTAGCTCTGTACACATCCATACAGGCAGACAGACAGACAGACAGACCGACAGACACACAGACATCACGTAAAAATCACTATTTTGGATTCAGGGAGCACCAAAACAAATATTTACACTAACAACTCAAATTCGAACATTTTGACGAAAACAATACTTTCTCCATATACTATGTAGTAAAAGGTACATTCATCAAATCAAATCAAATCAAATCAAAAAACTCTTTATTCAACCAGTACAATCAGTACAAAGAATGGTGTCAAAGGTACAAAACAAATTTATCTTAATTACTCAGTAATGTTAAAATAATAATAACACCTTCAAAATAACATTTATCTCCCAGCCTCAAAACCCTTTCAATTTCAGAATTCCTGAATAATCAGAATTCATCAAGGGAGTATAAAACTTTAGCAGTGACCAATTGTTTCACTTTGTTTCGAAAAATTTCAAACTTATTTATGTCTTTTATTTGTTGAGGTAGTGAATTAAAGAATTTTATTCCATTGAAGGTTGGAGTTTTTGTGAAAAGTTTTGTCCTGTATGCCATTGTCAATAAATCATTTTTGTTCCTTGTATTATAATTATGGATTTGACTATGTTTAAAAAATGTTTCCAAGTTTTTCTTTACATGTGAAACTGTTTCAAGTATATATAAACCATAAACTGTAATTATTCCCAGAGTAGCAAAATGCTCTCTGCAAGAAGTCTCAGGACTTAAATTTAACATAATACGAACTGCTGATTTCTGTAGTTTCAAGATTTTATCTAAGTTATTTTTTGTGGTTGAACCATAAATGGCAATTCCATAAGCTAAATGAGAATGGATGTTTGAATAGTAAATCATTTTCATTGCATCCATGTCTAAAAAATGTTGCAATTTTCTCAGAGAAAAAATGCCAGAAGAAATTTTGTTACAAACTTTATTAACATGTAAATTCCAATTTAAATGGTTATCTAGATGCAATCCTAAAAACTTGGTTTCACTTGATATTTCAAGTTCCTCATCCATAATATTAATACTATTAAACTTTGGACGATTCTGTGGGTTATAAAACTCCATAATTACTGTTTTAGAACAATTAAGCAAAAGATTACTCTCAGCCAAACAATTTTTGATATTTTGTATTATTAAATTTGTTGATTGATTAATTACATTTTTGTCTTTGCTGGAAACTGAAAAACTGATGTCATCAGCATAAGTACAAAAATTTGATCTATAATGGATGTTATTTTGAGGCTCAGGCAGTCCTCCCAGATAGCAAATAAAAAGGAAAGGACCCAAAACTGAACCTTGTGGAACAGAGTATTTAACTGTTCTAAAGGAAGATTTTGCAGTTTCTATAAACTTTGTTTTATCATTTGTGTATGTTATGGACACATACTGTCGACGCCCAACCAAATAAGAGCTTAGCCAGTTCAGTGCTGTATCCTTAATTCCATATTGTGATAATGATTGAATAAGCGTTGAGTGGCAGACACTGTCAAAGGCCTTGCTCAGGTCCAAAAAAGCACCGACAGTTGTCTCTCCTTTATCTAAAGCTTCTATTACAGATTCTATAAATTCAATGGATGCTGTTAAGGTGGATCTTCCTGATCTAAACCCATGTTGATGATCACTAAGGAGTTCATTGTTTTCAAAAAAAGTTAATAATTGTTCAAGATAACATTTTTCAAATATTTTTGAAATTGATGATTGGACAGAAACTGGTCTGTAGTTCGATACGTCTGAAAAACTCCCTTTTTTATGTATTGGAACAATTTTAGATATTTTTAACTCATTAGGGTATATACCGGTTATAAAAGAAGCATTTATTACATGGGTTAAAGGCTTTAAAAGGGCATATTTTGCATCTTTAACCAGCTTAATTGGGATTTCATCGCAGCCTGATGATAATTTTGATTTACAAGACGTTATATGTTTTAGGACTTCATTTTCAGTAATTTGTTTAAGACGAAAAGAAGTTTGTAAATTAGTGGAAGGTTTTGAGGCTGTTACATAACCACTCCTTGCAATATTTGGTAACACTGTTTCTTCAACCATATCTGAGAAGTAATTATTAAATATGTTGCTCACCGTAACTTGATCATTTTGTATTATATTATCTGTTGCTAAATAAATTTGATTGTTCTTATAACTAAGCCTACTTGTGGTTTCTGATTTGACAATATCCCAAACCGTTTTTACAACATTTTGTGAGGTTCTGATTTTGTTATCAAAGAATCTTTTCTTTTTATTAAAAACCAGTTTTTTATATCTCTTTTTGTGTTCATTAATTGTTATTTTTACTGATTCAGTCTTCCTTAAAAGTTTTACTAAATATATTAAGTTTTCCCTCTCAGATTTTATTTCATCATCTACCCACTTTGTTTTCCCAGTTCTAATACGGGACCGTACTCTAGGAAAATGTTTATCAAAGTAGTATAGTAATGTTGTGTAAAATTTACTTACCAGCAACAAGCAACACTGAATATTTAATGCTAAAGATTCATCAACCACGAAACAAAGAGCTTATCAGAAAACCTTATGGTCGTTCAAGTTTCAGTTTAAGCCATTGGCGTAGACATACGAGCAGGTCTCGTTCCTTACTTGTAATTTTATTAACGTGTGAATTGGAGTATAAAATTGGTGTTTTTAAATGGATTAATGGCATATTTTAATTAAAATATTGTTTTATTTCAGTTTAGAGAGTCGCATTGGCACACACACAGTAGACATAAGTAAAAATTAGCAAAATCAGTGTTGACCATGTGCAAGTCTCAAAAAATTAACCGATCCCGTCAACTTCCAAGCAAGCCTGCCACCGTTTATTTTACTTGGGCCCTCCCACCAACGTTGCCACAGACCGGTTAACTCATTGAGAGTTGCACAACTGGTCAGTTTTGGTCGTGTGCGGGAATCGAACCCACGAACATCGTATCGCCACCTGGCCAAGGTGTTTCCACGACGTAGCCAACTCAGCTAGCACGACCAAAGGCCTGGCGGCGATATTAAGGGTTTTCAGTCAGTCCGCGCCCATAGCGGATAGAACCGTAGACGCCCGCGGTCATTAGTTACATATTTTGCTACTAGAGTGCAGCACCAATCAATTCCCGTTATAGGCTACTACAAATAGAATAAAATTACTACCTCAATGGGTTAATAATGAGTGGATATTGCGTGTTAATAATTTGGACACACCATAGATGCCAGGACGATGAGGAAATTTAACTATAATTGGTTTTATATTAATGTGCGTTGAAAGTCAACATCTGAATTTCCCACCACGGGAACTTACTTTCCAAGATTTCCCTAATTTGCTCTACATTACCCACGTCAGCCAACTGTTTTGCCTAGCAGAAATTTATTCTTATAAGCTTTTTAGAGGTTTAACCCTTTGCGATCGGAAGGCCAGCAAGAGTGGCCACAACGCAGTCGGCAGCCAGTCAGAATTCTTTCCGTATAACTTGGTTCCGACAGTCGGACGGCCAGCTGTACTGGCTACGTCCCACTCCGCGTCACCTCGGCATTCATCATGGCGGCTCACTCCCGGCAGCTCGGAATTGTTTTCACTGATCAATTTAGTTCAACAATTCCTCACTAGGTTGCAGCAGTCTACAGGTATCATACCACAGTTGGAGTATTACAAACAATACCCCCGTAGCAGCAAACCTGCATACTCAGCGAATTTCCAATGCATATTAATTTATCTTAACACCAAATAAAGCCACATACCAAGTTTCATCAATATACATTCATAAATAAACGATTTATGACATTTTAATTATTCTCCATAAGAATAACATGGCGACTGAGTATGCAGGTTTGCTGAAATAAGGAACACTAAAAATGGACTTTTATACAAATATCAATATAACTCAACTAGGTAAAAACACATACCAAGTTCTATTAATTTATGTTCATAATTAAAGGAGATAACACGTTAATTATTCTCCATAAGAATAACATGGGGCTGAGTATGCAGGTTTGCTGCTACGGGAAATATCGGCCAAAAAATGGGTTTTTGTGCAAATATCAATAGATCAAAATGAAATGAAGCAATATACCAAGTTTTGTCAGGATAAGTTGATAAATAAGCGAGATTTACAATTTTTCTTATCCTCCATAAGAATAACATTGGACAACGTACTGTGTTTAGCACTTTCAATATCTCAGTAACCAATTGACGTAGAGCAATGATTAAAACATCAAATTGTGCGTCTTTTTAAGCTGATTCCAATGAGAAAACATAAAATTTTACTTTTTCAAAAACTGTATGTAAAAAACTCAAAAAACACATTTTTGGGGTACAAAACCCCCCAAAAATACCCCTTCGGATAGCTCGATCCGTCTGGTTTTCGAACTTAAAGTCATAAATGCTGCTGTACACGTTTGTACCAAATTTCATCAAAATCGGACCTTTTTTACGAGAGTTATCGCACCCACGGATACATATATATACAGTTTCGAACGAATGGTGTTTTTGGGGTCTGGGGACCTCAAAACGAAAAGTTATCATGGTCCCGGGCCTAGGTCTTACCATGCCGACTATGGTAATAGCTTCTTACCTATAGGGGAAATTCGCTAAAAACATTGTTGGCCAGTCCTGCTGGACGCCCGAGTGTTCGATGGATTTCATGTTGGCCAGCACCACTGGCCGTCCGATCGCAAAGGACAACTGCTGTGGAAAAAATCCGACTTCCGTGCCCTAATGGAGGCGGACAATAGAGCTGGCCGCGCGATTGCTGACGAATAGCGGCAAATATCCATTCCGATGGCAAAGGGTTAAAAAAAATAATAGTGCTAACTTTCAAGTAAAAATAGTTAGTTTATGCATATTTTGTACTAATTTACTTTTGTAAATCAACTAATTGTCAAATAGCAAAAGAAGTCAAATTAAAAAAGGATGAGTCCATATCTGTAATGGCAATACACACACCATTGCTATTATAAATCTAATATGATGTAAACAAAGCACTATCGGATAAACAATAAATCAGCTATTAGCGGTAATAATTGGTTGGCAACGGAAGAAATGGGAGAAATCGGGGAATTTAGATTTGCATTTCAACCGCACATTAATATCATACAGATTGACAGTGCTACCGTCAACAACAGTTTATATGCCGTCTATACGCATCACCTCAAACTTATCGAAATCCGTTTATATTTTCCTTGTCCCATGACTGCTTATCTTTATATATAATTCTGAAAGCGAATTTTTTAAGACAAAATTGTGGTTGTTTGGCATATTGCAGGGTGATGGGAGAAGGCTCAAATTAAAGGTCTCCAGAACTCCTCGGGAATCTGGGAAAAGTAGCAGTATTTCCAAAATGTTACCAGCAAATTAAGTAAGAACAAAAATTCTGCGGGATGGGATGATATACCATGTACAATTTTAAAACAAGTTATCGATGTTGTAGCTAAGCCTCTCTGTTTAATAATTAATCAGTCTCTGTCTTGTGGTTACTTTCCAAGTCAGCTCAAATATGCTCAAGTAACGCCTGTATTTAAAAGGGGAGATGCACAAGATGTGGGTAACTACCGCCCAGTGTCTGTTTTGCCGGTTATATCAAAGATTTTTGAAAAGGTTGTCGCCAATAAAATTATGTCCTTTTTTGAATCTCATAATATTTTTTCTTCCGTACAATATGGGTTCAGGCCGAATCAAAATACTACAATGGCTGCTTCTAAGCTTGTTGAATCAGTCGCTCAGGCCTTGGACAAATCGCAGAGGATAACTGGTTTGTTCTGTGATTTGTACAAGGCCTTTGACTGTGTAGTTCACAATATTTTATTGGCAAAATTACAATTTAAGTATAATTTTTCACAAAGGGCAATGATTTGGGTAGAATCATATTTAGAGAATCGCAGACAAAGAGTTATAATTAAAAGAAATTTAAACAAAACCTTCTCAGAATGGCGTGATATAAGTGTTGGGGTTCTCAAGGATCTATACTAGGCCCGATTTTGTTTTTGATCTATATAAATGGTCTTGATTGTTGCGTTAACTCAAACAATATTTTATATGCAGATGACACTACAGCCCCTAGTTACTGGCACTAATTATTTACAGCTTCAATTAAACACTTTAAAAGTTTTAACTAATCTCTCCAACTGGTTTCATGCAAATGGCCTTAAACTCAATAGTAGTAAAACGGATGTGGTGCTCTTTAAATCCGCGCAAAGCAGTGTTTCAGATGTTGCATTTTTGGATTTGGATGGAAACAAAATGCCACCTAGTGTTCATACTAGTTTTTTGGGATTTTTACTAGATTCTAACTTAAACTGGAAGAAACATTTAACCATGATCAGTAAAAAATTAAATAGTGCATGTTTTCAAATGTTGGTTTTAAGGAGATTAATTGACCAGGATACAAGACTGGTTGTTTATTATTCTTATTTCTATTCTATTTTGCAATATGGAGTTGAACTATGGGGAACATCTACAGAAATTATGACAATATTTAAAATTCAGAAAAAAATTATTAGGATCATGACTTTTTCAAATATTAGGACATCTTGCAAGCCCATCTTTAAACAATTAGGTTTGTTGACGCTGCCTAGTTTGTATATTTATAGATCCTTGATTCTTCTTAAAGTTAATTTCTCGTCTGTCTTATCCAAACAGTATGAGCATAATTATAACACTAGAAACAAAAATGACTTGCAGTATCAAATACATCATTTAACTTTGTTTGAAAAAACCAATGGTTATATGTGTAAAAGGCTTTACAACAAACTTCCCTCAGCCCTAAAATCTGATTTTGACACAGTTGGTTTCAATTCTAAGTTGAAATCTTTTTTGCTGAATAGATGTTATTATTCTGTGAATGAATATTTAAATGATAGTTTTTAAATTGAAGTCCGGAACTCAAATTCTAGGTTTCAATCTAATTATTTAAAAAAAAAATTAAGGTCTGTACCTGTGCAATCCCCTTTTTTCTCACTTTCCCTTTTATACTTTGCAGTCTTTTTTGGGTTGTTTATACAAGTTTTAGGTTATGTATATTAAGATATATTAAGATATTGACAATGTCACCTGTTAACCCATTGAGGTAGTAATTTTATTCTATTTGTAGTAGCCTATAACGGGAATTGATTGGTGCTGCACTCAAGTAGCAAAATATGTAACTAATGACCGCGGGCGTCTACGGTTCTATCCGCTAGGGGCGCGGACTGACTGAAAACACTTAATATCGCCGCCAGGCCTTTGGTCGTGTTAGCTGAGTTGGCTACGTCGTGGAAACACCTTGGCCAGGTGGCGATACGATGTTCGTGGGTTCGATTCCTGCACACGACCAAAACTGACCAGTTGTGCAACTCTCAATGAGTTAACCAGTCTGTGGCAACGTTGGTGGGAGGGCCCAAGTAAAATAAACGGTGGCAGGCTTGCTTGGAAGTTGACGGGATCGGTTAATTCTTCTTTGCACATGGTCAACACTGATTTTGCTAATTTTGGCGAATTTCCCCTATAGGGAAGAAGCTATTACCGTAGGTCTCATGGTAAGACTTAAGCCCGAGACCATGATAACTTTTTGTTTTGAGGTCCCCAGATGCCAAAAACACTATTCGTTCAAATTTATATATATCTATATATATATATATATATATATATCTATATATATATCTCTATATATGTGTCCGTTAACACGATAACTTGAGTAAAAAACGTCCGATTTTGATGAAATTTGGCTCAAATGTGTAAAATCACATTCATGACTTTAAGTTCGAAAACCAGAAAAATCGGACCATGGGAAGGGGGGTTTATGGGGGTTTTAAATTTTCCAAAAATCAGTTTTTTGCATTTTTCACCCTAAAATTTTTAAAAAACTTAATTTTGGTTTTGGCCATGTTATAGAGCTTAAAAAACAAATAATTTAGAATTTTGAATTATTAACCTAGGTTAAGTGGTTGCGGAGAAAATCCAAAAAAACTTGCTCATAAAATCTCCCATGTTAATCTTATGGGAAAAAGGTTTTTTGCTTTTCCTCAGTTTATTTTAATGTAAACTTCACATTTGCTTTTACAAATCTATTCAGTTCCACAAAACAATCATTTTGGTGTTTAAATTGTGATTCTACGCCCAACCGTTGCAGAGATATTCGAAGGGCTAAACACAGTACGTTGTCCAATGTTATCCTTATGGAGAATAAATAAAATTTGATATCTCGATTATTTATGAATGTATGTTGATGAAACTTGGTATGTGGCTTCAAGTAGTGGTAGTTGTATATTGATATTTGCACAAAAAATTGATTTTTTGTTGATTGTTTTGGGGGCCGTAGCAGCAAACCTGCGTACTCAGCCCCCATGTTATTCTTATGGAGAATATGTAAAATGTAATGACTCCCTTATTTATGAACATAAATTAATAAAATTTGGTATGTAGCTTCACTTGGTTGAGTTATATTGATAATGATATAAAAACCCATTTTTCTGTTCCTTGTTGCAGCAAACCTGCTTTCTCAGCCCCCATGTTATTCTTATGGAGAATAACTAGAATGTTATATATCGCTTATTTATGATTGAATATCGATGAAACTTAGTATGTGGCTTCGCCTAGTTAAATTCTATTTATATTTGCATAAAAACCAATTGTTTCTGTTCCTTGTTTCAGCAAACCTACATACTCATTACCAATGTTATTCTTATGGAGAATAATTAAAATCGCTTATATGTGAATGTATTTTTATGAAACTTGGTTTGCGGCTTTATGTGGTATTAAGACATATATTATGCATTGGAAATTCGCTGAGTACGCAGGTTTGCTGCGACGGGGGTATTTACTTATGTCTGCTGTGTGTGTGCCAATGCGACTCTCTAAACTGAAAGAAAACAATATTTTAATTAAAATATGCCATTAATCCATTTAAAAACACCAATTTTATACTCCAATTCACACGTTAATAAAATTACAAGTAAGGAACGAGACCTGCTCGTATGTCTACGCCAATGGGTTAAAATAGCTTTGCTGTTGTAAAACGTTTATGTGACAATAAAGAATTTTGATTTTGATTTTGAAATGAGAAATAATGTAAAACACCCCCCATAAGAAAAGCATGAGAATTTAAAAACGACTGCTTTGTTTACATGGAAACGATGTGGTTAAGAGTCTATTTGTTTACGAACTGACATGTGTTTCTACTTATATTGTTTTATTGTCATTGGCATGGAAAGAGTAAAACAATCAGTTGAAGCAGAGTATTGGAGCAAAGTTAGGGGCAATGACCCCTTCAAGCCACTAGTATTATATATTCACTCAACCCGGGCATACATCGTCAGTTGGGAAAAATTAACAGTGTGTCGCATCAATGTTCCACCTTCCTTATCCATTGTATCAGATTTATTATTTGGTCGAAAATAAGCAACTGACAGCAGGTTTTTAGTAGATATATAGCGATTTTTATTTATTTATAAAAGGTTGAGTCAAGAGATGATTGCTATTGAAATTACAGTAACTACTCATTACTAAAGCCTCTTTCATCAAAGTTATAATTGTTTAAATAAAATAAACGGTATCAGGAAACTGACACATACTTTCTCCCTTTTAGTCCAACTTTAATGAATAAATTACTTTTTAGCGAATTTCCTCTATAGGGAAGAAGCTATTACCGCAGGCCTCATGGTAAGACTTAAGCCCGAGACCATGATAACTTTTTGTTTTGAGGTCCCCAGATGCAAAAACACTATTCGTTCAAATTCATATATATATATATATATATGTGTGTGTGTGTGTCCGTTAACTCGATAACTTGAGTAAAAAACATCCGATTTTGATGAAATGTGGCACAAGCGTGTAAAGCAACATTCATGACTTTAAGTTCGAAAACCAGAACCATGGACCAGGACCATGGAAAGGGGGTTTTATTGGGGTTTTAAATTGTCCAAAAATCAGTTTTTTGAATTTTTGCCCTAACATTTTTAAAACATTCAATTTTGGTTTTGACCATTTTATAGAGCTTAAAAAAAAGAAATAATATGGTATTTTGAATTATTAACCTAGGTTAAGTGGTTGCGGAGAAAATCCAAAAAACATGTTCATAAAATCTCCCATGTTAATCTTATGGGAAAAAGGGTTTTAGCATTTCCACAGTTAATTTTACAGGAAACTTGACATTTGCTGATACCAATCGGTTCAGCTCTACAAAACAATCATTTTGGTGTTTAAATTGTGATTCTACGTCTATTCGTTGCAGAGATATTCAATGTGCTAAACGCAGTACGTTGTCCAATGTTATCCTTATGGAGAATAATTAAAATTTGATATCTCGATTATTTATGAATGTATATTGATGAAACTTGGTATGTGGCTTCAACTAGTACATTGATATTTGCACAAAAAAAGATTTTTTGTTGATTGTCCCCGTATCAGCAAACCCGCATACTCAGCCCTAATGTTATTCTTATGGACAATAAGTAAAATTGATATCTCCCTTAATTATGAACATAAATGATTAAAACTTGGTACACAGCTTCACCTGGTTGAGTTAAATTTTGATAAATGCATAAAAAATTTCTTATATTTCTTGTTGCAGCAAACCTGCATACTCAGCCTTAATGTTATTCTTATAGAGGATATAAAATTGCTTTGTCTTTGTATTACTTATTTATAAATGTATTTTTATGAAACTTGGTAAATGGCTTGATGTGGTAGTAAGAAACATATACATGCATTGGAAATTCGCTTAGTATGCAGGTTTGCTGCGACGGGGGTATTATTTACTAAATATAGAATACAAAGTACGGTCTAATGTACAGAAATTCTTGTAAACAAGTTGTTTTCAAAAATATTCACCCAAATCCCTGTTTAGGAGGCACTACAGAATCCATCGCTACACACGTGGTTTTAAGGGGGGGAAAGTAAAATAAACGGTATCAGGAAACTGACACATACTTTCTCCCTTTTAGCCCAACTTTAATGAATAAATTACTTTTTATTTACTAAATATAGAATACAAAGCACCGTAGAATATACAAAAAATCTTGTAAACAAGTTGTTTTCAAAAATATCCACCCAAATCCCTGTTTAGGAGGTACTACAGAATCCATCGCTACACACATGGTTTTAAGAGGGGAAATGCCCCCTATCCCCCCTTCAGGGTTATTAAGGGGCAACATATTTAGAATTTCCTCTGTTGGGCAATGCTAACTTGACAAGCATATCAAGTCTGAACGAAATTGATCAGTGAATAAGAGAGAAATAGTCATGTTTATATTCCCCATAAGAATAACACAACGTACTGTGTTTACCGTAAAATGAAAATTTAAATTTTCTCCGCAACCAGCAATCGTAGAATAGTAATTCAAAATATTAAATTATTTAGTTTTTTGAGCTCTTTTTAATGGTGAATAGAACTATTTTTTATATTTATGATTTTTTATGAAAAATCCAAAAAACAGAATTTTTGATGTTTTAAGTATTGTAATTAGCAGTTTTTGAGAAATCTTGATTTTTCAAGTTTTTTGGCGGTTTTGGGGGGATAATTACCCTTAAAAATCAAAAATTCAAAAAATGAAAAAAACGCCAGGAGATATGGTGGATTAGCACCTACATACCAAATTTCATAAAAATCGGACCATTGGTTAGGGCTCAAGCTCTGTACACATCCATACAGACAGACAGACATACAGACACACAGACATCACGTAAAAATCATTTTTTTGGATTCAGGGAGCATCAAAACGAATATTTCTACTAACATCTCAAATTCGAAAATTTTGACGAAAAAAATACTTTCTCCATATACTATGTATAAGGGGGAGAAAGTAAAAGGCAGGTGGCATTACTGTTGTTATTGGGTGTGGATTTGTTTGTGTTACTTTCGCCAAGTGTTTAAAGTTTTTAAATCAAATATTTTTGGCCAAGGCTATATTGGCTTAAAGAAATAAAAGTGATGTATGGTTCTTTTTTCTAAAGAGAATGAAAAGGAATTCCCTCAAACTGATAACGTTTCAAACTAGTAATGTTACTAACCTGAACAATGTGAGGATCGTTCAAGCTGGTAACATCTAAGCAAAATTATGCCAACCATAATTTTGCTTAGATGTTACCAGCTTGAACGATCCTCTTATATCAGCTGCTGCAATGCTATTGGTTGATCGTTTTGGAGATAAACAAATACATTCTAGGGTGGCACTACCATACACAGCAGGAAACAGGTGTGCCAACCCAAATAAATTTAAACAAAATGACTCCTATTAATGGGGAATATGTGTAATGTAACTATTTGAAATGTTAATGCATCTCAATGGGTATGGTAAATTTCTTGTAAATCAAAGATGTCGTGGCAATTACAGTAGCTAACTTAACCTAATCGCCGCAGCGTGCTTGTAAGTTGTTAGTCTGGTATAAAACTGTAATTGTTCACTTTTAATATATATTTCTATATTTTATTCAATCCACATTTTGCTCCTCTTGTTAATACGAAAATTATCTAATTATCTGATTTATTTAATTACAATGCAGATAAGTTCCCTTTTACAGGAATGTTATAAATTTACAAAATTAAATTACATAACAACAAATTATTATAAAAGAACCCTAGTCCCGTTAATGAAATTGTGTAATGCGTATGGGTAATGTCTGGTAGGTCAAGGGATTTTTTACGGCCAAGTTGTGGTAGACGGATGTTGTGGGAGCAAAAAATGACTCCTAAGTTTTCACGCCTATTTCTCAGAAGAGAGAGGAAGCGGGGATACTTCTTCAGAAAACTCGTTAATCTGGAGGTAAGATGGCGGTCTTTGTTACCAATTTGAAGAATTTGAATTTCTTATTTGCGCAAAGCGTTACCTATATAACAAATTTAATAAAATCATAGCTTGCATCTTAATTATAAGCTCATGAAAACATCATTCAGAATATTTAGTTTCTTCCTCTTAAAAACTTGGGCATTTGGTGGTTTTGCTCAAACATCCTCCTGGGTGTTTTTTCGTCCAGAAAAAAATGATGACTGATCACCCTACCTAATGCAAATAAGTCTCAATCCTAATTGGACTGAATTAAGAGCACTAAGCAGCAATAACTGAAATATTTAATTACCAGCAGACGCGAGAGGTATCTCAGGGTTGATGCATGGCACAGCAGTCCGCTTGAGCAAGGTGGTGGTGTTCTTGACAAACTGGTCCTTGCGAAAGTGATCGGCACAAACGACCGACTGTGCCGTCAGCGAAATGCGGTGCTTGCCAGACGCGTCACTGAGGCGGTGGCAGTACAGAGCCCACTGGTGACACCTGTAATGCAAACAGAAGAAAAATGGTTAGCAAACCTCTTTAGTTCCAGCCTTGTAAAATGCAGTAAAATCACTATTGACCACCACTGTTATTACAAGGACTTTTGATGGTTAACCGAATAGACAGAAAACAGAAATTGTGCAATAAAAATTAAAGGTAGCAAAATTTCAATGCCGGTTTGGAACAAAAACATAAATACAAACCCGCTAAAATGTATAGTAAATGTAGTAATATAGTAAAGTAATATGTTTATAAAAATAGTGTACAATAAATAAGAATTAGCCATCGCCCTGAGGTCAAAATTTGACCAAAAATAATTATACTAAACCCAAAGCGGCATACATAAATGATACTGTTTGTGTGAATGTTCTGCCAGATCCTATGTGAGCAGTTAAATAAAATGCATTTGAACCAGTGTCCTTAATACTGAACTTCATACGAATAATCTCTGTTTCTTTCACCCAAACTTCTTTCTCCCATTCACCCAAACACCCAGGTTAATTTTGTAAAAGTTAAAACAAACAAGAGAAGGGCGTTATCATAACAGTAGACAGTATTTTTTATTTACATTAGCCCTGAAACATTTGTTCTTGCTGTTGTGCTAGCATTTGTTATTATATCAGCTGTCAAGTATATGCCTGTGGGGCGTAGCCCAGAGGGCTGATATAAATTATAATGGGTTTCTGCACAAATGCCTTTCTAACGTATGCGTGAACTTCTCCTTTGATGCACACACACTGAGAAAAAAGGAGGGAAAGCTTTGTGCTTGAATATTAATATAATTATGATTCACAATCCTTATATATAATACGTGAAGCCGTTTTTTGTAAACGCAACTCCTCCCTTATATCTTGACCAATTTTAATGTTTGAAGGTTTTTTTAAAGGAATACAAAGACCATGGCTTATTCAAGGTTTCACGGAGAGTACTTATGGCTCTCGTCATGCCACTTCCGTCATTTCAGACATCAGGCAATAGTCATTTAGGATGTGGCATTTTGCTAAAAGGATAAGTATTGTAGAATGCCCGTCCCATACATAGCGAGGCATTTGAAAAAGTGGATATGTCACTGGGCGGGCGGCCTAAACACTCAGAATTCTCATTAACTGTATCTTCCAGACTTCAGAAAATGTCCAAAAAGTGTAGGTGGTCTGTTGCCAAACAAACAAACAGACAACCATTTGACTGTGCAATAAATTACTGCTGCTGTCAGTGCCCGCCTAGCGTCTAAACGTCCATCCAGCACCTTAGGCACCCTAGCGCCCCAAGACGTCGCTGAGCGATATTTATGTTAAATTATACCCTGGTTTACACGCAGTGATAATATAAGATGTACAAATAGATGTGAAGTCGATTTAGTCAACAGAGTTGGTCAGATCAAAGACCTCACTTCAGTTCATGCTTAATCAGTCATCATCTAATCCTGCTTACTGTCCCAGTCGAGGTTTTCTACCATTCTCTACCTGGTCACGATCTTTAAAACTTCAACAAACCCAATAGCTATACCTTTTAGGCTTAGCTCCCACCGAGAAATTACCTGAATATAAACCAAAGCCTCTCCCTGTATCAGTCACCTTACAACATAGTGAAAATTAACTCTCTTCCAAGTACTGCCACTAAATTAACTTCTAACACCCTTCCTATTACTACTACAGCTAAAATTACCTCATTTCCTCCAAAGGGAATATGAAGAAAGCTTTGTCCGGACAAGTAAATTTGGTGTTTTCACAGGTTGGTACCGAACATTTGACATCCTGCTGCAGGTCTGGTGGCACCTCATCTGGCTTGGGTAGCTCAGAGATATCTGCAAAAATAACATTTTTGTGATAGTGGTAGGTGCAGGCGAGTATTGATTACAATTTACAAATAAAGTATTAATCAAATGTTAGTGATGAGTACATTTGTAATGAAGTGGCTGGTTACATTTTTTTACAAAACACAAATACAATATGCTTTTACACATATACAAGTATTGCATTCAACATGAGCTGGTGATATTTAAAAGGAAAACATCTGTTGTCTAATTACTGCCCACGCATGATTTCAGTCAAGCATTTTTTGCATAGAAGAGTTGCCCACTTTTTCAAATGCGCCTGAAAGCACTTAGATAAGCCCTCTTAATACGCTCCAGTTTCACTAAATTGAATCAACTTTGATATGAAGATAACAATTTTTAAATTTTTAAAAAGCCTTGATTTGAACATAATTGTCTTGATTTTACAGTGCCTGTTTTAGACATTTTGCTCTTTCTTGAAAACAATGAGTTAAATGTGGTTCCTCACTCAAGCTGTGTGCGCTTTCTTTATATTTAATTTGTAACATTATTTATTGTTCATTAAATTATACCCTGCAGCAGTGGTAAGGGGAGGGCACCATGGCGAGACGCAGACTCCTGCTACAGAAGGAGTTCACTGTCAAGTTGCAGCACAAGCATTGTTCAAGCCCCTGGACCTCAACTAACTCTTGACCAATATTCTACAAGTAGGTAGCTCAAAAGTCCCAAATGGATGACATGCCTAGAGACTAGACCACCCCTTTTTTAAACGATTCCACAAGCCATTTGCTATAAAGTTTGAAAAGTGTGATTTTGGAAGAATATTAGGCTAAGGGTTCCCACTTAAAACTAAATAATTAAAACTAGTAGGTGCCCGTCGAAATTCGACAGGCACTTAACATTAAGTTTGAGTAATCCAACAGTAACCTGTAGGAAGAATCAACATCAATGAAATACCTGATTGAAACTCTAACAAATTATGAAATAAATGCACTTTTATATGCGGCACGATATGGTTAAAGTCACAAAATCACAAAATGAACTCGTACAAAATTAGTTACTTTTTAAAGGTTACATTTTATAACACAAACACTTCCCCAAAATATTAAATGTTAAATGGGGCTGTAAAGTAATGTTTACCATATAATACATGAAAATAAATCAAAAGCTTGATGAGCTGAACAGCTGTCTAATGAATATCACAGAGTTGAATTATAACTCAAATAATACCGTAGTATTATCTCCCTCGGTCAGCCAGATGATCAGAAAAGGGGAAAATCCTAGCCTTTTGTTTTTTACAACCAACAGTCTTCAGCTCACTAATAAAGAATATATTATTGCAGTTGTAAACGATAGGCTGAATGATAACAAACAAAACGGAGGATGCCATTGGTCACTTCTCTTGTACGAGAACGTTTCTAGCCAGTACTACCACTTTGATTCAACATCCAGTTGCAACAACTCACATGCAACTAAATTGGCTTCAGTTCTATCCTACTGCCTCAAAAAGGAAAAATTCTACTGTGGTTCACATCAAATGTTGTCAACAGCGAGGAGGGGTGGAATGTGGTGCTTATGTACTGCACAATATAGGAGTGGTGTGCTCCTTGATTGCTTGTTCATCCTTCACATTAGAGTCAAAATATTTCATGGCAGAGTTCAATATTCAAGAATATTATGACCATATAAAATTGTTGTCCACTGTCAAACATAACTATAACAAATCTCAATCAAAATCCAGAAATTTCAATGTGTCTTTGGAAAAAGATAAAAACAATGAAGCAAACACCAAGAAACACAACATGTAATTTTGGCTGATAGTCATGGATGGGATATTCAAACTAGTTTAATTTAAATATGGCCATCAACAGAGCAAAATATAAGCTGTATATTTAAGCCAAATGCCACACTGGCTGGAGTGCCTAATAGTTTGAAAACATTGACTAAGACTTTTGGTAAAGATGACTTTATTGGTAAGATGATATTGGTAAGACACTGGTAGGTCCAACGACAATCTAAATAGTGAGGGAAAGCAGTTTCTTGATTATATGAAGAAATTGGTAAGTATAAGGCCCATTCTACACGAGCGTGAATCCCGCGACAGGATTCTTGCATGACCGCACTAAAATTTTGTGCAAACTACATGTGGCGGGATCCCCGTCGCGTGAAGTCCACGTGAAACCCGTCGGGCCATTCTACACGAAGCGGTTCAGACGCTTCAGTAACATGAAATTTATTATGATTTGTATTCCCTGTAAACTTTAGGAATGTCTTAACATTATTTGAAAAAAGTCCACTGTATATGGGAATAAAAGTTTTTAATAAACTTCCTAATTCCATAAATCAACTGAGCAAAAGAGTTTTTCTTAAAAAAGTTAAAGATATCTTAGTTGACAAAGTTTATTATTGAGTTGAGGAATTTTTTGAAGACAGCAGCTGGGAGAGTTTGTTGTAGTGTTTTATATTGTTAACATTTTAGTTAGTTAAGATTACATGTATAGTTTTATTTCGATATATTTAACAATGACACTGTCACCTGTTATATTTCTGTATTGATCAGAAAATTTGTTAACGTTTGTTGTGACAATAAAGATGACTTGAGTTGACTTGTCTGCATGTGTGTCTATATGAATGTATACAGAGCTGGAGACCGCACCCGTGGTCCAATTTGATGAAATTTGGTATGTAGGTACTAATTCACGATATCTCTAGGTATTATTTTGAATTTTTTATTTTAAAGGGTAATTATTCCCCAAAACCCGCAAAAATCTGAAAAAATCCAAATTTCTTAAAAACGGCTCTAAAGATTTTGATTAACATTTAGAGGTTTGTCGAACTTAAGTTTCCAACAAAATGACACCACCCGCAAGTCTGTAAAAAGTCGGGTTCAGAAATTGCAGGACTTAAAATTTCAAAAATTAAATTTTTTGAATATTTCATAAATATTTTAAGTGTTAAATAGAATTTACTTATCACCAAGGTCATGTTATGTTACCAAGAAATGCAGGTCATGTTAGCATTAACCAGAGGACATTCAAAATATGAATCCCCCTAACCCTGTGGGGGAAAGGGGGCGATTCCCCTCTTAAAAACACCGTGCATATCAAAGGGTTTTGTAGGTACTCCAAAAATGGAATTTAGGTGAACATTTCTGAAACAAGTTTTGTCGAAGATTTTTTGTGTATTATACCGTACTTTATATTCTATAGTTAGTAAATACAAAATAATGTAGTCATTAAAGTTGGGCTAAAAGGGAGAAAGTACGTGTCAGTTACCTGATACCGTTTATTTTACATGAAATAATTTATAATTTTTACAAAATAAGGCTATAAAACTATATGTATTCTGAAACTAAAATGAATTTAGGATAACATGACTATCTTGGAAAATAAAATTTGTACCTATGACATTGTTTCCTAGGGGCGGTCCCACCCCTTTTCGAATTTGTTCACTAATTATTACTAGGTGTACGCTCATTCCTCGCGTATAAGGATAATTGAAACACATGATCAAACTTAAATCGAGTTTCATAAAAAATTCAATATCTGATTTGAGTAACATCATCAGAATACATTCCGTTATCATTTAACTGCCGCCAGAATCCGGGTTTTATATCTATCTAGCTATAGTTTTAGTCACTTCTCCCTTAAGAATCAATTATCGCGGTAGCTGAGGGGGTATCGCACTGGCTCTTGGAGCGCAAGGTCACAGATTCGGATCCCGCCGCCGACCTAACATTTTATCCGTAGAAAAACATACATACATTTATCACTTGTTTTTATCAAAGTAAATGTTGTATAAATACGTAAATTTATTTATTTTAAAAATAAATTGAAGATTTCAGGCATGGTTTGTTGTTAGGATTGGCATGGGTGCGTTATCTTAGAACAAACAGAGTATTTTGGGCTAAGCAATGACTTTAGCAGTGTGGTTAATTTAACTTTTAAGAGAACAGCGAGTTTCCTATATGAACTAATGTTAACAATTTCTATAGGCCAAGTCAAAATATCCTTAAGGTTTAACAATAAGTCGTCAGGTCCAGTTATTTAGATGAAAAAAATGAGATTTCAATATATTGTTTCAATAGCCTAGGCTATCATGAAATTAAATGCTATAAATATGGGTTGGCCAAGTCCGTACATGAAACTTCTAAAATGACAAGTAGCCTAAGTGTATATGCCTACATTTTATAGTCACAGTTCCAAATTTAAGATGAAAACAGCTCAATATAATCCAAACCTAGGATTTGTCAAATCATTTCAGATAACCTGTATAATATGCTTAGTTTGGTTAGAATAGTCTAAAGATTTGTCTTTTGTCGCTACAACATTCCTGGTAATGTTTAAAGTATTTAACAACAGTTGTATTTTACAAAATGATATTTCAATACATTGTTGCAATAGCTTAGGCTATCGTGAAATTAAATTCTATAAACATGGGTTGGTCCAAGACCGTACATGAAACTTCTACAATGGCAAGTAGCCTAAGTGTATAGGCCTACATTTTATAGCCATAGGTCCAAGTTTATGATAAAAACAGCTCAAGATAATCCAAACCTAGGATTTGTCAAATCATTTCAGATAACCTGTACAAAAGGCTTAGTTTGGTTAGAATAGTTTAAAGCTTTTGTTTTGGTTCGCTACAACATTCCTGGTAATGTGTTTAAAGTATTTAAAAAAAGTTGTATTACCAGTTTAATGTCGGCTTACTCTTACTGTAATCCAACCCTAGGCTATGTCAAATCATTCAAGGTAACCTTCCAAAAAAGGCTGTTTGGTTAGAATAATCTATAGCTTTTATTGTGGTTAAATACTATTACTGGGAATGTATTTTAGGTAATGTAGACAATTTGTATTATTAATTTAGTGAAAATATAACCTAGCAAATAATTGTCCTACAAAATAAATGTTAAGGTTGTTTGCTTCTAATTTAGTGAAAATATAACCTAGCAAATAATTGTCCTACAAAATAAATTTCAAGGTTGTTCGCTTACTGTGACTAACTTCATCAACGCTTTCTAGACAAATTGAGGCTTTGTATACTTTTTACACATGACAATCACAATATTACCAATTGTCTAAGAAAATGTAATAAAACAAACTATTTTATAAGTTAATATCTTAGTATCTACAGTCATCAAAAAGTTATTTTGAGTTTTACGATCTACCACTATTAGAATCGTCGCCTCTGACCGACTGACGATATTTACACAGAGTAGGCGTACTAAGGGAATATTAACTTTATGGATATTTTTTTTTAAACATACACTTAATAATTTATAAAATAATAAATATGCTCACAACTTAAAAATATACTTCGATTTATCTCTCTTGTGTGTTTTTTGTTGGTAAAAAAACTTTTGTTATCCAGTATAACAAAGTATACTCTAGTAAACTAACTAGGTGTACGCTCGCTCATTCCTCTTGTATAAGGATAATTGAAACACATGATCAAACTTAAATCGAGTCTCATAAAAAATTCAATATCTGATTTGAGTAACATCATCAGAATACATTCCGTTATCATTTAACTGCCACCAGAATCCGGATTTTATGTCTATATAGCTATAGTTTTAGTCACTTCTCTAAGAATCAATTATCGCGGTAGCTGAGAGGTATCGCACTGGCTCTTGGAGCATAATGTCGCAAGTTCGGATCCCGCCGCCATCCTAGCATTTTATCCGTAGAAAAACATATACATTTATCACTTGTTTTTATCAAAGTAAATGTTATATAAATACGTAAATTTATTTATTTTTAAAATAAATTGAAGATTTCAGGCATGGTTTGTTGTTAGGATTGGCATGGGTGCGTTATCTTAGAACAAACAGAGTATTTTGGGCTAAGCAGTGACTTTAGCAGTGTGGTTAATTTAACTTTTAAGAGAACAGCGAGTTTCCTATATGAACTAATGTTAACAATTTCTATAGGCCAAGTCAAAATATCCTTAAGGATTAACAATAAATCGTCAGGCCCAGTTATTTAGATGAAAAAATGAGATTTCAATATATTGAACATCAATATATTTCAATAGCCTAGGCTATCATGAAATTAAATGCTATAAACATGGGTTGGCCCAAGTCCGTACATGAAACTTCTAAAATGACAAGTAGCCTAAGTGTATATGCCTACATTTTATAGTCATAGGTCCAAGTTTATGATGAAAACAGCTCACTATAATATAAACCTAGGAGATGTCAAATCATTTCAGATAACCTGTACAAAAGGCTTAGTTTGGTTAGAATAGTTTAAAGCTTTTGTTTTGGTTCGCTACAACATTCCTGGTAATGTGTTTAACCCTTTGAGTGCCAGAGTTTTTCGGTCGTCATATCCCTAGAGTGCCAGAGTTTTTAACAGAGTATATCCAAAAAGTGCCAGGCACAAAATCAACATTTTGCAAGGGTTTGCAAAAAAATTAATAACTTTTTTATTTGGTAAGATATTATTATGAAACTTTTTTTGTTTTGTAAGTTTAAAGTTTAGCTATAATATTATGCACATATATAATATTTAAAAATATAAAATAAAAAATTTGAATACATATATGCATGTGGGAAATTTTTTTAATTTTTTTTTACTTTTTCAGGTAAATAAACATTGTTCAAATATAAGATTTTCATCAAATAACTACTAGATTTATAGAGGACATGTTTCCCAAAATATTTCCTGAAAGTTTCATCAAATTTGGGCTGTAGGCGGACGAGTTATTTCCATAAATGTAAAAAATATAAAAACGGTAAATTAGTACACAAGACAGTAGCCTAACTTTATTCAAGGGTTTAAGTTTTATTACAATATTATTTCATAAAGCAAACTAACTAGGCCTCGTATATTTATGGAGTATATGTTTACCTGAACATATCCTGGAAATGTCCTGGAAGAAATAATAAAAAGTAATGACGTAAGAAAAATGTTCTATAACAACGATACACAAAATCAACATTTTGCAAGGGTTTTGTACATAAAATCAATATCTTTTTTATTTGGTAAGATATTATTATGAAACGTTTTTGTTTTGTAAGTTTAAAGTTTAGCTATAATATTATGCACATATATAATATCTAAAAAATAAAAAATTAAAAATTTGAATAGGTACATAATATACATGCGGGAAATTTGTTATATATTTTTCAGATAAATAAACATTGTTCAAATATAAGATTTTCACCAAATAACTACTAGATTTATAGAGCTAGAAACTATCCTGGAAATCACCTGAAAGAAATAATAAAAAGTAATGACGTAAGAGAAATTTTCCATAACAACGATATATTGTTGCAATGTATTTTTCGGTAAGACCACCGACGACGATATATCGTTGTCAAGTATTTTTCGGATGTTCCGTGCACAACGATATATCGTTGCGTGGCACTCAAAGGGTTAAAGTGTTTTACAACATTGTATTGCCAGTTTAATGTTGGCTTACTCTTACTGTAATCCAACCCTAGGCTATGTCAAATCATTCCAAGATAACCTCCCGAAAAAAGCTGTTTGGTTAGAATAATCTATAGCTTTTATTGTGGTTAAATACTATTACTGGTAATGTATTTTAGGTAATGTAGACAATTTTTATTATTAATTTAGTGAAAATATAACCTAGCATATAATTGTCCTACAAAAATAAATTTTAAGGTTGTTCGCTTACTGTGACTAACTTCATCAACGCTTTCCAGACAAATTGAGGCTTTGTATACTTTTTACACACACAATATTACCAATACACAGTATTACTTTTTATCACAATATTACTAATTGTCTAAGAAAATGTAATAAAACAAACTATTTTATAAGTTAAGTTAATATCTTAGTATCTACAGTCATCACAAAGGTATTTTGAGTTTTTCGATCTGCCACACGCGTCGTCTGTCGTCTGCCACTGATACAATCGTTGCCTCTGTCCGACTGACGATATTTACACAGAGTAGGCGTACTAAGGGAATATTAACTGTATGGATATATTTTTTTAAACGTACACTTAATAATTTATAAAATAATAAATATGCTCACAACTTTAAAATATACTTCGATTTATCTCTCTTGTGTGTTTTTTGTTGGTAAAAAAACTGTTGTTATCCAGTATAAAAAAGTATACTCTAGTAAACTAACTATTGTTACTCTGTTGTTGAAACATAGATGTCGGCTAAATTTTAACGATTCAAGTACCACTAAAATGGCTTCCAATGTTATTCTTATGGAGAAAAAAAATAAATTTGGTTTTAAGATAATTTGATTAATACTGAATGAAATTATCTGAATAACGAACTTGATCGAGATTTTGACCTGTTAAGTTTTTCTGGAAAATTTTAAGTTTAACTGTGGTGGCATTCTCGAGTTATTGTGGTCACAGACACGCCAGTTGAGTTGATTCTCTTACCAGTCCAAGCAGTGAAGTTGTGTATAAGGATACTTTCACTTCGTTCAATTATCCAACTATTATTACTCTGTTGTTGAAACATAGACATCGGCTAAATTTTAACGATTCAAGTACCACTAAAATGGCTTCCAATGTTATTCTTATGGAGAAAAAAATAAATTTGGTTTTAAGATAATTTGATTAATACTGAACAAAATTATCTGAATAACGAACTTGACCAAAATTTTGACCTGTTAAGTTTTTCTGGAAAATTTTAAGTTTAACTGTGGAGGCATTCTCGAGTTATTGTGGTCACAGACACGCCAGTTGAGTTGATTCTCTTACCAGTCTAAGCAGTAATGTTGTGTATAAGGATACTTTCACTTCGTTCAATTATCCAATTAAATTTCAACCCACCACAAAAAAAATCTGTTTATAAGATTTTTATTCTACAGCATACATTGATTCATTGTGAACATATCAATGCTAAATACACGTAGAATTATAATAAATAACAATGTTTTTAGTTTTTAACAAAACATACATGTCTGCAAGTCACCTAGAAACAGCCTGACACTTGGAGGGTTACAAATATCTTCATTATTTACCCAAGCTTAGCACCGTGGTGAACCCAACTTGATAATAGATACAAAGTGAGTTGCCGCGCACGGTGAAAACGCTACATGTAGAAGGACTAGGCGGGATTCCTGTCGCGGGATTGACGCCGACGTCCGCGTCAGCTCCGCGCTCCCGCCTCCTGACGCGTACTCCCACAAAGGGAATCCCGCTTGTGTAGACACGCCAATCCAACTCAATGGTCCTGTCGAGCGTGCGGTTTTCCCGCTCGTGTAGAATGGGCTTAACTTCCCATACCAACATCACTGTTGCTGGCTTATCTCATAAAAACCATACACCGCAGATGAATGATCTTCAGAGTCTGTTCAACGTTCCTTTTTTAACCACCCCAAATTAGTATGTCATCTTGAAAAGAAGTAACATTGCTTATTCCATCAAAAGTCTGGATGACAACAGAATGGAATATCTCAGGTGCAGAGTTCAGGCCAAAAGGCAACCTTAAAAAAAGTATCGTCCCCAAGCAGTTTGAAAAGTGCACAGTTTACTACTTTCGTCATCAAGAGGTAACATCCAAAAACCAGACTAATTTGCAAAAGTACTTAGCATCTTTCAAATTTGCACAGATCTCATCAATAGTTTAAAAAGGATAATGTGCTTATTTTACAGCCTTATTTAAGTTTCTCGGATCTAGACAGATCCTTAAGGAACCCTCTTTCTTAAGAACAACTACCACTTGATTGACCCAAGCAGTTTTCTTAATAATTCCAGTTGATTCCATTCTGTCCAGTTCTGTCTTTACCTTAGGAAGCAGAGCCAATGGCATTCTCCTTCAAGGAGAGACAACGGGCTTTACATTAGGATCGATATCAATTTTAACAATGTTAGGCATGCACCCTAAATTTCCGTCAAACAAATGAACATATTCTGGGGGTACGCAATTCCTTTGATCAACAGACAGGCAATCAACCCTTGAGATTAATCCTAAAGCCTCAGAAGTTTCAATGCCCAATATATTAGGGAATAAGTTTATACTCACAGGCTCTGAATCGTAAATACAAGAAATAGAACATTTTCCAATTACAGGCACTTTGTTCTTACTAAAAGACCTCAATACTACCTTAGTATCTTATAAATCTTTGAGGCTCAGTCCTAATTTCTTGTACCAAGGTAGTCCCATCACATTACACGCAACCCCAGTGTCAATCTTAAACTCAACAGATTGGTGTGATATTCCCAGTTTCACAGTGTACCAAAAGCCTTTTGAACTTCCAACTGAATCAATTAAAACTGTGTCTATAAAGTCACTGTCCTCCAGATTGTTCTGTTCCTTGATAGCATTAACTCTGTTTTTTAACTTAAGACAAACTCTTGCATAATAGTTTCTTACTTTACACCTAGCACATATTTTGCCATATGCAGGACAACGCCCATATACATGATTAAAACTGCAAAACGTACACTTAGAGTCTGAACTGTTACTATTATTTTTGCCAGAGAGCACCTTGGACTTTATTTGCTTCCTGCCACATTATATTACATCAACATTAGGTTCAGACTTGATAACAGGTAGCAGAATCTGTTCAACTTGTTTAGAAACAATTACCCTCGATCTAAAGGCTTCAAGTGCTGTAGCCTTAGTTAGACCTGAGGTATTTAACAACTTTTCCTGTAGAGGCTTATCACTAATACCAACCACAAATATATCTCTCACCAAGCTGTCAGAAAATGTAACAGGTTTTGCTCAAGTTCTGTAAAGAAACTATGTACTGCTCAAAAGTTTCACCCTCTAACTGACGCCTGGTGAAGAAAAAACGTTCATACATTAGTTGTGGGAATAAAGAATTCATCAAAGTAAGTACTTTTTCCAGATTTGTTCTCTACCTATGAGTTAAGTCAAATGAATCAAATATCTCCAGTAATTCTTCCCCACCAGAATGTAAAAGCAATCTTGCAATCTTGTTTTCATCAGTCTTATCTTCATGATAAGCTTGAATATAAACTTCAAAATTACACTTGTACCTTTTTCAGTAGAGTGTCCTATTGCCATCTAAGCACATAGGAGCCAAAATTCCAGTTACTAATGCCATGGTTTGCAGTTACCAAGCTAAAATTCTCAAAATACACAGAAAGAATTCATCAAACTTCAATCAAATGTAAAAATGATTTACCTGTACCGCTGCCAGCATGGTGTATAAGGTACTAGCAATTAAAACAAGTTGTAAAAATCCAACTAGTTTATTCATAAGATTGTGGAAATAAAAATGGCAATATTTTATAAACAAAAACAAAAACATCCTTTTTAAACATATGATAAATAAACATTATATAACTACTAAACATTGTTACGCAAAGATAAATTCAATACGTAACAGGCAACGTAGCAACGTAGTGAAAAATTACTACAGCTGGCCGCCGTTTGTCGCGGCGATGCCACTTCACGGCGAGATTTGATCGCCGCATATTGCGGCGATTGCCAGTTTTAGGGTTAACCATCAAAGACAGTTACACAACAATCATAATAAAGAAAATTGAGTTCGTGAACAGGCCTCAGACTGTTACCGTATCGGGAGCTCCCAATTATTAAAATATGTTTTGTTGTTTTAAATTATGTGTCGTGCGTGTTCAATATAACTTTATGTGTGTGACGAACTGCAAGGTGATTAAAATGTGTAATTGCTATTAGTTTTGTGTAGTGTGTACGTCTGATGATGCTGTAAAGGGCGAAACGTGTCACATTTCTGACAACATAGGATTGCTTTAGGCCTTAAGTACACCATTAAAAATAGTGAATTCAGTAAACCCGTACTAGATCTTTCAAAATGTTAGTCAATATTTTTTTAAATAAAGCGGTATTCTTGGATTTTACATTTTTCTGTACATGCAGTGTAAAAACTCTAAAATGACACATTGATTGTCCAAATCGGTTGAGAAATATACGTAGTGGGCGGAAAAAAAAATTCCTTAGCAAATTAATATATAAGATCACAGTTTGTCACAGGTTTCATAGTCTCTAAAAATCGAAAATTTCAGTCAAAATGGTTATAAAAATAACCTTCACCGACTACGAAAAGGGTATGGGGTCGAAGACGCAGCATAGCGGTGAAACAACCTAACTCTTCCTCATTTGTGTTTCGACTTGCCAAAAAGTAAAATTCAACCAATCGTTGTTTTATCTAGCAAGAGTAATTTATATCAACAACATATAGGAATCAATAACAACATAGCCTGTCAAATATAAAAATGGATCAGATCCAAGATTACTAGATCCAAGATTTGTCAAAAATTCAATCAATTATGCCAACATTTCCAAGCTTCCTGTAACTCATGCAAGGTTTTCTTAAATTTTTATACCAGTGCAACAAAAGTGTTACTTTGGTATCTCCTCCTTTTTGTGGTTTCATAAATACCGGATTACGTAATATTCCATTCAGTTATAGTTATAAGTGCAGTTATAAGTGCACATAAGTTCCATATAGGGGTGTATAGTAAAATCATAATTAAAAAATCAAGTTTAATTGATTCATGCTTCACAAATTAAATACAAAACACTGTACACCTTACACAAGAAATGAGGTTGTGTTGATAATCATTACTGTTGTATTTGATGTTAGACACTGACCTACGTGAATAAATAAATATTTTATCAATTATTCTGGTTTTGGTAAAATACCTAAAATGTTTTCAAATTGTACATAGTGTTGTCACAACAAGTCAGCGGAAGGGTGATATGGCTGAGTACCACAAAAAGATGTCGTCGATATGATATGACATTGAATACTGTATCGCCGTAATGTGTTGAGGCACTGCATCATGATACGCTATCTTTAATATCGCATGCTATAGGAAAATCTTATTGTTCAAATTCATTGATTTACCCCTTTCCACTCTCATTTTTTATACCGGCTTATTCCTATCCAGCTGCATTTAAAAGTACAGCTGATCACTTAATTATTTGTTTTTTATTTGTTTGTTAAAAAAATCTGACTTATGTGTTTTTATTTTGATTCAGTGGATTAGGGGACAAATTTTTTTTATAAAAACAAATATACCGTACTAAAAACGCATGTGCGGGTCAGACCCGACATGCATCAACGTAGCTAAATGCAGCGGGCGGGGCTGCCCCGACATACGAGCGGAAAGGGTTAAACTAATAAGAATAAGAATCTTTATTTCTCCATAAAAATACATAAAGGAATTCACATAGAGAATTGTCACAACATCTTGCTAATAACTAACTATAAAATATTAAAATAAAAATTAACAGAACAATGTCACATGATTAATAATGGTTCTTTACACATTTACTTTAAACAGAATTAAATTTGCTATTTGTTTCAAAAAATTTGCTTAGGCTGTAAAAAGCGTGCATGGATATTATTTTAAATTTTTTTTAACTCCTGTGCTATATTTAATAATGCTATATTTTTATTCAATAACAGAAACTTGATGACTCTACACGCCATATAGTTCGAGGACTTTTCAAATTTGGAAGTTGAGTGTGAGAGTTATTCAATAAAATTATGCCTAGTGTTGTACATATTTGACATATTAATTATATTAATAAAGAGGTCTTTGTTTTTAATGAAACATTTATAAATTTCATAGATGTAAAGACAAGGGTTCATCTATGGCAGCATTATTAATTATCCTGACTGCCCTTTTTAGCGAATTTCCCCTATAGGGAAGAAGCTATTACCGTAGGTCTCATGGTAAGACTTAAGCCCGAGACCACTTTAACTTTTAACGAGATAACTTTTTGTTTTGAGGTCTTCAGATGCCAAAAACACTATTCGTTCAAATTTATATATATGTGTCCGTTAAGACGATAAATTGAGTAAAAAAACATCGTTTTCCATTAAATTTGGCTCAACTGTATAAAGTGACATTCATGACTTTAAGTTCGAAAACCAGAAAAATCGGACCATAGAAAGGGGGGTTTATGGGGATTTTAAATTTTCCAAAAATCAGTTTTTACACTTTTCACCCTAACATTTTTAAAACCCTCAATTTTGGTTTTGAGCATTTTATAGAGCTTAAAAAAACAAATAATGTAGTATTTTAAATTATTAACTAAGTGGTTGCGGAGAAAATCCAAAAAACCTGCTCATAAAATCTCCCATGTTAATCTTATGGGAAAAAAGTTTTTGGGTTTTCCTCAGATCATTTTAATGTAAACTTCACATTTGCTTTTACCAATCAATTCAGCTCTACAAAACAATCATTTTGGTGTTTAAATTGTGATTCTACATCCAACCGTTGCAGAGATATTCAAAGTGCTAAACACAGTACGTTGTCCAATGTTATCCTTTTGAAGGATAAATAAAATTTGATATCTCGATTATTTATAAATGTAGATTGATGAAACTTGGTATGCGGCTTCACGTAGTGCTGGTATATTGATATTTGCACAAACAATTGATTTTTTGTTGATTATCCCAGTAGCAGCATACCTGCATACTCAGCCCTAATGTTATTCTTATGGAGAATAAGTAAAGTTTTATATCTCCCTTAATTATGATGATAAATTAATACAAATTAGTATGTAGCTTCACCTGGTTGAGTTATATTGATAATTGCATAAAAACACATATTATGGGTTCCTTGTTGCAGCAAACCTGCGTACTCAGCCCAAGGTTATTCTTATGGAGAATAAATAAAATGCTATAGATCACTTATTTATTTATGTACTTTTATGAAACTTGGTAAGTGGCTTTATGTGGTAGTGAGAAACATATGCATACAATAGAAATTGCTGAGTACACAGGTTTGCTGCGACGGGGGTATTTGGATATGACATATTCTATTGAAATTTTCTAATTTAGTGCTCCCCCAAATTGTTATACTGTATGTTAATCTGCATTGAATGGTTGCAAAATAAACCATTCTTAAAATGCTAGTATTGACTTTTTTATTACAGTCTTTAAAGCGAAACAGGATGAATTTAATTTTTTACTAAATATATAACAAGCTGGATTTAAATTATTTCTGTTTCCAATATTAGCCTAGTTAACAATTTTAAGAATTTTAGTTTGGTTTTAGGTGCTTACACAATTTATTTCAATGACTCCCAATGGTTTTTAATCATAAAAAATAGATAATGGTTTTTTTTATGGTACTATACCATAACTGTAATGAATACCGGGGTATATGAATATGATGATTATTTATATTTATTGATTTGCAATTTTTAAACATTTGGAAGTGATATTTCTCAGTTTATTCCAGGTTTTTCAAGGTATAAAACATACAGCTAATTTACGGTTTCATGGTTTTCTCGCTTTGATGGGGAACGTGATAATAGTTTGTCGCTTTAACTTGTAGGGATTACACTTTTCTTTACACAAATTATTAAATATTTATAAACTTGTTTTTACAGAATGTTATTCTTTCTTACCTGGACTTGTAAAATAGTCGATAACTCTTTGGTTATCAGTAATGTTTTTTCCCTTGATAGTCAAGTCTTGCAGGTCTAGAGCAATACCAACTTCAGACTGAACACGTTTTTTAAGATCTTGAAATGTCTCTTCTGGTTGGATATAAAGAGACACAGTTTCCCCTGATGTGTTCCTTAGTACTAGCTTCATTGCTAAAAATAATAAGAATACAAATCATAACGGATAACAGGCATATTCTGATTTGAAATATAATTCACCTTGAGGGGAGAAATTTCCTTCTTAAAATTTAAAATCAATGTGTATTATGATTTCAACAATGTTAGATTCAATCCTTGGTAGGCTATTCGATTTTCCCAGAAATAACAATGAATTGAGGAAGTAAAGATAACTGACTGCTTATACAAATTATTCATAAAATCTAATATAATCCTACTAACTACCATTGTACAATTTAGGTGGTGTCTGTCTGTCTATTGTTCCATCACGCCAAAAACAATTCAAATTCAAAATTCAAATTCTTTATTGAGCATGTTGACAAAATTACATTGCATATGCCAAGTCAAAACAAAAGTTAATACAATATGTTCTTAAACAAAAATACACTACATAAAATAGGGTCGTACATTTCCAGCAATAACTCGTTCTGAGCTAAGAAATCTTTTACCCTATAGCAGGCCTTGTCAATGAGAAAACTTTTCAATTTGTTTCTAAATGCATTAAAGTTACTTTCAAGCCTTAAGGGTTCAGTCAGTCTATTGAACAGTTGTACGGCAGAATATTTTAGGTGCTTCTGAAAAAAAGAAGTGTTATGTATTGGAACATTCATAATGCATTTCGGTTTGCTCCTGGTACTATAGCTGTGCGTTGGAAGAAATGGTTGAAAAACGGAGAAATGTCTATGGAGAAATGATAAGGTTTCAAAAATGTAAATTGAAGAGAATGTAAGAATTCACAAAACAAACTTCTGTGCTAAAGTTTTGCACAGATAAAGTCTATGTCATGTGTCATAGGAGTGTCATAGACCTATTGCCATTTTGAAAAGTCCTTTCAAGTTCCCATGTTATTCGTGTTTTAGATTTTGAACAACAAATAAATAAACAAATACCGGTACCTATGAATATGATGATAATTTATATTTATTGATTTGTTTAATAACCTTTACCTATTTCTAAAGGTTATATTGAAGTATTTGCATAAAACCCCATTTTCATATTCCTTGTTGCTACAAACCTCCACACTCACCCTTAAAAAAGTTATTCTTATGGAGAAAGAAATATTAAAATAGTATATCTTAGGCCCTATCACTTAAATCACTTCATAAGTCGCCAAATTTATATCGCTTACTATTACATTTATATTCACTTATTATTATTATTAATGATTTTTTTTATAAAACTTGCTACCGGTAGGTGGCAATATGTAAAGTGGTAACCTTTCAGCCACACTATCATGTATGCAGATGACACTATCTTGCTCTCCTCTCAAAAAATCAGTAGAAGATTGGAAATCGATGCATTTATAGCCCTTAACCTTGCAGTTGATTACTGTCACAAAAACAATCTGGTATTCAATGAATCAAAAACAGTGTAAATTAATTTTATGAAGAGGGATCATAAGAGTATGGTCTTCCGGAACTTCAAACTGTTGAATCCACCAGATACCTTGGGGTAAAAATTGACAAATCATTATCCCGGGACGACCATATTGATATACTCTGCAAGCAACTCAGTAGTTACCTCTATTCCTTAAAAAAGAATAAAATCAATAAGCACACATGAAGCATTATAAACAGCCTACCATGATCTTTTTGAAAGTAAGCTACGTTATGTCATTGCTACTTGGGGTGCAACTTTTAAGAATAATCTTTGTCGAGTGCTAATCTTACAGAAAAAGGCAGTTTGAATTATCTCTGGAATAGTTTGGCATGACAGTTGTAGAGAAAATTTATAGCTTTGTAAGTACTAACAGTTGTAAATATTTACATTTATGAAGTAATTCTCCTAGCCTCTTTCAGTGAACTTTCTCGGAATCAGAATGTTCACAAATATGATACAAAAGAAATGCGACAGATTTCAACTTGCCTGCTCACAAGCGAAAATACTATGAAGGAAACTTATGCTGGGTCAAAATTTTTTAATGTCCTTCCTCATACTGTGAAATGTTGTGTTGGGAACTCCTTAAAAAATAAACTATTTATATGGCTTGTTTCAAGACCATTTTACAGTATAGACGATTTCTTAGATTGGGAGGACAAGCAAAATTGAAAAGGACATCTACAACCTATCTCATATACTACAACCTCTCTTAGTGACTTACTATTTTAATTTTTTGTTGTTGTTTGTTAAGATTTAGTCTGCCGCTATTTCAGGTCTCATTTCATGATCTCGAAACAAAGAATTCTCTCTCTCTCTCTCTTAGTGAGCGTAATATGAGTATGTATTGGAAATTTGCTGGGTACGAAAGTTTGCTGCGGTGGGGGTATTTTGATGTACCGGTACATGATGATTTCAAAGATAAACATATAATATTAAGTATTTGTTTATATTAAGACCAAATTTATGTATTACTTACTTACCGTTACCTGTCATATAAATATGATGTTATGTGACTGACTGAATAAACAATAAACAATAATATATTGTTTATTTAATCTTCTCGTCTTCAATATATAAATGTATTGTAAAAATTTTAAAAAATTGCAACCGAGTGAGGTAGCGATTATTGCAACTCACATTCGGGAGGTCTCGAGTTTTATCCCAGGCCGGCCATTCTGAGAAGAGTTTGTATGGTTTCTCATCTCACTTAGGCAAATGCCGGAATGGTTCCCAAAAAAGGACCATACCCCGCTAAGAAGGGAAAGGTAGGACTCAGGCCTACCTTACCTGGTTTAAATATTTCCCCATAAATTGACTATTTTGTTGTAAATTCCAAAACATTGTAAAACATTGTCACAGAATAAATTATTATAATTTATTTATTCTCCATAAGAATAACATTAGGGCAATTAATGTTCATAAATAAGGGAGATATAAAACTTTACTTACTCTCCATATAGGCTAAGAATAACATTAGAGCTGAGTATGCAGTTTGCTATTAAGGGACAGTCAACAAAAATATTTTCTTTTTTTTGCAAATATCAATATACCAGTACTAGTTGAAGCCACATATCAAGTTTCATCAATATACATTCATAAATAGTCGATATATCAAATTTTTAGCGAATTTCCCCTGATAGGGAAGAAGCTATTACCGTAGTCGGCATGGTAAGACCTAGGCCCGGGACCATGATAACTTTTCGTTTTGAGGTCCCCAGACCCCAAAAACACCATTCGTTCGAAACTGTATATATATATATATATATATATATATATATATATATATATATATATATATGTATATGTGTGTCCGTGAGCACGATAACTCTCGTAAAAATTATCCGATTTTGATAAAATTTGGTATAAACGTGTAAAGCACCATTTATGACTTTAAGTTCGAAAACCAGCCAGATCGCTCTATCCGAAGGGGTATTTTGGGGGGGTTTTGTACCCCAAAAATGGGTTTTTTGAATTTGTTACATATAATTTTGGAAATAGTCAAATTTTAGTTTTTCCCATTGGGTTCAGCTTAAGAAAACACACAATTTGGTATTTTGATCATTTCTCTACGTCAATTGGTTCCCGAAATATTTAAAGTGCTAAACACAGTACGTTGTCTAATGTTATTCTTATGGAGGAAAATAAAAATTTTATATATCGCTTATTTATGAACGTATACTGACGAAACTTGGTATACAGCTTCATCTGGTTGTGGACCATTGATATTTGCTCAAAAAAAAAATTTTTTACCAAAGGCTCCCGTAGCAGCAAACCTGCGTACTCAGCCCCATGTTATTCTTATGGAGAATAAGTAACGTGTTATCTCCCTTCATTATGAAAATAAATTAATGAAATTTGGTATGTGGCTTTACCTACATGAGTTATATTGATTTTTGTATAAAACCCCATTTATTCCTTGCTTCCTTGCTTGATTTTTGTTCCTTGCTTCAGCAAACCTGCATACTCAGCCGCCATGTTATTCTTATGGAGAATAATTAAAATGTCATAAATAGTTTATTTATGAATGTATATTGATGAAACTTGGTATGTGGCTTTATGTGGTATTAAGATACATACATATGCATTGGAAATTCGCTGAGTACGCAGGTTTGCTGCTACGGGGTATATTTATTCTCCTTAAGGATGACATTGGACAACGTACTGTGTTTAGCACATTGAATATCTGTGCAACGGTTAGACGTAGAATCACAAATTTTAAAACCAAAATGCTTTTTTTGTAGAGCTGAACCAATTGGTAAAAACAAATATGAAGTTTTTAGTAAAACTAACTGAGGAAAAGCTAAAAACCTTTTTCCCATAAGATTAACATAAGAAATTTTATGAACGGATTTTCCCCGTAACCACTAGGTTAATTATTAAAAATACCATATTATTTGTTTATGTAAGCTCTATAAAATGGTCAAAACCTAAATTGAGTGTTTTAAAAATGTTATGGTGAAAAATGCAAAAAACTGATTTTTGGAAAATTTTTAATCCCCTTCCATGGTCCAATCTTTCTGGTTTTCGAACTTAGTCATGACTGTTGCTTTACACGTTTGTGCCAAATTTCATTGAAATCAGATTTTTTTTCAAAAGTTATAGAGTTAACGGACACATATATAACTAATATATAGATGTAGGCTAATATACATATACCTATATATAAATTTGAAGAAATAAGTTAGTGTTTTTGGCATCTGCGGACCTCAAAACAAAAAGTTATCAGGTCGTGGGCTTATTAATAAGTCTCACCATGAGACCTACATTAATAGCTTCTTCCCTATAGGGGAAATTTGCTAAAAGTTTGGAACTGTCAAAATATTAAACTTGTATTTTTAAAAGTGTCTTAACAATGGGCCTAAGAGCAACTTGCTGATTGCTCAGATGACTTCTTCGCCAAAGGCAATTTCTTTTGAGATATCCTCCGCGCCCCGAAGGTATAGAATAATTTAAATGACATTCAAAAAGTTAAAAATAAGCTGTCTTGCCAACTTATTGTTATTGAACTTACTAACATGTCATGCCCATTGCTAATTTAACCTAAGTTTCACAAAATCCTTGCTCCGCTCATTAAAATTTGCCCGACATCCCTTAGGCTTTTACTATTTTCACACACTTTAATCACTTAAATTCAATAATAGTGTTGCTTTCTAACAATATGTTAGTCTTATGGCTATTGATAAACAAATGTCCAATCAGTTTTAGTTTTAATCCGAGCCCTAAGACATAAGATAGGCAGAGTGTGAGGCACATGTAGTTTTCAGAGAGGTGTAATTTCACCACTTCTTGGATTTTCCTTGCAATAAAAACATTATTACCTACTTGTAAAACAGTGGAACTCTAGCCTATTTTAAACTTCTTACTTAGCCTATAATTTGAAATATCCTTTAATTCAAATTTTTAGATCCGTCCCTAGTGCTATATAAACAATATTTTAAAATAAAATTGGCTAATTCAGATTTTATAATAACTTAATTCTCATTATTTTACTCAACCCTTGAGATTTGAACTAGGCTATCCAAGTTCTACTATAGCCTAATTTTAGAAATGAATTTTATACCTAAAATCGAAAAAAGGTATTAATTTGTTTATTTATTTTATCTGTCAACTATCTGCCCCGTAATATATTTTATATAACCTAGCCTAGGCCTATAGGATAACTTGTACGAGCTTCTCGGCATTAGCCTTGAGTACTTGATTGATTTATGGAGGCTGCAGTGAAAACAGGGCAAAGGTGAATGTGAGCCAAATTCATAAATAAAAATAAAAATTAACAATGTAGAGAACTGATAGCAGTAAATATTATGTTGACAAAATCAATGTCTGCTTGTGATCAAAAACTAAGCTATTCCTACTAAAATTCTTAAGGATTATGTTTTGGTAATATGACGTTGACAGTTTAACCATTCATTTTATGGGGTGGTTAGAAAAATGAATACATCGTTTTACTGTATTATATTGTAGAATAAGAACCAGGCAAGGAATTTCAATTTCGAATATTTCAAATTTCCCGGAGGATAACTGTCTAATAATCGGTCTGGCCCTTTTTAAGGCCTACCAGATATTATGACCCACGTAACTCACTGCCATTACAATCTACGTTTCTAAATGAGTTCTTACCGTATGAATCCTTACTGAGGCCTTAAGCTTTTTGAGTTTATGATTGTGTTATTAGAAGGTAAGATAAATTTACTAAACGTTCACAATATAAATTAGAAAGATGTAAAAACTAAGTAAATATGACTTGTAAGAGATATAATGGCGTCTAGCGTCGAAAAACTGAAAAAAACTTCAGTAAAACTTATATTAACGGAAATACAAAGAGGAATAAAGAAGTTTACAAAGAGAAACTAATTGACTTGTGGTTATTAGACCAGAATATTGCATATAATGTCAACGAATCAATTAGAATTAATAAATCCAAAATCACAGAAACCACATTGCGACTTAAACTCATTGATATTTTTATATCCCTAGTAGCACAAATCGTTAGTCCAACGTTGGGAAATGGTTGGCACCATGATGTAAATACCAGGCATAGGTGTGCTCCAACGCCGACCAAATTCGGGAAAGATCTGCACATCCCCCTAAGTTGACGTACAGTCATTTGTTTTGAATTTTAATATGCGTTTTATTAGCGAATTTCCCCTATAGGGGACAAGCTATTACTATAGTCGGCATAGCAATACCGAGGCCCGGGACCATGATAACGTTTCATTTTGAGGTCCCCAGATGCCAAAAACACCATCCGTTCAAAACTGTATATAAATATATGTGAATGTGTGTGTGTCAGGTAGTGCGATAACTCTCGTAAAAATGGTCCGGTTTTGATTAAATTTGAAGATAACGATAATCACTACGTCCCAGTCTATTTTTAATGTTGTTATGCTATGGAACATAGAACAATTTGTTTGTAGGCCCAATGTGTGTAGGCCATCTGTTGTTATATTTATTAAATAGTAAATTGTAATATGCAGAAAATATGCTTAAGTATATTGTTAATAAGAGTGGAAAATAATTTATACAACGAGCAATTATAATGTAAATTTAATTTACTTTAAATTAAATTACCCTTTTTTACCCATAAAAGTAAATTACCTTCGATGGGTAAAATAACTCTCGAAAAGTGTAATTACCCTCGAATTCCCATCACTGGTTCGCAGCAAAGATGTCTTGCGATGTCGTTCAGCTGATGCATAAATCAACAACATACGATAAGTGTTGCCAATCTTACAGGGGATAATAATGGTACAGCTATTTTTAAATTTCCACTGTAACATACAGAAATAAAATATAAACCCTTAATCTATTAATCTAAAAATAAATCAAAACAATATAATAGTTTCATAAAATTATAGCTGGTCAAAGTATGTAAGCAGTTAAACAATGTTAATTTTAATTACAATGATGAGGAAAATATGGTACTCGTACGATACATATCTTTTTTCCAGCAACACTGCAAATTGGATTGGTGATCATGTGACATTTCAGCTGTTTTTACGAGGTCTCTTCCGGTTAGCTAGAAAACCTTGAATATATTGTCTGCGCAGACTTTTACGAAGTATGTACGGACCTTGAAGGTAGTTAGTCTATGACATTACTCTTATGTAAATAAGCACACCTGGTCTGAAAGCTCCACGAACCTTGAGTTCCCAGGTCAGCAATTCGTTCTGTTCCTGAACAAATGGGGAAAAGGTATTTGGAGTGGATTCAGATTCAGTTTGGAGTGAAATGGCCGCTGTAGTATTTACGGCTGAACCTTTAGGTTTTAAAAAGGATCTTATCATCAAGGTTCGTAGAGCTTTCAGACAAGGTGTGCTGATTTACATAAGAGCAATGTTCGCAGCAAAGAGGTCTTACGAGGTCGTCCAGCTGATTCATAAATCCACAACATACCATCAAGTGTAGCCAACCTTACAGAGTATAATATTGGTACAGTTACAGTTAGTTTTAAATAGCCACTGGACAGTGGACTTTCGGTACATGACTTTTACGTATTTACTTGAATAATGTTAATTAGGTAATTTTTATTACAACCGTATAACAAATTGAATTAAAAGCTGTTGGTATTTAGAACTGTTTACAAGAATAAGTGTTCAAGAATTAAAAAATAACTAAGTTAACTAGTCAATCTTGTCTAAGTGTAATAATTTGAAGCCTTCATTGTAAATGGAATTCATCTTAAACTTGGTACCTAATATTAAACAATACAATTTATTGTTCATGGACTTCGGGTAGTAATAAAAAATAATACTATTGTTATTATTAGGCCTTCCTTATTGTTTTAATAAATTGAGCTTATTCATTTTTCTAACTAGATTTAACAACTTAAGGTATTAGCTTTTGTTTAGTTTAGTTATATCACTTTATGAGTAAATAATGATAGGCCTAAGATTAATGTTAGCACTAGAATGTGAATAGTATCTAGGCTATAGAGATGTTTATTAAAGTTCGGAAATTGACTAACATATATCCTATAAAACTTATTCATTTACCAATTATATATTTTAATATAGAGTATATGTAAAATATTACTACTATCTTATATTGCTATTTGTTCTTAGCCTACCAACATACAAATGGATTGTCTGCTAATAAATTAATACAGACTACTCTTAACCATGGACACCGGGTATCGGGTTCTCGTGCTCCTGTATACCAACACAAGACCAAGACACTATACTGGACTAATCCAAATGATTAGAAACGATTTGTTTTTTCTATTAGCCTATAGGAAGGTAGTACAGGGGGGGGCATGTGCAAAGCATTCGGAGCGACATTTCATATAGCAACCACTGTACTGAAAATATAGAATTTGATCAGTCTTACCACTTGGAGTGTTAACATTTGAGGGCTCGTCATAATATTCTGATACTTCAGGATTGTTTTTCTTCTCAGTGTCAGAAACTTCTGCTGCTTGATGGCCTAAAAATAGGGTCGGCACTGCTGTGCGTCTCAGTTTCCTTTTAGTTAGACATTAGGTACTTTTCCTGTCAAATACTCATGAAAGAGTTTTTTGTGAAATGAACGGAACAAACTCTTAAATTGTTTACATTACATTCACGATTAGGCAAACAATTATCTATCCATTGATTTCTAATTGCTTAGTCTTTAGGAAAAACGTGGTATTGAATATATGCTTCAATTGGTCGTTTTTTTTGTCTTTGTTATGTAATTTTTGCAACTTAAAACAACATATTTCATCCCTGGCATGTCAGTGAAGATAAAATAAAAAATATAGGCCTGGATATTTATTTAATTCCGAATTATTAGTCATACAAAAAGGAAAATTTAAACAATCGAACACATAATTAAAAAAGTAACAGCAGCAAAGTAGACTTTGAAAAACGTTTGGAATTTCATAAAATCAAATAATTTCAACACTCAAAAGTAAATAACTTAAATATTAACATTAACTTAAAATATCAATGTAAACCTGGGAAGAAATAAAACACGTTTCTTTTCACTGTTAGGTTTTGTTTTTTATTTGCAGTTTAAGTTAATAATCATAATAAATCAAAACGATACCGGTATATTAGTTTCATTAAATAACAGCTGATAAAAATATGCAAGCAGTTAAACAATGTCATTTTAACAATGGTGAGAAAAATATGGTACTCGTACGATAAATATCGTGTTTCCAGCAACACTGCAGATTGGATTGGTGATCACGTGACCTTCCACCTGTTTTTACGAGGTCTCTTCCGGTAAAGCAGAAAACCTTAAATAGATCGACTCAGCACACCTTGTCTGAAAGCTCTACGAACCTTGTCTTATCATGAGTCCCCGATTGGCCCGATTTATAATTTATCACTATCCTAATGCTGATTCACCCTCAAAAACCCAGTTAAAAAACTTTACTGACACTACTAACAACTGTTTTAAAATTGTTATGCAAAATTATGAAATATTTGTTAAAATAGCTCACTTTAATGTTTATTTTTAGAATAACTAGAAGTGAAAGGACCAGTAAATAAACCAAAAGCTGTCCTGCATGTGTACATTAATACAATCTAACACTGGAAATGTGGCGAGTTTTTTAGCTAATATTAAGCATGCAGTTTATTAGTTGTATATAGGCCTATTTTTGAGATTGTGTAAGCTTCTGCTTAGCTACGGTACTCATAGCTTTGATTCAATATTGCTCTGGTGTAATGTTGCTATGATTTAATATATCTCCAAAACTTAGTTTCGGTTGAATTTGCCCATTGCTAATAATTTCCATAGTAATCCCTAGGTCTACCAATAATTAATTGCTTTATAAATTGATACTTAGCCTTTAAAAATAATGAATGATAATATTAGATTTAATTTGTTTTGCCTAAATTAATTATTATTTGTAATATTATTAGTTCAATATTTGCGCAAATATCAATATAAACGTGCAGAATTTTGCGTTTTTGTAGGTTAAACCAAGTGGTGGGTAATGGTGGGTAATTTTTGCAGGGGCAGTGGGTAAAAGACCGGAGCGACTCAGGGGAGAAACGATGGACGACTATGACGTCACTGCTCACAAGCATGACGTCGTAGTTTTCAAGTGGATTCACTTGTTTGCACAATTTATTCACTGACTCACTTGTTTGCAATTGCATTGCATTTGCGATCTGGCGTTTGTTTGGCGTTAGTTAGGGATTTATTTATTTGAGAGTTAGTATACAAATGGTTGTGAAGTATCCTACATTAAAATCAATCAGTTGGCAAGTCTAATTTAGGCCTAATTTATTAAAAACTCCTTCCCTAACTGATATTTTACATAGGCCCAGAAAATAAAAAAACCTAATATAAATTTTTGTTCGACCCACACATGTTGCTGTAATGTTTACCTTACATTGATTTCTAAAATACACTTCTAGATCTGAATGCTTATGTTAACTGCACAACAGTTTTACTGTTGATGACCAACAGTTAAGCTTGGTCAATTTAACATAATAGGCTAATAAGTTACACATTATTGTTATGTTTATTTATGTATGTTGGATGTTTCACAATGTCGTAAGTTTGACTATTTGGTATTTAAAAATTATATAGAGTACCATTATTTACAGCACGCAACAGCAGTTAGGCTATCGGTAGGTTAGTTTATCATAAATATTTCAACCACATTTGTGTTCTTGAGTTCCGCTTGTCCCGACACCATCCATTTTTTTTATTAAGATAAACTAACCCAGAGAGTCCTAACCGCCACAGCAGACATGAAAAAGTGGTACCCTGTACTATCCGTTAAGTACTAATATATTTATGATAGACTGGCAGAGCCTACAATAAGTGTCACACTGCCCCATACAAATTATCTTCAAAACATATTAATTTATCTGGCCACTCATATAATAAAGAATAATTATAATTGAAGGTACCTATGTAATAAAATACATGTATGGACAAATCTGAGCGACTCATGTATATGGACTATGCCTAAAGCCTATTCTGACAGTCAGAGACTGTGATCTGTGATGTCAGTTCAAACAGCAGCAGACGGCACATGCCTAAAAGAAGAAAACTACGACGTCTTGCTTGTGAGCAGTGACGTCATAGTCGTCCATCGTTTCTCCCCTGAGTCGCTCCGGTAAACGACCCACACCGGATTGGAACACTGCTACCAACCCAACACACAAGGTGGGCAAAATATGGTATTCTCGGGAAGGCGATAATGACGTCACGACAAGATGAAACGGAACGACCAGAACCACAGAATCATCAACCGATTGTTTGTTTTTTATTGAATGAACCTTCAATTGCGATTGTTATTGTTTTGTGGTGGAAAAGCATAAATGGTCATGCGATTCAAATTCAAGCAGATATAAGTTAAACGAGTTCGCACGCAGCACGCTGACGTGAGGGAAGTGAATTTCCACATACAAAATTGTAAAACTCAAAATAAGTGTAAAAACATACGTTTGTCCATATTGAAATCTGAAAACATTGATTTTTTGGCTTTTCTGATACACCTGGTTTCATTTACTTGCAAAGCTGAGAATACAATTTTGCGCATTATAAGGTTAGGAGAAGGTCCAGACAGGCTTGAAAGTAGGCGTGAGGTTGCTGGGGATGATAAACGTACTCTAACATAGGAATAACAGGCTTTTCTCGTGTAAAACCCCCATAAGACAACGTACTGTGTTTAGCCGATACACATTTTCTTTAATAACTCGGTAAATATTTATGTTAGACTGACGAGAGAGAGCTTAAAACTTTCGCCTCACTAATTCCCATCTTTTTACATGCATTGGTTTTACATCTGGGGCTTTTATGACCCTTTTTGGGCCCAAAAACTCGAAATTTGAAAGATTAATCCCCAAAAAAATGAGTTTAGAGTTTTTCGATTGTTTTGCCCAACGAATTTGTCCAACTGATTACAGAAAGGAACGTCCCTACCAAATTTGAAGTAAATCGGACAACAAATGCGACCGCTAGAGTGCAAACACACACACACACACACACACACACACACATATATATATATATATATATATATATGTCTATATATATACATATATATATATATAAAATTTTGAACGAACCCCCAAAACGTGTTCAGGGGGTTACGTTAGGAACTTCTATGGTGGTCCCGGGCTTAAGTTTCACCGTGCGGGGCATCCTAATAGTTCACTTTCCAAAGGAAATTCACTAATAAAAAGTTGTGGATGCAGTGTTAACTTGGATTTACGTGAAAAAACAACTAGGTTGCAGTTCACGACAAAATTATAGTAACCTAACCTAACTCCGCAGAGCGCTGTATGGTGGCTGTTCGTTGTGCAAAATAATTACAAATAAATTTAATGGATTAGTATAAGTAAATAAAGTCAAACCTAAAAAAATCAACAACAAAAGTGAGATTCAACCTCGAACAAATTAAAGTAATCTTTAAAAAACATTTCAGATTTCAAAAAGTAAACCCGATCCCAGGACGCTGCCTTGGGGTATCCTAGCTCCCACCGGCCGTACTGTGGACAGCTTCCCCATGATGCACGTTTGAAATGAACGGTCCTTCAAGTAGGACTTTAGCAGATGAACAACGGATGCCGGGACCGGTGATTCACTCAGTTTGAAAAGGAGACCCTCGTGCCATACCTTGTCAAACGCCTTACTGACGTCCAGAAGCAGTGCAACAGAGCGCAGGTTGAGGTTATGATTTTCGACCAGTTTGTTCAGCACTCGTCGAATGGCCGCGGCAAGACCCGAACTGTTCCGGCCTAGTGAAACAGTCCAGGAAAGGGAGAGGAAAAGGGGTTCGAAGAGTTTGGATATTACCACAGAGAAACGAATCTATACTCCTTTGTCTGTGATATTACCAACAAAATATGCATTGACAATCATTGCTACCAACACATGTTTTTTAGTACAAATTATTAATTTTTTTCTGACTGTCCCAAGTAACCCCCTTCATACTATATTAAGTGTAAAACTATTTAAATTGTATACTATATGAAATGTAAAATGTCTGAATACCTCTATATTGTTAGTTTTTGTATTTTAATTCTAGTTATTTTATTTTTCAGATCTAAATATGGTTTGGACATATAAAAGGCCGCTTGGATCAAGGAAATATGGAGATTTCCAAACAAGCCAGCTGGAAAAAGCTGTTAAATCTGTCAAAGATGGGATGTCAGTACGTAGTGCTTCCCAACAATTTGTGATTTCGAAATCCACTATACACAGCTAGGGCAAAACAGTTACATGAGAAAAACTCGGGCAAGGTTGGACGACCTTCCGTACAGTCAGAGACCGAACAGGAAGAATTGGCAAAATGTTTGGTAATTGCTGGGGAATGGGGGTTTCCTCTAATCTTTACGACATACGCCACTACAGATTTACAGGGGAAGCTTCACATTTCCATTTGAACTTGTTGGTTGAAGTCTATAGAAAATACATTACAATCGTGGAATTAGACTCAAAGTATGCTTTCTAGCCTTAAAAGTAAATAAATGTGATGTTTTAGCGAATTTCCCCTATAGGGAAGAAGCTATTACCGTAGGTCTCATGGTAAGACATAAGCCCGAGACCATGATAACTTTTTGTTTTGAGGTCCCCGGATGTCCAAAACACTATTCGTTCAAATTTATATATGTATATACATGTATATAAATATATATATATTAAAAATTAATAAAATAAAAACTGAGTACCCTTGTTTATGAGTTTTATATTTAAACCAACATGTTTCGGCATCTAAGGCCATTTTCAAGGTTGATAAATTTCACATAGTTTGGTTTAAGTTATACAATAAAAGAAATAATAGTAAAAATGTAAACAAATAAAATCAGAGTAAAATTAAATTAAATTAAAAACATATGTATAAATAATCATGGCATGGTTGGGAGTTTCTTGAATGTCTCTTCTATCTATTAATGTTCTTGTCTCATTTCCCATATTTTATTAAAAATTGGATTTGTAAAGGGTACTTGTGAATTTAGTATACTTTGAGGATTTTCTTTGTATTTCATGAATATATGTAGTTCTTCTTTTGAATCCATTTTATTACCGTTTTTTCATATATTCTAGTACCGTCATATTTGTGTCCATATTTTCATAGTTATGGTTTGAATCCAATATAGATGTTCCGCATACGTAGATTTCATGCTCGTTTTGTTGTTACTTTTGAGGGCTTGGATATGTTCTTTAAATCTCACTTTAAATGGTCTTCCTGTTTGCCCTATGTAGCACTTTTCACAATCATAACAATTAAGTTGATAGATACCGGATTTTTTCTATTTGTTTTGATTGTCTGTTGGATTCGTCGTTCTTTTGATCATTTCAAATGCATTGTTATTAGTTCTGTAGCTTTATTTCAATATTTGTTTTGTTAAATGTTTTTCGTATTGCTTTGTCGATGCATCTTATATGGAACATTTATAAATTTCTTTGGTTCTATTATCTGATTCTGAATTGGTTGTTCTCTTTTCTTCTTCATTTTCTTAATCATTTTCTCAATTACAGTTGTTTTATATCCATTTTTTATTGCTAAGTATAATATTGTGTCTTTTTCTTTTTTGAATTCATGTTTGTTCATGGGTATGTTGATTAATCTAGTTATCATCGAACGGAAACCAGACATCTTATATTTCCAGGGATGGTTTGACGTTGTGGGAATGAGAAGTTCGCTTTGGGTTGGTTTCCTATAAATACTAAAACTGTGTTTATTTTCCTCCTTTTTGATTTTTAGATCTAAGTAGTTAATAGTATTAGAGTGACTTTCTTTCGTGAATTGTATTTTCTCTGATATAGAGTTCAGATAGTTGAAAAATGCTTCACTTTCATTTAATTTTCCGTTGAAAAGACAAATTATATCGTCCACATATCGGAACCAGTATACAATTTGTTCTAGAAAGGGGTTTGTTTCATTCATTATTTTACTTAATTCCATGTTATGCATATGGATATAAATACAACAAATCCGGTATCTATCAACTTAATTGTTCTGATTGTGAAAAATGCTAGATAGGGCAAACAGGAAGGCCATTTAAAGTGAGATTTAAAGAACATATCCAAGCCCTCAAAAGTAACAACAAAACGAACATGAAATCTACGTACGCGGAACATCTATTGGATTCAAACCATAACTATGAAAATATGGACACAAATATGACGGTACTAGAATATATGAAAAACGGTAATAAAATGGATTCAAAAGAAGAACTACATATATTCATGAAATACAAAGAAAATCCTCAAAGTATACTAAATTCACAAGTACCCTTTACAAATCCAATTTTTAATAAAATATGGGAAATGAGAAAAGAACATTAATAGATAGAAGAGACATTCAAGAAACTCCCAACCATGCCATGATTATTTATACATATGTTTTTAATTTAATTTAATTTTACTCCGATTTTATTTGTTTACATTTTACTATTATTTCTTTTATTGTATAACTTAAACCAAACTATGTGAAATTTGTCAACCTTGAAAATGGCCTTAGATGCCGAAACATGTTGGTTTAAATATAAAACTCATAAACAGGGGTACTCAGTTTTTATTTTATTAATTTGTAATATAATAGTAGCCCTTACAAGTGAATCGAATAATAATTTCACACACACACACATGTATATAACACGGATATATATATGTCCGTGAATGTGATAACTTGAGTAAAAAACGTCCGATTTCGATGAAATTTGTCTCAAATGTGTAAACTGCCATTTATGACTTTAAGTTCGAAAACCAGAAAAATCGGACCATGGGAAGGGGGCTTTATGGGGGTTTTAAATTTTCCAAAAATCAGTTTTTTGCATTTTTTACCCTAAAATTTTTAAAACACTTAATTTTTGTTGTGACCATGTTATAGAGCTTAAAAAAACAAATAATATGGTATTTTGAATTATTAATCTAGGTTAAGTGGTTGCGGAAAAAATCCAAAAAACATGCTCATAAAATCTCCCATGCTAATCTTAAGGGAAAAAGGTTTTTGGCTTTTCCTCAGTTAATTTTACTTTAAACTTCACATTTGCTTTTACCAATCACTTCAGCTCCACAAAACAATCATTTTGGTGTTTAAATTGTGATTCTACGTCCAACCGTTGCAGAAATATTCAAAGTGCTAAACACAGTACGTTGTCCAATATTATCCTTATGGACAATAAATGAAATTTGATATCTTGATTATTTAAGAATGTATATTGATGAAACTTGGTATATAGTGGATTCACGTTGTACTGGTATATTGATATTTGCACAAAAAATAAATGTTTTGTTGGTTGTCCCCGTAGCAGCTAACCTGCATACTCAGCCCTAAAGTTATTCTTATGGAGAATAAGTAAAGTTTTATATCTCCCTTAATTATGAACATAAATAAATAAAACTTGGTAAGTAGCTCCACCTGGTTCAGTTATATTGATAATTGCATAAAAACTCATTTCTTATCTTTCTCGTTGCAACAAACCTGCGTACTCAGTCCTAATGTTATTCTTATGGGGAATAAATAAAATAAATCACTTATTTATAAATGTATTTTTGTCACACTTGGTAAGTGGCTTTATCTAGTAGTGAGAAACAAATAAATGCATTGGAAATTCGCTGAGTACGCAGGTTTACTGCGACGGGGGGTATTTTTTTTTTATTTTAGATTGTGATTGTTTACATCCATTTTCCCATTTGTGTGGATCGTTTAACTGTTTGCTGATGAAAATTGTTTCATTAATGAAATTAATATAGTTGTCCCAAGTAGCCCCTATCAGGGTTTAACCTGGGACAGCATGTTTTATATATATATCATATTGTGTATATCAATAAAATCAAAAAACAGTTGTTTGTTTTTGAAGGCAAAGTCCACACCCAGGTTTAAAAAATAGAATCATGAGAATTAAGCTGCCTGTGTATAAGCTATTGACTTTGAAATATCGAAACTGTCCCAAAATTAGCCCCGGTTTTCGGTATCACCGTTTTTACATTGAATAAAATGGGGGATTTTGACAACGTTCCACCCAAGGATTTGTATTGGTAATCCTGGTGGCAACTTTGATGAACAAAATTGCGAACTCTTCTTCACAAAATTTTGGTGAGGCAAAGAATTACTCGCTGGCAGTATTGCCAATTGGGTGGTAATTACCACATTAGGTGGTAATTTGAGCCTCTGGTGGTATTTTTTGTGGTAATGTCTACTAGGTGGTAATTTCGCGGCAGTCTATTAAATTGATTAAAATTAAAAATTTGTGATTCTTGCGTTTAACAATCGTGACTTATTTCACAATCCGCAAATTTCCGTCATATAAATTCATTTAATTTCGATCTGAGATTCTGTTTTTCATACTCTATGCTTTTAGTTCTTTGGGTTCTTTATTGTTGGGACAAGATTCTTAATTTAAGTACTCTACGTAGTGTCAGTGTTGTGGTGTAAATTCTGAAAAAAATTATATTTGAAACCAAGTTCTTTAAGCTGACTGTATTTAATAAAGAGTAGAAACTGATTCAAAATGATTAACTTATTTAAACTTGATTATATATTTTACTAGATGTTACCCGCAGGCTTCGCCCCGCGAATGATTTATAAAAACTATGGCAGTTTTGTGTGCTGCATTCTGTGGTTAGCCGGTGGAACTACTACGAATCAAGATCAGCTGTTTTTATTTTCATCAGCTCAAACAAAAATGAATGTCCATAAGGAATTCATGGGAACTTTGAACCCCGTGGGGCAAAGCCCTATAGGATTTTCGCTACTTTATTATGTCTATATGTTACTCCAGGACTGTCAAGTACCCCTCTGCCAAATTTCAGCTCAATCACTCCAGTGGTTAGAGCGTGATTGAGCCACAAAAATATCTAAACAAACAAACAAACATACAAACTGTCAAATTTATAATATTAGTAGGATTAACTTGATTAACTGTTGGTCTTTTGCCTTCTGCTGTAGTAGAGCTCTAAATATCTCCATAATACATTATTTTAAACTTCCAAACTAACACAATAAAAATTAAAATTAAATAATGCACATATTGAAGCTAATTAAAAAGTACCAACAAGTTTTTAATAGGATAACGCGTTCGCATTGGTCCTAAATAGGTATACCTGTGAGAGGTGGTAATTTGTTGTAATAGGTGGTATTTTTTAGGCCCAGGTGGGAATTTAGAAGGTTTGGATTGGCAACACTGCTCGCTGGAATCGAATCGAGCGAGTCGACGAAGTTACTCAAATCAATACTTACTCATGATTTGAACATTAAATCACTTTATTTGTTTATTTGCTCATAATTGGATCATATTTCATGACGAGTAGATGCACAGATCAAACGAAATAAATAAATTTGTTACAAATTTTATTACTTTTATTCCAGTGATTTTCATGAATACATTCACTTATAGGAGTGAAACAACACATTAGGTTAGTTCAAAGCAAGGTTGGTAGAGCTTTCAGACAAGGTGTGCTGAGTCGATCTATTTAAGGATTTCTGCTTTACCGGAAGAGACCTCGTAAAAACAGGTGGAAGGTCACGTGATCACCAATCCAATCTGCAGTGTTGCTGGAAACACGATATTTATCGTACGAGTACCATATTTTTCTCACCGTTATTAAAATGACATTGTTTAACTGCTAGAATATTTTTATCAGCTGTTATTTAATGAAACTAATAATATATCGCTTTGATTTATTCTGATTATTAACTTACACTGCATATAAAAAACAAAACCTAACAGTGAAAAGAAACGTGTTTTAATCTAGTTTGAAAAATGAATAAGCTCAATTTATTAAAACAATAAGGAAGGCCTAATAATAACAATAATATTATTTTTTATTACTACCCGATGTCCATGAACAATAAATTGTATTGTTTAATATTAGGTATCAAGTTTAAGATGAATTCCATTTACAATAAAGGCTTCAAATTATTAAACTTAGACAAGATTGACTAGTTAACTTAGTTATTTTTTAATTCTTGGACACTTATTCGTGTAAACAGTTCTAAATACCAACGGCTTTTAATTCAATTTGTTCTACGACTGTAATAACAATTACCTAATTAACATTATTCAAGTAAATACGTAAAAGTCATGTACCGAAAGTCCACTGTCCAGTGGCTATTTAAAACTAACTGTAACTGTACCAATATTATACTCTGTAAGGTTGGCTACACTTTATGGTATGTTGTGGATTTATGAATCAGCTGGACGACCTCGTAAGACCTCTTTGCTGCGAACATTGCTCTTATGTAAATCAGCACACCTTGTCTGAAAGCTCTACCAACCTTGAGTTCAAAGAACGAGAAATTTGCCACACCAGTGTACCAACCTGACAAAATCACCGACTCGCTTTTTCGACAAAAATAGTGAAACAGTGTTACCTCTAGTTATACAATAAACCTTCTTGGATGGCAGAAACAGAAATAAACAAACTATTACCTTTTTGCGAACTTAAGCATAAAATTCAGTCTTGAAAACATATTTGCCATGTGTTTTGTTCTTGGTCATATTTTCAAGGACCAGCTGTTGATGCAGTTGCACCTGCACCTGAAAATTTAATTACGACAGTTCTAAAGGCAATTACTTGCATTACAACTCTAGCAATTTGTATTGCAATAAATGCATCCTTATAAGTTAACTCTCCGTGTTAACTGTTTTTGACATAAATTTGTAGAATGATGATTTTACTTTATAAATAATTCAGTTTTTACCTCAAAGGCACTAACAAAATTTCACAAACAAAACAACAACAAATAATTGTTTGTATACAAATACCTTTGACACTGTGAGCAAATTGTAAACAAGCGGCACATGTGGTCCAACAGTGTTTGTAATTGTGCGAACTTAGAGTAAGAGGCACGTAAGTTGGCACAGGACTGTACGTACAGTGTACCATTCATTTCAACCACTTATTGTATACTAGTCACATTAAAAAGTGGTTGAACCACATGTGTTACTTGTTTACAGTTTCCTCAAGCTGTCAGATAGTGTTTGTTTACAAATAAATTGCAAAACAAATTGTTACCAGCAATCAAATTGCTAAGTTTTAATGCAAGTAATTGCCTTTAAAACTGTCGCAATTTACATTGCAGGTACAACTACAACAACAGCTGTAATTTAAAGCACGATTAAGAAACAAAACATATGGAAAATATGTTTTTAAGCCTGAATTTTATGCAAACGTTCGCAAAAAGGTAATAGTTTGTTTATTTCTGTTTGTGCCAACTTAGTGCCTCTTACTCTACGTGCTTCTTACTCTAATAAGAGTACCCAAACGATTTTAGGGAAAGCGGTCCAAACCGCGGGGCCTACGACCTACTAAACATTCCTGAAGAAAAATTCTCTCAAAAAGTGTTTGGGACTTGGGTGGACATCCGCCACCTCATACATTTTCCAGCTATGACGTCATCAAATATGGCGGCCGCTTGAACACAGAACTTCTCATATTTCAGGCAATACTTGACCGATTTGCATGAAACTTAGGTCAGTTTGTTGTAAATACCATTTGTAAGGTGAATAGCAATGTGTTTTAACTGCCACTATAAATAAATAAACAACAGTTTTGTTAATTGTCTCACATTTTAGCGAATTTCCCCTGCTATTCTTGTAGAAAATGTTGCATATTTCACAGTTGAGTTTTGTTTTGATGCTACCAACACAATTGGCTTTAAAAAACAATAGTTATAGTATTTTAAAATTTTGTTCTACAGCAAATGGTTGCAGAGATATCGAAAGCGTTAAACACAGTACGTTATTTTATGTTATTTTTATGGAGAATAATAAAAATGGTATATCTCGTTTATTTATGAACGTATCCTGTCGAAACTTGGTACGTATATTGCTTTATCCCGTTGAGGTCTATTGATACTTACAAACAAATTTTTTTGCTGATAGTTCCCGTAGCAGCAAATCTGTGTACTCAGCCCCCATGTCATTCTTATGGATAATAGGTGAAATGTTATCTCCTTTAATTATGAACACAAATTAATACAATTTAGTATGTGGCTTTACCAAGTTGAGGGATATGGATATTTGTATACAAAAAAATATTTTTGTGTTCCTTGTTTCAGCAAACCTGCGTACCCATCCCCTATGTTATTCTTTTAGAGAATAATCAAATGGTATATATCGCTTATTTATGAATGTATATTGATGAAACCTGGTATAAGGCCCGAGTTGAATTCTATTTATATTTGTATAAACACCAATTGTTTGTGTTCCTTGTTTCAGTAAACCTAAGTACTCATCCCCAATGTTATTCTTATGGAGAATAATTAAAATTGTAAAGGGCCTACATCGCTTATTTGTGAATATATTCTTATGAAACTTGGTATGCGGCTTTATGTGGTATTAGTATGACATATATATATATATATATATATATATATATATATATATGCATTGTAAATTAGCAGAGTACGCAGGTTTGCTGTGACGGGTGTATTTTATTTTATTTTAAGAGTAAATATGTGCAAACAACTGTGTTTTGGAAAACGTAAACCCCCATAAACCCCAAGGTTCGTAGAGCTTTCAGACCAGGTGTGCTGAGTCGATCTATTTAAGGTTTTCTACTTAACCGGAAGAGACCTCGTAAAATCAGGTGGAAGGTCACGTGATCACCAATCCAATCTGCAGTGTTGCTGGAAACACGAGATTTATCGTACGAGTACCATATTTTGCTCATCAGTGTAATCTATACTTATTTAATAGGTGAGCAGGTTTTTTGTGACAATCACTCCTCCTAAACTACTGAACCGATTTTCATGTTTTTGGTGTCATTGGAAAGAGCCTAACGTGAAGTTGTGCAGGAAACTTTTTTTATAGAGAAATAATTTGTGAGTGAGAAGTTGACTTTTTTCCCATAAGCTTAACATTGGGAAATAACTATAAGTTTTATGCAATCAGCTGGATAGAGTAAACACAGTTAATCAGCAGGCCATGTTGGTTTTGTTACGGAAACACAATATTTATATGGGAATGTCAGTATAATATTTCATTGTGATCGCGAGCGAAGCCGCGACAGGCTACTAGTTAGAGTTAACATTGTTTAACTGCTTACATTCTATGATAAGCTGTTTGTTATTTTATGAAACTAATATATTGTTTAGATTAATTTGTATTATTATTAATCGATTAAGGGTTTAAATGTTTTTCTGCATGTCCAGAGATAATTGAAAAATAGCTGTACCATTATTATACCCTTAAGGTTGGCAACACTTTATGGTATGTTGTTGATTTATGAATCAGCTGGACACCCTCGTAAGACATCTTTGCTGCGAATATTACTCTTATGTAAATAAGCACACCTGGTCTGAAAGCTCTACGAACCTTCCATAAAACCTCCTTCCCGCAGGATTTAATATTTCTGGTTTCAAACTTAAAGTCATAAATGTCACTTTATACATTTTTGCAAAATTTCATCAAAATCTAACGTTTTCTTCAAAAGTGATTGCGTTTACGGACACAAATATAAATATATATGGGGTACAATACCCATATAAAACCACTTCAGATAATATGATCCCTGGTTTTCGAACAAGTTAAAATAAATGCTGCTTTATATGTACCAAATTTTATCAAAAACGGATCATTTTTACAAAAGTAATCGCACCCACAAACACAAAATAAATTTAAATTTATGTTTTCCATATAAACACAAGTAAAATAATGGAACAAATGGTGTTTTGGTCAGGTAAATATGAGTTTCCAAAAAAATAATTTATATCTGGAATCTAGAGAAAAAATAGATGTTACAATAAAAAAATTATCTTTGCCAACGGTAACCTAAAACTCATTTTTACCCTCGGTTCAACCACGATGAAAATACCCCCGTCGCAGCAAACCTGTGTAGTCAGCAAATTTCCAATACATATATATGTGTCTTAATTCAACATAAAGTCACATACCAAATTTCAGCAATATCATTTATTAACAAGCAATTTATAACATTTTATAATTATTCCCCATAAGAATAAAATGGCATCTGAGTACAGAGTACGCAGGTTTGCTGAAACAAGGAACACAAAAAATGTTTTTAATACAAATATCCACATATCTCAAAACTTGGTAGAGCCACATACTAAATTGTATTAATTTGTGTTCATAATTAAGGGAGATAACATTTTACTTATTATCCATAAGAATAACATGGGGGCTGAGTACGCAGGTTTGCTGCTACGGGAACTATCAGCAAAAATATCTTTTTGCAAGTATCAAAAGACCACAACGAGATAAAGCAATATACCAAGATTCGATAGGATACGTTCATAAATAAATGAGATATACCATTTTTCTTATTCTCCATAAGAATAACATACTATAACTATTGTTTTTTAAAGCCAATTGTGTTGGTAGCATCAAAACAAAACTCAACTGTGAAATATGCAACATTTTCTACAAGAATAGCAGGGGAAATTCGCTAAAATGTGAGACAATTAACAAAACTGTTGTTTATTTATTTATAGTGGCAGTTAAAACACATTGCTATTCACCTTACAAATGGTATTTACAACAAACTGACCTAAGTTTCATGCAAATCGGTCAAGTATTGTCTGAAATATGAGAAGTTCTGTGTTCGAGTGGCCGCTATATTTGATGACGTCATAGCTGGAAAATGTGCGAGGTGGCGGATGTCCACCCAAATCCAAAACACTTACTAGGACACCTACTAAACATTCCTGAAGAAAAATTCTCCCTACTCAAACTTTCCCACATGACCCTAGTGCAGGTCCTGGACTATCAGTAAATCTCAACTTCACACTATTATGTTTTAAGAAGATTAAAAGGAAATGTAAATTTGGAAGTAATTTTAAATGCCTACCACGCCTATGTTCAGAGTTATATTGGCTATAGAACTTTAACCTGGGGCAACGGACCAAATTACATTTTTTTATTAAAAAAAGTAATCAGATTAATTTATGATGTTAAACCAAAAACCCATTGCAGACCATTATTTAAAATACTAGGCATACTAACATTGGCATCAATCATTGATTATACATCCTAAATTCCGTAGGATGTATAATCAATGCATCAATCTACATTTTACAAAGTTCATTTAAATTATAAGAAATCATTCTAAATTTTACTAAATTCAGATATTCACCTATATCAAACAAGAAATCAAAATAAATTTCAAGTTACATGTTTCAAATACTCAAAAAGAAAAAGAATTTCAATGAAATGGGTATCCAAATTTTTTATAAATTACCAACTGATGATTGGAAAAATGTAAGTGAAAGAAGTTTTAAAAAGAAGATTAAGAATATTTTACTAAATGACTGCCCTTACAAAATTGATGAATGTTTGAAGAACAATTATTGGACCCAGAAGAAATTTAAGTAATTAAATGTACTATAATGTATCTACATTTATTGTTCTATTAACTATTTTCATGTATTATTTTGTAATGCCCAACGACAATAAAGTTATTGCCAAAAGCGTTATTATTAGTAATTATAACAATGGCTTACTTAAGTTTAAGAATTAAAATACCGTGTTTTTAGTTCATACAATTAATGATAATAGTCAAAACATTGCTTTGAATGGGAATTTTAAACACAATAACAAAGTTATCAAATGTTTACAAAATTTACAAGAAAATAGACAATAATAATGTTAAAATTATAAAACTTGACAAAAATGTTTGTAAATAACCCTTATATACGCCATTAAAATTTGAAGCTGATACATTTTATAGATATTTTGTAATAATCGTCTGAAGTTGAGATTTACTGAAACATTGTGGAAAAACAACGATATTTTATACTTTTTTCGTCATACAAATTATAACAGGTTATGTAAAAAGTTGAAACTCCATAATAAAAAAATTGATAATATTTCCTTTCATTTGATAGGTCTTTCGTTAAAATTGAACCAGCCATTTCGGAGGTGTGATATCGTAAACCCAAGTCTCCATTATTTCTGCGCAGACATCTCGGGTCAAAAAGTATAGATACTCGAGTTTTAGCTTATAGTCAATGCTTTTATACTCAGGGACGTATTCGGGGGGGAGGGCAGCGGGGGACAACTGCCCCGGGCCCGTCGGGTGGGGGGGGGGCCAGGGAAAACCTGTTGCCTAAAAAGGTGACCAACTTGGATCCGGATGGCAACAAGGGCCCACACCACCAGTCCTGCCCAGGAGTCCGTGAAAGCTGAGTACGGCGCTGCTTATACTACAACGTAATCAGTAGACTTAAAAAAACAAGTTAAATCAACATTTTACACATTTAATTCTGCGTCTATTAATGGTGGTTTAGATTTTTTGTGATTTCAACATCTTTTAGCGGGTAGAATGAAAAAAGTACAGTTTTTAACGTTTTTCAGACAACGGCTGACATTGAAATGTTATAATATAAATACCCCCGTCGCAGCAAACCTGCATACTAAGCAAATTTCCAATGCATGTTTATGTTTCTTACTACCACATAAAGCCATTTACCAAGTTTCATAAAAATACATTTATAAATAAGAGATAAATAGCAATTTATTTATTCTCCATAAGAATTAACATTAGGGCTGAGTATGCAGGTTTGCTGCTTTATCACAAAAAATGTTTTTGTAAAAGTATTTTATTTACGATTGGGTGAAGATAGAAACATCAATAAAAGCTTGAATTTTAGCTCTTAAATGATACAAATACAACATTAAGTAATACATTAGCTATGTTAGCTCTGCGGTACCGAGATGCAGTAGCGCGTGAAATTGCAACCACTAAGCGACTCGCAAGCAGGGAGTTTTTCCCGGCCGCGACCGGTTTCGGTAGCCTGGACGCGACGGCGTTGAGTCATACCTATTCCTTTAACATATTGTGAATTGTGATATAATTTATACCCGTTAGATCGGAGGTCCTTCATTTTCCTTAAATACGTGTGTGTGACTTGAGGCAGCGGTAGTATTTGACTCCATCAAGATAGGCTTTTTATTCATTTTTTTTAGAAAATCCTAATGTTGTATAATTTGTCTAAGAGTGTTTTTAGACATCGTCGGAAAATCAGTCGGTGCATCAACCAGTTGTTTGTGCAAATTACTGATCGTAGGGTATGTCTTATTTAGTTAAAAATCGTAAATTTTTCTTCTAGTTATCACAAGAGAGAAATTGTCCAGCTTGAAAATTGGTCGGCCCTTCCTTGCACAGTGTATTTTACTTGGTCGGCTATCACATCCTCTTGATTTTCCTTCATTGTAGCACTGCATCTCTTCACTGCTGCTCTGGACTTCCCGTCACACTCTGAAACTTTCTGGTAAACCGGGTACCGCTTGTCATTACACCTTATACCTTCATTCTTAAACAAGCTTATCGCACTAATAATCATAGCGATTTCACCATCTGATAAGTGTGGCGATACGGTCATCTTGACTGAACAACATGATCATGATCACAACAAACAACATTTAGAGTGAGGAAATGGAGTTTAGTCCAAAATAATATTGTAGGAATAGAAGGTACATAACAAAGTATGACTCAGTGGTTAGAGATAAGGATGATTCAACGGTAGATGACCCCACAGGGTAGGTATGACTCCTTTTCCTTCTAGTTGGAAGCAGAGCGTGGTAGTTCCTCTCCCTAAAACCCTGAACCCTTCTTTGGTTTCTGACTTCCGACCTATTTCAATCCTCCCCGTCATCTCCAAAATACTGGAAAAGGCTGTGGCAGAGCAATTAGTCTCTCATTTAGAATCCGAAGGATTGCTTCCTGAAACACAGTCAGGATTTAGGCAGGGGTTTAGCACTTGCTCAGCACTCCTTAATGTTATTGATGAAATTATCGCAGCAAAAGATAAGGGCTTAGAGAGTGTGATGACTTCTCTTGACTTCTCCCAGGCTTTTGATTCGGTGAATTTTGATTTGCTGCTTGCAAAGCTAAGATTTTATCAGTTTGATGATATCTCAGTTAAGTGGTTTTCATCATACTTGACCGGTCGTACTCAACGTACAAAGGTTAACGGGCAGTTCTCGTCAGCACTTTCTAGGTTTGTCGGTGTTCCTCAAGGCAGTTGCTTGGGACCGATTCTCTTCCTTATATACACAGCAGATTTGAAAGATCATTTGAGCCACTGTGCTTTACATTCTTATGCGGATGATTCTCAACTGCTAATTTCTTTTAAGCCCTCAGAAGCAGCTGAAGCTGTCCGTTGTATCAACACTGATTTAGAGAGTGTAAATAGATGGTCGAACGATCATGGTTTTCTATTGAACTCCAGTAAATGTTCCGTCTTGTTAGTAGATAGGTCATCTTCTGGTGCTCAATCAACAAATAGTTGTGTTGAGCAGTGTATCTTTGTTGACGGCCAACCACTGACTTCAAGTAATATTCTTAAGATTCTTGGTGTTACTCTTGATTCCCAACTTGATTTTTCTAAACATGTAAAAGCTATTTGTAAAACAGTAACAATCCGTTTGAAAACCCTTCGCAGATTAAGCTCAATTTTGCCAGAACTTTCTAAGCTGGAAATTGTCCGTTCAACCATTTTTCCTGTAATATACTATGCTCTTCCTGCTTTTGCCTGTTGCCTTACTCAGGAAAATTTGACGATCCTTTCCCGGCTGCAGAACAGAGTGCTTAGATTTGTCTATAATCTGAAAAAATTTGATCACATTAGTGAGTACAGATTGAACTCCAAGGTGTTGTCAATTATGGGCTCCTCCGATATGCAAACTGTCAACTTGATTCACAAAGTTCTACAGACGGGAAAACCTGAGTACCTTAGGAGGAAGTTGGTCTTTAGGCACGAAATTAAAGAGCGTAGTACCCGACAGGACAGCCTATTGCTCCTGCCAAAGACAAAACTGGAAACGGGGAAAAAAGGGTTTAGGTACTTTGGCCCAAAAAAGTACAATGCTTTGCCATCCACCTTAAAAGAGTGCAGTTATTTTAGGTTTAAGGAATATGTAAAGGAAGTGTTCGTCTGATCTGGATATTTACTTTTTATTTTTCGTTTTGTTTTTATGGAATGTAATGTTATTTTATTTTATTTTCTGACAAAAGTTGTAATGAAAAACAGAGTTTGTACTTTGATTAACGCTTGCCAAATAAAGACCTTATTTATTTATTTATTTATTTATTTATTTATTTATGACTCAACGCCGGCCCGTCCGGGCTACCGAAACCGGTCGCAGCCGGGAAAAACTCCCTGCCTGCGAGTCGCTTAGCGGTAGCAATTTCATGCACTACTGCATCTCGGTATCGCTTTGATTATACATAAATTTAATCTATTCAAAACCGCATAGCTGATGTATTATTTAATGTTGTATTTGGTAAATGAGAGCTAAAATTCAAACTTTCAATTATGTTTCTGTCTTCACCCGATCCTGCAATAACATAATTCTGAAATTTTGAAATTTATAAATCTGTTAAACAAGTATATCTTCTAAAAGTTATCAACAGTTTTTTATGACGGTTATATCAGTAGTTATATATTGTTATAAAATTTCAAAGTCAGCCGTTGCCTGAAAAAATCCAAAAAACTTGTACTTTTTTCATTCAACCCGCTGAAAGACTAAGTTAAAATCCCACAACACATTTGAAACTAACACGAATAGACGCAGAATAAAATGTGTAAAATGTTGGTGTCATTTTTGTTTTTTTTATAAGGATACTGGTTACTGGTTTTCAACATAAGCTTAAACTTAAGTATCTATACTTTTAACCCGAGCACTCTCGCCTCGCTGCTAATTTTTACAAAGACTAAAAATGCCAAAGAGAACTCTTGGAGACGGTTTACACAGGAGGTAAACAGTCTCAGCACAGTAGTAAGACTGCAGTGTGTTTTAGCCTCAAGCCCAATTGGCCTACTGGGATCGCTGTGGTCACCAGGGGGACAATAAATCACTGGAATTGGTGGAAGCCTCAAACTTCTCCTTGAGACTCACTTTCCAGATTGCATTTTTGAGAGTGATGGTTCAAGCATGTCAGGCAACAGCGAAATGGGCTCATAGCCAAGAGCTGATCACGGAAGCTGGACTTTAGCCATACGAATTGTCACACTTTCCAAAGTTAAATGGGCCATCAGCAAGTTTGGCCCATTCAAATCTCCTGAGGGAGACAGTATCATACCGTCAATGTTATAGCAAGGACCGGAAGCTCTCTGGGTCCTTCTGTGCGAACTCTTCAGAGCAAGTCTGGTTTATCCGGGTACATTCTTCAAGCCTGGCGCCTCAGTAGGGTGGTCTTCATTCCCAAGAGAGGAATAACAGACTACTCTACTGCAAAATCGTTTTGTCCCATTAGTCTCTCATCGTTTCTCTTGAAGACACTGGAAAGACTAGTAGAAAGACACCTAAGAAAGGGAGTGCTCTCAGGTACTCCTCTTCATCGAAACCAGCATGCCTATCAGCCTGGTAAGTCCTGCTAAACAGCCCTGCATCAACTTGTGAGCAGGGTGGAGGACAGCCTTGCTGCTAAGGAAATTACTCTATGCACCTTCAAGGACATTGAAGGTGCTTTTGACAATGTTACTTACACGGCCATGTTCCGGGCGGTGCGTGGGAGTGGTCTTGAGTCTGCTATATGTAGGTGGATTGAGACAGTGCTCTGCTCCAGACAGATTAAAGCCGGTATTTAAGGTGAATCGATAGTGATCGCACCAAGGAAAGGCTGTTTGTAGGGAGGTGTGCTTTTGCTTTTTCTGTGGAACCTCGTGGTGGACGGTCTCCTTCGTGAGCTCACTAGCAGAGGCGTGTTTGTCCAGGGCTATGTAGATGACATAGTGTCCTCATAGTACAGGGTAGGTTCACGAATATTGTTGCTGATGTCATGAATGTCAATCTTCAATATGACAATGTCTGGTGTCTTGGAGAGGGACTAAGCATAAACCCCTGAAAGACAGTTGCTGTCCCGTTCACTAGGAAAAAGAGCCTGGAGTCTCTTTCTCGGCTGAGACTTGGACCAACACAGCTTGAAGTATCAGGGACAGTCAAATAACTAGGGCTGACAATTGACTTAAGCTGACTTGGAATGATCACTTGAATAGCACACTGCACAAGGCTAAGTGGGCACTCATGACGTCCAGGAGATTTGCAGGCTCCAAATGTGGAGCCAAAGGACTCCATTCACCTCTTGGAAAAAATAAAGAACTTACTTTCCTACAATTACTTTCTTGCAATTGAAACGGTCTTTGTTCAAAGGTCTGATCAAGGGATGGTTGGATTTGCCCACTTTGTATCTGATTTCTGGTAAGGAGTGGAATCTTAGCATTTTAAATAACAAAATTAATACATTTTTGCTGGCCATAACATAAGGTTAAATAAAAATAGAGAGGTCTAGTTTGCGGCATTCATTTTCTTTTTTTATCCTCTTCAAAATAATATGCAACTTGTTAGGGGTTGATATTTAAAAAAAATAAAACTACCCCCAGCAACCCCTATTTACGGGTGAGGGTTGAAACCCTTAACTACTTAATAAAAATACTTTGACATATGCTAGTAACATTTACCAAAGATAGTTTGAAAATTTACAGTCGTTCAAAAATTAAGAGGGAGGGGGTTTATGGGACACCGTATAATACTGTAAGTGAAATTTTTAAGTCAAAATTGTGGAAGTTTGGCAAATCGCAGAGCGAAGGGAGGCGGCTTGAATTAAAAGTATTTTCCCGGGGACTCGGAAAAATAGCAGTTTTCCTAAAAATTTACCAGCAAACAATAAATTACGTAAAACATCCTCCATACTACAATGTTCGGAACCTAGGAAATCTCAAAAATGTTCTGGCACAAGAAACTTGGGAAAATGTCACACACATACAAAATGCAGACCAGGCTTACACAGAATTTAGCAAGATACTACGAGAAGCACTGGATACAGCCTGCCCCATAGTACAATCAAGATCAAAGAAAAGAAAATTCTACACCAACCAAGGACAAGAGCGTGAACTCATGAGGCTAAAACGAGCATATATTACAGCACTCAATAAATCAATCCTGATAGGCACTGAAGAAAATGTAAAACAATCCAGTGACAGAAAAAAGGAGTATGATCTTCATCTAAAACACGTTAAAAAGGAAGCTGCAATAACCTATGTTGCAAATGCAGAAAATCAAACAAGAGCAGTCTGGCAAGTAATAAATAATAATCGCTACAGCAACAAATCTAAAAAAAACCCATATCAAATCCCTAAACATAAAGGCTCAACCATAACAGACCCCAAAAAAATAGCTGAACATATGAACCACTTGTTTGCTAATGCTGCAGAACAAGTTCTATCAAACTCCCAACAAGCACCCTTAAAATTATGTTCAACACATCTTGAAAGTGAGTTCAGGCCGTTTGGAGAGAATCTTATACGAACAAGCAGATTAGAGGTAGACAAAACAAATATCATCCCTAAAATCAAAACCATCTTCTGAAATTGATGAAATATCATCCAAGATTCTAAAACACTGAAAAAAATGAAGTAATAGCCCCAATAGTTGATGTAATAAAGAAGTCTTTCCAGCAAAGTCATTTTCCCTCCCTACTTAAACACTCATTAATATACCCAAAGCACAAAAAAGGACCCACCTCCCTCGACAGCAACTACAGACCCATATCGCTCATCTCCACACTATCAAAAGTTTTTAAAAAAATAGTATATACAAGGCTGCTTACACATCTAGAAAACAATAATATTCTAATCAGCCGTCAACATGTGTTTAGAAAAGGCAAGTCCACCATCACAGCTATAACTGACCTAGTGGAAACTATCATCGATGCAACTGAAAAAGGGGCCACAACAGCAGGTACCCTCCTTAATTTTAGTAAAGCCTTTGACAGCTTGAGTCACAAGTACCTTCTGGACAAACTACAAACTCTAGGGATAAGAGGAGCAGCGCATTAGTGGTTTCAGAGCTATCTCAGCGAAAGGACATAGATGACTGAGATAACTCACATAATAACAACACATCTACAAAAATCAGTTCAACACAAGCACAGACAAAAGAAGAGGAGTCCCACAGGGAGCTGCCTTGGGCCCTGTCCTATTCATACTATACACAAATTACCTTGTCTCCATGTTACAGGCCAACTGTGAGGCATTCCTCTATACTGATGATACTGCCCTCATTGTTTCCCACAAGAATGTTGAAGAGCTAGAAATCAACGCCTACATCGCTGCCAGCATGGCCAAACAGTACAGTCAAGAGAATGACCTGGTACTAAATGAAGACAAGACGCAGCAGCTCTTTTTTGGTTCACAAAGAAGGAATGCTCTTGCGCTACCCAATGTCTCAGCAATTCAAGAGGCCAAATATCTTGGAATGACCATAGACAGTAACCTCAACTGGAAACCCCACGTAGACCAACTATGCAAGAAACGTAGCACTGCCCTGTACGTTATCAAGTAACTCAAACACATCAGCAACACAGAAACCTCAAGAACAGCTTACTTCGCACTATTTGAGTCTCAAATGCGCTATGGGCTGATTGTATGGGGGTTTTCATCCCAGGGAAACCTACACAGGGTACTGGTCCTCCAGGAAAAGGCAATCAGAATTATGGCCCAACTAGGTTTTCGTGACTCTTGCCGGGGAATGTTCAAAAGGCTGAAGCTGCAGACGGTGGCCAATCTATACACTGGCAAGGTAATATGTACCTATGTAGTTAATAAAGTACTCACCCACTTCTCAGAGACTCATCCGTATAACACCAGGAACAGAATTAACTTCAGACTTCCTACAGACCATCTGACTGCCTATGAAAAAAACCATCTTACATTGGGGCTAAACTCTTCAACACACATCCTCCTAAACTTATAGAACAGAAAGAAATCAGAAACTTTAAAGAAGCTCTTTTCGATTGGCTGCTGGAGAGGAGTTCTACCATTGAAGAATGCTTGGAGAGAGGAAGTTACTCAAGAAAAACTCACTGATCAAGAAAAACTATTGACACCATGACTGTACTTGATGTTCATGACAATAAAGAACTTTTTGTCATGTCTTTTGTCTTTTGTCATAAGAGAAGCATGGGGATTTACAAACGTCTGCTTGTTTACGAACTGACATGTGTTCCTACTTACATCGTTTTATTTCCCTCAGCAAAGTAAAACAATCAGATGAGGAAGAGTAGTTAGAACAAGGTTAGGGGCTTTAGCCCCTTCATGGCACTAGAGACAAATAATTGTTTTATGCACAATGTAATAAGTTGTCATTTACACATTATTTCACAGAATTTGTCACAACATAAAAGTACATCACGTTTTACATAGGAGATACGTCAGTTATTGAAGTCAACTGTATTAAGTTCCTCGGAATACTCAGGAACTTGGAACACTCGGAACTATCTCATCGACCACGTTTGTTCCAAAGTTTATGTTCAAACATTTATGTTCTTAGACACCTGACAAAATACTGTCATGAGATAATATTAGTAACAACGTACTATATGGACTGGCATTTACTCACTTGCCATTTGACATCATAGTTTAGAGCCAATGTTAAACGGAAAAATTATTAAAATGTTATTTATTTTATAAAAGAAGACTTAGCGGGTAATATTTAAATCAAAAAGAACTCATTCTTGTAGAAACACCTTCAAAAAGTGGATTTTATTTTATTTACATTTTTGAAACCACAATTTTTGCATGTTATAAATGTAAATTAAAATACCTCCGTTGCAGCAAACCTGCGTACTCAGCATATTTACAATGAATATTTATGTCTTAGTAACACATTAAACCACTGACCAGGATTCATAAGAAATATACTGTATTCACAAAAAAGCAAAATATAAAATGCTATAGTTGACCCGAGCGGAATTCCGCACTGCGAACCAAATCTTGTCAGCTGATCAGATGTTCGTTTGTTTACATTTTCGCTCCTGTCAAAACAAACCATTCCCTTTATTTATCTTTCATATTATTCAAATTTCCAAGAAGTGGTACATTTTCAGCCCATGGGTCCATTTTTCGTCATTAGCCGGCACTACTGATAAGCTTTAAAATGAGGGGTAAATCATGGATTTGTTAAAGGAATAAGAGGAAGATCTCGCGGACTGACAGAAAAACAGGCTAGAGAAATAATATATACGAGCTGCTCCCCCGCAAAGATTTGCTGATATAATCCTTATAACAGCAAGGACCTGTCCAAGGCTTTTGATTGTGTTGACCATGACATTCTTTTAAAGAAGCTTGGCATGTATAATTTTTCAAATAAAGCAATTCTGTGGGTACAATCTTATTTGGAAAATCGATATCAAAGAACCATAATTTTCAAAAATAACACGAAAACTAGATCTCAATGGGGAAATGTTAAAGTAGGTGTTCCACAAGGCTCTATTTTGGGACCTCTTCTCTTTTTATTGTTCATAAATGATTTGCCAAAGAATGTCTCACCCAAAGTGATATTGTACGCAGATGACACAACTGCAGTTATAAGAGCCAATTCCCACGATGAATTGGAGACAAAGCTGAATCAAGCTTTTAAGGAATTGGCGTATTGGTTTGAGGTTAATGGCCTGATACTAAATCAAGGGAAAACTCAACTGGTCAATTTCCGTACTGCTCAATCCAGAGAGGGTTTTAATAGGAATATAATTTTTCAAGGCCAAACAATACCAATGTGTAGCAGTGCAACATTTTTAGGAGTACAATTAGATATACATTTTTCCTGGGCCACTTGTATTGAAGGTATGGTTAACAGATTAAATTCAGCATGCTACCAGATGATAGTCCTAAGAAACACTATTGACTTAAAAACAAGGATTATGATTTACTATGCTTACTTTTTTTCAATAGTGCAGTATGGAATTGAACTTTGGGGTTTAGCTTCAGATGCAGATAAAGTTTTTAAAATTCAAAAGAAATGTTTAAGATTAATGACTTTTGCATCTTGGAGGTCTTCCTGTAAGCCTATTTTCAAAGAACTAAAAATTTTAACACTTCCAAATTTATATATATTAAAGATTTTATTAATGGTAAAATCAAACTTTGCAACATTTTCAGAGGAAAATGTTGACCACAGATATAATACAAGATTTAAAAACAATTTTCAATATCCCATACATCATCTGAAACTTATTGAGAAAACACCTATGTATATGGGGAAACGAATTTACAGTAAGTTGCCCGTTAAATATAAAAACTTAATAAAAACTAACTCGTTTAAAAAGGAACTAATAGATTTTTTGTTGGAAAAGAACTATTATAATGTTAATGAGTATTTATCTGATCCTGATTTTAAAAATTGTACATAGTTTAGTAAGGGTTTATTTGTAAGCTTACAGTATGTCTGATTTTGTTAGTGTAAGTACCAATTATAAGTAGTTATTATGATAAATTATTATTGTTTTGACAATGTCACCAGTTTTTTTAGCAATGCTAATTTGTAAACGTATTGTGACAATAAAATATTTGATTTGATTTGATTTGATTTGAACAGCTGTTTACTGAATTAAGAAAAAACACATGTGACATAAACCAAATAAAACCCTCCTCCATATGAATAACATGGGAAGTCCCGTGGGGCAGAGCCCTGGGGCCTAAATTGAAATTCTGGCTCGGCATTGACTTAGAACTTAAAATTATTTTTTAATAAAAAAAGAATCTTCAAAATCAATTAAGTATTAACTTCAGGAAGTGAGTGAACAAAAGTAGGATTTTTTTTAAATATGTAGAAGATTAATTAATCAGAATTATGTAGAAGAATAACACTTTGAACCAGATGATGACTTAAGATAATTAATTTCTTAAACAGCTGTTGTAGAAAAAATATTAAGTAAAGATTGGTAATAAATAACAGAACAATACAGAGTGGACATCTTATCTAAGCCTAAATCATTATGGGTCAGACTCATTCACTGACTGATATAGTGATCACTGAATCTCACTGAAACGACAATGCCTATGAAGGTGAAGTTTTGTATCGGTTCCCCTTATGCTGCAGATTAAAAAAAAGAAGGTAAATAAGGCTGGGTTTTTAAAAATCGCATAAGGCTCTACCCTACCTTACTCTTATAGCAATCTTATTGGCATAATCTTAATGGACCTTTTAAATTGGAATTTGGTAGGAACGTACACAATACACCAGAATAAACACAAGCTTACCCCTTTCTAATTAAACGGTATCAGGAAACTGACACATACTTTCTCCCTTTTAGCCCAACTTTAATGAATAAATTACTTTTTATTTACTGAATATAGAATACAAAGCACGGTCAAATGTACAGAAAATCTTGTGAACAAGTTGTTTTAAAAAACATCCACCCAAATCCCTGCTTTGGAGGCACTACAGAATCAATTGCTACACTCGTGGTTTTAAGAGGGGAAATGCCCCCTATTCCCCCCCCCCAGCGTTATTAAGGGGCAACATATTTCGAATGAACTCAATGCTATATTGAGTTTTTTCTTATCAAGTTTGAATGAAATTGATCAGTAAATAAGAGAGAAATAGTAATTTTTGTATTCCCCATAAGAATAAAATTGGACAACGTACTGCGTTTACCGCTAAATGAAAATTTCAATTTTCTCCTAAACCAGCAGTCGTAGAATAGTAATTCAAAATACTAAATTATTTAGTTTTTTGAGCTCTTTTTAATGGTGAATAGTATTTTTTTTATATTTATGTATTTTTATGAAAAATCAAAAAACTGAATTTGGAAGTTTTAAGTCCTGTAATTTCTGAACCCAAATTTTTACAGGAATGCGGGTGGTGTAATTTTGTTGGAAAACTAAAGTTCTACAAACAATTAAAGTTTAATCAAAATCGTTATAGCCGTTTTTGAGAAATTTTGATTTTTCATGTTTTTTGGCGGTTTTGGGGGGACCCTTAAAAATCAAAAATTCAAAAAAATGAAAAAACACCTGGAGATATCGTGGATTAGTACCTACATACCAAATTTCATCAAAATCGGCCCAATGGTTAGGGCTCTAGCTCTGTACACATCCACACAGACACACACACACACACACACACACACACACACACACACACACACACACACACACACACACACACACACACACACACACACACACACACACACACACACACACACACACACACACACACACACACACACACACACACACACACACACACAGACAGACATCACGTAAAAACAACTTTTTGGGTTCAGGGAGCGCCAAAACGAATATTTCCACTAACAACTCAAATTCGAAAATTTTGACGAAAACAATACTTTCTCCATATAATATGTATAAGGGGAGAAAGTAAAAGGTTTTAGGGATCCCTCTGGACCATCAAAATACTTTTTTAACAATGCTGAACCTACTACGGGACTGAAGGAGCTGAAATTTGGTAAGAAGATAGCTGATAGCTTAATGCAGACATATACCTAATCCAGGTAAACAGGGGTGCCCACAGGGGGGGGTAATAGCGCGGGTTGCGCTATACAATTATATTTTGGGGGGGGTCTTTTCGATTTTAGCGGGGAAATTTGATTTTTAGGGGTTAATTTTTTAAATACCAATTTTATTTGATTTATTTGAATAATATTTATTTTTTTTGCCAAAAAATATTAAATAGTTTAAAGTTATTAATAACAAAACAACAACAAATTCATCATATAAATTTAAAAGAATGGGATTTGTACAAAATGTGACAAACGACTTTTGAAACAGCATTTAGAGTTTATTCTATGTGAACACCAACGTCTGATCTGGTTAGGTCTCTCTGTTCAACATCGTCGTGCATCGCGTAGTAATATTCGTTCTGCAGGCGGCTGTCAGAATTGTTTCACGCATGACAACTTTATGCGCCTCGCCACTTTAAGTTGAGGCAGCCCAAACTGGCCCACAGGTATACGACCCGGACCGCGTCCTCCCCCCTCGAGTACTATTAGTGACGCTCCCGAACACGCCCAAGTACAATTTTGAATTATTTTAAATTATCATACAACATACGAGGTCACGCTCCCATATTATTAACAGCGACATAATAAACATATCTGATTTTGCCCCATTCCAATCGGACATATAATGTGGTTTTGGAGAGAGGAAGTTACTCAAGAAAAACTCACTGATCAAGAAAAACTATTGACACCATGACTGTACTTGATGTTCATGACAATAAAGAACTTTTTGTCATGTCTTTTGTCTTTTGTCATAAGAGAAGCATGGGGATTTACAAACGTCTGCTTGTTTACGAACTGACATGTGTTCCTACTTACATCGTTTTATTTCCCTCAGCAAAGTAAAACAATCAGATGAGGAAGAGTAGTTAGAACAAGGTTAGGGGCTTTAGCCCCTTCATGGCACTAGAGACAAATAATTGTTTTATGCACAATGTAATAAGTTGTCATTTACACATTATTTCACAGAATTTGTCACAACATAAAAGTACATCACGTTTTACATAGGAGATACGTCAGTTATTGAAGTCAACTGTATTAAGTTCCTCGGAATACTCAGGAACTTGGAACACTCGGAACTATCTCATCGACCACGTTTGTTCCAAAGTTTATGTTCAAACATTTATGTTCTTAGACACCTGACAAAATACTGTCATGAGATAATATTAGTAACAACGTACTATATGGACTGGCATTTACTCACTTGCCATTTGACATCATAGTTTAGAGCCAATGTTATACGGAAAAATTATTAAAATGTTATTTATTTTATAAAAGAAGACTTAGCGGGTAATATTTAAATCAAAAAGAACTCATTCTTGTAGAAACACCTTCAAAAAGTGGATTTTATTTTATTTACATTTTTGAAACCACAATTTTTGCATGTTATAAATGTAAATTAAAATACCTCCGTTGCAGCAAACCTGCGTACTCAGCATATTTACAATGAATATTTATGTCTTAGTAACACATTAAACCACTGACCAGGATTCATAAGAAATATACTGTATTCACAAAAAAGCAAAATATAAAATGCTATAGTTGACCCGAGCGGAATTCCGCACTGCGAACCAAATCTTGTCAGCTGATCAGATGTTCGTTTGTTTACATTTTCGCTCCTGTCAAAACAAACCATTCCCTTTATTTATCTTTCATATTATTCAAATTTCCAAGAAGTGGTACATTTTCAGCCCATGGGTCCATTTTTCGTCATTAGCCGGCACTACTGATAAGCTTTAAAATGAGGGGTAAATCATGGATTTGTTAAAGGAATAAGAGGAAGATCTCGCGGACTGACAGAAAAACAGGCTAGAGAAATAATATATACGAGCTGCTCCCCCGCAAAGATTTGCTGATATAATCCTTATAACAGCAAGGACCTGTCCAAGGCTTTTGATTGTGTTGACCATGACATTCTTTTAAAGAAGCTTGGCATGTATAATTTTTCAAATAAAGCAATTCTGTGGGTACAATCTTATTTGGAAAATCGATATCAAAGAACCATAATTTTCAAAAATAACACGAAAACTAGATCTCAATGGGGAAATGTTAAAGTAGGTGTTCCACAAGGCTCTATTTTGGGACCTCTTCTCTTTTTATTGTTCATAAATGATTTGCCAAAGAATGTCTCACCCAAAGTGATATTGTACGCAGATGACACAACTGCAGTTATAAGAGCCAATTCCCACGATGAATTGGAGACAAAGCTGAATCAAGCTTTTAAGGAATTGGCGTATTGGTTTGAGGTTAATGGCCTGATACTAAATCAAGGGAAAACTCAACTGGTCAATTTCCGTACTGCTCAATCCAGAGAGGGTTTTAATAGGAATATAATTTTTCAAGGCCAAACAATACCAATGTGTAGCAGTGCAACATTTTTAGGAGTACAATTAGATATACATTTTTCCTGGGCCACTTGTATTGAAGGTATGGTTAACAGATTAAATTCAGCATGCTACCAGATGATAGTCCTAAGAAACACTATTGACTTAAAAACAAGGATTATGATTTACTATGCTTACTTTTTTTCAATAGTGCAGTATGGAATTGAACTTTGGGGTTTAGCTTCAGATGCAGATAAAGTTTTTAAAATTCAAAAGAAATGTTTAAGATTAATGACTTTTGCATCTTGGAGGTCTTCCTGTAAGCCTATTTTCAAAGAACTAAAAATTTTAACACTTCCAAATTTATATATATTAAAGATTTTATTAATGGTAAAATCAAACTTTGCAACATTTTCAGAGGAAAATGTTGACCACAGATATAATACAAGATTTAAAAACAATTTTCAATATCCCATACATCATCTGAAACTTATTGAGAAAACACCTATGTATATGGGGAAACGAATTTACAATAAGTTGCCCGTTAAATATAAAAACTTAATAAAAACTAACTCGTTTAAAAAGGAACTAATAGATTTTTTGTTGGAAAAGAACTATTATAATGTTAATGAGTATTTATCTGATCCTGATTTTAAAAATTGTACATAGTTTAGTAAGGGTTTATTTGTAAGCTTACAGTATGTCTGATTTTGTTAGTGTAAGTACCAATTATAAGTAGTTATTATGATAAATTATTATTGTTTTGACAATGTCACCAGTTTTTTTAGCAATGCTAATTTGTAAACGTATTGTGACAATAAAATATTTGATTTGATTTGATTTGATTTGAACAGCTGTTTACTGAATTAAGAAAAAACACATGTGACATAAACCAAATAAAACCCTCCTCCATATGAATAACATGGGAAGTCCCGTGGGGCAGAGCCCTGGGGCCTAAATTGAAATTCTGGCTCGGCATTGACTTAGAACTTAAAATTATTTTTTAATAAAAAAAGAATCTTCAAAATCAATTAAGTATTAACTTCAGGAAGTGAGTGAACAAAAGTAGGATTTTTTTTAAATATGTAGAAGATTAATTAATCAGAATTATGTAGAAGAATAACACTTTGAACCAGATGATGACTTAAGATAATTAATTTCTTAAACAGCTGTTGTAGAAAAAATATTAAGTAAAGATTGGTAATAAATAACAGAACAATACAGAGTGGACATCTTATCTAAGCCTAAATCATTATGGGTCAGACTCATTCACTGACTGATATAGTGATCACTGAATCTCACTGAAACGACAATGCCTATGAAGGTGAAGTTTTGTATCGGTTCCCCTTATGCTGCAGATTAAAAAAAAGAAGGTAAATAAGGCTGGGTTTTTAAAAATCGCATAAGGCTCTACCCTACCTTACTCTTATAGCAATCTTATTGGCATAATCTTAATGGACCTTTTAAATTGGAATTTGGTAGGAACGTACACAATACACCAGAATAAACACAAGCTTACCCCTTTCTAATTAAACGGTATCAGGAAACTGACACATACTTTCTCCCTTTTAGCCCAACTTTAATGAATAAATTACTTTTTATTTACTGAATATAGAATACAAAGCACGGTCAAATGTACAGAAAATCTTGTGAACAAGTTGTTTTAAAAAACATCCACCCAAATCCCTGCTTTGGAGGCACTACAGAATCAATTGCTACACTCGTGGTTTTAAGAGGGGAAATGCCCCCTATTCCCCCCCCCCCCCAGCGTTATTAAGGGGCAACATATTTCGAATGAACTCAATGCTATATTGAGTTTTTTCTTATCAAGTTTGAATGAAATTGATCAGTAAATAAGAGAGAAATAGTAATTTTTGTATTCCCTATAAGAATAAAATTGGACAACGTACTGCGTTTACCGCTAAATGAAAATTTCAATTTTCTCCTAAACCAGCAGTCGTAGAATAGTAATTCAAAATACTAAATTATTTAGTTTTTTGAGCTCTTTTTAATGGTGAATAGTATTTTTTTTATATTTATGTATTTTTATGAAAAATCAAAAAACTGAATTTGGAAGTTTTAAGTCCTGTAATTTCTGAACCCAAATTTTTACAGGAATGCGGGTGGTGTAATTTTGTTGGAAAACTAAAGTTCTACAAACAATTAAAGTTTAATCAAAATCGTTATAGCCGTTTTTGAGAAATTTTGATTTTTCATGTTTTTTGGCGGTTTTGGGGGGACCCTTAAAAATCAAAAATTCAAAAAAATGAAAAAACACCTGGAGATATCGTGGATTAGTACCTACATACCAAATTTCATCAAAATCGGCCCAATGGTTAGGGCTCTAGCTCTGTACACATCCACACAGACACACACACACACACACACACACACACACACACACACACACACACACACACACACACACACACACACACACACACACACACACACACACACACACACACACACACACACACACACACACACACACACACACACACACACACACACACACACACACACACACACACACACACACACACACACACACACACACACACACACACACACACACACACACACACACACACACACACACACACACACACACACACACACACACACACACACACACACACACACACACACACACACACACACACACACACACACACACACACACACACACACACACACACACACACACACACACACACACACACACACACACACACACACACACACACACACACACACACACACACACACACACACACACACACACACACACACACACACACACACACACACACACACACACACACACACACACACACACACACACACACACACACACACACACACACACACACACACACACACACACACACACACACACACACACACACACACACACACACACACACACACACACACACACAGACAGACATCACGTAAAAACAACTTTTTGGGTTCAGGGAGCGCCAAAACGAATATTTCCACTAACAACTCAAATTCGAAAATTATGACGAAAACAATACTTTCTCCATATAATATGTATAAGGGGAGAAAGTAAAAGGTTTTAGGGATCCCTCTGGACCATCAAAATACTTTTTTAACAATGCTGAACCTACTACGGGACTGAAGGAGCTGAAATTTGGTAAGAAGATAGCTGATAGCTTAATGCAGACATATACCTAATCCAGGTAAACAGGGGTGCCCACAGGGGGGGATAATAGCGCGGGTTGCGCTATACAATTATATTTTGGGGGGGGTCTTTTCGATTTTAGCGGGGAAATTTGATTTTTAGGGGTTAATTTTTTAAATACCAATTTTATTTGATTTATTTGAATAATATTTATTTTTTTTGCCAAAAAATATTAAATAGTTTAAAGTTATTAATAACAAAACAACAACAAATTCATCATATAAATTTAAAAGAATGGGATTTGTACAAAATGTGACAAACGACTTTTGAAACAGCATTTAGAGTTTATTCTATGTGAACACCAACGTCTGATCTGGTTAGGTCTCTCTGTTCAACATCGTCGTGCATCGCGTAGTAATATTCGTTCTGCAGGCGGCTGTCAGAATTGTTTCACGCATGACAACTTTATGCGCCTCGCCACTTTAAGTTGAGGCAGCCCAAACTGGCCCACAGGTATACGACCCGGACCGCGTCCTCCCCCCTCGAGTACTATTAGTGACGCTCCCGAACACGCCCAAGTACAATTTTGAATTATTTTAAATTATCATACAACATACGAGGTCACGCTCCCATATTATTAACAGCGACATAATAAACATATCTGATTTTGCCCCATTCCAATCGGACATATAATGTGGTTTTAAACAGATTACTTAAAATACTTATAAATAAAATACAAGTATCCTATTTTTGGAATACATGTGATCGAATGAGAGATCTGCTAGGCAGCTGGGTGAAATTTGTAGGTTTTTTACAAACTATTACCTGCTTTAAAATACTAACGCAAGTGTAAAGATAATTAAGTATGCCTCGAGCTCTAATAATTTTACATTATTATTATATGTTTTACTTTCTCTCTGCATTCATGAGCTAAGCTCTTTTTGCAGGCTTGAGACTGCCAGAGGCCGCATTAATAGGTTTTTATTATGTGTTTTTTTTGTTGGTGTTTTTATGTTTTTTGTTCATACAAACTATATTTACATGATTATTTACCATACACCCATGGGACACTGGACGGTTGTAAGTGTCAGGGGGAACTCTTCAGCCAATGATTCATCTTCACTGTAGATAAAAGACATTTCTGAATTACTGTCACTGTCACTGCCTTCGGTAACAATTATTTGGTTTCCTGAATCTAAGAAGAAGTCTGCGACATCATCCATGTTTCACATAAGTTCTTCGACCTTTTTTGTGTGCTCCTAATCCTTTCCATTGCTCAGCACTTGTTTGATTCATATTGTTGTTCAGCAACACTTCGACCACTCCAAGTTTGTAGAATACGTTATGCCGAGCAACATTATTTGTTATGTATCCCCAAGCAAGTTCTATGAGATTGAGGTCACAGTGATATGGGGGCAATCTCAAAACCGAGTGCCCTAACGTTGTAGTTATCTCATCGACTATGGTTTTTTTCGAAGACTCTTTAAACGGTTCCGCCTTTTTAACAGTTCTGCCTTGACATCTGAATTCGTCCATTCCACATTTTTCTCCATTAGGTAGGTCTGTATCTGATCTTTTTTCCATTGCATGTTTGGAAACTTTTCCACAAATCTGGAGTGGTAGGAAGTGTTGTCCATTACGATGACGCTCTTGGGAGGTAGCATGGGCAATACTTATCCAAACCACTCTTCAAAACAAGGACCCGTCACTTCGCTGTGGTAGTCTGTTTCTCCTACTTTATTTTTATTTTTCTTGATGGCAGTGAAAATTAAGCGGGCGTCTTTGGTTTCATTATGCGGGTTTTTCAAGAAACCATTTTCATTTCCTAGATGAGCGACTATTAATTGGCCTTCTCTTTCTGGCATATCCTTCAAGCCCGTTGTTCCCCCTTCTATGAATGCTTGCTTTGCGGATTTTATGTACGAAGGCTGCCAAACAAAGTTTACAGTGTGCCCTGCGTTTAAATAAGTTTCATCCAAGTAGAATATGGGCCTTTTTTCTTCCCAGAACTGACGCAAACTTCTTAGGTACTTCCTTCGCCAGACAATTAAATCTTGCCGCTTAAGAAGAACTGGTTTTCGCACACGACGCCCATAAGTAAATCCCAGATTTTTCAGATTTCTATATACCGTTCTGGAACTCTTATTCGGTAAACTGCTGTCTTCATTTACCTTCTCGGTTACAGCTGACACAGTCGGTGGTTTGTTTTCTCGGTTTCTCGTACATATTGTGCTCGATCCGGCGAATTCCAGTTTTTGTGAAATCATCACACTTCTTCATTCTTCTTTGTAGTCCTGCTGCTCTTGGACGTTTTTCCCTGGCGTGGAAAGGACTCTTCGTTCGTCGACAGTCTTCTTAATGCGCTCCACTGTAGCTCTGTTTGTTCCTGTCAAACTAGCCGTATGTTCAAAAGTTTCGCATAGTGAACTAGATGGATTTTTAATCAGAAGATTTACAAATACTGTTAAAATCATAGTACGTTGTCCACTTGTTAAAGCCTTCCCATGGGTATGAATGGTAATATACTTCTCATACGGTCCGGTCGGGTGTCTTCGAAGACGACATGACGGTTCCGATGTAGACGTAGAAATGTTCATAACAAGGCAATATTGGCCAACAGGAAATGGTCTCATTCGGCTTAAAGGGTTGAATTCTTGTTAAAATGACTCGTCGGCTTTCCATTAGGGGTTGGCGCAATTACAAATACAGATCCGGTGTAGAAATAAGCGGATTTTAATTTTGTTTATCTCCTGTCGTAAGTTAGCATCGTGTAAATTAAACATATGAAAGGAAGATAAATGTAGTGATAAAAACTGTGTAAGGCTACTGGAGACTTTGTGACTTGTCATTAAAATTTCATTCATAACTAGTTTAAAGAGAAAGTAGAAATAAGGGTTATGTAAAATTATTTAATTAATTATTTAATATTTTTTTTTTACAATTGCATTACAATTTTAAAACAGTTAATAGTTTTTAGTCCCCCCTATAGAAACAGGATAATACATAAATACGATGTACGAGAGATTTATGTCGTTGCTAATAAGAAGGTGTGTTTTGCTTTCCCCTAACCATATCTATTTTTAAATGCAGATCTGTACAAAACCTCCAAATTCCGCCAAGCTGACCAGCAGATTTCCCATTCAATTACATGCATCCCAAAAATAGGCTACTCGATGCATAGTGACTCATATTTTGTATTTTATTTATAAGTATTTTAGTAATCTGGTTAAAAGCACGTAAGATGTCCGATTGGAATGAGACAAAAACAGAAATGTTTGTAATTTCGCTTTCAATAATATAAAAGCGTGACCTCCTATGTTTTGTGACAATTTAAATAAATAAAAATTGTACTTGGGCGTGCAAGGAAGCGTCACTTTAATAGGGTTACTCGAGGGGGGAGGACACGGCCCTGGTCCTATACCTGCAGGCCAGTTTGGGCTGCCTCAACTTAAAGTGGCGAGGCGTATAGTTGATCATACTTCCCAACATCATTATTGCATTTCACTATATCTTATATGTGAAATTCCCTGCACATAAGCAGGGAATTTGTGTAGTAGCCACTTACATTTTATGTTTCAGTGTGAGACATTTTACATACACTTCCAAAAGTAAGAAGTTAGTTAGTTGGTCAGAAGTATCTTTTCAGTAATAAATCTAACGCCTTGCAATCAATCGAAGGATATATTTAAAATAGTTCCTGGAAACAGAGGCATAATCGGGAGGGGGGATATATATTGCCCCCCAAAATCTGAAAAAAATAATTTATACTTCTAATTTCAAGTCATTTAAATTTATATCAGTAAACAAAAACTCATTAGCTCATTGTAAAATGTTCCCAGATTTTTTCATGATTTTGTACAATGCTAAATATTTGTGAGTTGGCAAACCTGTCTGACAACGGTTTGTCTTGAAAAACTTTTGGTGTAGGCTTTTGTTTTATAAAGCATTTAGGTATTACTAGTGGCTTGAAGGGGCAAAAGCCCCTAACCTTGCTCAGAGTAGGAACACATGTCATTTCGTAAACAAAGTACACGCTTAATCACATGTTTTAATGTAAACTAAGCAGACGTTTTTCAATCCCTTATGATTTTCTTATGGGGGATGTTTTACGTTATTTCTCGTTTGCTGGTAAAATTTTGGAAATACTGCTATTTTTCCCGAGTCCCTGGGATCAAGACCTTTAATTTTAGCCGTCTCCCACCATCCTGCAATTTGCCAAACTCCCACAATTTTGACTTAAAAATTTTGCTTACAGAATTATATATAAAGACTAGTGGCTTGAAGGGGCCAAAGCCCCTACCCTTGTACCATCACACTGCCTCATCTGACTTTTTTACTCTTTTCATCTGAGGAAAATAGAACAATATCAATACAAACACATGTCAGTTCGTAAATAAATTAGTCATATAATCACACGTTTTAATGTAAACAAAACAGACATTTTAAAATCCCCATGCTTTTATTATGGGTGATGTTTTACGTTATTTCTCGTTTGCTGGTAACTTTTTAGAAATACTGCTATTTTTCCCGAGTCCCTGGATCAAAACCTTTAATTTGAGCCGTCTCCCATCATCCTGCGTTTTGCCAAACTCCCACAATTTTGACTTAAAAATTTTGCTTACAGAATTATATATAATAAAGACTAGTGGCTTGAAGGGGCCATAGCCCCTAAACCTTACTCCAATACTCTGCCTAATCTGATTTGAACACATGTCAGTTCATAAATAAAATAGATTCTTAACCACATGTTTTAGTGTAAACAAAGCACACGTTTTTAATTTCCTATGCTTTTCTTATGGGGCATGTTAAACGTTATTTATCGTTTGCTGGTAACTTTAAGGATATACTGTTATTTTTCTCGAGTCCCTGAGATCAAGACCTTTAATTTGAGCCGCCTCCCATCATCCTGCGATTTTCCAAACGCCCACAATCTTAAAAATTTCCCTTACAGAATTATATAAAAAGATGGTTTCTCAATTTAAATAAGTTGGATTTCTATTTTAGGTTCTTGTTCTTAAATTATTTATGTTTTTATTACATTAAAATGTACTTTATCTTTTGAAAATTTTAAATACAGGTTAATTGAGAAAGTTATGTTTGAATCGGACGAACGCTATACACTCGCACTGATTGCAATCAGGGAACTATGTTTAAATCAATCACTACTATTATAAAAATGAGTTGGCGTCTGTCTGTCTGTCTATCTATTGTTCCATCACACTTTATGCATTTTTGGAACAATGCTACACACTTGATTTTATTGCTCCAAAATGGACTACTCCGAAAGGTAATGTTCCGAAACAATTTTCATGGTTTGGCATAACCCGTTTGCTCACTGGACTACATGTGGCGGCACAACGCGTTTCTCCCGTGCCCTCGTAGCTCCCTCCCCTCTTGGGTGAGTTTTGTACAATCGGCGGCGTTTAGTACGCTCGTGTAGTCCAGGTCTCGCGGATGCAGCGCGGTCAATCCACCGCTGATTGTCAGCATCGTGTAGTCCGTCGCATTTCGGCACAGATAATCGGTGGCGCGACGTTTTGTATGCTCGTGTAGTCCAAGCCTAACCTCTGAATTATGTATTAACATCTTAAACTATGATAACTTTATTCCCCTTGATAATTTTATGGAAAAACATAACTATTAGATCAGCTTGTGTCCTTAAAAATGAAATATTAAAAAATAAATACCTTTATGCACAACTAATAATCAGGACAAAATGTTTTGTATCTGAATTGTCACAATCGGTTCAGAATTAACGGAGGCATTCACTTAAAAAAATCTATTAATATGTAAGATTATTTGTTTGTTAAAAAAGTAACTAACACTCATAAGTAAGCACAGTAATGTTATGTAATAATATAAGCAATTAGGTATTTATTGGTACCTACATCTATCAACCAATTTAGGCCTCATTAGATGGATATGACGAAGATCCTGCATGTCAACATTCCTGGGTGGGGCAAGTTAGTCTCTTTGATTGGCCAATGCCGCCATTTCAAATCCTCCTGACCCCTTTGACCTCTCCAAATGAAAATGTACCGCAAATGCATAGCTCTGAAAAGCAGTACTCCGAAATGCACTGCTCCAAAAGCATTACTCCAAAAACATTTTCAGAACAGTGCATTTCGGAAAACTGCTTTCTGAGTAGTGCATTTTCGGAGTAATGCTTTTCGGAGTAATGCTTTTCGGAGTTATGCATTTCGAACTAATGCCTTAAAAATTACTTATTTATTTCGGAGTACTGTCTTTCGGAGGTCTGCATTTTCGGAACAAAGCCACGCACCGGAAAATTGACAAGCATGACCAAAGTAAGACTACTCTGTGTTATTTTAACCTGATATGTATAATATAAAATCAGACTTAATAACATTATAATATATTCTGGACTTTTAATATATTAGTTTTCCATAGACCAACCAGAACCGCAAGCAGTAAGGTTTCCAACCAACCAATGATTAAAATAGCAATTACTGTACTTACCAGAAAAGTGAGGAGTGTAAGTGCTTAAATTAGGGGAATAAAGATGTTTCATTCTCACCTCTATAGAGACAGTTGCACATTCTTGTAGCAAGTCCGCACATGTAGCAGCACTGGGAATCGATCTACGGTATCTTCTCTTTGTCTGGATGTCACCAAGGAGGATGTCAGTACTGCAACCTGCTTGTCTCAGAGTTGCAGATTGTTCTACTTTTTTTTCTCTGTCTGTTTTCTTCTTTTCTCTCTTTCTTCATATCTTCGGATGGAGGGATCCATGTATACTTATCACGCCCCCTATTCCTCCCAGGTGGAATACACCTAGTGAGCAACGAGGACAAGGGGGCGGAGTTAAGGGGCCTCACTCGAATCCTCCTCTTGCGCCCTGAAGGTCATTCAACCTTTGCACCCACCTCGTGAGCTCCCATCACCCATCCGAACTAACTAACCTACACGTCAACTAGCTTACAATCTACAAGTGCAGTAAAGTAAAGTTTCAGTAGAGTAAAGTGTCAGTAAAGTGGTGAAGTTCAGCTTCTTATGTGTATCTTCCTAGTTCTCTTCCACCTGAAAAACAAGAAAAACAAAAATTAAAATCAGAAACATTTGGTTTCAACTTACAAACGAGTTCGCACGCAGCACGCTGACGTGAGGGAAGTGAATTTCCACATAAAAACTTGTAAAACTCAAAATAAGTATAAAAACATACGTTTGTCCAATTTTTATTGAAATCTGAAAACACTGATTTTTTGGCTGTTCTAAATGACTCCTGTAAATGACTCCTGGTTTCATTTACTTGCAAAGCTGGGAATACAATTTTGTGCATTATAAGGTGAGGGGAAGGTCCAGACAGGCTTGAAAGTAGGCGCGAGGTCGTTGGGGATGATAAAAGTACTCTAACAAAGGAACAACAGGCTTTTATAGTGTAAAACCCCCATAAGACAACGTACTGGTTTAGTCGATACACATTTTCTTTAATAACTTGGTAAATATTTATGCTAGAATGACAAGAGAGGGCTTAAAACTTTTGCCTCACTGATTCCCACCTTTTTACGTGCATTTATTTTACATCTGGGGCTTTAATGACCCTTTTTGGGCCCAAAAACTCAAAATTTGAAAGATTAATCCCCAATAAAAGGGGTTTAGAGTTTTCCGATTGTTTTGCCCAACGAACTTGTCCAACTTATTACAGAAAGGAACGTCCCTACCAAATTTGAAGTAAATCGGACAAAAAATGTGACCGCTAGAGTGCAAACATATATATATATATATATATATATATATATATATATATATATACATTGAGGTGTTTATATATATATATATATAACATATATATATGTAGAGTGTGTGTTTGCACTCTAGCGGTCGCATTTTTTGTCCGATTTACTTCAAATTTGGTAGGGACGTTCCTTTCTGTAATCAGTTGGACAAGTTCGTTGGGCAAAACAATCGGAAAACTCTAAACCCCTTTTATTGGGGATTAATCTTTCAAATTTGCGAGTTTTTGGGCCCAAAAAGGGTCATTAAACATATATATATATATATATATATATATATATATATATATATATATATATACATATATACATATAAAATTTTGAACGACCCCCCAAAACGTGTTCAGGGGGTCACGTTAGGAACTTCTATGGTGGTCCCGGGCTTAAGTTTCACCGTGCGGGTCATGCTAATAGTTCACTTTCCAAAGGAAATTCACTAATAATCCAAAGTAAAATAAAATTTCAACTGTAACTTTTATAAATAATAAGGGGCATTTATTATTAAGAGGATGTGTGATCTTGCATGGCTGTTTGCATCCTTGAAAATAATTACTTTGGAAATAAACTATTTATCAGCAGGAATATTTTTCTTGTGGATGTGTCTTTTTATGTTTGAATAATATCAACTCTCGGGGTTTTGCCCCAAAAGTTTTCATAGTTGTGTTGATAATCTCATAAAGTTATTTTATTTAAACATTTGATTTGATTACCATGCTAAGTCAGATAGGTTCCCCAAATAGTTCGTAAGTCTCTACGAATTTGATTTGTTACCCCAATATTACCCTTGACAAACCAGAAAAATTGAACAATATACAATCATCTCCAGTTTGAGCCAGTGAATCAAGTTAGCCATCATAGTAAATAGGTTATTTTTGTATACCAGAGAATAACTTTATTAGTAGACTTTCAATTGGATTTTTACTTTGTATATAGCAAATTATTTTTGAATTAATATCAGTGTCATATTTTAAGGAAAGTTTAAATTAAACTAATGAGTAATGCTATCAAAATTTACTTACCAGATGTTCATGGAGTCCCACTAAAAAGCTGTTAATGTTTTTCTGCAAAACTACATCTAAAATAGAACTACATCATTAGCTAGTTGGAAACTTTGACTGGTTGGACTTTGAAAATCCCTTGAAATTTTAATTTGATTATAACAAGGAATCTGTAGACAAGCCGTGTTTGGCATTTGCAGCTGGTAAGTGTAATTGTACCTAAAAAATACAGTAGTAACACAATTTGAAATTTTTACCTAGAGTCTCTGAAGAAGTTAACAAAAACATGTTTAAACATCAGAGTTCAGAGTCCAAGAAAACATATTTTTTCAGGAGTTAAAAATTAGTGTGACCATGAAGTAAGGTCTAAACGTTAAAATCTACTTTTCTGCAGATGTAGTGACGTAATCTGCAAGGGTAAACCATCTGGCATTTAAAGATTGTGAGTGATTTCAAATTATCCCAACAGCTTGTGGCTTGGAGAACGCTTTCCAATCTATATTTAAAATTCTAATGTTTTGAATATATGTATTCAAACAGGAAATCCGTGTACCAAATTTAAAGAAAATCCCCTATCATATTGCATATCGAAATGGGTGGACAAAATTTAATAAACTCGGGAGTACGATTTTGACGTCATTACTATATTGAAAAGTATGGATCAGAAATATCTGAATTCTGTTTCGATATTTCACTTTGCATAAAATAAGTCGAATAATAGAACCAGAGGTTAACAAATTAATTACACACAAATGAATAAGTAATTATCAATAAAACTACTACAAGTTTAAAACAATATTTAAATTACTTAAAAGTGGAACTTAAATAGAAGATTTTTTAAGACAATAAGCAACCAGCACAAATTATTACAACTGATAAAATATAACAATTTGTCGTCCTAGAAAACAATATAGCTAATATGGCCTCCTTGACACAACCGGAATAATTAGCTGTTAGTTTAGAATCAGAGTATGACGACTTTTACTTTTAAAAAGTTTTAAAAAGTAATTTCCCAACACATAGTAAGTCTTACTGTGACGTGCCTTCGGTGCAGCAACATTTTTTTTAGAATGGATACTATAGCCGGGCTATCACTACTGCTCTGAATTCAGGGCCTTTGAAAATGCTTATAAGGGAAAATATCTGTGGATTGATGTTGTAAACAAAAAAACATTATAACGAAAAATCAAGAGTAATATCATGAGCGGTCACCTCTGGTTTCCCTAAGGGGAAATGTTAATTTTCAACACAGAAATACTATTTCTGACCAAAAATGGCAAACTTTAGCGGGGTAAGTTTATTTCATTGTAACTCAAAAATAAGCACAGCTCTGTGGGCTAATGTGGGTTGCTCTGTCATTGTTAAGACTCTTAGATTAGCTGTTTTTTAGCGATTTTACTAGTATTTACAACATTTTGCACTATTTGCTTTTATCTGAAAGTTTTTTTACCACTTCTAGAGAAAAAGCCCACTTGAAATCAAGCCATTTTTGTATAGTTTCTTAATTGTGTCATAATTAAGACGGGCATAGCAGCCAGCCTGTAATACAAATTCCTATCTTTTAGGGTGTTCATAATCTAAAATTATGGGTTTCAAGGGACGATTTGAAATTGCTTCGAGGGGAGTTAGCCTTCACTATGGTCTTTGAGAAAGTTGTGAAATGTTAAATATTATTATTAATTTGGATTCAAAATACTAAATTATTTGTTTTTTAAGCTCTATAAAATGGCTATAACCAAAATTGTGTCATTAGAATTTTAGGGAGAAAATTCAAAAAACTGATTTTTGGAAAATTTAAAACCCCCATAAAAACTCCTTCTCATAGTCCGATCAATCTGGTTTTCGAACCTAAAGTCAACAATTTTACTCTCCACATTTCTGCAAAATTTCATCAAGATCGGGTGTTTCTTTCAAAAGTTATCGAGGTAATGGACACGTTTATATATATTTGAACGAATAGTGTTTTTGGCATCTGGGGACCTCAAAACAAAAAGTTACCATGGTCTCGAGCTTAAGTCTTACCACAGAAAAACGAGTTCGCACGCAGCACGCTGATGTGAGGGAAGTGAATTTCCACATAAAAACTTGTAAAACTCAAAATAAGTGTAAAAACATATATTTGTCCAATTTTTATTGAAATCTGAAAACATTGATTTTTTGGCTGTTCTGATACTCCTGGTTTCATTTACTTGCAAAGCTGGGAATACAATTTTGCGCATTATAAGGTTAGGAGAAGGTCCAGACAGGCTTGAAAGTAGGCGCGAGGTTGCTGGGGATGATAATAGTACTCTAACAAAGGAACAACAGGCTTTTCTAGTGTAAAACCCCCATAAGACAACATACTGTGTTTAGTCGATACACATTTTCTTTAATAACTCGGTAAATATTTATGCTAGAATGACAAGAGAGGGCTTAAAACTTTTGCCTCACTGATTCCCATCTTTTTACGTGCATTTATTTTACATCTGGGGCTTTTATGACCCTTTTTGGGCCCAAAAACTCGAAATTTTAAAGATTAATCCCCAAAAAAAGGGGTTTAGAGTTTTCCGATTGTTTTGCCCAACGAACTTGTCCAATTTATTACAGAAAGGAACGTCCCTACCAAATTTGAAGTAAATCGGACAAAAAATGTGACCGCTAGAGTGCAAACAAATACATATATATATAAAATTTTGAACGACCCCCCAAAACGTGTTCAGGGGGTCACGTTAGGAACTTCTATGGTGGTCCCGGGCTTAAGTTTCACCGTGCGGGTCATGCTAATAGTTCACTTTCCATAGGAAATTCACTAATAAACCAGGTATATTTTATACCAGGTATAATATACATGGTTAAAATATACCTGGTTTATTTTTCTATGGTCTTACCCAAAACATGGCTTCTCCCCTATAGGGGAAATTCACTAAAACACACTGATGTTGTGACCCAGTGTTAAAATATGTTAATTATATAGCAAATTTAGGCGAAGAGTCTAGCTTTAAGAATGTGGTATAAAACAATCAATGGATCTAATGCCATCAATAAGGTTGTTTGAGCTTTTCTGTATTAGACTAGACTCAAAGCCTGATGTACCTAAAATACAATTCTCTCAAAAAAAATTACAGAATAATTTGAGCGTACGGAGTACCAGGCAGTTCTGCCACTTGCAGTTTCCGTGGGTACACCCGTAACAGGGTTAAAAGGCATTTAATTTTTTTGGGCCTGAGGTGTACAATGCTCTGCATCATGCCATCAAGGGCATCATTTATGTTTCTTCTGTCAAAAGGCAAATAAAATATGTATTTGTTTAAGTTAATTTTAAGAAATTTGAGATCACTGATATTTCCTGGTATTAAGTTTGACGAAAGTTATATACTTTGAAGAATCCTGGATAATAAAGTCATTATTATGAACTTTCATATTGTTTGAATGAAAGTTGCTAAATTCAACTATAGTAAAATGTAATTATCTTAAATCTCAGGAGTTTTACAAAATGCAACCATGCATCTATAAAAATACCTCCGTCGCAGCAAACCTGCATACTCAGCGAATTTCCAATGCATAATATATGTTTTAATACCACATAAAGCCGCATACCAAGTTGCATAAAAATTATTCGTAAATAAGCGATATATACAATTATAATTATTCTCTATAAGAATAACATTGGGAATGAGTACGTAGGTTTGCTGAAACAAGGAACACACACAATTGGTGTTGTTGCAAATATAAATATAATTCAAGTAAGTGAAGCCACATACCAAGTTTGATCAATAATTCATAAAGAAGCGATATACACAATTTTAATTATTCTCCATAAGAATAACATGGGGGATGAGTACGCAGGTTTGCTGCAAAAAGCATACAAAAATGGGTTTTTATATGATCATCAATATAACTCAACTAGGTGAAGCCACATACCAAGTTCTATTAATTTATGTTCATAATTAAGGGAGATATTACATTTGACTTATTCTTTATAAGAATAACATGGGGGCTGAGTACGCAGGTTTGCTGCTACGGGAACAATCCTTAAACATTTTTTTTTTGTGCAAATAACAATAGACCACAACCAGATGAAGCTGTAAACCAAGTTTCGTTAGTATACATTCATAAATAAGCGAGATATAAATTTTTGTCTTATTCTCCATAAGAATAACATTGGACAATGTACTGTGTTTAGCACTTTCAATATCTCTATAGCCAATTGACGTAGAGAAGTGATCAAAACACCAAAATGTGTGTTTTTTAAAGCTGAATCCAATGGTGGAAACCAAAATTTGATTTCAATAAATATTACTTGTAAAAACTTCAAAAAACCAAGGGGAACAAAACCCCCCCAAAATACCACTTCGGATGGGGTGATCTGACTGGTTTTCGAACTTAAAGCCATAAATGCTGCTTTACACGTTTGTACCGAATTTCATCAAAATCTGACTTTTTTACGAGATTTATCGCACCCGCGGGCGCATATATTGCCCCCCCCCCCCCCGAATTACGTCTATGACAATGATATCTCTACAATCTCAGGGGTGGCTAAAAATGCATTTCTAGAAAATTTCCCTCGTATGTATATATATATATATATATATAATATTGTTTCAAATTAATGGTGTTTTTGGGGTCTGGGGACCTCAAAATTAAAAGTTATCATGGTCCCGGATCTAGGTCTTACCATGCCAACTACGGTAAGCTTCTTCCCTGTAGGGTAAATTCGCTAAAAATTAATAGAACAGAGCCTAAAGTTGGCTGAAAACAGTTTTTTATATATTAATTTTTCAAAAAGGGAATATTTTACTTTTATAACCCGCAAAATAAAAAGTCAGGCTTTATAATGATTTACATTCTGCACGATTACAGGTTTCCAGTGAGGTATTAAATATTGAGATTGTTCCAGTGTAACTCTCAATTTAGTTGTGTAAAGAAACCCCTTACACTTATACACTTATTTTGCCAAAGACAGATTTCAAATCTGGATATTGTTTATCTATCCTAAAAAATTGTGAAAAAATGTACCACAATAGACGTAATATTCTTGCAGCTAATGAAATTCCTTATAAATTGATCTTATATGTATATATTAACCAAACTTATAAAACAAATGTAAAAGTTGACTAAAGAAAAAACATTTTTATACAAATTTCTAGTGTATATCTGATGACGTAAGATTTTATATTTTCCTCCTTATAATCATGAAATATCTCATAAAAATATGAGACTCTTAGTTATAATCTACACAATTAAAGGTTTCTAGTGAGGGGTTAAAAATTAAAAGTAGTCACATTTGTACAATGAAATCTTTAGCACTTATTATTCAAAAGATAAAAATGAAATTTCCGAGATTGTTTTGGTTTTTACATGTAACTCAAAAATGATTGGGAAATCAACTAGTGGATAATTATTTATATTCCTATTAATTTCTAGCAAATTTCCTATAAATTGCTATTTTCTTTTAAAAAAGTTATAAAACCCATTAAGTTAAAAAAGGGTTTATTTTGTATTCTTTATGCATATGCGAAGAAAATCAAATGGAAATCATAAACACATATCCAACTTTCCTATTTTGAAAAACCGTATTACTCGGTGATTTCCAATGTCACGTCAAACATATTAAAATCAGTCTGGTAGAACTCTAGATTGTACTAAGATCATAAGCGTAATTTCTGTATTTTGATTGGAGGGGCAAACAAGGTTGTGATCGTGATTATATTGTGTCTTTTCATATGTTACAATAATATTGTCCCCAAATTATTGGGGAGGGAAACTGCCCCCCCCCCCCCGAAATACCTCTATGACAATTATATCTCTGCAATCTCAGGGGTTATATATTTGCAATTATATCTTTGCAATTTCTACCAAATTTGTTTAAGCTGAATTCAATGGTATAAATTAAAATCTGATTTAGATAAAAATTACATGTGAAAACCCCAAAAGACCCATTTTTGGGGTACAAAACTCCCCCCAAACCCCACTTTGGATGGTGTGATTCGTCTGGTTTTCGAACTCGTTCAAATAAATGCTACTTTACACATTTGTACCAAATTTCATTAAGATCGGACCTTTTTTACGAGAGTTATCGTGCTTACGGTCATATATATATATATATATATATATATAAATTAAATAAAAACAATAACCAGAGTACCCTATTTTTTAAACATATTTTATTACTGACACGTGTTTCGACACTTAGGTCATGATCACAGTGTACAAGTAAAATAACCTAAAAATTATTAGCCAAAATAAATAATTAAATCCAAACATATGAAAATAAACAGATATAGAAACTTTTCATTTAAGCTTAATGGGTTGAGTTGGTTCTATTTTATATCTGTTGTCTATTGTTTCTAAATTTTCTTATTTTTTCATATATATGATTTAGTTTTTGTATTTGCATTTTATTAAGGATGTCGTTATCGGCTTTAGAGTTCAGATAAATGTGGAGCTCTTCTTTCGTGTTCATTTTTTCTCCTTTCATTTCATATTCGAGAACATCCATACATTCTTCTAATTTGCCGTATTGATGGTCAGAATCAAGAATGTGTTTGGCAAACATCGATCTTTGAGCCGTACGGTTACTTGATTTAATTGCTTGGATGTGTTCTTTAAAGCGGCATGAAAAGCTTCTTCCGGTTTGCCCTATATAATATTTTGGACATTCCTTGCATTTAATCTTGTAAATTCCAGTTTTATCAAATTTATTTTCTTGTTGGTTTTGGCGATTATTAGTGAATTTTTGGATTTATATGAGTTATTTCTAGTTTTGTAACTCATTTTATAGTTTGACCCTTCAAAAGTTTTTCTTATTGAGTATGGAGCTGTATGGTACACATAAATATTCTTTGTTTTGGTCATTATCGGATATAAGAATTTTGTTCTTCTTGAGTTGTGCCCTGTTGATTAGTTTATTTATTAAATTGTACCCGTTTATAATTGCCAAACATTTTATGGTATTTCTTTCGTTGTCAAAATCCTTTTTACTCATTGGGATTTTTACTAATCTGTTTACCATTGAATGGAAACTTGCCATCTTGTGTTGCCAAGGATGGTTAGAGTTGGGTGGTATGATGAGATCCGTTTGCGTTGATTTTCTCTAGATTTTGAACATATGCTTTGAATCATTCTTACCAATGGTTAGGTCAAGGAAATTGATTTCTTCTTTTTGAGATTCCATAGTAAATTTTACTTTTTCAGACATTTGATTTAGATATTCTAAGAATGATGCACATGCGTTTTCATTTTATGCATGTATAAAAATTTGAACGAATGGTGTTTTTGGCATCTGGGGACCTCAAAATGAAAAGTTATCATGGTTCCGGGCTTAAGTCTTACCATGCCACCTACGGTAATAGCTTCTTCCCTATAGGGGAAATTCGCTAAAATGCACAACTTTAATTCTAAACCAGTAGAGGTTTCCAGTGATGCATTTTTTATGAAAATTGGACTGGCAAAACTCTAGATTTAGTTGTACAAAGAAATCCCTTACTCAATTTATTATATACAGAGAGTATGATGATGTATACTCCAAAAGTATTTCAACCATAGCTTTGGCTGCTTTGCACCTATGTTTTGCTCAGTTTGCTTAATTTTACCATTGTAAATATCACAAAGCAGAATGTTCCTAGCATTCTCCCAGGCCCAAGCGTTATTTGCCTTCCCTCAAACCATTACTCATTGCTTGTATCCATTCAGTCAAGCCTGGTCCTTCACTACCTCCAGATACATGATACATGATGACTCCGTCCGTAGTCCTTTGCGGCAAGGAAAATGACGACAGGTCAGGTTCATCTTAGAAAAAAATCACTTAGCCTACGGGTACTAAATCTACATTGTTACCATTGAGGTAACTGTCAATGTTATAAAAGGTTGACTCCACCAGATATTTTTTTACTTCTGATTTAAATTTTGAAATTTGTTGGATCCCTAGTAATTTTTCTGGCAAGGCCTGAAACAATTTCAGTCCAATGTAATTGGGCTTATGTTCGAAGGCGGTTAGTCTATGTTGAACTGCATAATTTCCTTTTTTTCGGGTATTATAACTATGGTCTGTGAAAATTGGCGTTATGTTCTGAGTTTTTATGTAGCAAACTGATTCAAAGATGGAAAGAGAGGGGACAGTTAGAAGGCCAAGTTGTCTGAAAGCATCTCTACTGCTGGTCTGGGGTGACATACCTAAAATTGTTCTAACTGCTTTTTTTTCCAGACAAAGATTTGATCAAGGTTTCCCTTTACAGCACCCCACAAGATGATTGAATATGAAATGTAACTCATAAAATGTAATTAAAGTAAATGTAATTAACCCATAGAAAACCAAATTTGATAGGGGGAGGCTGTCATAGGTCCTTATCCTTCTCAGGACAAAGAGCCCTCGGGCTAACGACCCCTCCAGCTTTCTGGTCTGCTCCTCCCAACCCAGTCTATCATCCAATCTCACTCCCAGAAAGTCTGCAGTTGTTGATTTTCCAATGCTCTCCTCTCCAATGAATAGGTTCGGAGTCCTATTATTTTTTTTAAATTTGTCTCTGCACAGTTTGGATACACAAGTATCCTGTTTTTTAAGAATTTAATTTGAGTTTATCTGAGAAAAAGAATGTTTCCAAATCATTTAATTTCTCATTAGACTCTGTCTCCAATTCTGCACAGTCCGACCCCTCACGAATAATGTTGTGTCATCCGCAAAGAGGAAGACATTGCTTAACAGGACAAAGTATCAGGACGGGCTTAACAGCCCGTCAGCAGCTCTCGAAGTTGCTCTTGGATTACTGCCTTTGGATATCTTCATCAAGGCAGAAGCACGGAAATCAGCCTATCGATTAAAAGTCGCAGGCCAATGGAGGGAAGGCCTGTCTGGAACAGGCCATTGCACCATCACCAAAGCTGTTGCTCAAAGCCCTGTGCTTGATATGACATCAGATGTCATGAGTACGGAGATGGTTTTCACTAAACCTTTTTCTGTTGAATTCTGCTCCAGAGAAGAGTGGACATCTGAGGAAGGGCCCTATTACAGGAAGGGCAGCCTTGTCTGGTACACGGACGGCTCTCTCATTGAAGGAAAATATGGCTACGGGGTGTACAGTGAATCACCTAGAACAGAACTCTGTGCAAGTCTGGGACAAAACTGTACTATTTTTCAAGCAGAAATTTGTGGCATCATGGGTTGTGCCAATCTAGGCATTGCCAGACGCTATTGCGACAAGCATATAGTAATCTTGTCAGATTGTCAGGCTGCCCTCAAGGCTCTTGACTCCAACGAAATCAAGTCAAAATTGGTGTGGGAATGTTACAACACACTCAGCAAACTCGCGACACGCAACTCGGTGCATCTTGGTTGGGTACCTGGCCATGTAGGCATAGGTGGCAATGAGTGTGCAGATAAGCTTGCTAAAAGAGGTTCCGGTATGCCATTCTTTGGTCCAGAGCCAAGCTGTGGCATAAGCAAAACAACTGCTTTTCACATAATAAACAAATGGTCCAGGGACTTACATCGCCAGCAATGGCAAGGTTATACTGGTCAAGCACTTGGCAAAAGGCTGCTAGCAGATACTAGCTCTTACTTCACTAACTGGTTGGTGAGGTTGGGCAGAGGTCGGGTTAAGCAGTTGATTGCTTTGATAACTGGACATGGCCATTTCAGGAAACATCTCCACACTCTCGGACTCAGAAATGAAAGTCAGGTGTGTAGGCTCTGCAATCAGTCTGAAGAGACTGCCAAGCACATCATACTGGACTGCGAGAGACTCGGGGCAAGGAGAAGGGCTCTGTTTGGTTGTAAGCAACCAGGTGATGAAAGGGACGCTAGTATTGGTAAAAAACTCCTGGACCTCGTAAAGGGTACGGGCATTGGTTTGCCAAACTAACGTACAAGGGACACACAATAAGCTTCGGTTGACGTGTGAGGATCTTTGAATCTTTGGATCTCTGAATCCGTCCCTTCAACAACACATAAACATAAACATAAACATCCTGTTTTTTAAGAATTTAATTTGAGTTTATCTGAGAAAAAGAATGTTTCCAAATCATTTAATTTCTCATTAGACTCTGTCTCCAATTCTGCACAGTCCGACCCCTCACGAATAATGTTGTGTCATCCGCAAAGAGGAAGACATTGCTTAACAGGACAAAGTATGTTATGTTGCTGATATAAACCAAGAAAAGGAGAGGCCCAAGGACTGATCCTTGTGGAAAATCACTGGTGATGAGTTTTGGAGTTGAACAAATTTTGCCAATTTCTTTTTCTGTGCTTGCTGGATTTCGGTAATTTGGAATCAGTTGCTCAGGTAAGATTTGAGCCACCTTAGTGCCAAATCTGAAATTCCTAATGAAGCCAATTTTTCCAATAGAATAGCAGGATCGACACAATCGAAGGCTTTCGAGAGATCCGCAAAACAGCCAACTATTGTTTCTCCAGCCTCCATTGCATCTCTACTGCTATTAATGAAGTCGATGAGTGCCAATTTCATTGATTTTTTTTGTCGAAACCCATACTGGCTGTCACACAGCATATTATTTCTTTATAGAAAATTGCTAAGGTGCTCCGAAACAGCTTTTTCTGACAATTTTGATATGGCTGGAAGAAGGGAGAGTAGACGATAGCATAGATTAAGCATGCTTAATCTATGACGATAGCATTGACTATAAATACTGAAGTAGACTTCTCATTGCCATTATAAAATGTGTCCCTAGTTTTGTGTATGCCAGGATTGAAAGAGGTCGTAGTTTGCAATAATCACCAACAGAGTATACTGCTGTCAACTATTACTTATCCTCTCAAGGAGGGGATAATACAACAGTTGGTGTGTCAGGAAGCAAACATAAGTTAATTATAACTTGTTTTCTGGGGTGGAAGTATTTCAAAAGTTAACGTAAATAACTAAAATAAATAGTTGACAGCAGCACAATCTGTCGGTGACCTAATCAAACTACTTCAATTTTAAATTCTAGCATACACTAAAAGTGGGACAGCTGGACCATATGGATGGGATGTCTCCTTCAGTATTTATAGTCAATGACGATAGTTTCCTGGGTCGGTCCTATATGATATTTTTAATATTTTTTTACTGAAACCAATTGATTGGAAAAGTTCCAGAGCTTAATGAAAAATTTATCATGTGGGTTAGAGGATTAGCCCCTTCTTTGTAGGATGTTAAAACATGCATGCTTAACCCATCAACACAAGAGTGTTTTGGTGTTATCTTTGAAAAAATATCCAACAGATGTTACCTAACCTTCTGGTGTGATCAGGTGAAATTGCCCTGCCTCTAGTTGTGATGATCAGTCATTCTGGTTTACTACTATGGATAATTTCCTTTCGATTATGAGATACAGCTTACTTTTTTGGGCAAATTCACCTTCAGCAGAAAATATTTTTAAACAGCAAAAAAAGGCTGTCAGAGTTATAGCATTGAATATAATGGTTATAGCAGGTATTTGCCCTAGAGAATATTGCAAACCCAGCTTTAAAAAATACAAATTTGTAACCCTTCCTGCATTATATATTTTAGACTTGGCACTATTTACTAAAAACAACATGAATTTGTTTAAAGACTGTAAACAAGCCACATTACACGACATTAAGCTCTTTTTCAAAACCCAAGCCATAGATTAATGTTATTTCACAAGGGACCCTACTATCAATGTATACAGGTTTACAATAAACTATCACCGGCTCTTAGAAATTAAAATTTAAGTGTCCCTGTATTTAAGAGGGAACTCTCTATTAAGTTAATAGAACTATGCCCTTATAGTATTCAAGAATTTGTATCTCATGACTCTAGTTAAGCTTATTTTACAAATATTTATTACTATTTTTAAACATTTTAGAATTGTTTAATCAACTTGACATGTCATATATTCACCGCTGAATTTCAGCCAATGTATGAATTTTTGTGATGAAAATAAATTGAATTGAAACCCCTTGGGAATCCAGATAAAATTTGCCAGTCGTTATTTTTGTTCACAGTTTTTGGCACTTCCACAAAAAAATTATTAAATATTTTACAAACTTCTGTTGGATTTTCTACCATTTGCCCATAAATATTCAATTTTATGTTGTAGCATTCAGTTGATTTTTTAGGCCTAATACTATTTATAACTTTCCAAGAGTCCTTAGATTTACTCTTCGATTGAGATATGCAATCATGAGCCCATTTATTTATCTTACTTTGTTGAATTTTATATCTATATTGTTCCCTAAAGCCTAGATATTTATTTTTATCTGCGATCATTCCTGTCAACTTCCACGTTGAGTATTGTTGAAACAAATTTTCTTTAGCAGCTACTATTTCATCATTCATTTACATGTTCCTGGCTGTTTTGGACAGCTAATATCAAAATATTTAAATGTGTCGATAACATTATCGTACTTAGAATCTATATCTCTAGCATCATACATTGCTATCCAGTATTCTGAATGTAGCCTTATTTTAAGTTCATGAAGATTTTCATCAGAAATGTATCTTTTTTCTATTGTTTTACTATTGGTTTTGTTGTTACATATATTTTCAATCAGGCCTATTTCAATCGAGATTGCACAATGGTCTGAAATATGAGGTTCTATTATTGAAGACGTTTGTAGGCTACTTCAAAGTTGGTAAGAAAATTATCATTACAAGTGTTGGTTGTCTCAAAGATATTTGGCTTTAGGTTAAAACTGATTAATGTTATGAATCTATGATAATTGTGGTCTTTTTTAAGTATGTCAATATTGAAATCTGAGCCTATTACTAAATGTTTGTTCTTATATGTCTAGTTTGACCAAATATTCATACAGTTTATTGAAGTATTCATCTAAGTTGTTGCTATATGGTGATCTGTACATAGAAGCTACTGTAAAACAAGTTTTTTCAACTGTAAAGTTAATTTCAACACATTCAAAAATTGTTTCTTCTATAAACTTAATGCCTATATCGGTGGACTTAAGATCATCTAATTTTAAGCAGTTCACATTTCTAAAAATCGTCACTTCACCCATGCTTTTGCTTGTTCTTCCACAAGCTGCAACTAGTTCAAAGTTTTGTATATTTAATGCCAATATACTGGTCTTGGTCTAGGCCATACTCGTTGACAAGAAATAAATCAGGATATTCAGAATCTAAAAAGTGTTTTATCTGTTCAATTTTGTTTGTTATTTCTCTAACATTAAGATGAGATTGAATGCTGGAACATAAGTTTCCATTTTGGTTACACACTAGAGCGTTTTTTTCATCTTTCCCTATTGCCTAATCAGACAATTCACCAATAAAAATACTGAAAAAGGGTCAAATGAGTGCAATTGATACCAGCAAGATGTTTATTTGTACATTTGAAAAACCATCTTTACTTTAGTGTAAGTTATACATCTTTTGACAAAGAAATATTTATCAAATATTAAGACCATATATTAACGTTTATGTACACTAAAATACAAAGAAATTATTGCAAACATCACTCTAGGGTTATAATACAAGGATTGTACACAACTATATCACAGCACCACCTAACCTAGCCCACGCTCAGTATTTAGCCATAAGGACGGAATTGTAGTAAACGGACATTTTCAATTTAAAAAATCCCCTTTTACCATCTTATATGAAAATTGATTTAAGATATAGCAGATGGCCCAATAGTCGATTGAATAAATAAATAGTAAATCCATTGCCCGATCACAATGTTAATGACAGAGGCCCAATAACAAATTTATTTTAATAGACAAGCGATACTTTAATCAATTCCTCTGTTACAATTCATCCGCAACGATACAGTTTTGGATTATCGAAATATCGATCATAAAAAGTACAATCCAGGGGAACCAAATCAATTTAAATGTTAAAAAACAGTAACTTATAATGTTAAAAATATTGTTAATTATTTATATTTATAATATAATAATTCTAAACTGTTCAAGATGGGAAAATGATAAAATTAAATAGAAAAGGCTGTATTTTAAAGTGGTAAGTTAGGGCTCTAAGAATCTTTAGCCCTCAAGAAAAATAAGATAAAGCACTTGTTCTGGTTTTCAAAAATATATATCGTGTATACTCAAATATTCACTACTGGCAAATAAACTACTATGCCGACTGATTTAAGGTGTGTTAGTTTGACCAATGACAAGCATTTGGTAGTTTTGTATTTGGTTTTTGTAGTTTGGCATACATCAAGCTTTATGACTGACCAAGAAAAATGTCCCAAAAACTCATTTTTAGGTACAGATAAATTTTAAACTATTTGATATTAGTTAGACCAATTTTTTAACATTATAAAATAAATGTAAAATTTTTTAAATAAACTAGACCTGACAATTTCAATTACATCGGGAAGATATAAACGTTTGTTTAAATTAAATGTGTGTCAATCACCTGATAAAATAAAATCATAATCTGCAACAGTTAAACATTGACTCTTTAGACGCCAAAGCGGCGAAGCCCGAAAATATTTCATAATACTGTACGTTAATAATTTTGTCACATGTAAGAATTGTAAAGAACATATACTAATGGATGTTTGCACTAATACCACATTCAAATTTGCCATGGTGGATTTTCTATTTTTTACATCTGTTCCAAAATTAGCAATATATTGATTATTTTAAATTTTCATTTACTGCTAAAATAAACCAAAAACCAAATAAAAACTTTTAAACTACAAAAAATATACACACTAATTGTTGTATACCTGATATGCAACCAGTAAGTTTGCTTATCGAATTATTGACTCTAGTTTTGTGAATAGTTGTATTTATTAGTTTATTAATTATGCAGACAAATTAGCCACCAGTAAAGCCTTTACAAGAATCTTAGTTTCCAAATATATATTGAGTCTAAAATATAAAGTTTACTGTAAATTACAAGTCAAGAAGGAATTTTTCAGCATCAAAAGTTATTGAACTTGTTTTGAGAATCTAAATGAATACATACAATTTATTTTAGAGCCAATGATACACTTAAAAAAACACAATTTAAAACATGAGCATGGGCCAGGAAATAGGATTCCTATCTTAAGCTATTAAAATCATTTCTACATGAATGGTATCGTAATGCAATAAAGTAAAATAAAATTTCTCCAGTAATCTAGTTTGCTTTTTCCATAGAATTGCCTATTATTGAATAAATCTAAGAGTTTTCATATCCTAGCATGGTTGTGCATAGCAGCTTTATTGAATAGAACCCAAACTAGAAATAAATTGAGCACCGTAAAAATAAACTTTTATAACATTGTTCAATTATATCACTACAGTCATCACCATTTTTCATAAGTGAAGAATAAATATTTTTGATATTTTCCCGAAGAAAAAAAAACAGATGCACACATGCAAGTGAGACATGTTAAAATAGAGAGAGGAGCGTGGTTGCAGTGTTCATGTAAGTAAATGTAAATACACCTTTACAGTTTTTGAAACATTTGTTTGTTTAAATGTAACATAGTTAAACCATATGTCCGTCTATCAACTCAACGATATTTTATAACATTTAATTCTCCAATATATTTACAGTAATAAGTATAATTTTATCCCAAAGATGTATTGGAATTGAAATTTGTTTAGTTTAAAACCTTCCCACTGTTTGCCCTAACAACCGTGCAGAGGTGTGTTCACCTGTTATAGCATGACTTGATTTTAAAGTTTGCAAATGCCGGATCTCAGTGAGCTCCTCTAACTTTGCTAAAAAAATATATTTAAAAATCAAACGCAGTTTTAAAGGATTTGCGTACTTTTTTGATTTTTTTGTTTTTAGAATCATAATTTAATCATTTTACTGACATAAACAAAGCATTCACTTTATTTGCTAACTTAAACATAAATTTTATATTTAACATAGGTCTACTTTGATTTTCAAACCGTTAATTTGAAACATGAGAGTTTTATATAGACGTCGTTCAATGAAACCGATGTTGTAGACTTATTTAGATTACACTCTATTCTGATGTGAGAGTATATAACTCTAATTTTTCTGCCAAAACAATTTTGTTTCATAAAAAGGGTAAAAATAACATTTTGGTTATTTTAAATTGATGTCAGGGCTTTAATCACATAAAAATATTTACCACAGTGATCAGTTGTAAATGTTAAAATACATTTAACATGCAAGATTATGAATTCTACAATATAATAAATGCAGACTTAATGCATCATGAAATGTTATCATACAATTACTCCTTTAGTTATTATATTTTCACTTATTTATGTATTTATAGTTGACCACAAAATGATAAGCAATATGAATTCAGAAGGTTTTTAACCATATGAAATTAAAATAAAATCGTACAAATAAATTTAGCTGCATACAGGCTGTGCAGTTTATTACAAAAATATAATATTTATATTATAAATTTAAAAACCCTGTCTTAAGTACTGAGCATACAGTAGCCATGTGGACGACTGGTATTGAACTATGTTATTGACTGGAATTTTGTGTAAAATGTGAGCATACAGTAGCCATGTGGACGACTGGTATTAAACTGTTATTGACTGGAATTTTGTGTAAAATGTGAGCATACAGTAGCCATGTGGACGACTGGTATTGAACTATGTTATTGACTGGAATTTTGTGTAAAATGTGAGCATACAGTAGCCATGTGGACGACTGGTATTAAACTGTTATTGACTGGAATTTTGTGTAAAATGTGAGCATACAGTAGCCATGTGGACGACTGGTATTGAACTATGTTATTGACTGGAATTTTGTGTAAAATGTGAGCATACAGTAGCCATGTGGACGACTGGTATTGAACTATGTTATTGACTGGAATTTTGTGTAAAATGTGAGCATACAATAGCCATGTGGACGACTGGTATTGAACTATGTTATTGACTGGAATTTTGTGTAAAATGTGAGCATACAGTAGCCATGTGGACGACTGGTATTAAACTGTTATTGACTGGAATTTTGTGTAAAATGTGAGCATACAGTAGCCATGTGGACGACTGGTATTGAACTATGTTATTGACTGGAATTTTGTGTAAAATGTGAGCATACAGTAGCCATGTGGACGACTGGTATTGAACTATGTTATTGACTGGAATTTTGTGTAAAATGGTCTGTATGTAGAAAAACCTCAATCATATATGAAAAAACCACTATAAATTTGATTGTACTAGTTGCAATATGTTTTTAATTGTATGATAGTGGTTTAGAAAACGTCATGATGCACCAAGCCTTTAACATTAGGATTCTTAGCCAAACATTGAACAATGAATAAATTTCATTCTCTCGTTATTTAAATCATGAAAACTTCTATATTTGGTTCACTTTATAAGAAATAATGATTGGGATGGTTAATCTTCAATTGTGTATATCCAGAAAAGTAACAAATTTAATGTTTCAATTTTGAATTATAAAAAAATTTCTGCAATAATCACAGATGAACAACATGCAACATGTAACTCTTATTCTGTACACTACATTGATTTCAGTAAAACATTAATACTAAACCTGCGATTTTTTGCTAAGCTTAATTATTGCTCTGAAGAAACTAAAATAATTATCACCAATAGTAGGCAATTTACATTAACACATTAAGTATGTATCGGATTAAACGGACTAGATATTTTGATGTACAACTGTTTTACACATATATGATTTGCAATATATTTGAACGGTATGTACATATACATCAAAACATATAAATAAATTCATAACAATCTGCTTAGTTATTTACAACTAAAGTAAGTAACTGAAATATATCCCTAACTTAAACAATAATCAGTAATGAAATGTGAAACATAAATGTATTTACTAATAAGGAAAAATATAAAATCTAGTCAAAACTGGGTAACAGCAATTAAAATATTGTTCAAATAAACATGAATTATGAAAACCGTCTTGATTTCCAAAGACAGTACAGTACTCTATTGTACAGTAAATTTAAATAAATCAAAGAGAAAATAATTATGATTAACACTGTGATATACATTTTTTTAAACAGTGGCTTCTTTTAAAAAGTAAACTTTTATTAAAATACAATAATTCAGTTTTGATATTACATGAACTTTAAAAATACCAGCAGTTGACATATCAAATATACTTATCTTGTAATGAATTTAAAAATGAGTCTGAATTAGTAATTTAAAGTTAATTGCAATCTTTAAAATAACTGCCAGCTAATTTCCCCTTTTGGTTGACATCACTAAACCTGCGCAAGACCTATATTAGCCTTTACATTATGAAAATAACTATTTCAAAGGGTTACAGCCAAACCAGTTTTGTGGTTTATGATCTCTAAAAATAAGACTACACCATTAACAATTTAAATTTTGCCTTGCAAAAGAAACGGTTCAATTTTACGATTGCTCAGTTTAAATTTGTTATTTGCAGTCACCAATTTGTTATAATATATTGATCAAATACTGGCACTACCAAGTAGAAACAATGACAAAGTTTTACTGTTGCACGCTGTGAAAAGAGATGTGTTACGTCAAATGTAGTAGACAACAAACTTTGTGTTATTAGTTGGGATGTAAATCATATTTCCATTGATTAACCCTCAAATCTGATCATTCAATTAAAATATATATCTTAAAATGTTGGGAGACTTGTTATAGTAAGTAATATTTTAAGTTAACTTTTATGGAATTCTAAAAATCCTGTATATTTTTATGAAATATCTGATTAAAACAGTAACAAACTATTTTGCTATTATTAAAAAAAACTAAATAGATTTGAATACCTAGTTAAAAGGAAGTACAGTCATATAAGTAGCACCAATGCTTGTCTTTAAAATTGACAGTGATTAAAACGCTAATGTAAAAATAATATGAAAAGATCAAGTTAAGAATGTGATCTATATTAAATTTGTCCATACCCAATTAGTTAATCAATATGAATTACTAGAACAAAATGTTCCTATAATTTATTTAAAAAGGAAAAATTAAGTTTGATATTTATTTTAATACTAATATAAAATATCTATTAGGCTTAGTTTAAATCATAGGCTAATTTAAAACCAAATTTGTAGAAATTTAATAGGAAATAGAAGTTCCTCAAATTCATCTTGCCATATTTTTAAAATGTCTTGCACTTATTGCCTACTATGTGTTATAAACCATTTAAAGTAAAACTACACTTTACAATACAGTATTTGCCAATTACAGTTCAAATATTTGTAACAACACTAAAATTTGTATACAAAATTAAACATGAAGAATATGTTTTCTTTTAGATAAAATGCAATCGACGCAAATTTAATATTTATATCATGCATACACTCATGTCAGTGTGAGGGAATGTTTGTAACATTTTTAAGTATATAGATAAAAATATTTGCTTTTACAGACAGTCGCCTAAAAATAAATCGTGGCAAGAAGAAAAATGTATTTACAAAAATGTACATACAAAGAAACCTTACATATTAACTATAAAATACAAATACAACCATCGGAGTGCTCTTCATTGTTTATATTGCACCAGAAATAAGAAAGGCAAATGTAAAAATAAAGAACCTAAAATTTGAAAAAAAGCCTAAAAGAGAGCGCAAAAGATCACGTGCCGACAAGAACATGCATTATACTGTCTATTTCCGTGGAGTCGGAAGGTCGCCTCAGGATGTCGTCAGTCGTCAGCTTCCACGAGGGCAGGAAGTCGTCCATGTCGGGGTCCGAGTCGTTGTTGTTGAGGGGGTCCAGGTTGGACTGGCTGGAGAGGCTGAGCACGGAGCCCCAGTTGATGCTGCGGTCGTCACTGGAGGAGGACGAGTCGTCCGAGAGGGGCGAGGGGAAGGGCGTGGCCACTCGAGGCGGCTCATACGGGTTAGGCACTTCGGAAAATTGCGGCTGGTGCGTCAGCTCAGTAGCGGGAGGCTGTGATGAAGCGTTGTTCGAAGAGAAATACCCCTCTTGCTCCATTTCCTTTTCTATTAATCTTAAAGTGTTACAGATAAGCACCGAACGGTGGAGACTGGGGTCGGAAAACTGCCGGTATCGGCCTAACTTACACATGGAAATGTTTAGCACAGCGAGGCGCCGCTGCCGGTAGCACGAGGGACCCCGCGCACACCAGTTAGTTCTGCCTTCACAGCATTTGCCCCTGCCACTGTTGTTGCCGCTCCAGCTGCCGAGATCCAGGTAGGACTTGCCGTTCTCGTCGCAGCGGATCGTCTGCTGGGGATAGCAGCCGCGGTGGTAGTCCTCCGTCCCGTTGTACGGAGGGTAGTACTGGTAGCGGGCATTGGAGGGCAGGTACTGGTCACTCCCCCAATCGTCCATGCGCCCCATCTTGGCTGGTGTCGGACTCTCACATTCCAACTTGCGTTTGCAGGTCGTGCCTTGGAGCCCCATATTTGTTGAGTCCTGGAAAAAAATGATGATTGTTCAGTGTCATCCTTTCCATTGAATATTTTAAAATCCTGATTATAACATACACATTTTCAAACTGTTAAGACGCAAAGAAATATAATAATGTGTGGTCAGGTGAATTCTTAAACAACAAATTAATAGGTCTAATCATGTGCTAAGGGTTCAAGGTGAGACAACAAAATGTGAATTTTTTTAAGTGCTGGGAGGGAGGGAGTTAGGTCTTAGAAGATCAACTTTGTCTTTCTAGTCGTTTGATTTGCTGAATATATAGTAATCTAGCTGTTATCCGCAGCTTCGCTCACAACAAATTAAAACACATTAAAAATATTAAACTGACCAGCACTATCAAATCTTTATTTAGTTTTACCATATGACTTTTCCCTAACCTGCTAACAACTACAGCTGGTAATTTTATAAATATACCCTCCCAAAAGATTTGCATTAGAACTTACAGGACCCGTGGGGAAGAGCCCTAAGGTTGGATGCGGTGTTTATCAGGTCTATATGTTAATGTGATATGTAAGCTATGTTCATGCAAAATTTTAGCTTAATCGGTCCAGCAGTTTATCCGTGATGGAACCCCAAATATCCATACAAACATGATACCAAACAAACATCCAAACTTTCACATTTATAATATTAGTAGGATTGCCAACAGTTACAAATATACCTATTATTGGGTTTTTATTCAGTAAAGGCAAGAATCACTATATAACCTCTTCAACAAAAGAAGTCCCTCCTCCTAGAAAATTTTGAAAAGTTTTCACTTAACACTATTTTTTATTGCACTTTTTAACCTTGGATGTAACAAGACACACTTCAACATTCCCCAACCCTCTCAGCTTATGTCAAATAGCTGCAAAACCAACCAGCCAAGAGTGTGTTTAAATTTTGTTTGATTATTTTAGCAAAAAGTGTTTGATTAGTTTAGTTATTTGTAATTTTATTTAGTTTTTATCATAACGATTTATTTTAGTTAATCTACCTCTGCAAAAAAATCAAGAAAAAACTTAGTTATATTAAAGTAAAGATGGGGATAACAGTTACTCTTTTTTTTTTTTTTACTGAAGGAATGTTTTAGTTTATTTATAAATACATAAAAATTGGGGATTTTTAATAAATAAAAACGAATCCAGTTGCTCGAGTTCACGGAAATATTTTTATTTTAGCTCCCAGCTCATATTCGGTCTTATTAGTTCGTTTTGTGATGTCACCCCAAAAAGTTAGTTTGAATCAGCTGTTAAAAGTTCTATTGAACTGATTTACATTCTTTCATAAGATTAACATCGTAACATTAAAAGACCAGGGGGTAGAGCCATGAAGGTAAATAAATGTCTTCAAAATCTCGAAAAGGTAAACCTAGATGTTAAGGGCTTTCAGTTAACAAATAAACATAAACAATCATTTAATACATAATCCTTTCGCTGGTAGCCTTCTCACAGCAATCACTTACTCTTTTACTACATATATATAAGTTCACAAGCTGAGCTGAGCAATACTATTGGGGTATATATTCCCCAATAGTGTTAATAAAACAACAAAAAAAATTAAGCTTAAAATGGTAATCTTTTTATAATGAATATATTTAAATATAAGTTTAAAATATTGAAAAACTTTTATGTTCAAAAAAGTAACGCCCTCCGATTATAATCAAACGTAAAAACAATTTTTCTGAGATGTTTGTAGTAACTCGCAAACTATGTAGCGACAATGCAATTGTGTGTGATATGAAGTTGCACCATCTTTGGAAAAGTGTAAAATTTCATTAAACAACAGAACCTGTAATTTGCCTAAATTAGGCTATTATAAACTACAATATATTATTTTGGCCAAATAATTGATAGGTAAATTTATTACTTTTAATAAAATTTAAATAGGATAAAAAGTTGCTCTTTCTTGGGTTGCGATTGTCTCACAGACATCTCTGAGTAAGTGATATTTAAATTGGAAATGCTGGGTATTGACTATTGGCGTGATTGTGAAAATATTTACTGTTTAGTGTTCATTGAAAGTTTAGGGCAGTTCAATAGAAATATAAGTTTTCCGATAATCAGGGATTCTTGATGTATACCTATTAAAATGCATAGTTCAGTGGTTACGACTTAAATATGTCCTGAATTCAGCCAGTCAGTGAGACCAAGCATTTTCAATATAGTTTGGGGTTTGAATAAACTTCTCCCCCAAAAAAATTAAAAATCGCTATTTAAAGGTCATACTAAAAAGTCTATCAAAGACTGAATTATTTCAATAACTTAAATTATACCCGGAGCCTTATTGTTTGGCACACATTTTCCCCTCACTATGTCGTACATGTAACAAGAGTCATTTCAGCATTATAAATTATTTCAACTCTTAACAAAATAAAATAATTTATTTTGCTTAAATTTTGTCTTGTTTTGTTCCCTCTAGGAGAAACAAGCCAGCTTACCAGATTGTTAAACTAGTTATGGATTGCTCGTCGTTAAGTAACTTATAGCAATTTTCAACTCCTCAGAAAAATAGAAATATAGTGTTTTTTATTTAAGCTTTATCATAACCACCACATGCCACAGATTTTAGATGTTCTACAACTATGGTTTACTTTCACCTGAGGCCAAACAGCGACTGGGGACCGAAGTAAGTAAAATGTATATAAGCCAACAGTCAGCCAATTCAAATAACATATATAATAGTATTGAACTGTGTTTACAAAGGATTGGAAAATCTGGGAATATGTTAATTAAAGAAAACCATATTACAAGAAGAAATTGAATTAAGATACTGATTAAATATAATGTAAGAATCACTGCTCCAACACTCTGCCTCATATGATTTTATTTATTCTTTTCGTGTGAAGAAATTAAAACAATATTATGTAATTCCCTCCCAGTTCAATAGAAATATAAGTTTTCCGATAATCAGGGATTCTTGATGTATACCTATTAAAATGCATAGTTCAGTGGTTACGACTTAAACATGTCCTGAATTCAGCCAGTCAGTGAGACCAAGCATTTTCAATATAGTTTGGGGTTTGAATAAACTTCTCCCCCAAAAAAATTAAAAATCGCTATTTAAAGGTCATACTAAAAAGTCTATCAAAGACGGAATTATTTCAATAACTTAAATTATACCCGGAGCCTTATTGTTTGGCACACATTTTCTCTCACTATGTCGTACATGTAACAAGAGTCATTTCAGCATTATAAATTATTTCAACTCTTAACAAAATAAAATAATTTATTTTGCTTAAATTTTGTCTTGTTTTGTTCCCTCTAGGACAAACAAGCCAGCTTACCAGATTGTTAAACTAGTTATGGATTGCTCGTCAAGTAACTTATAGCAATTTTCAACTCCTCAGAAAAATAGAAATATAGTGTTTTTTATTTAAGCTTTATGATAACCACCACATGCCACAGAAAACCATATTACAAGAAGAAATTGAATTAAGATACTGATTAAATATAATGTAAGAATCACTGCTCCAACACTCTGCCTCATATGATTTTATTTATTCTTTTCGTGTGAAGAAATTAAAACAATATTAAGTATATCCCTCCCAGTGTCAATCGCCTGATTTCAGGCGACTTTGCAGACGTTCAGTTTAGCACGGATATTTAGCTTACGATCAGTCGTTTCAACCATCGAGCATACCAAAGTGATCGGGGATTTCTGGGCTTCATAGCAACTACGGTAATAATGTTCGCCTTTTTGCTAACTAATACTTTTACAGCTCTCTTTTGTATTCAGCTGTTTGTTTGTTTACACTACGAATGATATCGTGTTTTGTTACAATGTTGTGGATTGTTTTTAACCTTAAATTATGAATGATTTATGATCCAGTGACATTATCGAGATCTATTTAACGTGACTTTAAGTAATATTGATGAATATAATGTAGATAGTGAATATTGACTTAGGCTCAAACCATGTAGGAGGTGGACGAAGAGAAGCTTTCTCAAGTGGTAATGACATTTTTTTAGGTAGCGGTACATATTTAAATTTTTGTTTACAAACCCCATAGCATCATATATTTTTTTGTCTTATTAAATTCTGAACAAAATGTATATCTTGGATTTTTGATTTTTGATGTCTACATATATTCTACGGGTCTCGTAACATACATTTTTTTCTGGATTTGAACACAAGGGCGGACTGTTATACCATACATATATAGGGCCTCAAATTTTATATAAAAAAACCATTTTCTGTATTTTAAGAAAATGTATACTTTTTTAATACCATTAGGTCAACATTTAAATTTGTTATAGCATTTTGTATGAAAGTCTGCAAAAGTGCCAAAAATGGCGTGACAATTCAGGTTTATTGATGCGACACCTAGAGGGATATAGGAACGCATGGCAATTCACAAAAAATGTAGACACTAGTTACATGTTTTAATGCAAACAAAGCAGACGTTTTTAAATCCCTATACTATTTAAATGGTAATTATTTTATTCCGTAGCAACTTTTCGGTATATAATTAAGACAAATGAATCATTTTCCTCCAAATTTAATTTCCTCCTACCATTCTACGGCATCCCGTTCGCTCACAATTTCGGGCTTACGGAATTAGACATTTAGATAGAAGTTGTGTACTGCAACTTTCTAATGTTCTGTCTTAATTTTTGAGTTATAATTTATACTTATTTTCATCAAGCAATCATGAATAGTTTCAGAGCTGTGATATAATCACAAATTCCAGTGATTTATTTACGAAATGATACTATAAAAATATTTGACGAAAGGAGGGATTAGTACATAATAAGTCAATGTTTAGAATCCCTTTGCTGAGTGAGCGACATTACGATAATCAATACCCAACAAAGCTCGCGTACGCTAATGAAATAATGAAAAATAAACATCGCGAATCAAACATCTCCATTCAACTTTTTAAATTATTCCCGCATTGAAATGAGGTAGCATCTTACCGGAAGTGTTTTTATACTGTTCGAATAACCGAACGAACGTTCTTTCGGAATAAAAAACGTCGCGGGACATTATTAATGTTAACAATTTTGAAGCGTACCGAGGGAGAGGGTGAGGGGAGGGGGAGGGACCCTCGTGCAGGGGTGCTCCCCCACTAGGGGAGGTCGGGACAATGGACGGGGACGGATGAAAGTGCCGCTCCTCAGCCCCTCGTCCCGCCGCGCCTCGACAGCAGCGCCCCGCGGTGAAACTGCCAACTATTGCCGCGCCGTAGTTGCTCCCACCGCCACCGCCGACGCCAAGCCGAGCGCTAGCGTAGCGGCACCACGCTCACCACATCACGTCCTACGTCCTGTGAGCTGTGAGCCGAGAACAGTAATGTTGTTATGGCTTACCTGTAGAATACGGGTTTATTTGAAAAATTAACGTTTGCAATATCTGCTGGTCTAATTTTTGTGAATAAAATGTAAAAGTTGCTAATTTCCTCTTAAAAATATAAATAAATGTTACCCAACAATAACAAAGTGAACCTACGAACCAGGAACTTTTGAGAGGATTAAAGTATGACAACGATGAACCGCATTTGAATGAATTTGAATAAAGGTCTCGTAGAGAAAATTTGAGGAAAATATTATTTTTGTGATACAACACATTCTAAGGCAATGCATTTAAACACGACATGCAAATTTCGCCGAGCTCACGTGCGTGTGCAGATTGATATCCAACTATTATAAATAATTTTGACAACTTATTCCTATACGTGCATTCTTCCATTTTCATTAAATTCTTCTGAGGATTAATTAGCAGTACAAAAGTGAAGTTTTAAAACGAAGACCTTTAATAAGACAAAAATGGCATACGGCAAGTTTAGTTTTCAAGAAGTCTGATAAAATGTTCTTTGTAAGAATCGTGGGGGTTATATGAAGGCTGATAAGGGGAAGCCCATGAAAATATTACAATGTTGATATATCTGGGCACAAGTAAACAGCAAATCGGCTGGATAGTAAAGATCTGCGAGATTCCTAAATAGTGCTAAACAAAACGCATTACAGCAGTGAGCTGTGTCGCACAGCGTCAGTGGCACTGGCACACAAGCGATGCCCCTTGGTCAGTCCAACTGATAACTCGACTTGCCTTCGCCTTCGCTGGTAGCCCTCTTGATACTGTATCTCACTACACAAACTGTTTGCAACTTGATTTAATGGCCCGTTCTGGAAACGGTTCAAATGAAAATGCGCCTGTGTAATTCATCTACGTCTCGACCACACTTTCATACGGACGGGTCATAAATACGTAAATTAATTTTACCATATATAATCATCTCACTAAATTCTGGGATTTTCAAATAATTGTATTCGTCGGTAAGAAACCCGCATTTTTATTTCACACCTGTCCTATTATTTTAAAATACATTTATTAGATCTCAATTTAAATTGGATGTTTGTTACATCACGTTTCAAAATATTTAAAACACTTCCTGTTTTATTAATTCAAAAAATGTTAAAGGGATTTTAATTGCATCTTCCAGTTATGAAGGCGATTTACTGCGGATTTGGTTAACTATACAAGTTAGTTGATCTCGCGTCATATGTGGTTTATATAAAAATCTAGTAGAGTAATAAAATGTTTGAAATTTCCCAGCGCGGGAAAGCCTCGGGGCCGCGGGACGTCGGTGCCACAGCCGTAGCCTACTTGAGAAACCAGAAACCTGTTCTCCCCCCTTCCCCCCCCCCGCACCGGCACCACGGCCGCGGCCCGTCACATTCTTCCCACAACAGCAAATGTACCTGTAGATCGCCACCCTGGGTATGCATCACGGTAAACGCGTGATCGATATACACGCAGTACTGACGAATCGCAGGGTAACTTTTATTGTCGAAGTCGGGAGAAATAATTTTTGGAAAGCGGCGTCAGAGTAGGGGCTTTGTAACGGGCCGGGCGAGAGCGCAGCGACGGTTCTGGTTGGATACCCGCGCTAAAGAGAGAGCGACGGTGTGGCGGTGGGGTGCCTACACACCGAGTCACTACCACTGCCTTCTACCTGCATGGGCTTGGTAAAAACTCGACCCCAAACTACCCACCGGGGCCCGGGCTAGACTCGCGAGTAAACTGTACAATGTAACTTAATAATATCTAGCAAGAGCCGAGTCATTTGAACGTGAATATATCCAACCAAAATATAATTTACAACTTTTGACTGGTGAAAAACAACTGTGACCGTCGACTCACACTAACATGAGCACAAAGCTACTAGTTACTTAAAATATACGTTTCGTAGTTATTTTGAGGGAATATATATATATATATTTAAAAACATTCCTGCTTTTTATTCACTCACTTCCAAAAGTTAATACTTAGCCGATTTTGATGATTCTTATTTTATTTAAAAGATAATTTCAAGTTCTAAATCCCTGGGAAGCTAAATATATAATTTACACTTTTATTTTGGTTACATTCCGAGTTTTTTAAATCGCATCGATATGTTTTTCTTAATTCAAAAAAATAGCTGTTACAAGGATTATATCCGCAAAATATTGCGGGGGAGCAGCTCGTATAATTTAAAATAATTTGTAACCATTGCTAAACTTGAATTATTTGGATCCGTTTGTTTGATAGAGCATTAGGATCGTATTACAATTTGTTTGCAGCTGTACTTATATTAGCAGCCGAATTTGAAAATATACGTGCTGTTTGTAAACACTGGAAATGTACGTTTGGCATACCGAATTAATGGGTGTAATTATATCGGACTGCAACGCTAAAAGTCTGCACCCCAAAACTAGTAATGTTGTGGGTGTGTTACTCACTGGGAGAAGGAAAGATGGAAGATCGAATACATAACTACACCATTTAACTTACATCAAGATCATTATTGTCCAATTCTGCTCAGTACGAATACAATTTAATCCCTAAAGAACTGAATTTTGTAAAGTGACGAGGCGGCGCGGCGGCGGGCGAGAGGAGCGACACTGGTATATTTTTAGCATTATTCCCATCGTAGAGTGTGATTCAGAAGTTATAATATTTCTTTAAATTTTACTATTCTAATAAACAAAATGAACAACACGAATTAACAACACATATTTTATTTATTCACAATTAAAATACAAAATGTATTCAATGTAGTTTATGTAAGAATTAACGGTTAGGAAAGGCACAGAAATGAAACCTGCTTTAACGGTTGAGTTTAAGGAAAGCTATTTAAATGTTACAAGAACAAGAGGAACAATACAGACAAAAAATAAAACGAGCGTATCCTAAGCAGTGATTTATCAAGTAATATTATATCCATCGCATAGTAGTGATCGGAACTATGTTATTGTCCATGAAATAACGATTGAGTTTAAGGAAAGTTATTTAAATATTATAAGAACAAGAGGAACAATACAGACAAAAAATTAAACGAGCGTATCCTAAGCAGTGATTTATCAAGTAATATTATATCCATCGCATAGCAGTGATCGGAACTATGTTATTGTCCATGAAATAACGATTGAGTTTAAGGAAAGTTATTTAAATATTATAAGAACAAGAGGAAGCAATACAGACAAAAAATAAAACGAGCGTATCCTAAGCAGTGATTTATCAAGTAATATTATATCCATCGCATAGTAGTGATCGGAACTATGTTATTGTCCATGAAATAACGATTGAGTTTAAGGAAAGCTATTTAAATGTTATAAGAACAAGAGGAACAATACAGACAAAAAATAAAACGAGCGTATCCTAAGCAGTGATTTATCAAGTAATATTATATCCATCGCATAGTAGTGATCGGAACTATGTTATTGTCCATGAAATAACGATTGAGTTTAAGGAAAGTTATTTAAATATTATAAGAACAAGAGGAACAATACAGACAAAAAATAAAACGAGCGTATCCTAAGCAGTGATTTATCAAGTAATATTATATCCATCGCATAGTAGTGATCGGAACTATGTTATTGTCCATGAAATAACTGGCTCACTTCATTACAAACCACCAAAAACTCCAGTTTATTTTGTAGTATTTTATATATTGATTGTTTACCTCAATCATAAATTCTGGTGTATTCATTCAACTTGTTTTCTTTGTGACAACTGAAACAAACATTTAAAATTAAACAAAATAAAAATAGCTTTTTATAATACTCTTATGCCTTGAAACCGGTTAGCTATAAATATATTAAGGTAAATTAGTTTTAAAGTAAAAGTAAAATAAAACAAAAATAAATAGCGCAGTAGCCATTGAAAGATCGCTATACTCTCTGGTCTGCCGATAATCTTGAGTAAATCTCAAATGGGTGTAGCTTGTTCGGTGTCTAATATCCTTAAAGAAATCTAGTCAATACCTCTACTAAATAGAACACCACTGACTGAATGACTGTCAGACAATGCACAACCTACCGGAAAATCTACAGAAGCATGACATTTTGAACAGGAATTCCTTAACGTAGATGAGCACTATTTGAAAAGATTTTCCGATCTAACCTTAGGGCTCCGCCCCACGGATCGTCAAAGTTCCAATGTTATTCTTATTTACACTCAATTTATTTGATCAGATGATTGCATAAACACATGTAACTTATTCGAAATATTTTAAAAGTTTAACCACAGAATGCAGAATGTTGTATTCCCGTGACGGGTACTACAGCCAATGTATAGGGTTATATATACATTGTTATAGCAGATAGTCATTGAATAAATTCCAAAAGATCAACAACTTTTATAATATGAACTTTGGTCATCTGAATAGTAGACAAAATATATTCAACTATCCGCACTATCGCAAAACAGTAATTTCGTTTTGCTACACTCCTTCCGGTATTTTATTGACTAGGTTGAGTGATCAGATGGTAAATTTTAAACCAAGTTTATTGGCGATAGAAACCTAGTGTTTTAGTTTTATGTGTTAAAACAAATCGAAAAACTTGATAAATGAATGAAATCGAGTTCTGAAATCCGGGTGTACTGTTACGACAAAATAGCAAGGCTACTGCTTATACTCCAGTTCTGAGTTGAGGGAGTATTCAGTGTCTGCCTACTGCTTATACTCCAGTTCTGATTTGCAGGAGTATTCAGTGTCTGACTACTGCTAAAACTCCAGTTCTGAGTAGCAGGAGTATTCAGTGTCTAACTACTGCTTAAACTCCAGTTCTGAGTTGCAGGAGTATTCAGTGCCTGACTACTGCTTAAACTCCAGTTCTGAGTTGCAGGAGTATTCAGTGTCTGACTACTGCTTAAACTCCAGTTCTGAGTTGCAGGAGTATTCAGTGTCTGACTACTGCTTATACTCCAGTTCTGATTTGCAGGATCAAAAAGATCCTGTGACTCCTGCAAAAGTGTGCTTGACACCCTCAGTCTCAGTCCAGTCGCCAGAACGTGGTGGAGTTTACTGAGTTTACGTAAAGCCCGGTGACGGTGACTGGAGTAGAGTGACTCAGACACCGAGGAAGAAACGCTGGTGAAAGCTCGGCTGGCTTCGGAGAAACCGAACATTCCCGAGCGAGAGAAGGGGCTCCGCCGGGCTACACGACTGCTAAAAATGTATGTAACACATTAAGGCGAGGTCTGATGTACGGTTTACTATGATTTAACAAAAATACATACACTTAAAAAGTAAAATATTGGTAAAATCATTGTTTTATTGTCACTACCAAGAGCCACCAAACAATACAATTGTTGCCTATACAACATCCGTTCGTCAAAGTCAAAAGTAAATTCAACCAGCTATTCAAATTTATGCTAAATTTACTTAGCTTAGCCCATATAAAGTATGGTACGTGAAAAACATTGTTATAATTTGAACAAAATTAAAATAAATGTCAAACAAGTCGAGTCAATTTAGGTTAAGGAAGGGAAGGTTTACACAAAACTTTACACTGGAAGTGAAAAAGCGAAACTGGCATAGGCCCTACATAAATTACATGTTTGAGGCTAGTTATTTTAGTTCTATTGTGTTAAGTGTAACTTTATGTACACATGATATTTACATGTTGGGAGTGTTTTTGTAACAATACTAACAAACTAGGTCTATTATAAAAAGCTTCATTAGAGGAATTAATTCATTACTAATTAACACGGTAAGGAGAACAGTGCAATAATACGTCAATACCTTACACTTTTATGATTTTCTGTACATAAATTGTTGTTAGAAGTAAGTAATTTGTTTAGCGACGGGAAATACAGAGAAAAAAAACGACAATGGGAAGCACGCGGCGGGCGGTGAGCACACTGTCGCGGCATCGGCAATGTGTAGTGTCGGTGTCGGAATGCCGCCGCCGCGCCGCGGGCCTCTCGAATCAGCTGATATGATAACACCTGATACGTTATCACTCACTCGACCGTCACCCCTCCCCTCCCTCCAGCATCACTCCTCGCCCGCCTCGGTCACGTCACTTCCCGCCGATATTTGAACTCCTAGAAACTCCGGACCAATTCTTTAACCGAACACTGTTTACATTTTATAAATTATTCTAAGAAAAGCATAAATTATTGTTATTTCTTAATGCATTTTTGGTCTAACAAAACAAACTAAATAATAATGTTGCGTTATAAAACTGTAACCCTTCGGTTGAGCGAGAATGAGGACAGACCTACTGAATTACGTTCAGCATTATTTTGAATTCAGTCTCATTGTATTCACAATATTTCACGATTGTACTGGAAGCAGCATGAAGTAATTGCAACAACAAAAAATAGTTTATTTTATATTGAAAATCTGCGCTCGGTTTGTGAATACTGTAATAGACTCCGTGTAAAATGTACAATATATGTGGTGGTAGGATATGTTTTATTGTTTTATCAACCGCTAACTTAAAAAGTAGGCCTATAAGAATCTTCAATACCGAATTCGGTATGTTTCTTTCAATACCGAATCTGTAGAGCTAAATAAATCAAAAGTAACATATCAAATTCAAAAACGCAATACAGTACTTAATTTTACACAAGATTTGGATATACAGTAATCCCCTATATAGGAACTAGAGCCCGTAGAAGTCCAAAGAGCAAAAGTTTACAAGAAGAGTGAGAATATGTTGGCTGCGGCTCGGTCTTCAGAAAAAGTTGAAAACCTTGGCGCGTCATTGGCATAAAAAGCGACGGTGTGGTGAGGGGAGAGGTTGCGGGGTCCGCCACCGCGAGCGCTCGGCGCTAGTGTCGCCTCTACTGCCGCAGCTGCCAGCTGCCGTGCCTGCCTGCCTGCCCTGCCTGCCTGCCTGCGAACGAACACCCGATCCGACCACCGCACAGGCTCAGACCACTCTTTGGAAAAATCCGCTCTTTTATATCTTTTTAACGCCCGAGCATTGGTCAAATATTAACCGTTATAAATGCAGTCACGAATACCGGAAATACCCCCTCGAATATATTGATTAATACACTAATTATTGTCAAGTTAGTTGTCAAATGACAAATTCTTAAACAAAATCAGACATTTAGAAACACGATATGAAGGGAAATTAAAATCAAACTCCTTAACACAAACCGTTTGGTGACCCGGAATCGGGATATGACATGGCTCAACATTGAAACGTATGATATGTTATGATTAAACATGTTTAACGCAATGCAAGTGATAATGGTTTTTTTGTAGGAAAAACAACAACTTAAGATGTTTATTAATACGGTACTATAATCGAAATCATTAAATGAATGCAACAAGCAGACTATTTTTAAGGCTATTCAAGTTTGTAACAAAAATTCTTTCACAGAACGACACATCTTGTTGCCAGCAAGAAGTTCCTTTAGGCGATATAAATTGGAATGTTATGCACACGCAACAAAAACATTATGCCGCGAATCTCCCAATTGACAAATTTGAGTTATTATAATCAGGTTAGAAACCCGCAGTGTTAATGCATTAAGTGGTAGCCTATGTGGTAGCAGGAAAATGAAAATGGGACACAAGTAACAAAACAACTCAATACGTTCGTTGTTCAATGATATGTTTATGGAGAACAGATCAAATGTTTGTTTCATTATGGGTTCTATGGATAAATGTTCATATTGAGTTTTTCACTGGAAAACTGAATTTTTGTTGCGTCGCCATCTAGTGGTAAATTTAAAAAAATTATCATTTAGTAAATAAAGTGTAATACGTTTATAAAAATTAATATTTGTTGTGACGGAATGATAACTCTGTACACGTTTTATTTTTGTAGTGGGTTTTAGCGAATTTCCCCTCTAGGGAAGAAGCTATTACCGTAGTCGGTATGGTAAGACCTAGGCCCGGGACCATGATAACTTTTCGTTTTGGCGTCCCCAGACCCCAAAAACACAATTCGTTCGAAACTGTATATATATATATATATATATATATATATATATGTGTGTGTGTGTGTGTGTGTGTGTATGTGTGTGTGTGTGTGTGTCCGTGAGCACGATAACTCTCGTAAAAAAAGTCCGATTTTGATGAAATTTGGTACAAACGTGTATTTATGACTTGAAGTTCGAAAACCAGACAGATCGACCCATCCGAAGTGGTATTTTGGGGGTTTTGTACCCTAAAAATGTTTTTTTTTAAGTTTTTACATGTAATATTTTAAAAAGTCAAATTTTAGCTTTCCCCATTAAATAAGCTTTAAAAACACACAATATGATGTTTTGATAATTTCTCTAATTGGTTACAGAGATATTCAAAGTCGTAAACACAGGACGTTGTCCAATGTTATTCTTATGGAGAATAAAATAAATTTTATATCTCGCTTATTTATGAACGTATCCCGGCAAAACTTGGTATATGGCTTCATCTGGTTGTGGTATATTATTATTTGCACAAAAATACAATTTTTACCGATATTTCCCGTAGCAGCAAACCTGGGTCCTCTGCCCCATGTTATTCTTATGGAAAAAAGTAAATTATTATATCTCCCTTAATTATGAACATTGATTAATAAAACTTGGTATTTGCCTTCCCCTAGTTGATTTCTATTGATATTTGCATAAAAACCCATTTTTTGTGTTCCTTGTTACAGCAAATCTGCTTCCTCAGCTCCCATGTTATTCTTATGGAGAATAATTAAAATGGCATATATCGCTTATTTAAGAATGTGTATTTATAAAACTTGGTATGTGGCTTGACTTAGTTGAATTTTATTTATATTTGCATAAAAACCCATATTTTGTGTTCCTTGTTGCAGCCCTGCATACCTGCATACTCAGCCCCATGTTATTCTTATGGAGAATAATTAAAGGAACTTGGACATTCGCTGAGTATGCAAGTTTGCTGCGACGTTTTTTTTTTATATAAATAGCATTATTTTTATACTGTTTGGCATTTCAATGTCTCCACCTTGATTAAACATAGTACGTTGTCTTATGTTGTTTGTTTTATGATTGTACATTAGAAAAGGCGATGTTTTTCATATCTCCGCACAGTTTTATAGCCCCCAGTGTCCCCATACCCACTTTCTATCCTGACTGGACCTCCTCCTCCTAACCAATGCACAAAATTGCTACAAGTTTCTAGGAGTTTAAACTGAATGAGTCTAAAGTTAAACGAAACGAAATATTATTATAATTAGTTTACAATAATGAAAAAATACTATTATATGGTCTAAGCACATGCCTCCCTTGATTGAAATTTTACTATACTGTCTTCAATTTATTTATAGCAGAATTCTTTAAGATCTAGGGCAGATTGTTGCCGTTTTCCAGCAAAAAACCATAGCTTAAAGACGGACTGGATATAAAATATACATTTCTCATAACATTTCCAACAAATTAAAACCAAGTTAAAAAATGTTAACAAAGTTATTTTTAGATTAAAATTAGGATAGTAAAATTTGAAATTAAATAACAATAAGTTGGGCCAATTGTATAATATATCAAATATAGCTGCAACTGCTTAGGTAGAGTCTGTGGCTAGCGAAGCAACACGTGGAGTAGAGCAGTCAAGGAGCGACGACGCGGCCGGCCGAGGTTACCGCGGATACTGCACGCCAGCACGGTACACGCGCCAAGCAGCACGCTCGTTTATTGACAAACGACATTTTGTTTGCTAAGCGATGTGCGGAAGACTTCCCCCACCCGGTCACTGATGTTCGACAATCTGTCTCAGACACCTGGACACCAGAGACACGCGCCGCCGACCAATCACGTGGCAGCATTCTCCCGCCACCGCGGGACACCTGACACCGACACGACCTGTTACTGCACCGCATACTGATCACCGATCACACCACACTCACGCACGCACGTGCCTCTTATCAGACCCGTCCCGTCGTACCGCTCCTTATCTCTCATTCATTCATGCCGCTGCCGTCTCGGCCATTTAGCAACTCGCATGTCTTTCGGTTGAGGAAGGTCGCGTTGAGCGACGTCAATCGGGACTTATTGTTATAATTTGTTGTCTAATGATTTACATAATATGTATAGTTTCTCGAACTGATGGCAAGAAGAATGGGAGCATTATTTTTTCGCCTGATATGATTTTGATTAGTTATCAAATAAAAACTGATGCTAATATGTAACATTGCACAATACAGATTTAAATGAGAACTGCACACTTATCATGCCGATCGTTAGCAAATGTCGCGATCTCACTGAAAATGCACTTTTATCTCATTTTATGGCATCAAACCTTTTCCTACCTAAATATCTTTCTACTGCGCTTTTTGGGGTTTGTAAAATATGATAGTTATTTGTCACTGCATGCTACATAATTAGTTATTCAGTGAATTGATTCATGATTTTTGTTAGCAAAAATACAGTTGCACAAATAAAGCTAACATAACCTTCTTAATTATCAAAACTATTCCAACTTTGTCATGTAATTAAAAATGTTTCATGAATACATTTTAATTTTATTTATGTCCCTCCTTCTCTAATAGGCGCCTTTTGGGATTGGAAATGCATTCATCCTTTGGGATCTGTTCCAAAAAAAATCAAAATTTCAATGTCAATTAATGTTGTGGTTTTATTTAATTCGAGCTGTTGACTAAAGAAATTTGTGCTAGTAAATGTGCTACTAAAGATAGCCTAGATTCTTAATACAGAAACAGCACATAGATTTGTTGGTTTTTAATAATAGCATTAGCTTATTGAATATTAATGGTATTCGTTTTTCAAATAAATTGCTTTACCTAAAGATCAATTTGGTATATTTGGTATCAGCCTTTCTATATCCAGTGGATTACAAATTGACATTGGACCTACCTACCAGATTCGCCTGTTTCTTTTCATTTTAGGGTATTCAATAAATTAAGTATTGACTTCTGTTCAGGACGTTTATTAAAATGGAATGGATAAATTTAAGTGCCACTACTAAACAAACTCTATGGTTTCACGGTTTTACATTGGGATAGTGTCACGTGTTACCTGCAAACGGGTACATACCGGTATTGAACAAAATGTTGCAAGATTTCTCATCAAGAATATCTCATTATTTTTCTAAATGTGATTTGAAGTTCAAAATATTAATCTATGATAAATCTGAGTAAAGTATGGGGACATTAAAACATGTAAGGGAAAAATAACAATTTAGAGATTCGAAAAATAACATTGAAAAACGAACTGTGAAACTTTACACACAGCTTAAGTAAATGATAAAGAAGAAGCTGTGCAACATACAAAACCATTGTTCAAACTTATAATTATGTTGTTGGCATACTGACCAAACTGACCAAAACACTCGATGCTATCACACACTGATCAGTATTTCAGGTGTTTCATTGGTTTTTAGCCTTGTTTGTTTTCAAACATTTGTAAAAATTACAAAATCTAATAAAGTCAATAAGAAAACAATATTTCTCATTTTATTTGACAACACTTCATTGGTCATTCATTTACTCTCTTATTTTTAATGGAACCAATATTATTTACAAGATTAGTTCATTTTCATAGTAGGCATACAGTAATAATTTAAAGGAAAATTGTTACAAGCCCTGTGGGAACCTTATGACTATAAACATAAATGCCTTTTTTGATTAAGTTTGGTGTTAAGGTTGCACTATATTCCAGTAAGGTTACACTTTGATAGTGCGTATTTTAATACTCCTTTCGGCGCTGGAATTTATTTTGATCAATACAAATAGCCTACTGTATAGGTGGAAAAACTTAAGTGTTGAACGATACAAAATATAGGTAAAAATGTAATGTTATATACAACCAATAAAAATGACGAGACTTGTATAGACTAGTTGCAATGAAATTGGCCTGCAGATTAAACATCAGCGTTAGTAAGAGACTGAGCAGTTACTAAAATGCCAGGATATAATTAAGGAGCTTTAATGCAATGTCTTTTTATGTTTTAAGTCTTCATTCATCTATCATAGTTTGATCATAATCACAAAAAAACACCTAACTATTTAAATAGCCAAAATTCTTAAAACTGTAGGCGTACATAAGGACAAAATATTGTATGATAATTGTTTATGGTTACCGTTAAAAGGATGTAAACCTAAAGTGTCGCTAAGTAGAAAATACATTAATAGTTGCGATCACAAATTCTTGTTACGCAACAATTGTTAGCAATTCTTTAGTAAATTCACATGATGTTCCTAGTTTGGTATAAATAACTATAGTATTCACAGGTATACGAATATCAGTTACCCCACACATTTACTTTGTCGGAACCAGCAGTCAAATAGAATAGGCACTGCTTATCTGTATTGCCTGAAAGTAAAAATAAATGGATTTTTTGAAGGGTTGTGGAATTAAAATAAGCTCACATTAACTATAGGAAAGCCCTAATTCAAGAAGTTTTCTCTTTATAAACAATAGTAACAGTTTTCCTTATGATCCCATTTGCATTCTCTTCTGTACATTCCCTTTTGGTTAACGGTAAAAGAATATCATCTGTATGTATCAAGATTTTGGATATAACAGTCAGGTTTTTGCGAATTACAGTCAAGTATTACTACTATAGGCTATTGGGGAAACACATCAAGACCAATAACCTGCTGTTTCAAAAATAGATCAATTATCATGCTACATTCTATGTATAAATCTAAGGGAACACATTTTTGTAAACATGAGTTTAGTTACAGCATTGACTAGTGTGTATAGTCAATGGTTACAGTAAGAAGCTGAGTTTGATAAAAAAACTCCACAACATTAACACTGGATCTTTGAGGTAGAGAAAACTATACACAAGTAGAAAAGGAGCTTCTTGCTAATTGGCCTATGTGTGTAACATTTCAGTTCTAAAGGGTGTAGATTACAATACAAGAATTTAATATATGATTTCCATAGCACCATATGACTTTAAAGCTAAAGCTCAAGGGTGACAAGCAGTTGCCCCCAGTAATTTGTAGGAACAAATTACCAAGTTGGTATTTGTATTTTGATACATACTAATACTGTACCAACAACCATTTGTTTTTTGTTATTTATTTTTTGTACTTAAGAATTGTCATGCTAATAATGATCATGATATGATAATCATGATCTTGATTTCTTCTGCCACCCCTGCCCCCATCGAAGTACTGAATTTTCGCTTATGAGACTTGCCTAAGGTTTAACATATTACAAGAGAGGCTTGATCATTTCTAACTGTTGGCTAAGGGAGAACAGGATAATAAAGAACAAAAATCAGAGCTGTTTTTTTAGGTGCAGGTTATATTAAGGTTACACATTATGAACTAGTATGAAATTAGTAATGTAATGAAAATTGGCAATTAAGGGGAAATGATTAAATTTTGAATTGATTTATATATTTATTATACTTTATTACACACGAGTATGGACTTGAACTAATCAATCAGACAAGTGTTATATCGTAAAGACAGCGACGCAACTAGGACATATTTTAAGGCGATTATGAATGAATTACAAGTGTAGAATGGGTGAGATGTCTTGTGTAACCACAAATATTAGATCTGTAAAATATTTAGTTGCATATTTAATGTCAAAAAATCAACCTCATTTAATTTTCCGAGAGTTTTTTAAATATATTTCTCAGGTGTAAGTGTACATACAAGAAAGGTGACAAAGACTGAGCTGTTACTATTACGAAAAGTTGGAAAATTGGTTTTAGATGTCATACAATAAATACGTGTTCCATGTTCATTATATTAGGCCTATTCAATTTTTTATCAATTAAAAACTCCATAAGGCACAAGTTCAACTGTGCAGATCTACCCTTATTTGTACAAAATATGTTCATGGGTAAGGCTTATCTGAACTAATGTTACAACCCTTGAAACATTGTTTAAACAATGTAGGTTATGATTAGGCAAGCAAGCGCCCAATCAATAATCTATCTTGTAGAGTATTATAGAATATTTTTTCAGAACATTGAAATATACTCTTACAAAAATCTGGTAAACATCACGAAATAAAAGTTTGAATTGCCGCCTAGTGTCTGTTTACGCCGCTGTAACCATGACAACGGCGTGTAAGTTGTGACATACGACTTACCCCGCTACCCCGCCCGCCCAGCTCGGACCAACTTTCTTTATTTCGTCGTCCGTGGAGGGGACGGAAGGAGAAAAGAATGCGGTTTCGAATGCCCCCCCTCCTCGGAACTGTCAGGCGCTACATTCAAAAAGACGCATGTGACACTCTGACCATGCCGTTATCACTACTACCTCACTGATAACAACATTCGAGACACTAAAATTAACCCCAACATGCTTAATTCTAAAAAATATTGAAGGATAAAACTGATTCGATTCGTGTTCCTAGAGCTGAGTCAGTAGTCAACAAGGAAAATAACAGTCGAGGAAACTAGCATTCAAAAATAAAATCGCTACACATTTATTTACTTTCGTTTTATTTAAAGCTTCGGTTGGAACGTAAACATTTCATCTCCACTGATATAAAAATAGTTTACGTAATCTGACACACCTGACAAATCAATCTTATATATTTTTTAAAATTATTTATTAACTTATTTTATTTTAAGTTTTGAATATTATTAATCTAGCTAAGCCTATAGCAATATCCTGTTGACATTTAGGGGCTACAAAACTTATTATAAAAATCACAAAGTGAACATTTCACATATTACTCTCAAATACTCTAAATATTTGCGAACAACAAATTTATCAGCCTGTAACAAATGTTTGTTGTACTAACCTGAAAATCACACCACATTGTTGTTTGATTTATCCAGTTGCCATGACGCGTTTCTGGTAGAACACATTCCGAGTCCACGATACAGCTTCTATACAGTCTCTCACACTCACAACACTGTTGAGCTTCTACTCTTGGCCGCTCGGTTCGCCACGTTGCCCCCTTCCCCTCCCCGCCCCTCTCGCGCCCCGGTTTTCCCCTACATCGGCGCTGCTATTCTATTGGTTGCTATGTTAAAACTTCTTTTTTCCCCAAACGTTCGGGTAAGTTCGGTTGACTTCGGCAGCAGTTCAGTATTTTGTTGAAATATAAAGATCGGCTCTATTCGGGAAGCATTTCGTGAGCGTTCGCCGCTATGACCCTTCAGCTTTGGCTGTGACGAAATTGCCATGACGTTATAGGACGTCGCGCGGGTCCGCAGCGCGGGATAAAGCCAGTAACTATGTTTATTCCCCTCTCTTGCTCCCGTGTGCGCACACATTCAACGGCGTGGGTAGTTTTTTCTTCATTTCTTTTTAACATTTGACAACGGGGGTTGGTTGCAGGCACTCTGCCCTAGCTCATCTCGGCGAGCAGTCATCGGGAAAAATAAATGGATTTTTCTTTACGAAATTAATACTACTGTATCTACTAAAAACTGATTCACTAAGCAATCAGTAAAATATACAATTGGTATGAATTTCCTACACCAAAATAATATACCTCGAATATCGACGAATTTATATAAATATCTACCAAACATGATGATGGTGTTAATAGGTACTGCGTCCGTGATATTGTTATCGACACAATATTACTTGCATTATTGTTAATTACACATTTTATCGTACAAGTAATGTCGTTTAACAACGCTTGCATTTCAACAATGGATTGATTCCTTGAGGACTCGATAGGTTGCGGGACCGTCGCTATGTAAGAACATTTTGGTGGTCGGGGAGGGACGACATGGTGACGTGAAGGGGGGGTGGCGCGGCAACCCCCAAACCCGCCCGCAAATTTTGTGAATACGAGTAAACATTAAATTAAAATTTGTTGCATGATTTCTAGACATATGGAGAAAAGTATAAAACTGCACAATCAGGCAAAAGATTAGTAAACATATATTGTACAAAATACATTGTGTATAATATATTGCACAGGATCAATTTACTTAATTTTAAAACGTTTCTATCAGAGAGCATAACTAGGAGAACATAGGAGAAGCAACAATTTTGTACAAACATAACTAGACCAGAAGCATAGACTATTCATTTAAATTTTATTAAATATTCATTATTTATTAGAGTAGCCGAATAGCTCTAGACACACACCCTCTTAAGTTTGGGGTTTAGGAGAAAAGAGTTATAAAAAAATTGAAAATAAATACGATTTTAAATTTTGTGCGAACAAATTTTACCCCTTTTTCGAGAGCAGAAGATACTTTTATTGTACTTTTAGATTTTATGAGAAACTTACCTCTGTTATTTATTTGTCTATGTAAACTAATAGTCGACATAGAGTTGTACTAAAAACAAAATATGGAACAATAACTAAGTTTGAAAATTAATTATAGTCTAGGTTAATTTATTGTATTTTGTACAAATACCAATAATCGTGTTTGAAGAAGTTAATTTTACAGTTTTGATAAATTTTACTCCTTAATAAGCAACACATAAAACTGTATCTAGTCACCAAAGTATACTGCATTCATCCCTTTAAACATAAAACGTTATAGAACTTTTCTCAGTACGAGGCGCATGGTTTGCGCTTGTACGTAGTGCCTGGTTGCGTAGTACTGTAATGACTTCCCCCTACACGTGTCTTAGTACAGTCAACCAACAAATCTAAGTTTATTTATGAAAACATGTTAGACTATTTTAGTCCCTGTTTACAATTTGTTTATTAGTATAGGTAGAGGTCTCGTCTGGAGTAAAAAAGTGAAGCCTACATGTTGACCGCCATTTTCATAACTTGTGAAGAGAGAATTTGATTGGTTACCATGTTGTTTGCCATGGCAGCAGAGGGGACAAAGAGGAAAAATGGCGCTCGACCATGAAGGCTTCACTTTTTCACCCCAGACGAGAGCTCTAGATATATTAACCTCGTGGTTCTGTAGTTTTTATTGGTATGATAAATTATTTATCTAATCTGACAATAATGGTGTAATCAGCTAGTGAAATTAAAAATCCTCATTATTAATTCCCAATCCTCGTTATTAATTCCCAAACAGGAATTTTCTAAGAGAGGTCTAAACAACTATTGAACCGATTTCTTTGCTTATGTGTTAATTAAAATAGATTGAAGTGTAGATTCTACTAAATTTCTTATAAGATTTGAATTAGTATTAAGTCTCCAACACACGGGCCTTCAAAACTCACTGTAAACCTTATGGAAGAATATAAATCAATAACTTTGTATTTAAAAGCTGTAGTACAGTCACAATAACTAAATAGAAAATAATAACAAAAACAGATATTGGAGACGTTATAATAAATCAAATGACTACTGGAATAACAACGCATTATATTTAATGAGGCGTGTTGTAAATTTAGAAGCAAGAGAAGAACATTTGCTTGAGTTTGCGCAAAAATTTATATTAGCTATTAGTAATGAATACAAACCCTACAAGAAGAACACAGCTTACGAGGAATAGTTAGCCAAAAGATCCAGGTCAAAATCTGTAGTTCTGCATGTGGACACTAGTCAGCGCTAGTTGCATGTTTCCACCTTGAGTGCGAGTGAGAGGGATGCCACCCTCACATCGACTCTCTCTCTCGCACTCATACTCAGGGCGAAACGTGCCACTAGCGCTGTCTAGCGTTCACATACGCAACTACACTTTTTGACCTGCGATTTTGGCTGACATTTTTAACCAACTTGTGTTCTTCTTATAACATCTGTATTGCTATTAGTAAAACTTTAAAATCCCGTATTTTGGAAAGAGCCCCTCATACCCTGTTTTCGATTTAGAATCTTTATTGCTTTAGATTTTATGATAGGTAATTCTACTGTACATAAGGCCATACTGTTTTAATATTTATGTCAAATAACAAAATATGACACGCTGCATTTATATTTTGTCTTTAGAGAATTTAATTGACAGGAAATACCTTATCCTGAGACCATAATAGCTTTTCGTTGTGAGATGACTCCCAGATGCCAATAACATCATTCGTATACATGTATATGTGTGTATATGTATGTATGCATGTATCCGTTAACATGACATTCGAAAAAGTTCCAGTTTTAATGAAAATTGGTACATACGTGTAAAGTAGCATTTCTTTTAATCAAAAACCCGAGGATCGCACGCACTATCCAAAGATGGGGTTTGTATCAAAAAGGATATTTGTTGTTATTACAAATATATTTTGTAATTATTTTAAAATCAAATTTTAGTGTGCACCATTGGATTCAGTTACAAAAACAAACAATTTGGTGTTTTGACCCTTGCTCTACGTAAATTGGTTACTAAGATATTGAAAGTGCCAAACGCAGAACATTTTCCAATGTTAATCTTACGGAGATTAAATAAAATGTTAAATCTTGTTTATTTATGACTATACTAGCTGGCCCGACAAACGTTGTCCTGTCCTAATGTCATTGAATTTGTTTTATGCCAAAAATGCTAATTAATTTTCAAAATGAACTCGTTCATAAAACAAACAAAACATTCAACAACATATCCGGTTCAACACGAAATAGGCCTATATGTTAACCAGGTATACAAGGAAAATTCCTGTAAATCTTCATGCCAATCGGTTCAGTAGTTTTTGAGTTATAGGTGTAACTAATCCGACTTTGTTTTATGTATTTATATTTTTAGATTTTTAGATTTAATTTTATTTGCATGTTCTCCTTTAGAGGGCTAGCTAGAATATTGATTTATTTCCTAACGACTTAGCCACAAACGATATTAAAATTTATTTATTTTTTCATATAGGCTATGTAAGCATTCAAATAAAACATGGTTGCTGAAAGCGGAAAAGTATCTTAAATTGAATGAGATACTTATAGCATCGCATATATGTCTGAACAGGATACATTATATGCAATACATATGCTAACATTCAATAAATATATATTTATAAGATAACATTAATTAACTTAACCAAGGTAGAGCAATTGCATAACTAACATAAGTTACAAAATTAGTCAAATGTGAGCATTACAAAATTCTTCAACATGAAATACAAGTGATAAATTATCCACAATTATAACAAGCATAACACTATAAACACAATAAATAATCTATATAAAAAGTACGCAGACTATATCAACCAGGTCCAAACTACAAATGTTATTGATTGGGTAAATAATTTATGGTGATTATGATGATGATGATGGTGATGATGAAAACACCATAATAAAGCTCAATGCCTATTTTTTGTTGCTCCACCGTACATAAGCATCTGGACCGATTGAATGTACTGGTCTAAGTGTACTTATTATTTTCTACCAAATGACAAATATCATGACTATATGGTCTAGCCAATTACAATATACCTTGATAAATTATATATTTCACTAAAACAAGCAACATTTTATATTCAAATAAAGCTATAACCCTATAAACCAAATTTCGTTTCTAATAATGTATTATGGATTTTATTATTGTGCAAGCTTGATGAAATTGAACATTTTCCCTTACTAAAACTCTTATCATAATTTATTTTGCACTTATATTAATTTAGTTTTTAATATATCCTTGGGTAGGTTCAAGACGATCTGTCCGGCCATTTACATACTAATAACCATGCACATCTTACGTAACATATTTTTCGTCATTTTAACTCAGACCACAACCTTACTACACGTTACAACACGATCTTCATGGACAGGTACCATGGCTGCGTCCGCGCTTTGTACAACGTCAGCTTCCTCGCTATGTACAACGTCGGCCTCCTCGCTATCTACAACGTCAGCCTCCTCGCTATCTACAACGTCAGCCTCCTCGCTATGTACAACGTCAGCCTTCTCGCTATGTATAACGTCAGCCACCTCGCTATCTACAACGTCAGCATCCTCGCTATTTACAACGTCAGCCTCCTCGCTATGTACAACGTCAGCCTCCTCGTTATGTACAACGTCAGCATCCTCGCTATGTATAACGTCAGCCTCCTCGCTATGTATAACGTCATCATCCTCGCTATGTACAACGTCAGTCTCCTCGCTATTTACAACGTCAGCTTCCTCGTTATGTACAACGTCAGCCTCCTCGCTATGTATAACGTCATCATCATCGTTATGTACAACGTCAGCCTCCTCGCTATGTACAACGTCAGCCTTCTCGCTATGTATAACGTCAGCCACCTCGCTATCTACAACGTCAGCATCCTCGCTATTTACAACGTCAGCCTCCTCGCTATGTACAACGTCAGCCTCCTCGTTATGTACAACGTCAGCATCCTCGCTATGTATAACGTCAGCCTCCTCACTATGTATAACGTCATCATCCTCGCTATGTACAACGTCAGTCTCCTCGCTATTTACAACGTCAGCTTCCTCGCTATGTACAACGTCAGCCTCCTCTCTATGTACAACGTCAGCCTCCTCGCTATCTACAACGTCAGCCTCCTCGCTATGTACAACGTCAGCCTCCTCGTTATGTACAACGTCAGCCTCCTCGCTATGTATAACGTCATCATCCTCGTTATGTACAACGTCAGCCTCCTCGCTATCTACAACGTCAGCCTCCTCGCTATCTACAACGTCAGCCTCCTCGCTATGTACAACGTCAGCGTCCTCGTTATGTACAACGTCAGTCTCCTCGCTATGTATAACGTCAGCCTCCTCGCTATGTATAACGTCAGCATCCTCGCTATGTACAACGTCAGCCTCCTCGCTATGTACAACGTCAGTCTCCTCGCTATTTACAACGTCAGCCTCCTCGCTATGTACAAAGTCAACCTTCTCGCTATGTACAATGTCATCCTCTTCACTATGCACAACGTCAGCATCCTCGCTATGTACAACGCCAGCCTCCTCGCGATGTAACACGACAGCCTCCTCCCTTTGTACAACGTCAACCTCCTCGCTATGTACAACTTCAGCCTCCTCGTTGTACAACGTCAGCCTCCTCGCTATGTACAACGCCAGCCTCCTCGCTATGTACAACTTCAGCCTCCTCGTTGTACAACGTCAGCATCCTCGCTATGCACAACGTCAGCCTCCTCGCGATGTAAAACGTCAGCCTCCTCGCTTTATACAACGTCAACCTCCTCGCTATGTACAACGCCAGCTTCCTCCCGATGTAAAACGTCAGCCTCCTCGCTTTGTACAACGTCAACCTCCTCGCTATGTACAACGCCAGCCTCCTCGCTATATACAACTTCAACCTCCTCGTTGTACAACGTCAGCCTCCTCGCTATGTACAACGTCAGCCTCCTCGCTATATACAACATCAACCTCCTCGTTGTACAACTTCAGCCTCCTCGTTGTACAACGTCAGCCTCCTCGCTATGTACAACGCCAGCCTCCTCGCTATGTACAACTTCAGCCTCCTCGTTGTACAACGTCAGCCTCCTCGCTATGTACAACGTCAGCCTCCTCGCGATGTAAAACGTCAGCCTCCTCCCTTTGTACAACGTCAACCTCCTCGCTATGTACAACGCCAGCCTTCTCGCTATGTACAAAGTCAGCATCCTCGCTAATCGCTATGCACAACGTCAGCCTCCTCGCTTTGCACAACGTCATCCTCCTCGCTATGTACAACGTCAGCCTCCTCGCTATGTACAACGTCAGCATCCTCGCTACGCACAATTTCAGCCTCCTCTCTATAGAAAAAATATCCCATGTGAAGAGTACTAATACTATCTAGTGATGCATATTAGAACAGGGATTTATGCTAGTCGATTTTTAAACATTTTTATTAGTTCTCTCTTGTATAAGTTGAATCTTTTTCAATAAATCAGCCGAATAGCAACTTTACATTTTAGAGAATACAAGGGTACAAGGGTGTGTACACTGTCTGCCTAAGAGCAACAACCTCTAGGAATGAGACCGATGGCGCCTCGAGTCGTGTGGTAGGTAGGGTTAGCCCCAGGCATTCTGGACTCTTTATTCTGGAGGATTCACATAACATAGTGTGAATTCCATAGTTCTAACGCTACATTGCTGAAAACTCAAAATAGTATAGGTGTTTTGGATGAAGTACAATAATAGTCACACGTGGAAGATATTTTTGGAGCACTTATTTGCATAAGCAACCAATCCAATGTTTGTCGTTGGACGAATCACTTGCTACATGAGCTGTATAAAGCAATTTTTTATAAAAGGGACAAATTTGTACTTCCGAATCCGAAGTCACTATTTTAGGGCGTAACTCGATTGGTAAAACGGCCAAGTCGAAGTGCAGTGAAGCGAAAGGGGGTACAATCGGTTTCAGAACTAAAGAACTAAAGACAACTCGATTGGTAACGGCTAGGCCTGCTAAGTCTGCTGACGTCGATTCACCCGCACCCCGCCCGTAGCCTAACTATCTCGTGGAAGAGTATTGTGGACACTCTTCACAGAGGTAGACCGATGTAATATGAACAAATTTGGATGTGGAACCATCGGCTAACCACGCCGTGGCGGCCAAAATATATCCAAAATGTTCGAATCGTGGTTCGAATTTCAAAATTGACTTAAGTAAACATAGGCAAATTATACATCATTTTAAAGTTCTGGTTAAAAGAACAATTTTGGCAAAAACAGATTTTACTTACCTTTATCCGATTCAAAATGGCGGCCATTCTCGTGTAAAATATTGACAGTTACGGAATACCATTTATTTTCTAAACCATAACTCGTATCTTTTTTCCGATTCAAATTTCTTACTCGTGATAAACTCAGCTTTACTGTGGTATGCTACATGACAGGCTTTCTGAAAAAAATAAAAATTTCGATGAAATATATTTTTTGAAAATGCTTTTACGATGGCCAGAATCCAAAAAATTCAAATCATAGCGTATGTCAAAAAGCATACTATTGAAAAGGCCTTGTAAAACCAAGCAACTTTCTAATTTACACCAACCTTGTATCTCTTTTGTTTGCAAACAGCAAAACACATTATTTTCCCGTATGAAATGCATGTTAATTTGCATTATACTTGCAAGTATTTTGTAACCTCTTCATTTCATGTGTTGAGTACTGTTTGCAAAATAACGAAACTCATTCTTTCCGGTACTCATTCTTGTATAAATGATTGGCCTTGACCTCTATGTATCGTGAACATAGTTCAGTAAACATTGCCCTATGCAAGTTGGCCTCGGCCTTAGGCCTCTCGATTGTACAGAAGTTTGTCACCTCCAGTAGGTATTTAAATTCTGGAATTTGATTATTATTTTACTATTCCGTCACATCTGTCAGTAAGCAGACTTTGATTTTGACATTGAATTTTCCTCTGTAAAAACATGGCTAAAATTGTTTTTGTAAAGTACGCAAACTGTTTGATTTTGTTCTCATTATGGTTCCTAGACTCTGCGATACTCACAGGCGAGCGATTGCATGGTGAGCTTTCCTGTAACTGGTGCCATTACACTTTCAGTTGTATAACTCGACGTTTCAACGGAAATATCTACGTTTCCACGTGAAAATTCATGGTAAGTATAATGTATAGGAAACATTAACAAAAATTTACTTTTATTCATTTTTTTAATGCCTCCAGAACGGTTTCATGTGACAATCTTAATATATAAAATCAAAATACCACTGATTAACTGACTCACTCACTCATCACGATATTTCAAAAACCACACAACGGATTGCAATTAAATTTGGAACATACCTTCCTCTTGGGTCTTAGGTGCTCACTAAAAAAGGGGTTTAAGAAATTTCCATAGGGATCCGCCCCACGGGGAGTCAAAGTTCCAATCCTGTGTTATTCTTATGTGCATTCACTTTAATTTTGAGCTGATGAAAATGCAAACAGCTGATCATGATTCGTAGTAGTTCCACGGGATAATCACAGAACACAACTGTCAGTTTTAGCGAATCTACCCTATAGGAAAGAAGCTATTACCGTAGTCGGCATGGTAAGACCTAGGCCCGGGACCATGATAACTTTTCGTTTTGAGGTCCCCAGATGCCAAAAACACCATTCGTTCAAAACTGTACATGTATATATGTATATATGTGTGTGTGTGTGTGTGTGTGTGTGTGTGTGTGTGTGTGTGTGTGTGTGTGTGTGTGTGTGTGTGTGTGTGTGCGCGTGTGCGTGTGTGTGTGTGTGTGTGTGTGTGTGTGTGTGTGTGTGTGTGTGTGTGTGTGTGTGTGTGTGTGTGTGTGTGTGTGTGTGTGTGTGTGTGTGTGTCCGTGAGCACGATAACTCTCGTAAAAATAATCCGATTTTGAAGGAATTAGGTATAAACGTGTAAAGCAGCATTTATGACTTTAAGTTCGAAAGCTTGACAGATCTACCTATCCGAAGGGGTATTAGGAGGGGTTTTGTGCCCCAAAAATGGGGGTTTTGAGTTTTTTACATATAAATTTTGGAAAAGCCAAATTTTAGTTTTTTCCATTGCTATCAGCTTAAAAATACGCACAATTTGGTGTTTTGATCATTGCTCTACGTCAATTTGTTACAGAGTTATTGAAAGTGCTAAACACAGTACGTTGTCCAATGTTATTCTTATGGGAAATAAGGAAAATTGTATATCTCGCTTATTTATCAACTTATCCTGATGAAACTTGGTATATTGCTTCATATAGTTGTGGTCTATTGATATTTGCACTAACTAATATTTGTTGGCCAATAGTTCCCGTAGCAGCAAACCTGCGTACTCAGCCTCCATGTTATTCTTATGGAGAATAAGTAAGTGTTATCTGCCTTAATTATAAACATAAATTAATAAAATTTGGTATGTGGCTTTACCTACTTGAGATATATGTATATTTCTATAAAACCCCATTTTTTGTGTTCCTTGCTTCATCAAACCTGCATACTCAGCCGCCATGTTATTGTTATGGAGAATAATTAAAATGTCATAAATCGTTTATTTATAAATGTATATTGATGAAACTTGGTATGTGGCTTTATGTGGTATTAAGATACATATAATGTATATGCATTGTAAATTCGCTGGGAACGCAGGTTTGCTGCTACGGAGTTATTTATATATTAAGATTATTTGCGGGGCGGAGCTGCGGGAACAGTTAGTTGAAATATAGGCTTATATACCTTCAGACAACAGTTAAATTATTCCAGTAGATTATTTCTAATATGTTTCAGAACTCCTACTGTATATAGTTTCAAAACTTTACTGTATATGATTTAAATGGGTTTTGTCATACTCGATAAACCAAAATGTCGTATATACATTTTCATCTTGTAAACTCTCATTTGACATATATTTTTGTCTAAATAAACCACATGGAATGCCCCTTGACACATACGTAGTTTACCGCGTTCCTCTTCTTTTTATTGTTATTAAAATAAAAATATTAAACAAATATTAAGTCAATTTTAAATTGAAACTATAGTTTTTAAAGTAGATTCAATACTTATCTATGTTGTAGTTCCATCAATCACAAATAAATTCAAAACGCCTGCATTTCATAATTTTACAGTTGGTACTGATAATGGCGTCGATTTACCGATAACAACCCCTCAAAATAAAATAAAATTTAAATGATAATGTTGCCTTAACGAATGGTTTTCTGTTGAATATTTCAAACTTTTATACTGTATAACGTTGAGGACAATAAACTGCACGAACAATTTTTAAGTTTAGTTGTATAATGTTCTTTCTTTATAAAATCTTGTTATTAATCTTACAATTTTCCTTCCAGTAATTTTTTTCTCGTAAAACAATAGCCTGATGTGGCCTGGTGTTGCAATATATCCCCGTTTTCTTGAAATATAACAATAATTTTTAGCCATACAAAATAGATCCCTAAAACTATGTTATTAATCACTTCATAGAAATACTCATACAGTATAAGTAATGTGTGCTGTCATGCTAACCCATATATTCCCAGGTATTTTAACTGTTTATTAGTAGTGTTCATCCACCTAGGATAAATGATGATTCACATCAATACTCCATTTCGTAAAACCAAAAAGTTAAGATTCTTTTTTGTCGAAGCATTATAGATTCTATTCAAAAACATTCATCTTAGCGTGAACAAGCGCAAATTAAGATGGGCTATACTGTCGTCAATTTATGAAATAACCCTTCATCCATGACAAAGTAGGTTTTTTTTAATTTTGGACACAGCAATTTCTTAAACAGTAATTAGTGCGGGGCACTGTTAAACACTTTGGTTATGTATATAACACATTTATACTACTTGGTTCCCGGTTCCAAATTTTAACTATAACTGAATCGATGAATTCAAATGCTACTGGTACAGCGGTACAGCCAATCGCTGCCTACTAAAACATTGCTACTCTTTATCTATTAGATTTGTTAAAAATAAATTAGTCTGTCATGCATTGATTTTTCATAAATCTTAAAGAGAGCCTGTAATATTTATAATATTTGTAATTGACTATGATTTATACGTGTCCTTGAAAAAGGGGCTTAATTTTTGAGAGTTGTGGTTTTCCTGGAAAAATAAACTAGGTAGGCTATATAAACAATCGTTATTTATAGAGTTTGCGGAATAATCACCACAAAATGACCGAACAATCGACAAGAAGCTGTTTTTATCGTTCTCTATATCTATATTTGCCAAAAACCACTTTCTGAGTCACTTAGTGATCACTGTATCTAAAAACGACAATGTCTATCAAGTTGAAATTTTGCATAGCGGTTTTGTGACGCTGTAATTTCCCCCTTAAGCTGATCTACAGCTTGAGGAGAATCGCCATGCAACATTTCATTATGCAATAAGGCTGTGTATTTGTAAAAACAAAATAAGACTCAGGGCTCCACCCCATTGGCCTATACGAAATGTTGATGTTAGTCATATGTGTATGAAATCTGTATCGGATAAGATGTTTTCTTAATAACATAAGTTGTATAAACGGCATTTTTAAAGTCTTGAGTAAATATTTGTAATAAAAATAACATCTTATCGGTATTTTATATTTTCCAAACACCATTCACTTACATAGGAGACTCAGGGATTACTATGTTTATACACAATGCCAATAGGTGAAATGTTTCATGGTTATAGTCCTCCTTATGCTGAGATGAGCAATTGTACTGGGATTAAAAAAATCCTTTGGGGTTCCACTTTACTGGGCTCTTTAGCAATTTTATTGGTATCAGTATTTACTTGACCTTCTGATAGCTAGAAGTCACCAGAAACATAGCTAATATACCAAAGTAAAACATAAGCATATTCCCGTTCCACAATTATTAGGGATCCGCCCCCTCCCCCTGGGCAACACAAATATTTTAACACCTCTCATTTACTGCTGGACTGATGGAGCTGAAATTCGTAGAAAGACATATCATAGTTCATGGTAGTCATAGGCCTACTCCTGATTAAAATATATTTTGATGCTCCGCCCTACTGTCCTTTCATATAATAATGTTAACAAATACACAACAACTACTAAAACTCTTAGGGAAACCAATTCCATATATAAATTAACACATATAACAAATTATTGATATGTTTTTTCTAATTATAGATTTTTAGCGAATTCCTTCTATAGGGAAGAAGCTATTACTGTAGTCGGCATGGGGTTACCTAGGCCCGCGACCATGATAACTTTTTGTTTTGAGGTCCCCAAATGCAAAAAACACCATTCGTTCAAAACTGTATATATATATCGGGATTTTTATTAGTTAAAACATGATGTTTTAGGCCAGAAATGGCAAAAAAGCATGTTTTAACTTCTGAAAATTACAATTTTTCAGTTATTTATAATCCTATTGTTACAATATTCATATGATTATTTTTAGGACAAAATGACACAACCTAAATATTACGGATTTTAAGATATTAGCTTTAAAAATAACCGCCATTTTTAAATGGTACAAAGTAGGAACTTGACATTACCGGAACATGTACATATACCAAGATTGAAGTTGATATCTTCATATGTTCCTAAGATATAACGTATTAAGTAAAAAACACATATAGACATATATACGGCAAACTAAGCGTTTTATGACATACCTTCATATGAACTTTTGTCTTCCTTTATATGTAAATAATCACGTCCCAAAGTCCTGAAACGTTGTTTGGACACCCTGTATACATACAGGGTGTTACAAAAAAGGTACGCTGGCTATCTCTTCGGATTCTACGCTTAAAAATGAGCAAAAAATTTAGAGTGACATTTTTCGAACATTTTTTTCCGCTCTGTGTAGCGTCAGTCGGCCTGTTTGTGTTTTTTACTAAATTTAGTATATCTTTTGAACCGTTAAAGGTTCTGTTTTTAATCTTGGCATACTTTATCCCTATATACTTAATGATTTCTTAGTATTGAATTTCAAGTTTCTATCTTTCACCGTTTCAAAATGGCGGCAATTTTTTTTTTCAAAGCTAAATATTTAAAAACCTTAATACAAACTGTATGAATTCACAAAGTTTTGTCTTTTTGCCCCAAAAATAATGGTATAAAGACTTTGATTATCGGATGGTAAATAACTGAGTTGTTGTGATTTGAATAAGTTAAAACATGATTTTTCAGTCCAGAAATGAAAAAGCATGTTTTAACTTCCGTCGGATGTATAATCAATGCCATCAGACACCATACCAACCATATTAAACTTCTGGCCCGATGGAGCTGAAATTTTGTTGGAAGATAGACAATACACTCGAAACAAACATACTTTTCTCCATTCCAAAATCCCTTAATACTCCACACTATTGCTATTTAGAGTTATATTTACTATCATATGCCTATTACTGGAATAATGGAACGATGGAGCTAAAATTCGGTAGAAAGGTATCGGTATATCGGTACATATAATCAAACATAGACCTACTCTCGTTCGAAAAGATTTCTGGGGAGGCCTTACTGGCATTCCTTAAAAGTATCAGTATGTTAACCTTATACTAGTAATTATTTTATTAGAGTTTCCCACTGAGAATAAACGGGTATCAAGAAATACCACACTAATGAAGTCGTGGGTTCCAGCTAGTCTCAGATACGGGTATCAAGAAATACCACAATAATGAAGTCGCGGGTTCCAGCTAGTCTCAGATACGGTTATCAAGAAATAGCACACTAATGAAGTCACGGGTTCCAGCTAGTCTCAGATACGGGTATCAAGAAATAGCACACTAATGAAGTTGCGGGTTCCAGCTAGTCTCATAAACGGGTATCAAGAAATACCACACTAATGAAGTCGCGGGTTCCAGCTAGTCTCAGATACGGGTATCAAGAAATAGCACACTAATGAAGTCGCGGGTTCCAGCTAGTCTCAGATACGGGTATTAAGAAATACCACTCTAATGAAGTCGCGGGTTCCAGCTAGTCTCAGATAGGGGTATCAAGAAATACCGCACTAATGAAGTCGCGGGTTCCAGCTAGTCTCAGATACGGGTATCAAGAAATAGCACACTAATGAAGTCGCGGGTTCCAGCTAGTCTCAGATACGGGTATCAAGAAATGCCACTCTAATGAAGTCGCGGGTTCCAGCTAGTCTCAGATAGGGGTATCAAGAAATACCGCACTAATGAAGTCGCGGGTTCCAGCTAGTCTCAGATACCGGTATCAAGAAATAGCACACCAATGAAGTCGCGGGTTCCAGCTAGTCTCATATACGGGTATCAAGAAATACCACACTAATGAAGTTGCGGGTTCCAGCTAGTCTCAGATAAGGGTATCAAGAAATACCACTCTAATGAAGTCGCGGGTTCCAGCTAGTCTCAGATAGGGGTATCAAGAAATACCACACTAATGAAGTCGCGGGTTCCAGCTAGTCTCAGATAAAGTAGAAAGGGGTGGCGAGGAGATCACAAAACTATAATTTCGACATGCAAAATATAAACTATTGTAAAAATTATGTGTGTTTGCCTATGAATATAATGATTGTAAATATGATGTTGTGTCTATCTATTTCTTTGTACGTTGCATTCACTTTGCATTTTCTTTGTACTCAATGCAAAAACTACCAGACCGATTGAAATACAATTTTCAATTCTCATTCTCATCCCCAGGCAACATATTGAAGTATGTTTAAATCGTTCTAAATACTAAATATCCCCGTAGCAGCAAACCTGCGTACTCAGCGAATTTACAATGCATATATATGTATCTTAATACCACATAAAGCCACATACCAAGTTTCATCAATATACATTCATAAATAAACGATTTATGATATTTTAATTATTCTCCATAAGAATAACATGGCGGCTGAGTATGCAGGTTTGCTGAAGCAAGGAGCACAAAAAATGGGGTTTTATACAAATATCAATATAACTCATGTAGGTAAAGCCACATACCAAATTTCATTAATTTATTTTCATAATGAAGGGAGATAACACGTTACTTATTCTTCATAAGAATAACATGGGGCTGAGTACACAGGTTTGCTGCTACGGGAGCCATTGGTAAAAAATTGTTTTTTTGAGCAAATATCAATGGTCCACAACCAGATGAAGTCGTATACCAAGTTTCGTCAGTATACGTTCATAAATAAGCGAGATATAAAATTTTTATTTTCCTCCATAAGAATAACATTAGACAACGTACTGTGTTTAGCACTTTCAATATCTCGGTAACCAATTGACGTAGAGAAATGATCAAAATACCAAATTGTGTGTTTTTTAAGCTGAATCGAATGGGAAAAACTAAAATTTGACTATTTCCAAAATTATATGTAAAAAATTCGAAAAACCCATTTTTGGGGTACAAAACTCCCCCAAAATACCCCTTCAGATTGAGCGATCTGGCTGATTTTCGAACTTAAAGTCATAAATGTTGCTTTACACGTTTATACCAAATTTCATCAAAATCGGATAATTTTTACGAGAGTTATCGTGCTCACGGACACACATATATATATATTATATATATATATATATATATATATATATATATATATATATACTGTATATATATACCCCCGTCGCAGCAAACCTGCATACTCAGCGAATTTCCAATGGAGATATAAATGTCTTATTACTACATAAAGCCACTTACCAAGTTTCATAAAAATATATTCAAAAATAAACGATATATACAATTTTAATTATTCTCCATAAGAATAACATTGGGGCTGAGTACGCAGGTTTGCTGCAACAAGGAACACAAAAAATGGGTTTTTATGCTAATATCAATATAACTCAACTAGGTGAAGTCGTATACCAGTTTTTATTCATTTATGTTCATAATTAAGGGAGACAGAGCATTTAATTATTATCCATAAGAATAACATGGGGGCTGAGTACGCAGGTTTGCTGCTACGGGAGAATTATGCAAAAAATATTTTTTGGAGCAAATATCAATAGACCTCAACGAGATGAAGCTGTATACCAAGTTTCGTCAGTATACGTTCATAAATAAGCGAGATACAAAAATTTTCTTTTCCTCCATAAGAATAACATTAGACAACGTACTGTGTTTAGCACTTTCAATATCTCGGTAACCAATTGACGTAGAGGAATGATCGAAATACCAAATTGTGTGTTTTTTTAAGCTGAATCGAATGGTTAAAACTAAAGTAAGACTTTGTCAAAAATTATATGTAAAAAATTCAAAAAACCCATTTTTGGGGTACAGAACCCCCCAAAATACCCCCTCGGATAGGTCGATCTGTCTGGTTTTCGAACTTAAAGTCATAAATGCTGCTTTACATGTTTATACCAAATTTCGTCAAAATCGGATCATTTTTACGAGAGTTATCGTGCTCACGGACACATATATATATATATATATATATATATATATATATATATATATATACAGTATCGAACGAATGGTGTTTTTGGGGTCTGGGGACCTCAAAACGAAAAGTTATCATGGTCCCGGGCCTAGGTCTTACCATGCCGACTACGGTAATAGCTTCTTCCCTATTGGGGAAATTCGCTAATGTATACAGTTTCGAACGAATGGTGTTTTTGGGGTCTGGGGACTTCAAAACGAAAAGTTATCATGGTCCCGGGCCTAGGTCTTACCATGCCGACTACGGTAATAGCTTCTTCCCTATAGGGGAATTCGCTAAAAGAGAGGAGAACAATTCGATAATTAAATACCCCCGTAGCAGCAAACCTGCGTACTCAGCGAATTTCCAATGCATATATATATATCTTAATACCAAATAAAGCCACATATCAAGTTTCATCAATATACATTCATAAATAAACGATTTATGACATTTTAATTATTCTCCATAAGAATAACATGGCGGCTGAGTATGCAGGTTTGCTGAAGCAAGGAACACAAAAAATGGGGTTTTATACAAATATCAATATAACTTATGTAGGTTAAGCCACATACCAAATTTCATTAATTTATTTTCATAATGAAGGAAGATAACACGTTACTAATTCTCCATAAGAATAACATGGGGCTGAGTACGCAGGTTTGCTGCTACGGGAGCATTTGGTAAAAAATAGTTTTTTTGAGCAAATATCAATGGTCCACAACCAGATGAAGCCGTATACCAAGTTTCGTCAGTATACGTTCACAAATAAGCGAGATATAAAATTTTTATTTTCCTCCATAAGAATAACATTAGACAACGTACTGTGTTTAGCGCTTTCAATATCTCGGTAACCAATTGACGTAGAGAAATGATCAAAATACCAAATTGTGTGTTTTTTTAAGCTGAATCGAATGGAAAAACTAAAATTTGACTATTTCCAAAATTATATGTAAAAAATTCGAAAAACCCATTTTTGGGGTACAAAACCCCCCCAAAATACCCCTTCGGATAGAGCGATCTGGCTGATTTTCGTACTTAGTCATAAATGTTGCTTTACACGTTTATACCAAATTTCATCAAAATCGGATAATTTTTACGAGAGTTATCGTGCTCACGGACATATATATTTATATATATATATATATATATATATATATATATATATATATATATACAGTTTCGAACGAATGGTGTTTTTGGGGTCTGGGGACTTCAAAACGAAAAGTTATCATGGTCCCGGGCCTAGGTCTTACCATTCCGATTACGGTAATAGCTTCTTCCCTATAGGGGAATTCGCTAAAAGAGAGAACAATTCGATAATTAAATACCCCCGTAGCAGCAAACCTGCGTACTCAGCGAATTTCCAATGCATATATATGTATCTTAATACCACATAAAGCCACATATCAAGTTTCATCAATATACATTCATAAATAAACCATTTATGACATTTTAATTATTCTCCATAAGAATAACATGGCTGCTGAGTATGCAGGTTTGCTGAAGCAAGGTACACAAAAAATGGGGTTTTATACAAATATCAATATAACTCATGTAGGTAAAGCCACATACCAAATTTCATTAATTTATTTTCATAATGAAGGGAGATAACACGTTACTAATTCTCCATAAGAATAACATGGGGCTGAGTACGCAGGTTTGCTGCTACGGGAGCATTTGGTAAAAAATAGTTTTTTTGAGCAAATATCAATGGTCCACAACCAGATGAAGCCGTATACCAAGTTTCGTTAGTATACGTTCACAAATAAGCGAGATATAAAATTTTTATTTTCCTCCATAAGAATAACATTAGACTACGTACTGTGTTTAGCACTTTCAATATCTCGGTAACCAATTGACGTAGAGAAATGATCAAAATACCAAATTGTGTGTTTTTTTAAGCTGAATCCAATGGAAAAAACTAAAATGTGACTATTTCCAAAATTATATGTAAAAAATTCGAAAAACCCATTTTTGGGGTACAAAACCTCCCCAAAATACCCCTTTGGACAGAGCGATCTGGCTGGTTTTCGAACTTAAAGTCGTAAATGTTGCTTTACACGTTTATACTAAATTTCATCAAATTCGGATAACTTTTACGAGAGTTATCGTGCTCACGGACACACACACGCACACACACACACATATATATATATATATATATATATATATATATATATGTGTGTGTGCGTGTGTGTGTCTGTCTATATATATATTCAGTTTCGAACGAATGGTATTTTGGGGTCTGGGGACCTTAAAAACGAAAAGTTATCATGGTCCCGGGCCTAAGTCTTACCATGCCGACTACGGTAATAGCTTCTTCCCTATAGGGGAAATTCGCTAAAAATACAGACTTATTGGGTACAGTTAAACAAATCAAATATACACGTTGCATTACATTAAACTGTATAACCGTTGCGCTTTTCTATCTATTACCCTCACTTTCTATTTATTGTGATGATGTCCATTGGGCGTTGTGCCGACGTTAAACATTAATAGTCTATATACATTTTCTGACTCAAGTAAACTCTCTCAAGTGGCTCTGCAAGATGGCGAGGATCGTGCTAAGGAGTCTAGATTCCCCTTTCTCGGTAGAGAGACTTCTCATCTATGGCAACAAATGAAAGTCTAGTTTCCTCCCCAGTGAAGTTGGTTGGATAAAGGTATTGGTATTGATTTATATGTATAGTGCTCATTAGCTTCCATGGGGTCTCTCGCTCTTGGGATCTGGCCCCGAGTTGGTCCAGGTATCCGTGCGCTGTGCATGTTCCGGTACTAACTTGGCTTCTGCCGCCCCACCTGTGGACATAATATTTAGTTTAAACAATAAAAGGCGTAATTTTCCAAAGAAATATTAGTATTAAAAATAGCTACACGATAAAACCACAAGTGGCTAATGACTGCCACAAACGGCAAACTAACTTATACAATTAGTACATATATGGGTATAATCAAAGGTCACAAGTATTTAACTCATATTAAGCAAACTAAGAGTTTTGATTAGTATTTAATCTGAATAGGAATATAATTCTTCTGAAGTTTAAGATATATAAAATTTATATAACCTATTTTCTTTGAATGCTGTTTTTAATGTGCATTACTAAAACCAAAGTATAGGAAAAGAACTAATGTACGGTGTACAACAATATTTGTAACATTTAATCTATAGAAAACCCACCTCAAAGACCAAAAGCTTCCTCCTACACTGCTACCAACTCACGCACTTTGTAACAAGGTAAAAAGCTGTCGGGAGAACGTGAAGCGATAACCAGCTTTTGTACGACTAAAGTACGCTCAAGCTCAAAGCGAATTTCGACAAAATGAGAGCAATTTTAAAAGCTCGCTATAATGAAAGTAGATCAATGCAGTTTATGTATTTGTAGGTGTGTTGCCATGGGGTATTGGATTTTGCGCAGGCACCGTTGCCTAGCGACGGCTTGATTATCTGCCCACGCCGCTGCCGCTCTCTGGCGAAGCTCCGCTCCCGCTCCCGCTCCTCTCTCATTAATATTTTACAATAATTAGTATTTCGCATGAATTAAACCCGCGCGGGTAACGCCGAACTCGCAAAACTTCAACACACATAATATACCTTTATTGAGACTACAACACACGATGCGCTAGGGATGGATGGTAATCTAAGACGATAGTGTACTTTTGACAGCAAATAATGGGATAAAATATTGTATGTAAATGAATTGCGGAGCCGTTATGCATTTTATTACTGCCGGATGTAAGATTGGTAAATATGAATTTTGGAAAATACAGTACGGTGCGGTGTTAACCTAATTTATATCACTGTGGGACCCAATGCTCTACACCGAGTAGAGCTGCTTGTTACACTGTTAACCAAACGTTAGCTGCTACAGCCGGTATTCATGTACGTTGTACGTCTTATGACTTGGCCTACAGCCTCGCATGTATAACGTTGGTGATCGGTCTAGTTTATTTTACTATAGGTAAGGTTAAATCGTTCGTTATTACTCGTGTACTTTTTGTACTGCAACTGCATTTTCCGGAGATTCACTTTTGCATAAATTATCTATTTAATTTATTATTTGTTTTAACTTTGGTAATTGAACTCTTGATTACAATTAATGCTAAACCCCGATAATTTAAACAAAATCACAAATATTGATTGTGGAACGATTTTTGTGTTGTAAATATATATACCCTAGCCTTCAGCTGCGAACCTGGTTGGTGTAGGTTCCACGTGCTCACTCACAGAATGGTCATTGGTCATCGTACTTCAGCTGCGAACCTGGTTAGTGTTGGTTCCACGTACTCACTCACAGCATGGTCATTGGTCATCGTACTTCAGCTGCGAACCTGGTTGGTGTTGGTTCCACGTGCTTACTCACAGCATGGTCATTGGTCATCGTACTTCAGCTGCGAACCTGGTTGGTGTTGGTTCCACGAGCTCACTCACAGCATAGTCATTGGTCATCGTACTTCAGCAGCGAACCTGGTTGGTGTTGGTTCCACGTGCTCACTCACAGCATGGTCATTGGTCATCGTACTTCAGCAGCGAACCTGGTTGGTGTTGGTTCCACGAGCTCACTCACAGCATGGTCATTGGTCATCGTACTTCAGCTGCGAACCTGGTTGGTGTTGGTTCCACGAGCTCACTCACAGCATGGTCATTGGTCATCGTACTTCAGCAGCGAACCTGGTTGGTGTTGGTTCCACGAGCTCACTCACAGCATGGTCATTGGTCATCGTACTTCAGCTGCGAACCTGGTTGGTGTTGGTTCCACGTGCTCACTCACAGCATGGTCATTGGTCATCGTACTTCAGCTGCGAACCTGGTTGGTGTTGGTTCCACGAGCTCACTCACAGCATAGTCATTGGTCATCGTACTTCAGCTGCGAACCTGGTTGGTGTTGGTTCCACGAGCTCACTCACAGCATGGTCATTGGTCATCGTACTTCAGCAGCGAACCTGGTTGGTGTTGGTTCCACGAGCTTACTCACAGCATGGTCATTGGTCATCGTACTTCAGCTGCGAACCTGGTTGGTGTTGGTTCCACGTGCTCACTCACAGCATGGTCATTGGTCATCGTACTTCAGCTGCGAACCTGGTTGGTGTTGGTTCCACGTGCTCACTCACAGCATGGTGATTGGTCATCGTACTTCAGCAGCGAACCTGGTTGGTGTTGGTTCCACGAGCTCACTCACAGCATGGTCATTGGTCATCGTACTTCAGCTGCAAACCTGGTTGGTGTTGGTTCCACGAGCTCACTCACAGCATGGTCATTGGTCATCGTACTTCAGCTGCGAACCTGGTTGGTGTTGGTTCCACGTGCTCACTCACAGCATGGTCATTGGTCATCGTACTTCAGCTGCGAACCTGGTTGGTGTTGGTTCCACGTGCTCACTCACAGCATGGTCATTGGCCATCGTACTTCAGCTGCGAACCTGGTTGGTGTTGGTTCCACGTACTCACTCACAGCATGGTCATTGGTCATCGTACTTCAGCTGCGAACCTGGTTGGTGTTGGTTTCACGTGCTCACTCACAGCATGGTCATTGGTCATCGTACTTCAGCTGCGAACCTGGTTGGTGTTGGTTCCACGTGCTCACTCACAGCATGGTCATTGGTCATCGTACTTCAGCTGCGAACCTGGTTGGTGTTGATTTCACGTGCTCACTCACAGCATGGTCATTGGTCATCGTACTTCAACCCCCGGTGTTCAACAGTCGGTAATCTCCTAGAGCTAGTTTATATAATAAATTTAATGTCTTTAATCAGATTTTGAATAAACCTTCTTAAAAAAACACCTTTAAAATTGATGAGCTAATGTTTAGACTCTTTGTTACTCGGCAAATTGCAATGTCTTATAAGATTTGAACAAATAAAACAAATATTTGTATATCATTTAATTAGTAAATGCTGTAAATGATCAAAGTTTAGATTTACTGTTATACTCGAGACTGTATTTTTAATAAGAAATTGAAAAACAGTTGTTTAATCACATGTGGGTGTTTTAGGCACAAAACACGCTGTGCGTGTAATTTTCCATAAATATATTTTACAACCCATTAAATGATCAATGACTTATTACTACGTTATTTTGTACCATAGACGGAAATAATTGTCCTATCTATCTGCATATCATTTTACATAAAGTAACACTCGAATTTAAAAAGTTGAGTGAATAAAATCGTTCTAAAATTTAATGTTTAGGAGTCTATTTCGGTATATATATACAAACGCAGTTTTTTCAGCGATTTACTTTTTTAAGAAACACAAATTGAGAGAGACTTGGGAATAATACAATTGTAGTTCATACCTTACTTATAGGGGACCTCACTGATCAGTTAGATCTTTTTACTATAACCTCAGCAGTTTAAGCTCACTGAATTCGATCTTTCTGAAATGCCGAAAGAACATACAAAATGATCATTTCCCTTCGCTTATCGTGGGGCCGCACAGCCTCGTGGCCGGACGCGACTTTCTCCCAACGTGCGGGACAACGTGACGATCTCCGTACCGCGTTACAGATATTTGTTGGCATATCAACTGTCATGTTTTGTTAATCGTAATACTATTACATTTTTGCGTCAATGTACAAATGTTTAATTAAGTGTACACATTATGCGGATGCATCATCGGAAAACCAAAGTCTAGGAACTTTAAACTTATTAAACTCATCACTTTCGGGGGCAAGATATAGCTGTAAGTTTTATGAGAATGGACCTTATTTCAAAAAATATATAGGATGTAAGTATGGCATAATCTTTGTAGTATTGTAATCCAGTAATTTGTTAAAACTTGATTTAGATTAAAATGCTATGCCTTACATAAGAATTTGACGTGTAGACAGTTGCTTCCCACACTTAGGTAAGCAAAAATACAGTTGGTTGTTAACCACACCTAGGAAGATGCGTTGACGGGTTTTTCACACATGTGGGTAGCAGAAATATAAAACGTGTTGATGCCCTCGCCTAGGGGATCAAACTTGGATTGATTGTACCATTTAAAAATGTAACATTTGATTTGCAACCAAAATGTATCTACTTATTACTTTTTAACATATAATTAAATATTTTTAAAACATTCATACATTTTTAAATTAATCTATTTTAGTGAATTTCCCCTTCAGGGAAGAAGCTATTACCGTAGTCGGCATGGTAAGACCTAGGCCCGAGACCATGATAACTTTCGTTTTGAGGTCCCCAGATGCCAAAAACACCATTCGTTCAAAACTGTGTGTGTGTGTGTGTGTTTGTGCGTGTGGGTGTGCGTGTGCGTGCGTGCGTGCGCGCGCGCGCGTGCGTGTGTGTGTGTGTGTGTGTGTGTGTGTGTGTGTGTGTGTGTGTACCCGTGAGCACGATAACTCTCGTAAAAATAATCAGATTTTGACGAAATTTGGTATAAACGTATAAAGCAGCATTTATGACTTTAAGTTTGAAAACCAGACAGATCGACCTATCCGAATGGGTATTTTGGGGGGGGGGGGTTTGTACCACAAAAATGTTTTTTTTTAGTTGTTTACATATAATTTTTGAAAAAATCAAATTTTAGTTTTTTCATTGGAATCAGCTTAAAAAGACGCAACATTTTGTGTTTTGATCATTGCTCTATGTCAAATGGTTACAGAAAAATTGAAAGTGATAAACACAGTACGTTGTCCAATGTTATTCTTTTGGAGATTAAGACAAATTGTATATCTTGCTTATTTATCAACTTATCCTGATGAAACTTGGTATATTGCTTCATATCGTTGTGGTCTATTGATATTTGCACTAACAAACATTTTTTGGCCAATAGTTCCTGTAGCAGTAAACCTGCGTACTCAGCCCCCATGTTATTCTTATGGAGAATAAGTAACATATTATCTCCCTTAATTATGTACATAAATTACTGAAATTTGGTATGTGGCTTTACCTACATGAGTTATATTGATATTTGTATAAAACCCCATTTTTTGTGTTCCTTGCTTCAGCAAACCTGCATACTCAGCCGCCATGTTATTCTTATGGAGAATAATTAAAATGTCATAAATCGTTTATTTATGAATGTATATTGATGAAACTTGATATGTGGCTTTATGTTACATATATATATATATATATATATATATATATATATATATATATATATATATATATATATATATGCATTGGAAATTCGCTAAGTACGCAGGTTTGCTGCTACGGGGGTAGGTAAATATAAAATATAAATGTTATAGGAGATAACCATAGGAAACCGTCCGAAGAAACCATAGGAGATAACTACCCTCCTACAGACAATCTTCCCGTAATAGCACGAACAATCTTAAAACATCTGTTTTTGTTTGATATAAACAAATAGATCAACTCAATACAAGCCAAATGGCAATTATATTCCTAATTTTGTAACCTATAAAAATTTCGTTACATGTACTTCTTACAAACTGTTGAGCATGTTTTATACATAACGTGATTGGTACAATCTATATAATTTTAAGTACAATATAAACCATCTTCCCTCAACGTAAACATATATTTAATCTATCAACTATTTTCATGAATTAAATTAATAGCAGACGTTAATGGTGAACAAAAATATGTTGTAATAAGATTAAAATTGGAATCTGGATAACCAATAGAGCGGAACCCTAATGAAAGGATTGTTTAAATTCGAACTCGTAATTTTTCATTATGCTGGAAAACAAACAAAATTTCTAGGTGACCAGCGCTGCCATTGCATCCCAACCCTCACTCACTCCGTCACTCAATATTCACTCACTCGTTCATTCAGTTGGTACTATATAAACCAACTAGTACTCTTATCCTAACTTAGCACGGAATCCTTGGAGAAGGGAGCGAACATAAAGTTACAGTCTAGGCACTAATCGCGTCGCATATATCAGTTTTAATTTTAACAAATTTACCTTTAGGGAAGGAGCTATTGCCGTAGTCGACATGGTAAGACCTAGGCCCAGCACCATGATAACTTTTCATGAAGTGCTGTTATGTCACAGATGCATACATAAATACCCCCGTCGCAGCAAACCTGCATACTCAGCGAATTTCCAATGGAGATATAAATGTCTTAATAGTACATAAAGCCACTTACCAAGTTTCATAAAAATATATTAACAAATAAGCCATATATACAATTTTAATTATTCTCCATAAGAATAACATTGAGGCTGAGTACGCAGGTTTGCTGCAACAAGGAACACAAAAAATGGGTTTTTATGCTAATGTCAATATAACTCAACTAGGTGAAGTCGTATGTCAGTTTTTATTCATTTATGTTCATAATTAAGGGAGACAGAGCATTTAATTATTCTCCATAAGAATAACATGGGGGCTGAGTACGCAGGTTTGCTGCTACGGGAGAATTATGCAAAAACAATTTTTTGGAGCAAATATCAATAGACCTCAACGAGATGAAGCTGTATACCAAGTTTCGTCAGTATACGTTCATAAATAAGTGAGATATAACATTTTTCTTTTCCTCCATAAGAATAACATTAGACAACGTACTGTGTTTAGCACTTTCAATATCTCGGTAACCAATTGACGTAGAGGAATGATCGAAATACCAAATTGTGTGTTTTTTTTAGTTGAATCGAATGGTCAAAACTAAAATTTGACTTTTTCAAAAATTATATGTAAAAAAGTCAAAAAACCCATTTTTGGGGTACAAAACCCCCCCAAAATACCCCTTCGGATAGGTCGATCTGTCTGGTTTTCGAACTTAAAGTCATAAATGCTGCTTTAGATATTTATACCAAATTTCGTCAAAATCGGATCATTTTTACGAGAGTTATCGTGCTCACGGACACACACATATATATATATATATATATATATATATATATATATATATATATATATATATATATATATATATATATACAGTATCGAACGAATGGTGTTTTTGGGGTCTGGGGACCTCAAAACGAAAAGTTATCATGGTCCCGGGCCTAGGTCTTACCATGCCGACTACGGTAATAGCTTCTTCCCTATAGGGGAAATTCGCTAAAACACAATTCGTTAAAATGTGTATGTTCTGTTTGTGAGCAACTAACAAACGCACAAACCTAATTATACTCGTACAACAGAATTACATACAACCAGCTAGAGTATGTTTTCGTATATGAAGTGTGTTCATTTTGCTATATTTTTGGGTCTTGAAAACCGGTTATAGATAGAGATTAGGTTAAATTAGCAACGTAGTTTATAATTGTCAAAATGGACAAAAGGTGGCGGTGAGAAATTTAAACTATTCACTTGCTTTCGAGTTCTGTGCTAAAAAACTGATTTTTTATTTTAACTGTATACAGTTAGAATAATTTTTTTCTATAGATTTTTTTGATATTCCTGAAAAATAAATCTTAGGCCCTATGTTAAATAATCCTTCATCATTGGAAAGAGGTGAATTAAATAATTTATTTAGCTTTCTGAATGATGAATAATCATATTATTTTAAGGGGCTCAAGACTCATGAGATATCGCAAAATAATATGCAATAGTCAACACACTTTGTTTACCGCAAATTCGTAACTCAGGAAGTGTTTGACGTATTCAAGAAATTCAAGATACTAGACTGTTTACATTTTAAATTATCTTTACGAAAATTACGGAATCTTAAAGATTAAACAAATTGTACAAGTTAAAATTATGAAAAATCCCTTTTTCAGAAAAAAATCTAAAACTCCCATTTAAACAACTTCACTTAAAACATGTCTTAAAAACTCCATTGCAAAAATATAAGTGTAACGCATTTTTGTGTTTTTAAATTTCTTCTTTCAAAATACAAAATACTACTTTCATTGTTATATTAAAGATTATGAACTGGAACCTCATTTCTCAAAAGTTGGGGGGGGGGGATAAAATAATATTTAGAAATCAAAATCTCATAATCTTACTTCCTTTACCAAACGATATGTCCGCAATAAAAATTAACGGAGCTTCGGGAAATTTTAGTTTTTGGCCAAAATCAGTATATAACTAACGAACTAAAGCCAGTAAATATTTGTTTTATTTATCACCACCAATTTTTACGCCCTACGATTCCGCTCTACTTTGCTAATGGTGAGTTCAAAGATTAATTCTCTGTACGGTACACCATAAGCTTGTCAGTGGGTGAAATAAAAACTTTCGTAAAATAAACAGTATCAGAAAACTGACACATACTTTCTTCCATTTTAGCCCTGTTTTAATCAATAAATGCCTTTATTAGCGAATTTCCCCTATAGGGAAGAAGCTATTACCGTAGTCGGCATGGTAAGACCTAGGCCCGGGACCATGATAAATTTTCGTTTTGAGGTCCCCAGACCCCAAAAACACCATTCGTTCAAAACTGTATATATATATATATATCTATATATATATATATATATATATATATATATATATATATATATATATGTGTCCGTGAGCACGATAACTCTCGTAAAAATTATCCGATTTTGATGAAATTTGGTATAAACGTGTAAAGCAACATTTATGACTTTAAGTTCGAAAACCAGCCAGATCGCTTTATCCGAAGGGGTATTTTGGGGGGGTTTTGTACCCCAAAAATGGGTTTTTTGAATTTTTTACATATAATTTTTGAAATAGTCAAATTTTAGTTTTTACCATGTGATTCAGCTTAAAAAAACACACAATTCGGTATTTTGATCATTTCTCTACGTCAATTGGTTACCGAGATATTGAAAGTGCTAAACACAGTACGTTGTCTAATGTTATTCTTATGGAGGAAAAGAAAAAATTTATATCTCGCTTATTTATGAACATATACTGACAAAACTTGGTATACGGCTTCATCTGGTTGTGAACCATTGATATTTGCTAAAAAAAACAATTTTTTGCCAAAGGCTCCCGTAGCAGCAAACCTGCGTACTCAGCCCCATGTTATTCTTATGGAGAATAAGTAACGTGTTATCTCCCTTAATTATGAAAATAAATTAATGAAATTTGGTATGTGGCTTTACCTAAATGAGTTATATTGATATTTGTATAAAACCCCATTTTTTGTTTTCCTTCCTTCAGCAAACCTGCATACTCATCCGCCATGTTATTCTTATGGAGAATAATTAAAATGTCACAAATCGTTTATTTATGAATGTATATTGATGAAACTTGGTATGTGGCTTTATGTGGTATTAATATACATATATATGCATTGTAAATTCGCTGAGTACGCAGGTTTGCTGCTACGGGGGTATCTATATCTATAAAAGGCAAAGCCCTGGCTGACTGACTCACTGACTGACTGACTCATCACTAATTCTCCACCTTCCCATGTAGGTAGAGAGCTGAAATTTTGAACACTGATTCTTTAGGCATAAAATAGGAAAACTAAATCGTTTTTATCCTGATCTGACCTTAGGGCTCCGCCAGAGACCCCGGCAAAGTTCCCATGTATTCCTTATGGACATTAATTTTTGTTTGAGCTGATGAAAATACAAACAGCTGATCTTGATTCGTAGTGGTTCCACAGGCTAACCGCAGAATGCAGCACACACAACTGTCATAGTTTGTATAAATTATTTGCGGGGCGAAGCCTGCAGGAACAGCTAGTATTTACTAAATATAGAATATAAGGTACGGCAGCACGTACAAATCATCTTCTAGTAAACTACTAGGAGACATATCAGACATTATATTCTGACATATCTCCCGGATTCCTTCATTGGAGGCACTATACAGAATCATTTCTCTATACAGTGATTTTAAGAGGGGAAACCCTCCTCCCCCCCAGGGTTATTTGGCAACATTCTTCAAAAAACCTTTAATGGTCAATGAAATTTACCAGTAAATAAGAGAGAAAACAAAATGTGTTTATTTCCATAAGAATAACACTGGAGAACGTATACACTGTTTCCCGCTAAATGAAAATATCTGTTTTCTCCACACCGTAGAATAATAATTCAAAATACTAATGTATTTAGTTTTTAGTTGTTATTTCAAATTTTATTAAAGTTTACCGTTATGAAAACTAAAAACCTGAATTTTGATACATTCATTTTAAACAATATTTTCCTAGAAATGTGAATGATGTTATTTTGTTGGAGACCGAAAGCAATATAAACTACCAAATTTTAAATAAAACCGTTAGAGCCGTTTTTGAGAAATTTGGATGTTTAATGTATTATAATGGTTTCTGGGAAATAACTAACCTTCAAAATTAAAATAAATAAATGGTATTAGGAAACTGACACATACTTTCTCCCTTTTAAGCCCAAACTGCAATGAATAAATTATTGTTTATTTACTAAATATAAAATTTGTCTTTACGGTCGAATGTACAGAAAATCTTCTAATAAAAGTTGTTTTCAAAAATATCAACCCAAATCATTTTTTGGGTGCGCTACAGAATCTTTTGCGACACACCGTAATTTTAAGAGGGAAAATGCCCCTCATCCCCCAGGGTTAATTGGCATCATATTTTGAATATCCTCTGTTGGTCAATGCTAACTTGACATGCATATCAAGTATTAATAAAATTGATCAGCAAATAACAGAGAAATGGTAATTTTTGAATTCCTCATAAAAATAACATTGGCCAACGAACTGCGTTTACCGCTAAATTGAAACTAAAATTTTCCCCGCAACGAGTAATCGTAGAATAATAATTAAAGATACTAAATTACTTAGTTTGTTGAGGTTTTTAATGGTGATAAGTAAATTTTATTTTAAGTTTATCGTTTTTATAAAAAGTCCATAAACTGAGAGTTGGAACCTTTTACGGTAAGTCCTGTAATTTCTGAACCCGAGTTTTCCCCGAAATGCGGGTGGTGTCATTTTGTTGGAACCCTAAAGTTCTATAAACCATTAACTTTCAGTTCAAACGGCTCAAAATCGTTAGAGCCGTTTTTGAGAAATTTAGATTTTTCATGTTTTTTTAGTTCTTAGGGGGATAATTACCCTTAAAAATCAACAATTCTAAAAAAATTAAAAATGCCCTGAGATATCGTGGCTTAGTACCTACATAACAAATGTCATCAAAAGTTGGCCCATTTTAAACATTCAGACAGACAGACACACACATTCATCACTCCGAAAACCATTTTTTTAGGATCAGGGACCATTAAAATGTATATATCCACTAATAACTCAAATTCGAAAATTTTGACGAAAACAATACTTTCTCCATGTACTATTTGTAGGGGGAGAAAGTAAATAACTAGGTGTACGCTCATTCTTCCCGTAAGAGGATGAACGAAGACTGAATTTTTAAAGATATGTAGGCAGGTACTGGATTGGTAACACTCTTCTGTTATCCGTTTTAACTCCACAACAGCAAGAAAATATAATTAATAAGCCAAACATTTTACTAATGGAATGGTAACACCATTCCCATATCCGTTTTAACTCCACAACGGCAAGAACAGATAATTTAGGACTAATGTAAATAAAAAATACTACTGACTACTGGAGTGGTAACACCCTTCTCATATCCGTTTTAACACGACAGTACCTGGGGGGCCCAGCTTTGCTCGGGGGAGGGCCAGTCAGTCAGTTTAGATGACTTGGAGTAATATTTCATCACTTTCCCCTACTGATAATCAGATTTGTATAACTCATTTGCCTCTTTTCTACATTTTTAAGGTTCCTCCAGTTGTTATTTATAGCAATGTCCCTTTCATTTATTTTACTACTCTATATATATAATCTTCACTCAAATCTTTTAATCTCTGTTCTCAGGAAACCACATGTTAATAATCATAAAAAACATGAGTATTACTTTGACAGTTCCCTGGTTGATTATGAACAGCTGTTAAAATTCTTTTGTGTTGATTTAAAACTCCATAAGCCCAATGTTAATTTTTTTAACCTATCATTTTAGTTTTTTTACATTATTTGATATTTCCTGGGAATGAGGCCTGTCTAGAACTTATTTTTATCCCAGAAATTAGTTATTTTGAACATTTGAAGGAAATCGTTGGAGCCGTTTTTGAGATCAGTGTCGCAAGCAAGCAAACATACAAGCAAACCTTACTCATATTAGAGTATATGATACCTGGGGGCCGAACTTTTCTCGGGGGAAGGCCAGTCAGTTTGTTTAGATGACTTGGAGCATATTTCACCACTTCCCCCTACTGATAATCAGATTTGTATAACTCATTTGCCTCTTTTCTACATTTTTAAGGTCACTCCAGTTGTTATTTATAGCTCAATATCCCTTTGATTTATTTTACTACTCTATATATGTAATCTTCTCTCAAATCTTTTAATCTCTACTCTCAGGAAACCACATGTTAATAATCATAAACAACATGAGTTCCATGTGGTTCCATAAAATCAGATAATAAATCCTTTGAATGAAGATTACATGTAGAGTGGTCATATCCAGAATGACTCAAAGGTGCATTATAATAACAACTGTGGTGACCTCAAAAATGCTCGTTAGTAGGGTACATAGTGAAAAACAACTCCAAGTCATAAACAAGATTGACCTTTACCTAGCAAATCTCAGCCCCAGGTAGTACTTAAACTATATGAGTATAACTTTGAGAGTTCGCTGAAAGATTTTGAACAGCTGTTATGACTCTTTTGCTTTTATTTTAATCTCTAAAAGCCCAATGTGATTTTTTCAATTTTCCATAGCGGCTTTTTACATTATTTGATTTTTTTGGGGATGGGACATGTCTAGAACTTATTTTTAACCCAGATATCAGGTTTTACAACACAAGTAGTTGGAAGGACACATTAGTTATTTTTCAAGAAAATCGTTGGAGCCATTTTTGAGATCAGAGTTGCAAGCAATCAACCAAGCAAGCGAGCATGCAAACCTTACTCATATTATAGTGTAGGATAGGATTGAGTCAAAATAATTCAGCATATGTATTGATTGACTATAACATATTTTTACTCTTAGGCACATAGAATGTACACGAGACAGGGACAATGATTCTGGTTTCTAGCATGTTTGAAGTTCTGCATACAGACGGCCAGGGCTGAATTTAGGTCTGTACAGACTCTGGTCTACACCCTAAATGCAAGTGAGGGCCCTTACCAGCCCGGACAACTTTCCTGTTTGATTTATATAATATAACCTACGCTTATATCAAGCTCTACAGATGGCGTTGTGCAATTACTTAAATTTCGAATTGCTAAAATCCGTATTTCTGCCTAGTGTATATTAACGTTGTCATGGCAAGATATTATTAAGTGATTTTCATTATCTAAATACATAAAACAAAGTCGGGATTGTATGTTAGTTATTTAGTTTCATCAAACAGCTGTTATAAGGATGATATCTAAACATACTTGAAAAGCATATAAACATATGTTTATTATAGAAATAATAAATCTATTTGAATAGCAACTCATTTTCAATACCGACGCAAGCTCTATCTAAACATAGGCAAGTGAGCGTAGCTAACGAGCTCATCATGAAAAAGAACGAGAATTTTTGACATAAAGCAAATTCAGTGACATTAGGACAGAATAATGTCTGTCTGACCAGCTAGTAGTTCTCAACCCGAACGCTGACCCGAACTCCCGAACGCTTACCCAAGGATCATCTTTCCTCTATAAATTTAACAAGGCAACTTTTAAAGCCAGCGAGGCGGAGCTCTAAGGTCGGGGTTAAAAGAAAATAACAACAATTTTTTGTATAATTGAAAATTTTCTAAAATTACTAAAAAAGGCGTAAATAATAACATAGAAAATTTCCTGTGCGGTGGAGGTCTATGGTTGAGTAGGGCGGCGTATCAAACGTGGGGACATCTTTCAGGAGATGCTGCTTTAACAAAATAAATCCAACGAATCATACGTTAAAATTAAAAGTTGGGAGTGATAGTAAAGGCAGAGCCCTGAGGGAAGAACAAAGAGGTATCCATAATATTTTGGTACCCAACAGCCAACAACGTAGTATATAGGTCTGGAGCAGTTTTGAGGAGCCGCTTTCGAAATCTTTGGATTTTTTATTTGGTGGTTTATATTAGGTTTCTAATAAAATATACCACCTGATTTTTTAGAAAAATTTGGGTTCAGAAATTACAGGGCTTAAGAGATCCCAAACTTCAGTTTTTTTACCTTTCTTAGTACCATAAACTTTAAATATTTTTAGCAGGTTTCAACAGTTTTATCTCATTGCCATAAAAAGCTCTAAAAGATTAAAAATTAGTACTCCAATCCACACACGGTTAAATTAGTATTTCGTTAGTAGGCTATTTGGCTAATGGTTGTGGAGAATATTTCAATTTCCATTCAGCAGTAAACTAAGTATATTGTCCGATGTTATTCTTATAAGAAATAAAAAACATATATCTCTTGTATACTGATTAATTTTATTAAAACTTGGTGGGTTAGCATTGACCAATAGAGAATATTCGTCCTAGGACAACCTTAAAACTGGTCTATACCAGTTTGGATGCTGACATTGGGTACAGCAAATGAAATTGTCATTACATATGAAGTTTTTTGGATGTCCATTATGACAAACTTCCCTTTCACCTTTGGTCCCTCCACTTGCAGCGGCTCGGGGCGGAAACTCAGGGGTTGGTCCCCAACCTGAGAATGTATGGTCCCTGGCTGTTGTACATGGATACCCCATCCGTTGAGTTGGCCAGTTGGAGGGCAGAGCGGGTCCACATTGAGCCTGATCACAGCTGTCACAAGGCACGGGAGTTGGTACTCTGAAAGGCCAATTTGGCTGTCTGTCCCATCCCACCCTTTCCTTTCCTGCTATATCCTAACCTCCTGGTAACCTGCGCAAAATTCCCGCTTGTGGAAAACGTGCCTATAGCAGCTATGCTGGGGTTTCCTAATCTAGCAACAATGAATAGAGAATATGCGGAATACGTTTCCATCTAACCCTGGAGGGTGAGGTGGAGCAATTAACCTCTTAAAACCACTGTGTGTACCTAGCAAATTAGATTAAACTGATTGCGTTTATTTGGTAACAGGTCCTAGCTCCTGTTCACGCTTTTTTATGACTCGGCCAATGACTAATATATTTTTGACACCGGATGGTTTTCGACGAGTTTTAAATATATAACCTGAGGGAAAAGTTGCCAATTATTATTACACCTATTAATTTCCAGCTCCAAAATCAGGGGGTTAAACATACAGAAATATACTTGTTTTAAACCCATTTAATGTAAACAAATGTATTCAATGATTTATTTATATAACAGTATCTTATAAAATTCATACCTTAAATTTAAAAAATGTTTACATCATTAATATATGTTAGTTTGGATTTAAATACACAAGCTACTGAAATCGCAGCACGAGATATTTAAGAGCAAAATCCAACATCTACATTAATGACAATTTTTCAGGAGGGCAATCTGTCTATATCGTAATTAGTTGAACAATGTAGACGGTTGGGACTAAGGAGTTTTGGACATCTTGATTTTTTATGAAAATCAATATTAACCACAGAAAATGCAAACAAATATAAACTGTAACCAGACTATTTTACTGACCGGTAGATTACAAAACTTTAATCCCATGTCATTAGGTGACAGTGAGGCTTATTTGGTACATTACATGTAATAAAGATAGTTTGCACGTATGATAGTTTAGTAAGTCTGCCATCAAGTAATTTGTTCACAATGTAAAGAAACTACTATAGGTCTACAACACGCTTGATTATCAATCACAGTCAGTCGTGTTACAGAGTTATACTCTCCGAGTAATTCAAAAATTCCAAAACCTATTTTATTAATTTATCATCACTAGTCCAAACACTTAGCTTTTACATCGAAGTTTTCCAGTAAAAAATAAACTAATAATAAATCTAAATAGATATAGGCTAAGTATTGTTTTAAACACGACAAAACACTATCAATTTACATAACACTCGCATTTTAAATTATTTCAAAATAACAAAATGTATGGAACAAAACATAACCTAACTTCATAGTTGAAAACGTGTTTACATTTTTTGTGATTTATAAACAAATATGCAGTGTTTCCACTCTACGGTAAAAATATGCCACGCACTGATACAAAAAATCCCACTCTATCCCAGACTCTCCCTTATAGTATCCCTCGTCATATCCCACACTTTCCCAATGATTTGTTAAACATTGCAACACAATTAATGTTAAATATTATATGATTATTGAATAATGTATTAGTACAATACTTATACCGTTAGATAGAGCTTATTTAGATCTACTAATTACCTATAGGTATTTTACATTTTATTACCTCAAAGGATTTTGAGCAATGCGACATAGGTTAAATGATACGGTGAATTAACTAAATTAAATAATTTATTTACGTGAGAGGTACTAATATTTTTAATGGTAGTACTAAAGAGTACGAAGTAGGTACTAAATAATGGCAAATAGTTTGCTTGTTAATTCCAACATGGCTCGGCCAGCGAAATTGACATGATTCAGTGTTCGTTCTGTGACGTTTATAAAATCATAATAGGTGCGGACAGCGAGGTTAAAAAATGGGAAACCCCGCAACTGCCAGTACGGCGAGAAAATCCACTATAAGTGCTACTGCTAAGGTGCTCTGGTCGTAAGTTGTAAGCAAACTAGCAGACGTAATGCCGATTTCAAAAAAATCCCACTTTATCCCACAATCCCATTTTATCCCACAAGCAGTCAAAATATCCCATATAGGGGATAAAAATCCCTCAAGTGAAACACAGATAAATCCACTATAAGTGCTACTGCTAAGGTGCTCTGGTCGTAAGTTGTAAGCAAACTAGCAGACGTAATGCCGATTTCAAAAAAATCCCACTTTATCCCACAATCCCATTTTATCCCACAAGCAGTCAAAATATCCCATATAGGGGATAAAAATCCCTCAAGTGAAACACAGATAAATCCCAGCTGACATTTTAAAGACAACCATAGTCAATAGCTTACTACGAAAACCAATTGAACTACTGAATATCAAACATTAAAATTAGTTTTAATGATTATTAATAATCCAAAATAAAATACAAATGCTGTGTTAAAACATCCCTTTGGTATCCCAAATGACTCCTTCAAAATTTCATTAAGAAATGTTTTACAGTTAGTTAGTATTTCGATAACACACCCACCCACACACACACACACCCACACACGGCCACTGAAACTTCTTCATCAATACAGTGATTCACTTCGTTCATCAATAAACATAAAATCATCTGGAGGCACCGTGAACTAATACATCTCAAATTTTATCAGTATCGGATTATTGGTGTGGTCTCTAGGTATGCACAGACAGATAGCCAGTATTTGCCTTAAGAGCACAAAACGGGTTCTGGAACACAAAAAAGAATATTCCCACCGTTAACTCAAATTCGTAAATGTTAACGATAGACAAACTTTTTCCAACTACTACATTTTGGGAGAGAAAGATATTTAAATCGCCACATCCGAAAAGATGCAACCCCCGAAAATGGCTTGGAACCAAACAATTTAGTAATGTGAATCTTAGCTCTAAGTCTATTGGTTACTGAGATATTGAAAGATCTAAACTCAGTACATTAACCAATGTTATTCATAAAAAACTAAAAAATGTAAAATTTAGTCGTACTTTTTGTGTTTTCCGTTGCAGCAGACCTGCATGCTCAGCCGTAAATGTCATTCTTGGAGGGAAAAAATCCAATGTGATATTTACTTATTCATTACTCTATGTTGATGAAACTTCGTGAGTTATGGCTTTATGTGAAAGTAAGTTACTTATAAATGAATAGTCATTTTTTGAATATAAAGGTTTGCTACTAATAAAGCCGAATCCTTGTAGAACTGCGAGTATAAGTTGTTTTTGGAGTTTTTGAAATTGTTCGATATAAACAAAACAGGCTGGCCGTGGCTGCCGCGACGCCGGCCAGCTGAGTTAAAATTAACTCCCCCTCACCGGCGACCGAGCTCTCTAGAAACTAAAATATTCGCACAAATAATAGTTTGATAGAACAATAGTACATTACAATAATGACCATTCGTCTGTATAAAATACACATTTACAAATTATTTCAGAAGTAGGGATACGTAAATATTTCTGTTCTAATTAAACACATAATGCAATAATTGATAACAGGAGTTTGTATTAATTTGACAAGTAACACTGACAAAAATAAACCAAGATTAACCATCATTGTGATTTAGAAATCACAAAGCGTTGTTGGGCATAAGACTTAATTCTCATTGAAAGTGGAATCATGGGAACTGGCAGTAAAAACAGCGAATTAACAACATGAAAATCAATTCCTGAGGATGAAGTAAACCTTAATATTTGTCATCACCTTTAACCTTAAGCTATTATGATATAGGCTAGAAATGAACAGTTAAGCTTAAGAATGTTCCTCTTAATATGCACCTCATATTACATTGTTTGATCCTGATTATTTTGTAATAAGTGAATTGTTGTTTCATCAACGACGTGCCTTATTATCGTGGGATTGTTCCAATTCCACGATACAACGATACTGCCGCTAGGGTCGTAGCCGCATCTTCTTGGCCGGACATCTTCGTCTCCAGAACAGAACTCGAGATTGAGTGAACCTGCCCATGGTAAGTAAACCCGCTTAATACAAGTCTAGGACAAAAAATGTGTTGTATCGTTTCCGTCAATACCAAGCTGCTAGTGTGTTTTTCAGTTCGCTTAGGTTACTGTATTTACAGAGTGTCGGCGTCTAGATTTCAACTATTTTAACTCTGACACACGCAGAAATAAGTGAACGAAACCTTTTTCCCTATAGTTTTTGTTTCTATTAAAAAATGTACTAGTTCTATTGTTGCAGTTGCAGCCTGTTCGAATATTGTTTTCATTACTTCCAACAACAAATTTAAATGTGTGTTAAATTTGACCGTAAAAATACATCCTGCCAGGTAATTAATTAATAATTAAAGATTGAAAAATACAATGTTCTTCTGTTACAGACAAGCAACGTGTAAAGTGTAAATAAATTTAATCGCAATGTAAGAGGAAAGGCGAGTGAGCGTAGAGGATAACTCATCGTATCGTCCAACATGAAGAGAGGCAACTAATCATAGTTACTGAGAACATACTAATTAATTGCTTTCATATAAGCGAAGCTCGCCCCCTGATACTACAGCGATAAGTAAAATATGTTTTATTTTAAATATTTAACAGCGTGCGCGAGTACGGCGGCGGCGGCGACGCGGCGAGCGTTGCTGAGCTGACCGTGCGTCAAGGTCAGACCGGACCGGTTGTCCTCAGCCATTCAGTGGTACCACTATAATAACACCTCACTTCCCTGGGAAACCCGTCATTCAGTGCTGCCACCACCGCCGTCCAAGTCCCTGGGAGGACCTAAACGTCCTTAGTGTATCATACCTCTTTCCACTTCCCTAGTCTAAAGGCCCGGATACAGGGAGGCTTTTAAAAATATTTCATCAGAATGCAAGATTAAATTTTATAAAACGAAGAAATTTAACAACCTTATATAATAAATGGTAACACTCCACCAGTACTATATTGGGATAACGTTTCCCCCATATCAACGTGCTTGGTGTTAACGTTATTTTTTCGCAGATTTAAATTATTATTTTTATATTTATTTGTTGTGTTATACAATTTACACCTCGACAAATTATCTCACAATCTCTTATTTGAACAAAAATTATATCACTGTAAATAAAGTTACAGTGACAGTTTCTGCCTTAGAGAGTGATCTTATATCTTAGACACTTTCCCGGTTTTTGCATATAAAAATAGTATTAAGATATTAAAACATTTATTTCCGTAATTTCAGTACTGGCGTATTTTTGAAAAAATAATAGACATTTCCTGAAATTAGCCATTAAATTAAAGTAACAAAAAAAGGAATTAAAATTAAAATCACGTTAGTTTTTTTTTAAATTTTATTAAACTCCTAAAAACTGCATTTATTTATAATTACTGTTTATTTATATACTCGGTTCAAGTTGTATGGTCGTACTTGCATATTTTCTTGCCTAAAAATGATTTATGAGATTGCAATACACAGATTATAAAAAATATTAAAAACTTCAATAGATTGTAAATTATAAAGAATATAATAAAAACATGTACGACATTTTTGTTAGAAATAGTCCATATAACAAGCCTGTGAAGTTTGGTTGTCAACCTTTGAAAAACCCTTTAGATTATGGGTTTGTAAACGCGATAACTTTTGAAAAAAAGTCCGATTTCAATTAAATTTGGCAAAAATGTGTAAAGTGACATTCATAACTTTAAGTTCGAAAACCAGAAAGATCAGACCATGGGAAAGTGATTTTATGGGGGTTTAAACTTTCCAAAATTAAGTTTTTTGAATGTTTATTCTAAAAATAAAATACTCCCGTAGCAGCAAACCTACGTACTCAGCGAATTTCCCATGCATATATATGTATCTTAATACCACATAAAACCACATACCAAGTTCCATCAATATACATTCATAAATAAACGATTTATGACCTTTTTAATTATTCTCCATAAGAATAACATGGCGGCTGAGTATACAGGTTTGCTGAAGAAAGGAACACAAAAAATGGGGTTTTATACAAATATCAATATAACTCAAGTAGGTAAAGCCACATATCAAATTTTATTAATTTATGTTCATAATTAAGGGAGATAACACGTTACTTATTCTCCATAAGAATAACATGGGGGCTGAGTACGCAGGTTTGCTGCGGGAACTATAGACAAAAAACATGTTTTTAGTGCAAATATCAATAAACCACAACGATATGAAGCAATATACCAAGTTTCATCAGGATAATTTGATAAATAAGCGAGATATACAATTTTTCTTATTCTCCATAAGAATAACATTGGACAACGTACTGTGTTTAGCACTTTCAATATCTCGGTAACCAATTGACGTAGAGCAATGATCAAAACACCAAATTGTTTGTTTTTTAAGTTGAATTTAATAGTGAAAACAAAATTGGATTTACTAAAATATTATATGTAAAAAACTCAAAAAACCCATTTTTGGGGTACAAAATCCCCCAAAATACCCCTTTGGATAGAGCGATCTGGCTGGTTTTCGAACTTTTAAATGATGCTTAACATGTTTGCACCAAATTTAATCAAAATCGGATCATTTTTACGAGAGTTATCGCACCCACGGGCACATATATATATACAGTTTTGAACGAATGGTGTTTTTGGCATCTGGGGACCTCAAAACGAAAAGTTATCATGGTCCCGGGCCTAGATATTACCATGCCGACTACGGTAATAGCTTCTTCCCTATAAGGAAAATTCGCTAAAACACACAATTTCGGTTTTGACTATTGTATAGAGCTTAAAAAATCAATTGAATCTTTAACCTAGGTTAAGTGGTTGAGGATAAAATCTAAAAACGTATTCATAAAACGACCCATGTTAATCTTATGGCTAAAAGGTTTTTAGCTTTTCTTCAGTTAATTTTATTGAACACCTCACAATTATTGTTTTTCTCGATAGGTCCAGCTCTAAAATCTATAATTTTGGTGTTTTAATTTTTGTTCTACGTCCAACCGCAGCAGAAACGTTCAAAGCGCTAAATGCAGTACGTTGTCCAATGTAATTATTATGGAGGATAAATAAAATTAGCTATCTTGATTATTTATGAATGTGTATTGATTAAACCTCGTATGTAGTCGGCTTGATTATACCTCAGGGGTAGTCGGCTATCGACTACACGGAAGGCCCCTCTCTGGCTGGTCCAGGTGTGGCTGGCGACCCTGGGGTGCCCTAGCCAAACTGTGAGACTTTTGACCTACACTTACAGTCCTTCCAAGAGCTAAGGCCTTTCTTCTACCTTTTAGGTCTTAACTCGCAGTTTTTTAGCGAATTTCCCCTATAGGGAAGAAACTATTACCGTAGGTCTTATTGTAAGACTTAAGCCCGAGACCATGATACATTTTTGTTTGAGTTCCTCAGATGCCAACAACACTATTCGTTCAAATTTATATATATATTTAAATATATAATAATTTAATTATATATATGTCCGTGAATGCGATAACTTGACTAAAAAACGTCCGATTTCGATGAAATTTGGCTCAAATTTATAAAGTGACATTCATGACTTTTAAGTTCGAAAACCAGAAAAATCGGACCATGGGATGAGGAGTTTATGGGGTATCAAAATTTTCCAAAAATCAGTTTGTTGCATTTTTCACCTTAAAATTGTAAAAACACTCAATTTTTGTTTTGACCTTTTTATAGTGCTTAAAACCCCCAAATAATACAGTATTTTGAATCATCAACCTAGGTTAAGTAGTTCCGCAGAAAATCCAAAAAAGGTGTTCATAAAATCTCCCATGTTAATCTTATGGGAAAAAGGTTTTTAGCTTCTCCTCAGTTAATTTTACTGCAAACTTTACATTTGATTTTACCAATCAATTCAGCCAATCAATATTAGCGAATTTCCCCTATAGGGAAGAAGCTATTACTGTAGGTCTCATGGTAAGACTTAAGCCCGAGACCATGATAACTTTTTGTTTTGAGGTCCCCTGATGCCAAAAACACTATTCGTTCAAATTCATATATATATATATATATATGTATGAATATATATATATATGTGTGTGTGTGTGTGTGTGTGTGTGTGTGTGTCCGTTAACATGATAACTTGAGTAAAAAACGTCCGATTTTGATGAAATTTGGCTCAAACGTGTAAAATGACATTCATGACTTTAAGTTCGAAAACCAGAAAAATCGCACCATGGGAAGGGGGGTTTATGGGGGTTTTAAATTTTCCAAAAATTAGTTTTTTGCATTTTTCACCCAAAAATTTAAAAAAAACTTAATTTTGGTTTTGACCATGTTATAGAGCTTAAAAAACAAATAATATAGTATTTTGAATTATTAACCTAGGTTTAGTGGTTGCGGAGAAAATCCAAAAAATCTACTCATAAAATCTCCCATGTTAATCTTATGGGAAAAATGTTTTTGGCTTTTCCTCAGTTTATTTTAATGTAAACTTCACATTTTCTTTTACCAATCTGTTCATTTCCACAAAACAATCATTTTGGTGTTTACATTTTGATTCTACGCCCAACCGTTGCAGAGATATTCAAAGTGCTAAACACAGTACATACGTTGTCCAATGTTATCCTTATGGAGAATAAATACAATTTGATATCTTGATTATTTATGAATGAATGTTGATGAAATTTGGTATGTGGCTTCACGTAGTACTGGTATATTGATATTTGCACAAACAATTGATTTTTTGTTGATTATTCCTGTAGCAGCAAACCTGCGTACTCAGCCCCCATGTTATTCTTATGGGGAATAAGTAAAATGTAATGATTCCCTTAATTATAAACATAAATTAATAAAACTTGGTATGTAGTTTCACTTGGTTGATTTATATTGATAATTATATAAAACCCATTTTTTTGTTCCTTGTTGCAGCAAACCTGCTTCTCAGCACCCATGTTATTCTTATGGAGAATATCTAGAATGTTATAAAGCGCTTATTTGTGATTGAATATTGATGGAACTTGGTATGTGGCTTCTCCTAGTTAAATTCTATTTACATTTGCATAAAAAACAATTGTTTGTGTTCCTTGTTTCAGCAAACCTACGTACTTATTACCAATGTTATTCTTATGGAGAATAATTAAACACTTATATGTCGCTTATATGTGAATATATTTTTATGAAACTTAGTATGCGGCTTTATGTTGTATTAAGACATATATTATGCATTGGAAATTCGCTGAGTATGCAGGTTTGCTGTGACGGGGGTATTTTATATTTATGTTTTTTAATGAAAAATCCAAAAAAACTGAATTTTTGGTATTTTAAGTCTTGTAATTTTTGAACCCGAATTTTTACAGAAATTCGGGTGGTGTCATTTTGTTGGAAAACTAAAGTTCTACAAACAATTAAAGTTTAATCAAAATCGTTAGAGCCGTTTTTGAGAAATCTTAATTTTTTATGTTTTTTTGGCGGTTTTTGGGGGATAATTACCCTTAAAAATAAAAAATTAAAAAAATGAAAAAAAACCTGGAGATATCGTGGATTAGTACCTACATACCAAATTTCATAAAAATCGGACCATTGGTTAGGACTCTAGCTCTGTACACATCCATACAGACAGACAGATAGACAGACAGACAGACAGACAGACAGACAGACAGACAGACAGACAGACACACAGACATCACGTAAACATAACTTTTTTGGATTCAGTGAGTACCAAAATGAATATTTCCACTATCAACTCAAATTCGAAAATTTTGAGGAAAACAATACTTTCTCCATATACTATGTATAAGGGGAGAAAGTAAAAACTATGATAGTTTTGTGAGCTGCATTCTGTGGTTAGCCTGTGAAAATACTACGAATCAAGATCAGCTGTTTGTATTTTCATCAGCTCAAACAAAAATGAATGTTCATAAGGAATACATGGGAACTTTGAACTCCCGTGGGGCATAGCCGTAGTGGAGTTTCAAAATAAAAATAGGTCCATGTCCATCTCTGGTATATTGGCTCTATTCCTGAAAAATTTCAGCTCAATCGGTCCAGTAGTTTTCACGTGATGGAACGATGGAACTTCAGAGTGTGGAACGCACAAACATCCATACTTTCACATTTATAATATTAGTATATGATATGATATGATTTTTTATGAAACTTGGTAAGTTGCGTTATATGGTAGTGAGAAACAAATACATACATTAGAAATTCTTTGAGTACGCAGGTTTGCTGCGGAGGGGTTATTTTCTTTTCTTTTTCTTCAACCCCCTATGGGTGTCTTTTATGACTTTTATCTTCCGGTTGGCACTCCTTTCTGGCTCCATGGGAGTGCTCCTTAACCGGTCCGGTTTGTCACTGGGCTGGAGCGAAGGTTGTTGGGAGCTTGCTCTACCGAGGGGAGTCTGTGAGGAAGTGTCTGAAGCTATATAGCCACTTCGGGCCCTGACCAGGGAGTGCGGCATGAATGCATGGTGTCGGACCAGCATTCCGGGACTTCCCCCCCGCACGTCAGGTTACCGGTGTCGGGAAAATGGAGGCCAGACCTCAGAGAATTGGGGTAGGGGTGACGTCCCCGAGGGTATACCCGTTCATGGCTACTCCGGGCCGCCCCTTGCCGCACGATGCGCTAGGATTTCTAACTACAAATTAAATTGACAAAATTCACACTTACATAGATGAATGGAAACCACCGACAAATCAACCGTCAAGACTGAGCAGGGCATTGAGAACCCATTTGCCAAAGCTCTAGACTATTAAGGTAGCCAGCACCTGTGACCCAGATGTCTGGAAAGGTGACAAGTTCACCCCCAACTGTGCCCTTCAAGAAGGCCGAGGATGTTTCGGCGACTGAGAGCAGGAAGGTGGGGGGAGAAGTGATCCCTCCGGAGACCCCTGAGCCGGCGAACAAGGGTATCCCTCCAAGGAATAGCCCTTTGCGTGCTCCTTTCAAGGTAGGCCTTCTGCGACAGCAGCAGGACGACGCAGAGGCCGACGAGGCACGGCTGCTAAAGGAGATGGAGGCCTTGGTAAAGCAGATGAAGACGACCAATGAAGACGATGAAGTGCAGGCAAATGCGAATAAAGGCATTCAGTTTGTAAGTACGGTTTGATATTTGTGAAAAAGTTGAAGATTCAAAGAACAGTTCAAATCAGTTTGTGAAAAATAGTGTTAGGCCTAGGCCTGAAATTAATTTCAAATTTTGTTGTGCCTCTGAAAATGAAGTTTTGAGGGTTGTTCAATCACTTAAAAATTCAGATACAAGAGATGGTTTAACTAGCCATTTGATAATGGTATGGTATGGTTTAACTAGTCAGTTTGCTTATAGAAAAAGTCTGTCAACAACTTTAGCTGTATATGGTTTGGTTGATGAAATTCTGAGAGCTTTAGAGGACAGGTGCTTTGCTCAGATGACATTGCGCAATCTGAGCAAAACTTTCGATTGTGTACAGCATGAAATTCTTGTAAATAAGTTGGCTCATTATGGTTTTAAGGACTGTGAGTTGGACATGTTTGTATTTTACCTTAAGGATGGTAAGCAGGTTGTAGAGGTTAATGGACGGTGCTCTCAAGTTACTCATGTTAAATTCGGCGTTCCTCACGGCTCGGTTATGGGTCCTGTTTTGTTTTTAATTTTAATGAATGAGCTGCCTTGTAATGTGTCATGCAGTTTAACGGTATATGCTGACGATACCACTTTGTTTAATAGTCATAGTGATTTGTTGCAGTTATCTTGTTTGAGTGAGCCTACCCTAAATGAAGCAACAGAATGGTTCTTTGCAAATGGTTTATTGTTAAATAAAGAAAAAAACTGATAATTTGATCATTTGTACACGTGCCATTTCTAGTTATAAAGTCTGTAAAACTTTTAGGTATAAGTACTGATAGTAGGCTATCTTGGCAGCAACATATTGAAACAATCTGTGTAAGATTATCAAGATTAATTTTTCTTTTAAGTAGATTAAAACAACAGGTTACAGAGAAGTTTTTGAGGTTAGTCTACTTCGCTTTTTTTGAGAGCATAATTAGATTTAGTATTGTTATTTGGGGCAATGAAATAGGAATATGAATTAATAATGTTTAAAGGTTCAAAGAGAAAATGTACATAATTACCCCACCAGAAATGGTAATGATTTAGAAATAAGTAGGGTAAGGTTAAGTAGAATACAGCATTACCACACTCATTTAGATTTAAATATATTCAACAAATTTCCTGTAGATTTTCGTAATTTATCCATTGATACCTTCTCAAAGAATCTGCTTGCCTGATGTAAAACAAATCCTTTTTATAGTATTAATTAACTTTTGAATGTACAATTTTTAAATAATGAATTAAATTTTATAATTGTTTGTTCATAACCCTGTTACCATCATGGTCCTGTTAGTAGGCCATTTTGTTGTCAAGTAGGCTCATAGTCTAGGAGCCTAGCATTTTGACGAAATCTATTGTAATTGTTGTAAATTAACTAATGATGAATAAACATGTCTATTGTCAATTGTCTATTTTGGCCTGCCACAATTAGAGGATCGGCTCACTGAAATGTGCCGAAATGTAGAGGTGCAGGCCGTCACTAAGGAGCGGAAAGGTTGTTGACCGAGAGTTCTCCGAAAGAGCGGCCAGAAAGGAGTCTACTGCGAGGAGAGACCACGAGGTTCCTCCTCTGGCAGCCTGGACGTAGATCTGGAATTTCGGTTGCCCACCGTGGAGGAGAAGTCCTCACAAACTACTCCTCAGAAGTCCCCGTCCAGTATCCCCGTCCCGGCTGAAGTCACTCCTGCCCTTGGTGAGACCAGCCCAGCCACGGCAACCCCTGTTGCAGTGAGAAGTCTGGCACCCCGAAGTTAGCTTCACAGGAGGAGTGGAGGAAGACACTCACCAGAAAGCAAAAAAGCAAAAGATGACAGCGCGGAGGAAGCCCTCAAGAAGAATGCAGCGGTCAAGCCCCAGGTAGTCACGCCCGTTCTGGCCAGGGAGGAGCAGCGCCGCACGGCTGCGGCAAGAAAACCCAGACCAAAAAAGACTAGGTCTGAGGCGATTTTGATCAAGCCCTTAGGCCTAGGCTTGGAGGCAACGATGCAGAACAGGTAATGTATAGTCAGTTTTCCATTTGTTAGTGTATGTAAAAGTTGTGTTAGTGTATTGTATATTATATTTTGTATATGTATTTGTTATTTTTGTGTTAGTGTAGTTAAAATGTAAAAGAAAAAGATTAAGAAAATCCAAAAAAATGTAGGTTAGTTAGGTGTAAAACTTGATATTTAGATGTAAGTAGGGTTCACTTGATAACGGGAGAAGTTTCCTTACCTCCCGAAACGTAGTGTAGTTTTAAACACTAGAAGCGATAGGTAAAGTCCAAATAAATCAAGAAATAAAGCCCTTAGGGAGACAATCTTTCGCCAATGTTCTGGGTCAGATCAAGAACGGGGCCAAACCGGAACAGACGGAGACGGTGATTAAGTATATCCGACGTACCAAGAACGGGGATGTTCTTCTCGAACTGGGAAGTCTAAGGACAAGACCGGCTTTGCCGTTGCCCTTAAGAGCGCTCTCGGGGACAAAGGATCCATTCGGGCACTGGATCCCAAGTCCTCGGTTGAAATCCGGGATCTTGACGGCCTGTCCTCTGGAAATGAAGTTTCTGAGGCCATTAAAAAGCTGTACCTGAGCTGTCAGGGGAAACAGGAGGATTGAAGGTTTGGCTGACGAAGCCAAACCGGAGCCAGCAGCGGATGGCGGTCGCCAAAATGGACGAGCAACACGCCAGCAAGCTGCTGAGTCTCCAGCACTTGAAGGTCGGATGGGCCAATCGCAGGATCAGATGGAGGGTGGTTGTCCCGCGGTGTTTCCGCTGCCTCGGGTATGGGTATTCCTCCCGAAACTGCAAGGGGCCAACCGAAGTAAGATTTATTCTCAGTGCGGTGACGAAGGACATAAGAGATCTCTCCTGTTTCCTCTGCAAGGAGAGAGGCCTCGGTGGGAACGCCTTGGGGCACTTACCCGGCTCTGGACAGTGCAGCACTGTCAAGGCTGCACTAGATCAGGCAAAAGGTAGGGGCCAGTAATCCGCATCCTCCATTGCAATATTCAGAGATCCAGAGTTGCTGATGCACTTTAGAATCAGCTTTCCCAAGAACTTGGTGTCGACGAGCTCTTAGCGAACAGTCCCGGGACAGGGAATCAAATTTTTGGTTCCCCGACAGTCTCGGTACTGCTGCCTTTTGAGCGCGTAATAGACAAGAAGCACCAGTGTGGAGTCGTGGACACGGCCGAGGATTCGTCTGGGTCAGGTATAGGGATGTAAACTTCTATAGTTGCTACCTCACCCCCAACGAGGCCATCCAAGACTTCCGCAATAAGATCGACCGCCTGGAAGAGAGCGTGCTCGACACCACTGGGCACATCGTCGTTGGCAGTGGCTTTATGCTTTAACACAAGGGTTGTCGAGTGGGGAATGCCCTCTACCAACTTCCGGGGGAAATACATCCTGGACTCCGCCGCCAGGGCCGGGCTCGTCATCCTAAATGAGGGTGACACGCCAACTTTCCGGCGCCCCGGGAAGAGAGGCACGATACTGAGCCGTGACTACTTTCCACCGACGAATGTCACGCCTCATTTAGTGTTTATATAGTACTAATTCTAGTGTCTGTGGTCTGACGCCCCCATTTGCACGGCAGTGTACCTAGTACGCACGGAATCCTTGGGCGTTGACTTGTGACCCCCGAGGATTATTTCCGTTGCACAATGTGCAATTTGCTCATAGATCGTGTGGCTGTCAAACGACGAGCATCTGTTGTGTTTTCTGTATTAAAGTTTTGTGATAAGTAAAGTTGTATGTTATGTTTTCGTTGAATGTTGTCATCGTAATGTTCGTCTAAACGAGCCGTCATCGTCTGATGGGGTCCCGGAGGAGCGCGACCACGTCAACACCATGAGCGTCGGCGGAGAGGGATTTTCCACCTTGGCTGCCGTCACCGGATTCTGGCCCCCCTCTCCGCCCTGCTTCGTCGCCCCTCCGGTGGGCCGCTTTTGACCCGCCCAGAACCGCCTGCCGCAAGTTGCCATAGAATTTTTTTGTGTTGTTATTGTCTATATTTATTTATTTATTTATTTGATTGTTTGAAAACTGTTGCCAACATGGACTTATTATTCATATTTATATTCTGTTATCTAGTTTTAGGCACATTTTCTTGGTAAATTATTTATGCAACGTTATTTATTTAAGGGGGCCCCTACCAAACCTTTTCTTGATCTATAAAAATTAATTTAAATTTGTAATGGTAATATCTGTTGTGCTAATTTTGTCTTTGTTATTTATTGATTTGTCGAATTATTTATTTAAATGTTTATTTATTATCCACTGTTGATTAGTTTATATACTTTTTTGAAAAGGTTGTTAAAATTTAATTTTTGAATAGGCTGTGATTTAACTCTAAACTTAAAACTTTTTTGAATTTTTTTTAATAGAAATGAATACACCTTTATTTAATTATATACAAATGGAATTGTAAGCTAGAAGGGCAGGTGAGGGAGTATTGAGGCAACTCGACATTTTTACTTTTAACTCACATGTATTGTTGTTTTGTCATTACAGTTTGTGCCCCTCAGTTGGTGTGTTTCAATGAATTTTCCTCCACGGTCATCCTTTCACATTTAGGTAGGGCTGTGAGCCGCCCCTCGCCCCGCGTCCATGGGAGCACGCTTCCAATTCTGGTTCGCTTGGGTGCGGGTGCGGGGGCGTGGTTCAGATGGTAGCAGAGCGTGGTTCTCAGTGGTTGTGGTCCTGGCCCTTGGCTGTGGACCTTATCGGTTCATGACTGAGGGACTGGGAGACCCGATCCCTGGCCACGTTCTAAATTTTTTTTTGGAAGGACCGTGGATGGATTGTTTCTCGGGTGTTTTGTGCTAGTTGACTCTGGAAAAATTGTTGTTCTGGTGGGGGGAGACAAAATTTTTTTTTCAATTAGGAGCTCGCCCTTAGCCGAGGCACCGGGTGGAATCTGGTTAATGTCTTGCTTCCGAGCTTAGGGGGCAAGAATTTTCTAAAGCATGGCCGACACTCAAAATTAAATCTTGTTGTGTGCTTACCCCACCAGACAAGTGTTAGGTGTTGTTATTTAGTGTATGTATCTGTGTATGTATGTGTGTGTGAATCTTTGTTCAATTTTTGCGGTATTGGCGGTATGAATGGGCAGGTTCTTCTTCTTTTGGGACCTCATCAGGCGAATAGGCATTTCAGTCCAGGGATCTTAGGAGGTTAAGTTGTTGTATTGTTAAAATTTTGTTTTCATTGTTGGTTAAGTGGCATACTGGTTGAGAGCCATGGGGTCCATTGTTCCCGAACATTTGAGGAAGCCGGAGCTAGTGTACGAGGTGCGGTCCCGGGGGGAGACTCCCGGAGCTGATGTACGCACGTTGCGAGCCCAGTTTAGGCAGATTGCAGGCACGCCTCAATCTTGGCATGAGTCACTCGATTTTAGTGAGGAACTTGAAGCATGTAGCTTGAAAGAGTAGAGGAGCTGAGTGGCGAAATTGACAGTTGGAGTGCCTTGCCTACCGGCTCCGCCAAGGCAGCTTCAATCACACAGTTGACACATTGGTGTAACCGGCTAAAATTGTTAGCCCAAAATTCCGAAATATCTGAGGTAGATAAAGCTTGGGTGAATGAGAGAATCCCGGAACTTCAAGGGATAATCGAGACTATTCGGGAAGGCAAGTCTGTCAAGGAGACTGTTAAAATTTTTGAGGGTTCCCCTCCTTCTCAGGTTTTGGCTGGGACTCCGGAAAAGCCTGAGGTTGTGGCTGACGCTCTGGGGGAAAGTTCCCGGGAACAACCGTCGCCAAGTGCACTGCTCCGGTTGCCCGCGTTGGCACTTGCGTCTCCTCCCCGCACATCCACACTGCCCACTTTAGAATTGCATGCCCCTGTTCAGTTGGGTCCTCAATCCAACAGTGGTCATTCCTTATCAAGTACTTTTGCCAGACTTCCACATCCTCTCTCTTCAGTTCTTAGCGTTTTTCAACCGGTAGATGGGCTTGATGTGGACGGGTTGCTCCGTTTCCTGGAATGTGTGTTGCGCATGCGTGAGTTTCCTGGTATGTCGGACTCAACATTGATGGAGCTCATTGCTCCGTACTGCCTGAAACCTTTGGGCGACAGACTTCTAGATTGCTTGCGCAGAGGCGTGAGTTTCGATGATTTCCATAAGGAAGCCTTGGAGTTGTTCTTACCCCGGCGGGTTATGGAAAAATTGAAGGTGGAGAGGGTTTTCCGTCCTCAACACCACTCGGAAGCTCTCAGCCAGTATGTCGGTGACATTCGGTCGGTGGAGCGTGTCTTGCGACTGGGAATCGGTGAGCGGGAGCTCATCGATATCATTCTTCAGGGGTTGAAACCTGAGGAACGCTCTCGATTGGTCTTTGCTCCGAGACCATCATCGTTTGCGGACCTGGACAGACTCTCGATCCTCTCTAGGAGCGTCCAGGACGCGGATTTTCAGAGGAGCCAAGCTGCGGGGCATCTTCCCCGGGCTGGTCTCCGCCCCGTCGTAGCACCTGTGGGGCAGGGTCCTGAACCCCCACATTGGCAGAGGCAGCCTCTCATCTGTTTTGGTTGTGGCCAACCTGGTCATATCAGGCGAGATTGCCGCCAGAGAGGAAATTTTGGATGTGGTCCAAAAAACTGAATTACACGCAGGGGGATAGTTTGCCCAATCCTCCCTGTGGGTCTGTTATCAGTTGTAAGGGCAATAAAGTCAATAAAGTTAATAAGGTCAGTAAAGTCAATAAAGTCAATGAGGTATTAAACGTTTTGGATAATGTTCAGTCAAAGAAGTTAAAGTTAAATTCTGTTCCCAACTATGTTTCTGTCGCCTCCCCTTCTGGGAGTGCCGTTTCTGTTTCTGAGCCTCTGCTGCGGGGGATGACGGGCCTTGCATCCATGGGTGTGAAAGCGGTACGCTCAACCTGTCCACGACTCAACATCTTGTTAGGTGACACGGTGCAGAAGGCTCTCGTAGACTCTGGGTCAGCCCGTTGTCTCATTTCCTTATCTCTGTTTGAAAATTTAGAATCTTCAGGGCTAATTAAGCAGGTTGAGCGAATTTCCCCTATCTGCTGGACTGCGTCTAATTCCCCACTTCCCATCATCTATGAAGCCCGCTTTAAATTTAAAATTGAACATTTTTCTTGGGTGTGGAGCTTTTGGGTAGCTAAGGACCTTTGTTTTCCTGTCATTTTGGGAGCGGATTTCATTAAGCACACTGGCCTGATTTTGGACTTAGGTAGAGGCCAGTGTTTTTTCCGATTCGCGAGACGGGTGTTAATTCCTTTTGCTGATGAGATTAACGGTGGTGCCGCTGTGGTGGAGCCTGAGTCACCCGGCGAGGCGAAGATCGATCCTTTAGGGCATCTGATTCCTGGTGAGGCTGAAGCGATTAGAGCACTGTGTATTCGTTTTCCTGAAGTGCTTACGCCGAAGCTGGGAGTCACCAATCTTCTGGAGTACGAGATTCGACTAACTGACACCCGTCCCGTGCGTTCTCATCCGTACAAATTAGCTCCACCCAAAATGGAAACGCTTCGCACCATCATTAATGAACTTCTTGAAAATGGGGTTATTGAGCCTTCCCGCTCAAGTTACGCCAGTCCAGCATTTCTTGTCCCAAAACCCAATGGCAAGTCTCGGATGGTCCTGGATTATCGCAAGTTGAATGCGCAAATTGAAATCGACTCTGTGCCTCTCCCCGATTTGCATTCGGCGTTCGATTGGTTCGGTAAGGCCAAGTATTTTTCTGTATTTGACCTAAATCAGGCTTACCATCAGATTCCTTTGAAACCTGAGTCTCGACCTCTCACTGCTTTCTGCGTCCCGTGGAATCTATACCAGTTCACACGAGTTCCGATGGGTCTAGCTGTGGGGGCCCAGACTCTCACCAGACCTCTTGATTCCATTTTCCATGACGTCAAATTCAAATATGTGTTCAACTACCTCGACGATCTTCTGGTGTACAGTGAGAGTTTCGAAGACCATCTGACTCATCTAGAGGAAGTTATGAGTAGGTTGCGTAGGGCTGGCCTTACCGTAAATCCTGACAAGGTTAGTTTTGCTAAGCCGGAAATTTCTTTTCTTGGCCATCTTGTTTCTTCTCGGGGCGTCTGCATCGATCCAGCTAGGACCCAGGCCATCAGGGAGTTTCCTCCTCCTAAAGATGCCAAGGGTATTGCCAGATTCATTGGCATGGTAGGTTTCTACCGACGCTTCATCCCCAACGTTGCTGAGTTGGCGGCCCCTCTCAATGAACTTCGCAAGAAGGGAGCCAAGTTTGTGTGGGGTGAAGCGCAGCAGACGTCCTTTGATTTTCTCAAAGAGGCCATCATGCAGCCGCCTGTGCTGGCTATGCCGGATTTCAACCAAAAGTTCGTTTTGCAGACTGATGCTTCCTCCGTCGCGATTGCGGCTGTGTTGTCACAAGAAGTGGATGGGGTTAGGCAGCCAATTGCGTACGCCTCACGTACTTTGAATCCCTGTGAAAAGAAAAGCTCTTCTGTCTATGAACTTGAGTGTTTGGCTGTCGTGTTTGGTATTAATAAGTTTCGAAGATTTTTAGAACATAAAGAATTTTTGTTAGAAACCGACAACCAAGCACTCTCGTGGCTTCTCGCCCATTACCGCCAGCTTGGGAAGATTGGTCGTTGGGTTGTTCAAATATCGTCCCTTAAATTTCAGGTGCAACATGTCCGAGGCACACAAAATGTGACCGCCGACATGTTGCACCTGAAATTTAAGGGACGATATTTGAACAACCCAACGACCAATCTTCCCAAGCTGGCGGGGATGGGCGAGAAGCCAGGTATAGGTCAGGTATAGGGATGTAAACTTCTATAGTTGCTACCTCACCCCCAACGAGGCCATCCAAGACTTCCGCAATAAGATCGACCGCCTGGAAGAGAGCGTGCTCGACACCACTGGGCACATCGTCGTTGGCAGTGGCTTTATGCTTTAACACAAGGGTTGTCGAGTGGGGAATGCCCTCTACCAACTTCCGGGGGAAATACATCCTGGACTCCGCCGCCAGGGCCGGGCTCGTCATCCTAAATGAGGGTGACACGCCAACTTTCCGGCGCCCCGGGAAGAGAGGCACGATACCCGATATAACCCTTGCGTCTGAGTCACTTCTATCGAGGATCTCTTACTGGAGAGTAGTAGAGGCCAATTGATGACCACCAATTTATTGTATTAAATGTTCATGACGGACAGCGTAGAGTACCCGCATCTAGGGAAGGGCCACGCCGCTGGAACACAAACAAGCTGGACGTGACTAAGTTCACCAAGGTCATCTCACGGGGAGCACATGAGGATTCTGCACAACTTGGCGAGGCAGGCGCCGAGGCATTAGTAATATCTGCGATGGATCTGATTGTCTCGGCTTTTGAACAGTCTATGCCGCACAGGAAACCCCAGCACGACAAGCAACTCGTATGCTGGTGGACTGAAGAGATCGCGGAACTCCGTAGAGCATGTTTAAGAGCCAGACGAGCCACCACGAGAGCAAGAATTTCCACAGACAGAGTTCGTAAGTCGGAGGCCTATAAAGCTGCAGGGAAGTCTCTCCGCAGGACCATCAATAGGAGGAAGGCTGACAGTTGGAGGAAACTTCGGGAGGATGTCGATTCCGATCCATGGGACCTGGGTTACAGAGTTGTAACTCAGAATCTCGGCGCCCGCTCTCCACCTTCCATCCTGGAAGGCGCCACATGGAGAGGATCATCGTCGCCCTGTTTCCAGACCATTCTCTGCGCCCCCAATTTGATTTTGGACGGGTAGAGGACTTTCCCCTCTTTAACATTGAGGAGTTGGAAACTTCTGTTCTCTCCCTGAAGAACTACAAGGCTCCTGGACCTGATGGAATCCCAAGCAAGGCCCTGAAGAAAGTATTTTCTGTAAACCCCCGGTTGTTGCAGAAGACGGTCAATGCCTGCCTGTCCGAGGAGGTGTTCCCCACTCGTTGTAATACGGCTAGACTTGTACTCGTCGGCAAGGGGAAAGGTGTCACTGTCCTGCCGTCTTCCTACAGGCCTCTGCATGTTGGACACGGCGGGGAAACCTTTTGAAAATTTGATTCGCTCCGGACTGAATTCTTCCGTAGAAGCTGCTGGGGATCTGTGCCCCCAACAGTACGGATTTAGAGAGGGGCGATCAACAATTCACGCAATTGCGGAGGTTCAAAAAGTGGTGGTAAGAGCTGAGAGCTACAACGCTTCTTGTTGCGCTTGATGTCAAGAATGCCTTCAACTCGGCGAGGTAGATGCGCTGCGATACACCTTACGCATCCCATCGTATCTGTTGCGGCTCATCGAAGACTACCTCCGCTCCAGGCTCTTGATTTATGACACAACAGACGGAACGCGGACGATGGATGTTACTTCCGGTGCTGCACAGGGTTCAATACTCGGTCCGGATCTCTGGAACATCGCATACGACAGCCTTCTGAAATCCGAGATGCCTGACGAAACCGTTTTGGTTAGGCACGCCGATGACGTCGCAGCTCTCATCACTGCACGCAACTTTGAGATGGCCCAGGTAAAACAGAACCAAGTGATGCGTGTAGTTAACGCTTGGATGTCTGATCACGGTCTCTCGCTCGCCTTGAGCCAGACAGAGATCGTGATCCTAACAAAGAAAAAGATAGACGCCGTCGCCCCGCTGCGAGTGGGAAAGGAGGACGTCCAGACCACGCGTTCCGCCAAATACCTCGGAGTCATGGTGGACAATAAGTTAAGCTAGAGGGACCAGATATTCCGTACGGCGGACAAGGCTGCTAAGGGAGTCGCATATCTTAGCAAGCTGATGGCCAATATCGGGGGTCCCAGGACTATCAGAAGCCTTCTTGAAAATGAAGTGATTGTAGTTATTTTTGATGTCTGCAGTCCAGTCTGTGCTCATGTACGGGGCTGAGGTGTGGGCAGACGCTCTCAATTAAGAGATTTTTCGGATACGGCTCGCTCGAGTACAGCGTCAAGCTTTGCTCCGAGTGTGTTCCGCCTACCGTTCAGTGTCCGAACCGGCTGTCCTGGTGGTCGCTGGAGTCATCCCTGTCAAGCTCTTGGTAGGGGAGAGGAAGGTGATTTATCAGGGACAGGGCGAAATCGGTAAGGACGCTGTGGATTCGAAGAGCGCTCCCGCACCTACCAGCAAAGGCAACATAGCTGGGAACAGGAGACCCGGGGACGATGGACTGCGAGACTCGTCAAGCAAGTCCAACCGTGGGTGGAACGTTGGCACGGTGAGATGGATTACTACCTAACACAGTTCCTCACAGGTCACGGCTAATTCAGGTCGTTCCTGCACCTGATGGGCAAAGCCGATTCACCAGATTGCTTCTACTGCCCGGGCGTCCCCGACGACGCGAAACACACTTTCTTCCGCTGTTCGCGTTTGGAGAGGTCCCGCTTGGAGACTACGCATTCACTGGGTGTATTTTCGGTGGATACGGTCTCTGAAAAGATTATGGAAGGTGAGGACAGCTGGGACTGTTTGTCGCGTTTGGTCCAAGGCATCCTCCGCAGAAAAAAGACTAATCTAGACCGGGAAACGGACTAGCCTGAAGTAAAGTGACACACAATCCCAGGTTAGGATCCCAGGATAAAGTCCTAAAGAGTAGAGGGGGTTCTAGTGGGTAGTCAAATTTTTTAAAGGCGTCCCACTCTACAGGATTGGCCACCTGAATGCGTAGATGCATTTTTCTTCCCCTCCTATCCCTAAAAAAACCTGGTACCTATGTGGCTTTGCCTGGTGGTGGTATTTTGATATTTCCACACAAAAATTTAGCGAATTTCCCCTGTAGAAAAGAAGCTACTACCGTAGGTCTCATAGTAAGACTTAAGCCCGAGACCATGATAACTTTTCGTTTTGAGGTACCCAGATGCCAAAAACACCATTCGTTCAAATTTGTATATATGTATATAAGATGTGTCATCTTTAGACGATTACTTTTTGTTAATCTAGATTTTAAAAATTTTACATTATTGTACTTCTTCTAATTAAGTGCGATTGTTCTTTAACCATACAAAGACTGCCTTTGCACTTTATCTTGCAAAAAGTAGCATTATATAAACTTGAAAATCAATTTCAAACTAGTATCTATAATTTTGTCTGTGATTATGATTATTTTTTTTAACTGAGAAATGTTTTTCTAAATCGCTTCTTTTTCTGTCCTGTATGTTTACCTGTATGTGATTTGCAATCAATGCAGCATATCTTGGAAACTACTTCAAGTACTAACTTGAAACTTAAATGTGTATTATACTAGTTTAGGTCTAATTTAGTATTAGATTTTGCGTTTATATCTTTAACCGTTTAAAAATTATGGCCATTTTAAATTGTTAAGCTAAATATCTTGAAAACGGCAAATTATTGGGTATTTTATCCGCATATTTGAAAGATGTGAGGTTTTAAGCAAAAAATTATGATAAAAATATTACAAATATCACTTGACCCGTGTAGCTGATAAATTGCAGTGTCTATGAGTAAAATAATGGTAACTATGGTAATTTATATTGAATTTGCACGATTTTACTCATAGCAATTGCAATCAGCTATAAATTGCTTCTTTTGGTGAGTTTTTCCAAATCCTGCATTTTTTCCATATCCTCGCGGTACATCCTGTTTATTGGGTTGCTCTAAAAAATAACTTTCTGAATGTCTGCAGAGAGTTCGAAAATAATGAAATATTTAAGTAGACTGACCTTTGTTAATCTAAAATTAAAAGATACCAAAAACAGCGATCCTTAGGTTAATCGTCTAAGGACATGAATAGTATGTAATTAATTGATGCATCGAAAGTCGCTCCGATGTTGAATTTAAACACTTAGAGGCTTGAGATTAACAACAGTTTTCGTGAAACTGTTTATGATCGCGGGCAAGCTTAACAAATACGCTACAGAGCATAGCTTCTTAATTACCGGTCTGGAAGCCAACTTTATGTTTTATAAAGTATACTTTGTAACTTTTGTACATTTACCTTAAAAAGCGCGACACAACTAAATGTTCCTTAATAAACAATTGTGTGAGTGTGAGTTTTTTCAGTCCCTTTTGATAACTAGGGCTACTTTTCCATCCAGACTTTGGTATTTCGTGTATATCGTTGCTTTAATAACAGTTAAAGCAGTTCACTGCATGCTCCTGGGGAAATTTATAAAGCTGCAGCTGTAAATTATTTGCCTGTCTCCAATAATGGTGTGGCAGTGGTTTTATTTCCAACAAATTTAATATTAGATAATAATCGTTATATAAATAAATTACAAAACATAATTTTGTAATGCTCTACTTTATTGTATAACCTACTATTTAACTTGTATTGAGTTCTTATACGTTCGCTAATACTTGCCATTCATTTATTGGATACTAACTGATTACCCGTGCTTCGCACAGAGAATTCATCAGAAAAGAACAGCTGATTAAAATTCCTGCTGCAACTACATCTATTTCTGATCCTTTAAACCTATTTCCCATAAGAATAACATTGTAACTTTAAGGGATACTGGGGCGGATACCTAAGGAATTGCCAAGATGGAAATAGGCCTATATGTAGCCCATATAAATTATCTACCTACATGCAACTTTTCAGCTCGACTGGTTCAGTAGTTTTCACGTTAAACCGGAACATACAAGTCGACAGGCAGACTTTCTTTTATAAATGTATATAGTATTGCACACTGTGAGTAAGTCTAAAGCTATGATTTCTATCAAAGCAACGACTACGATTTGTCAATTTCGTCCCGACGACATTTAAAAATAGTCTTTTTTAAAATCTCATATTACCGTAGATATACTATTTCTGTACTTTACCTTTCTACTCTATACGAGCTATATATAAACGAGCTATTAAAATTTGTATATTTTTCTACAATTTTTACTTTCTCCCCCTATACGTAGTATATGGAGAAAGTACGATTGCTAGTTGCGGAGAAAATTGATATTTTCATTTAGCGGTAAACGCAGTACGTTGTCGAATGTTATTCTTATGGAGAATAAAAAATAAATATTTCTGTCTTATTTACTGATCAATTTCATTAAAACTTGATGTGCAGGTCAAGTTTGCATTGACCAACAGAGGATGTTCGAAACATGTTGCCATTTGCAACATCCCTGGGGGGGAAAAGGGGGCATTTCCCCTCTCAAAACCACTGTGTGTGGCAACGGACTCTATAGTGCCCCCCAAAAAGGGATTTGGGTGGATATTTCTGAAAACAACTATTTTAGACAGTTTTCTGTACATTTATCTGTACTTCACATTCTATATTTAGTAAATAAAAAAATTCATTAAAATTTGGCTAAAAGGGAGAAGTGTCAGGGAGTGTCAGGGAGTATGTGTTAGTTTCCTGATACCGTTTATTTAAAACTGTGTAAATGTAATAACTATATCCTATACTCTAATATGAGTAAGGTTTGCTTGTATGTTTGCTTGCTTGATCTCAAAAACGGTTCCAACGATTTCCTTCAAATGTTGGGAATACAGTAACTAATTTCTGGGATAAAAATAAGTTCTAGACAGGCCTCACCCCAGGAAAAATCAAATAATGTAAAAAACTAAAATTAAAAGTTAACAAAATTAACATTGGGCTTATGGAGTTTCAAATCAAAACAAAAGAACAAAAGAAGCTGTTCATAATCAACCAGGGAACTGTCAAAGTAATACTCATGTTGTTTATGATTATTAACATCTGGTTTCCTGAGAGCAGAGATTAAAAGATTTCAGTGAAGATAACACATATAGAGTAGTAAAATAAATCAAAGGGACATTGAGCTATAAATAACAACTGGAGGGACCTTAAAATTTAGAAAAGAGGTAAATGAGTTATACAAATCTGATTATCAGTAGGGGGAAGTGGTGAAATACTCCGAGTCATCTAAACAAACTGACTCGCCTTCCCCCCCGAGCAAAGCTCGGCCCCCCAGGTACTATTTTTATTATTTAACCTGTAATAGCTTCTACAGACATCTAAATCATCATGCTGATATAAGTAAATATATTTTGTATGCAATTTTAAATAGTGTTATGTTTTGTGGAAATAAATCTGATTTTGAGTTAATTTTTACTTTCTCCCCTTATACATAGTATATTGAGAAAGTATTGTTTTCGTCAAAATTTTCGAATTTTAGTTGTTAGTGGAAATATTCGTTTTGGTGCTCCCTGAACCTAAAAAAGTTATTTTTACGTGATGTCTGTCTGTCTATCTGTCTGTCTGTCTGGGTGTGTACAGAGCTAGAGCCCTAACCAATGGGCCGATTTTTTATGAAATTTGGTATGTAGGTACTAATCCACGATATTTCCAGGTGTTTTTTTGCTTTTCGAATTTTTTATTTTTAAGGGTAATTATCCCCCAAAAACCGCCAAAAAACATGAGAAATCAAAATTTCTCAAAAACGGCTCTAACGATTTTGATTAAACTTTATTCGTTTGTTGAACTTTAGTTTTCAAACAAAATGACACCACCCACATTTCTGTACAAATTCGGGTTAAGAAATTACAGGACTTAAAAAATAAAAAAATAATCAGTTTTTGGATTTTTCATAAAAAACATAAATATAAAAAATATTACTATTCACCAATAAAAAGAGCTCAAAAAACTAAATAATTTAGTATTTTGAATTACTATTCTACGATTGCTGATTGCGGAGAAAATTTAAATTTTCATTTTGCGGTAAACGCAGTACGTTGTCCAATGTTATTCTTATGGGGAATACAAAAATTACTATTTCCCTCTTATTTACTGATCAATTTCGTTCAAACTTGATATGCTTGTCAAGTTTGCATTGACCAACATAGGAAATTCGAAATATGTTGCCCCTTAACCCTGGGGAGGAATAGGAGGCATTTCCCCTCTTATAACCACGTGTGTAGCAATGGATTGTTTAGTGCCTGCAAAACAGGGATTTGGGTGGATGTTTTTGAAAACAACTTGTTTACAAGATTTTCTGTACATTCGACAGTGCTTTGTATTCTATATTTAGTAAATAAAAAGTAATTTATTCATTAAAGTTGGGCTAAAAGGGAGAAAGTATATATCAGTTTCCTGATATCGTTTATTTATTTTGGTATGTGATTTATTTTATTTTATATTTGGAAAGTCAATATTATTAAAATGAACGACTCTAATTCAACATTTTAAAATATTAGGGACCTCACTTTTCACAAGAGATAACTTTTTATTCGTGCAGATTTGTTTTGTACATAATGGTAAAGTTTACGTCTGATAATATTTTTGTTTGTAAACAAGTACGGTAATATCAAAAGCAGAGCTACTATTTAACGGTAAATATAAAATACTGTAATATGAAAATATAAAAAGCAGTTCTTCGGTGTAACGGTAAATATGCAATATCGTAATATTGCAATGTGAAAAAGCAGTGTTACGATGTAACGGTAAATACACAATACTGTAGTATGGCAATATCAAAAGCAGTGCTACCATGTAACGGTAAATATGCAATATCGTAATATTTCAATGTGAAAAGCAGTGTTACGATGTAACGGTAAATACACAATTCTGGGAATATAAAAACCAGTGCTACGATGTAACGGTAAATTCACAATCCGTACATTGATTGAGGTTGCCTCAAACCTCGAGACAAAATCAATAATCACTGATAAAAAATATACTTTGTAATGTAAACCCATCATGAACAGATGTACAAAATATGGAACATATTATTTCTGAATTATAGATACCGGTATAAAAACAATAGATTTTTCGTAATACCTGTTATTTTATTCTCGATTACATTATAACTCAAGGCCAAATTATGTGTTACATAGATTCATATGCCATATTCGAAATTTGTTTTAAAAGAAGGTAAGTGTCGATATTATAATACAAGCAGACAAACAGATAATGCTTTATTTTTAGTCTAGAACTAATTGGAACTGGTGACGAACAGAAATTGAGGAAAATGGGGAAACGAATGAGGGGAGAGGGAGGTGGGATGGCGGTTAGTGGGTGGTGGGTTAGGGTGGGAGACTGGGGGGTGTGTGGGTGGTGGATTAACCCCGTCCATGGCCGACACAGCAGTAAAATAATTAATTTACCATATACTGTATGATAACGCAGCACATTGCACTCGGTGAACAGTATTAAAAATCCTGATATTATTGTAAAAAAGGATGAACACATCAATACTCTGTCAGAAATATGAACTAAAATTATGTTTTATGTAATAATTTATGACATACGATTTGTTTATCAAGTTTTAAGTTGATTTACAAATTTGAAAATCACATTGTGAATGTTGTACAGAAAAAATTGTTAAAATGGTGGTTTTTGCATTTCACATTATGTTTGACATTTAGAAATGCGGAAACATTATATTTAACATGTATCCGTTTCTTCCTCTCCCCCTCGCCGAATGCTTTTTTGTGAACTTACCACTGTGATGGTTACCATTATTATGATATGAAAATCACATGAAAGATTTCACTTTAATAATTTGGGTAATATTTGACCAAGAACTAATTGCATGACAAGATATTTAGGCCCAGTTTTTTTTCAGTTATACATTTTACTTTCCGAGAGCATTAATTATACTGAGAGTCTCCTGAATACTGGTTACTTAACATTTACTACACTACTTGTCAAACTAATAACCCACAATATACAAAATCTTAGTTGAATAAACAACAAAAATTGAAAGGTAAAATGGAATTAATGTACAGAATGCATATAATACATTATTATTAAGAATTTTTACAATTTTAATTTGTTGTAAACATTTATGTCTTTTTATTTTCATAACGAGTTGATAAATTTATAATTTCTTAAATGATTTTGTTTTACCTACTCAAAATAATAAAGTGATAAATGGATAAAAAGTTACTCAATCAAAAATTATAGTTTGTGACAAGTTTTTATTTTATTTTACAAGTTTAAGCCCACATTAGTATTTTAAAGTAATAAAATAAATTAGAGATCAATAAATTTCTTAAATGGTTTTGGACAAAAAAGCAAAAAACCGTTTTAAATAATAAAGATATTCTAAAAGCTACAGTGTTGCCAACACACGAGACAGCTCGACCCGGTTGCTATAGCAAAGCTAGGTCACTCGCTGCCAACACTCCGCCGCAAAATACTTTTCAAAAACATACTTTAAAATTACTAAATGTCAGATAGATTGTCTGGTAGTTAATCAGACGGAATGAAAAATGGATTAGGTTTCAATAAATTGTATATACGAAGTTTATATTTCTGCGCATGAGTAGACAATACTTTTTTAATTGGATGTAAAATTGTTATATTATATTGACAATATTACGGGACGATAAAACTATGTGTTGATAAAGGACTAAAGCTAATAGGATTTAATAACAGTTATTCAGTTAATCATTAATCATTAAAATGTAAAATTAACGTGAAATCATCAAACAAATCTTGGTTAATTTGTTTGTATTTTAACTATTAAAATTACATTAATCATCAAATGTTTCAGGTGTTCAAATTTCAGTTTATATATGCTAAAATTGCTATATTTTGTTATTTATTGATAGATCTTAAAACAAAATTAATTTTACAACGTCATTTTAAGACGTGTGCGTTAAAATTATTTGTGAGTCGCGGCTAAAAGAACTTTATGCAGGACGAAAGGTCACAGAATGTTCAATAACATTTTATTTTAAAGGATAATTACAAGACCTTAAACAGAAATAATTTATTTGGGCTTAGTATCAATATAAAAAAGCTTAGTATCTATAAATACAAAAACCCGATCATCCCCCAGGCCAAACATCTACACCTGGAACCACGAAATTCGGCGTACTCAGTGTGGCAGATTAGTGCCATGAACTTAAGATTTGCATATAAATATAAAATTTATTTTATACTCTTTCCATAACGTAGGTAACCACTAAGAACGAATTTTGAGAAATTCCCATAGGGATGCGGCGTCCAGAGTTTGAAAATAATTTAAAAATACCCCCGTAGCAGCAAACCTGCATACTCAGCGAATTTCCAGTGCATATTAATTTATCTTTATACCACATAAAGCCACATACCAAGTTTCATCAATATACATTCATAAATAAACGATTTATGAGATTTTAATTATTCTCCATAAGAATAACATGGCGGCTGAGTATGCAGGTTTGCTGAAATAAGGAACATTAAAAATGGGCTTTTATACAAATATCATTATAACTCAACTAGGTAAAGCCACATACCAAGTTCTATTAATTTATGTTCATAATTAAAGGAGATAACACGTTAATTATTCTCCATAAGAATAACATGGGGCTGAGTATGCAGGTTTGCTGCAACGGGAACTATCGGGCAAAAAATGGATTTTTGTGCAAATATCAATAGACCACAACCAAATAAAGCCATATACCAAATGTTGCCAGTTTACATTCATAAATAAGCAAGATATACAATTTTTCTTTTTCTCCATAAGAATAACATTAGACAACGTACTGTGTTTAGCACTTTCAATATCTCGGTAACCAATTGACGTAGAGCAATGATCAAAATACCAAATTGTTTGTTTTTTTAAGCTGAATTTAATGGTATAAATTAAAATTTCATTTAAATTAAAATTACATGTGAAAACCCAAAAAAACACATTTTTGGGGTACAAAACCCCCCTTTGGATGGTGCGATTCATCTGGTTTTCGAACTCGTTCAAATAAATGGTACTTTACATATTTGTACCAAATTTCATTAAGATCGGACCTTTTTTACGAGAGTTATCGTGCTTACGGACACATATATATATATATATAAATATATATATATAAAAAAATATATATATATAAATATATATATATATATATACATATATAAAAATTTGAACGAATGGTGTTTTTGGCATCTGGGGACCTCAAAATGAAAAGTTGTCATGGTCTCGGGCTTAAGTCTTACCATGAGACCTACGGTAATAGCTTCTTCCCTATAGGGGAAATTCGCTAACAGTTGTTTCATAGTGGTTGCTAGGTAACCTAAAAATAATTATTTTGGTTTTGTTTTGTTTTGGTAGGAGAGAAGTTTCCTGGGTTAGGAATAAATTATTATATTTGTTATGCGATTTGTGCCTTTCATTTCACTACATTTGGTGACCCCGACGTGATCAAACGATGGTTCTTACTCGCGAGGGACATCGACAAGCGGCCGAGGAACAACAACCGCAACAGCAGCCGCAGCCAAATAACGACCATCAACAGCCACCGATTCAACAGCCACAGGACGACGCCGGCAACATCGCTCACCTTCACGAAGCTTTGCAAGGCTTGTTCGCTATCACACAACAACAAGCCGCCATCACCCATCTGCAGCAAAATATGGTTCAGCTACATCCACAAAATCGTGCTACCATAAAGTTGCCCCCGTTTTTAGCAACGACCCACGGCTGTGGTTTGCTCAGGTAGAGGCACTGTTCCGGTTTCACAATGTAGTTGACGAAGTCTCCAAATTCACCTACATCATCGGTCAGCTTGACGCGCAAGGGGCACAGGAGATCGCGGACATCATTCGGACACCACCCGCAGACGCACCGTACACGATTCTTAAGGATGAACTCATCAGACGCGTCAGCGTATCCGAGCAGCAGCGTGTCCGTCAACTATTAACCGGTGAGGAACTTGGAGATCGCACACCGTGACAGTTCCTCCGCCATCTCCGCTCTTTATCCGGCGCTGTGCCTGACTTCATTTTGCGTACCTACGCTTTGGACACAGCGTTTACCCTCACATGTCCAGGCAATCATCCAACCACATATGATTGATCCCACCATCACCATGGACCGACTTGCCTCCATTGCTGACAACATTTTAGAAGTGACGCCAGCCGTGCCGGCTCAATTCGCTTCCGTCGCATCACACAATCCTGCCGTCAGTCGGGTAATTGTTCCCGCTACTGCTTCTACATCAGCGACCGTTGCCACCGACTCCTCTACTGACTCGACATCAGCACGTATAGATGACCTCGCTCGACAATTTGACTCCATTCAGTCCACGCTTCAAACTCTGTCCCGTCGCTCCCAACACCGCAGTCAGACGCCACCTACTCGGAGACGCTCCGCCGTTGTCCACCACACGGGGCTTCAAACTTCCAACCCCATGTTATTCTTATGGACAATTTATACATATGAACAACCGATCATTCCCCAGGCCAAATATCTACCCCTACAACTACAAAATTTGGCACATGTACTCTTTTTATAACGTAGATAACCACTAACAAAAGAATTTAAGAAATTTCTATAGGGCTCCACCCTACGTGGCTTCAAAGTTCCAACCCCACGCTTTTCTTATGGACACTTTATTAATAACGATCAACCCCCAGGCCAAACCTCTACCCCGACAACTACAAAACTTGGTACATGTACTCTTTCCATAACGTAGGTAACCACTAAGAATGGATTTTAAGAACTACCCCTAGGGCTCAACAGGGAATCAAAGTTCCAATCCTGTGTTATTCTTAAGAACAATTTTTATGAATACGAAACCCCGATCATCCCCCAGGTCAAACCTCTACACACACAACCACGACATTTGGCACATGTACTCTTTCCATAATGTAGGTAACCACTAAGAAAGGATTTTAAGAACTACCCCTAGGGCTCAACAGGGAATCAAAGTTCCAATCCTGTGTTATTCTTAAGAACAATTTATGAATACGAAACCCCGATCATTCCCCAGGTCAAACCTCTACAAACACAACCACGACATTTGGCACATGTACTCTTTCCATAACGTAGGTAACCACTAAGAATGGATTTTAAGAACTACCCCTAGGGCTCAACAGGGAATCAAAGTTCCAATCCTGTGTTATTCTTAAGAACAATTTATGAATACGAAACCCCGATCATCCCCCAGGTCAAACCTCTACACACACAACCACGACATTTGGCACGTGTACTCTTTCCATAATGTAGGTAACCACTAAGAAAGGATTTTAAGAAATCCTCATAGGGCTCCGCTCCACGGGGAGTCAAAGTTCCAATCCCGTGTTATTATTATGGACAATTTATAAATACGAAAAACCGATAATCCTCCAGGCCTCTACACCTACAACCACGACATTTGGCACTTGTACTCTTTCCATAGCGTAGCACTAAGAAAGGATTTTAAGAAATTCCCAACGTGCTCCACCCCACGGAGAATCAAATTTCCAACCCTGTATTATGATGATGGACATTCACTTTAGTTTGAGTAATGAGAATTCAAACAGCTGATAATATTTCCAACTGGTTAACCACAGAATGCAGCACACACCATAGGTTTCATTCCCGGGTGAAACCGGGTACGATTTCATATAGTACTTCATAAATTTACATTACTAGTTGTACTGCTGCTCAAATCCGAGCAAGTTTGTACCAATCGAAAGGTTTCTTCAGTTTTAAACAAACATAACAAAACATCTGATATTAATGCTCCTACAACGTACTTTCAATCAACACGTATTTTATACTTCCACCGTCGGATAGCGCCACTTTTCCGAAAATTCAGCCCTTTACTGTGTTTAAATGATACCCTTTCTTAGAATTCTAAGACGTATTGGCAAATCTACGTAAAAATACCTTTAATTTGACACCTCAAACGTTAAAATCCGCCCAGACGTTATCGAGTTATAACTGTGAAGAGAAACCCCCTAGCGTATTAATATATAGATTAAACTGGTAAAACTGATGAATGGGTCGGGTAGGTCGATTGACAACAAGGGAATGGAAATATATCAATAAATTATTACATTGGTTTTCCCCTTATTTAATTTTGCTTTACTTATACATTAAATATATACCTTTAATTGCAAAGACATGTATTTATAATATCATATTTGTTAATAGACCAATACTAGTATAGATATATTCGTGTAATTTGATGCATATGCTTGGCGGTACCTGATAATTACTGGTATTACCATTTAGTTTACTAAATTAAAATTTCCCAGCAAATATTTCTGAAGTGATTTTTTAAGAGGGTGAAAATTATAATTATGTTCATAATATAGTATCATGGAAGTTATTAAACTTAAAAAATCATTATGTTTACTAATAACCAGCTACTCTGAGGCACACGGACAATTTTGTGCGTACTGGGTATTGCCCTCTCGGCTTGGAAATTTGCTAGCGGCGCGGCGGCTTCGAAACCACCCCCTCCGCCTTCCGCTACCACGACATTTGATAGGGGTTGTCAATAAATTTCTATTATAATGTTAGATGGGTCTAAAACCAACTCACTAATTTAATATAAATAATCGACATAGTAACCACTCATCCTAATAATGTAATGAGTTTTGTTAGTTGCTCCATCACGCATAAGCTACTGATGGGAATGGTTGAACTAAAATTTGCAAGGAGAGGACAACTAACGCTCAAAAGAACACATAGGTGTGTTCCCGTGTCAAAATCTGACAAGGCTTTGTGCTATCGGCTCTCCCAGTTCCAAAGTTAATCTAAGGGTATATATTACTTTTATTACATCAGATGATTACTTAAAGAGAATTTATTTATTCGAAATAGCTCAAACGGTTCACTCCTGACTGGAGTAGGCCTACACAACTGTTGTAATTCCCTGGTGAGACTGTGTTATACAGCTTTTACACAAGAATTACCGATATAAAATTCTAATAGAGATTTATGTAATTTGTTAGCGTTTTAAAACACATAAATCTTACTATTTTTATATTTAATTGAAGTAGACTGTACAAGCGAATCCAGTTGCTAAAATTCGAGCAAATATCTTTCTTTTGAGCTTGTCAGGCTCATATTCGGTCCGATTAGTTAAAACTGTGATGCTTTTCTAGAAGACAGCTCGAAACAGCTTATCTAGATTCTGATTTACTGTGTTTGTTAGCATCAACAGCTGTCAAGTGTTCAATAATTAAACTGAATTTAATTGTGTATCAAAACATTAATATTGTAACTTCGAAAGCTCAGAGGGCAAAGCCCTGAAAGGGGATGTTATCCCAAATTACAAAAGGCTCATGTAGAATTTAAGGGGTTTTAATAACACATAGTCTAATCAATCATTAAATACCTAATAGTTTTGCCGGTAAGCTTGTCAGAAAACCGGTAGGCTTGTTTGCCTTATTCTTTCAATAAATAGGCAAGTTAATCAATGGGCAAACAACTGCTCGAATTCGAGCAGATATTTTTCTTTTAGTACTATCCAGCTCATATTAGTTTATATTGTGATGCAATTCCAGAGGTTTTTTTACGATAGGAAAATGCATTATGCACCGTCAGGGACTGGTGTTTACCCCGGTGTGTAGGACTCTCACTCACTGAAAACCTATCGGTCCAGGCAATGGAAGCCCTCTCGGAAACGCTGTTCGCAATACTTCAAGAGGGTGCCTTCGTACGCCAAAAATGGCATTTTAACCGCGATGCCCCACCGGGTTTAGCTGCGTCGGTGCATCACAGCTGTTCTGTTCTCTTTTCTCTCAGCACCCTCCTGGAGAATGCAGAAACAGAGTTCCACGATTCGGGACTGGACAACATCCGACAAACGAGTGTGTCCGGCGAGATCGGGCCGACAGCTGTTTCGAGGTCCCTTCTGTCCGCTTCCCACCTCACGCAATGGAAGAAGGTGTGCAGGACATCGTCGTAGTCGGAGTCACCGTACTGACATTCCGGGCTCGCTGACTTTCCCATCTTGTGGAGGTAAGGCCCGAAACAACCGTGTCCGGTGAGGAGCTGGGTAAGATAAAAATTTACCTCCCCGTGCCCCCGCTCTACCTACTCCCGGAGATCCCCAATGAGTCTCGCCGTCCATCTTCCTCGTCCGTCCCCCTCCCAGCGATTTCGCCAATCCTCCACAGTGCGTTCTCGGGCTTCGGCACGGCTCAAAGCACCGTTCCCATCGAAGATCCGCTTCCGCTCGAAAGCAAGAAGATCGATGGGAACCACCCCAGCAACTACGAGGACGGCTGGCTCCGACACTGTGCGGTACGCCGAAGCGATCCGAAGAGCGCCTCTCCTCTACCGCTGCCATCTTCCCCCTCTGTAGTTTTTTCTGGATGACCTCTGTCCATGTCTCACACCCGAAAATAAGAACGGAGTGAACCACAGACATCAGCACCCGCCGCTTGCTACCAATCGGTCCGCCGACATTCTTCATTAATCTGCTCAATTTGGCCACAATCTTTTCAGCTTTCTCCGTCGCATCTGGTCCCGGAATGTGAGCCGAACATCCAGTCTCATACCCAGGTACTTGACAACGGGTTTAGTGACAATAACTTCCCGGTCGACCGCGAGCTGTACAATGGGATTGATCCTCCGTCTGGTGAGAAGCACGATCTCGGTCTTCTCCGACGCCAAGGACAGGCCGTGGTCACCCATCCATCTCGTCACTTGGCCCATGGCCAAGGTCAACACCCTCTATAGCTCATCGATATCCCTCGTGGTTATAATTACGGCGATATCGTCCGCATAACCTACGAGGAAAGTCTCCCAAGGCATTTCCATTCGGAGGATCCCATCGTAGGCGATGTTCCATAGGTCCGGTCCAAGAATCGAGCCCTGAGCGGCACCTGCTGTTACATTTCTCCGCCGCGGTCCATCCAGCGTGTTGAACGCTGTGATGACCGATCCTGTAATTACTTCCGATCCTGTAAGCAGCTCTGCAGCATCCTTACAGGTACGAGGGAATTACAAAATCCGTCTTGAATGCACCCAGCATCAGCCCACCTGGCTGAGTTGAACGCATTTCTCACATCCAGCGTAGCCAACATGACTAGCCTCCGTGGTCTGTGGTTCACCTGCTGAACAGCCTCAAAAGTCCTGATCACTTCACCGACAGCTCCAATCGTTGATCGGCCCGCTCGAAAGCCATACTGACGATCGGAAAGTCCACCTTCCGCTTCTACTGCTTGTGTGAGTCTTAGCTTTAGGAATCGCTCAAAAAGCTTCCCTGCCGTGTCTAGCATACACAGAGGTCTGTATGCAGACGGGGTTTCGGGATCTCCTTTGCCTTTGCCGATCAACACGAGGCGTTGAACTTTCCATCGCAGAGGAAACAAGCCTTCCAACAAGCAGCTGTTGTACATGCTTAGCAGCAAGCCTGGAAAATTCAGACCTACTACCTTTAGCACTTCCGTTGGAATTCCATCAGGACCAGGAGCCTTTCGGTAGCGCAAAGAGCCAATGGCACTTGACAGTTCTTGTTCGCTGAACAAAGGTATTTGTTCGGGAACCACAGCAACCTCTTCATGCTGTGGCCGGAAACAGAGCATCGACGATTGCCTCCAACTGGACGGTGCTCAAGTTAGGGTTAGCTGATTGGGTACCGAGACGTCGCATAACTACCCGGTAACCCAATCCCCAAGGATCGTTGTTGAGGTCCCCCGTCAGAGCTTTCAATTTGGAGGCTTTACTCGTGGAGATAGCGCGCTTCAGTTCTTGTCTGGCCGCCCTGAACTCTTGCATGAGTGTTTCAGGCACCACGCCACCCCTTCTCCTACTGCTGGTCATTGGACCTTTCGTCTGAGTTTAAGGCACTCTCTCCGCCGCACAGCAATGTCCTCCGTCCACCAGTATTCCGATCTTCGGTTTCCTCTTGGTTGCACTTTCCGGGGCATGGCAGCATCACAAATACGCTCGATGAGCCTTATTGTCGTCTCCACGATCTTCCCCATGGTTCCCGAAGATTCCAAAACAGTGGTCTTCCCCTCGTCAATTGCCGAGGACAACAACACTGAATCGAGTCTCGAAACGTTCCAGCCTGGCGTCCAATTAAGGTTCTTTGGCTCAAAGCTGTTTGTAGCAATACTGAAGGTGATGTACTGGTGATCGGAGCCAGTATGGTCTTCGATCACTCTCCAGTCTGCGATCCGTCTCGAAACGTTTTCCAACGTGAATGTCACATCCTGCATGGTTTGTCCATAACCTGGACGCCTGAAGGTGGGTGAGTCCCCCACGTTCGCAATAGCCAGTCCAATCCTTGCCGCCATCTCCAAAATTTCAGAGGTTAGCTTCTAACAGCTGTTCTTTCTTGTTTACAAATAACACATAACCACGATTTAAGACCTAATAGATTCGCCGGTAGCCTGCTAAAAAAACGGATTACTCTTATAATAAATAATTATTTGATCTATATAGGTTGCTACCGTTAATATAAAAACCTCTAACGTCGAGGTTAGTTTATTGGAAACCCGCAAATTGTGTGAACCTTTTGAAGAAAAAAGATTCAATCCCATCCCCCTTACATTCAAACCAAACAATTGTGGATTTTCGTAGTGCTTAGGTTTTGACGCGAGTCCGTGTCCGCCCCACCGAGGATTATAGTGGCACCACTTCCGAGAAGATCAAAGCGTTACCATTGACTATACACCCGTAGTGTACGGGTGTATAGTCAATGGTGTTACGTTGTCCTAGATTCACTTGTCCAACGTGATGGTATGGAGGTACGATTTTACTTTTTCCTCGGAATGAATGGCAAATTGGTTACGCTTAGTCTAAAGTTTCTGTGCATTATAGAGGGGGAATTCACTTGAGACATAGTCTTCCTTCAGTCTCGAAAGTTGATGTCGATGGTGAGGTCACACTGCAGAATAGGTCAAAGCCATAGTTATATGTAGGTATATTATCCTTTATTTGTAATTTAAGACTCCAGCTTAATGCTGGGGGCCTTCCAAGTTGTGCTAACCTAGGCTAATGCTAATTTTATGGAGATTAAGTCAAGATACCTAATGCATTAAAAGTTAACATAATTTCATACATTGTCTGCTCCTAAATTGTACAAAACACCTCCTACAGTATTAATATGACATTCAACAAAAATGTGACCACTTTCTAACTAACATTAAGATCTTGTCTTTTATCACATGTGTATGTAGAAAATCGGTTTTGATTAAGTGTTCAACTTTAATGAGTTAGCTTCAACTCATATCTACGTGTATTGTTATTTTAAACAGTTATGTCGGTTCTGTATTGGTTTATGTCTACATACTCGCTGGTGTCCCATTCTTCACACGGTATCTCGCAAGTTCTAGACGTTTTCACACCAACTTTAAACAAAATATCTCCACAAAATTAACATTACAACTTTGAAAATCCTTGGGTGAAACCCATAAAGTAAGGTAAGGTAAGGAGTTTTCAAATCGAGAAAAGGGCATATCTGCTGGGGCCCTTTTGATGAGCTAATTATTGACTAATTGGGGACCCATCCTTCGTACGGATTTTGGTAAAAATTCCTAATTCGTATAACCGTGGTATATTGACGGAAAAATAATGGTACATCTACATTTCATATTTATATTTTACTGTACATTATTATAACAATTAAATATACGTTAGCAAAAGATGCTGTGTACGAAGGGAACTGAAAAAATATAAAATAACTAAAAATATATAAAATTTGTTTTAGTTTCCTTGCTGCATGTTTTAGAATGTGCGGCATGAAGACTGACTATCCAGCACCACAGCCAGTGAGGATGTCCGTCTAGATGACGTATCTTTTGCAACTGCGAGCCCAAAGCCGCGTTCCGTTGGACAACTTGGGAGCGTGGAAGTTGCGGAGGAGTATTATTGGAGCTGGTGGGTAGGTAATCCGGGTTCTGATATTGAGATCTCTGACGTGTCATGGTTAAAAACTGAGTTAACAAATTGATACGTTCTTCCTCATCTGGATGAGAGACATCGCCTTCTTGTCGAACCGGGGAAAACACTGTCGACCAGTTCCTGTGATTCGACGATTTTGCAGAATGGAGGAGTGATGTTTGTGACACCACCATTATTTTCCAATTTACCGTCTCCAAATTTCAAAAGGACCTCGGAAAATTCCTTAACCCCTTGTCCTTAGCTATAACGAACTCTCATATTTACTGTTAAGGAAAGAATTTCAATGGTCGGTAACATAATACCCCCGTAGCAGCAAACCTGCGTACTCAGCAAATTTCCAATGCATATATATGTATCTTAATACCACATAAAGCCACATACCAAGTTTCATCAATATACATTCATAAATAAACGATTTATGACATTTTAATTATTCTCCATAAGAATAACATGGCGGCTGAGTATGCAGGTTTGCTGAAGCAAGGAACACAAAAATGGGGTTTTATACAAATATCAATATAGCTCATGTAGGTAAAGCCACATACCAAATTTCATTAATTTATTTTCATAATTAAGGGAGATAACACGTTACTTATTCTCCATAAGAATAACATGGGGCTGAGTACGCAGGTTTGCTGCTACGGGAGCGTTTGGAAAAAAATTTTTTTGAGCAAATATCAATGGTCCACAACCAGATGAAGCCGTATACCAAGTTTCGTCAGTATACGTTCATAAATAAGCAAGATATAAAATTTTTCTTTTCCTCCATAAGAATAACATTAGACAACGTACTGTGTTTAGCACTTTCAATATCTCAGTAACAAATTGACGTAGAGAAATGATCAAAATACCAAATTGTGTGTTTTTTAAAGGTGAATCTAATGGAAAAAACTAAAATTTGACTATTTCCAAAATTATATGTAAAAAATTCGAAAAACCAATTTTTGGGGTACAAAACCCCCCCAAAATACCCCTTTGGATGGAGCGATCTGGCTGGTTTTCGAACTTAAAGTCATAAATGTTGCTTTACACGTTTATACCAAATTTCATCAAAATCGGATAATTTTTACGAGAGTTATCGTGCTCACGGACACACACACATATATATATATATATATATACAGTTTCGAACGAATGGTGTTTTTGGGGTCTGGGGACCTCAAAACGAAAAGTTATCATGGTCCCGGGCCTAGGTCTTACCATGCCGACTACGGTAATAGCTTCTTCCCTATAGGGGAAATTCGCTAAAAAGACATTTTAGAGAGGTGTTTATCTCGTCCCTACACCACAACGGACAGTCTGTCTGAAATATCCAGAGAACAAGACCGTCACTCCCCCCACAGTCACGTTGTATTTTATAATGTCTTTTATCGTGCGGTATAATGCCTCAATAATCAGTTTCATGGCGCTGGTTCCCGCAACTTCGTTCGCATGGTAATTATTGATTCCCGATGTTTCCCGTTGATTACCTATCGATTCTAGTTGATTTCCGATGGTTCCTTGTGGTGAAAATATTGTTACCAAAGAAACTCCAATAAAATCATTACTCCATAAGTTTAAACCTTGTTAATTCCAAACAGAACATCTTTGAATGTCAGTGCAGTAGGGTGGAGTAACAAAATATGTCCAGTGAGGGAGTAGGTCAATGTTTGATTCTCTACCAATATTCCTACCGAATTTCAGTTCCATCATTTCAGTATTATGCATGTGATAGCAAATAATATGAATGCCAAAGGGCGGAGTATCGAGGGAGTTTTGGAATGGGGAACATGTTTGATGGTGGTGTATCATGTATCTTCTTACCGAATTTCAGTTCAGTGGTTGGTGTAATGGTTAACACTGGAATGAAAAAGGTCAGCTAGAATGGAGCCATAAATACTACGTATTTTAATCAGGAGTAGGCCTATGACTGCTTTGAGGGTATTTTCCTACCGAACTTCGGCGCCATCAGTTCAGTAGAAGTTGCGAGATGGTAAGTATAATTTTGAATGCCAGTGCAGCGGAGCACCATGACATTTTCGGAACGAGAGTAGCACCATGTTTGATTCTGATGTGTTATCTATCTTCCTACCAAATTTAAGCTTAATCTGTTCAGTTATTAGTGTATGATGGAACATGGGAATAATAAAAGCCAAAGTCGTGGAGCCCTAAATAATAGTTCGATCAAGAGTAGATTATGTCTGCTTTTAAATTATTAGCTGTCTTCCAACCGAACTTCTGCTCCATCAATTCAGTAAGCGGTACGGTAAACACACCTTTAAATGCCGGTGGGGTGGAGCCTCAAAGCATTTTGGAGTAGAGGTACAAATGTGTTTGTTTCTGCTTTATTATTTATTTTTCTCCCTAATTTCAGCTTCATCGGTTCATTTGTCGGTGTGTGATGGCATAGATTAAGCATACTCCAGGAGTATGCTTAATCTATGGTGATGGTGATGGTTAACATACTTATATTGGAGGCCAGTGGGGCGGATCTCTAAAGTATATTTTTATCCGGAGAAAATCGGTGAGCTCGTTTTTAGCGAATTTCCCCTATAGGGAAGAAGCTATTACCGTAGGTCTCATGGTAAGACTTAAGCCCGAGACCATGATAAATTTTTGTTTTGAGGTCCCCAGATGCCAAAAACACTATTCGTTCAAATTTATATATATGTATATATATATCTATATATATATATATATATATATATATATATATATATATATATATATATATATATATATCTATATATGTGTCCGTGAATGCGATAACTTGAGTAAAAAACGTCCGATTTCGATGAAATTTGGCTCAAATGTGTAAAGTGACATTCATGACTTTAAGTTCGAAAACCAGAAATATCGGACCACGGGAAGGGGGGTTTATGGGGGTTTTAAATTTTCCAAAAATCAGTTTTTTGCATTTTTCACCCTAAAATTTTTAAAACACTTAATTTTGGTTTTGACCATGTTATAGAGCTTAAAAAAACAAATAATATGGTATTTTGAATTATTAACCTAGGTTAAGTGGTTGCGGAGAAAATCCAAAAAAACCTGCTCATAAAATCTCCCATGTTAATCTTATGGGAAAAAGGTTTTTGGCTTTTCCTCAGTTCATTTCAATGTAAACTTCACATTTGCTTTTACCAATCAGTTTAGCTCTACAAAAAAATCATTTTAGTGTTTAAATTATGATTCTACGTCCAACCGTTGCCGAGATATTCAAAGTGCTAAACACAGTACGTTGTCCAATGTTATCCTTATGGAGAATAAATAAAATTTGATATCTCGATTTTTTATGAATGTATATTAATGAAACTTGGTATGTGGCTTCACCTAGTACTGGTATATTGATATTTGCACAAAAAATTGATTTTTTGTTGATTATCTTCTTAGCAGCAAACCTGCATACTCATCCCTAATGTTATTCTTATGCAGAATACGTAAAGCTTTATATCTCCCTTAATTATGAACATAAATCATTAAAACTTGGTATGTAGCTTCACCTGGTTGAGTTATATTGATAATTGCAAAAAAAACATATTTTTATCGTCCTTGTTGCAGCAAACCTGCGTTCTCAGTCCTAATGTTATTCTTATGGAGAATAAATAAAATGCTATATATCAGTTATTTATTTAATTATTTTTATGAAACTTAGTAAGTGGCTTTATGTGATAGTAAGAAATATATTCATGCATAGGAAATTCGCTGAGTACGCAGGTTTGCTGCGACGGGGGTATTTTTGTTTTTTATTTTAAAGGAACAAAAACACGTTCGAAAGCGCATCAAATTAGATTTCTGAGGGTCTGCCATTTTCTTTACAAATCCATAACTTATAGCCTGTTACCTTTTACACATCTATGAAAAAGAACAAAGTTTCATCGAAAACAGTGCACTCATTATCCTATGAAAAGCGTTATCCTGAACGTAAACACGTCCGCAAGCGTTACCGAAAGGCAGACAAAAATTGAGATCAGGCTTGTTTCAGCTTCTACTGTGTTTGAAACCTGAAGGTATGCAAAAGTTCACTATTCTAAGTACTGTACAGACAATATCGTATTATATTTATATAGATACCATACATGTATACAAAATAAGAGTTTTATAGGTCGAAAATCAAATTAAGTAATCCTTTTACAATTACCTTCTGCTAAAACTCGTCTCATGCTTCTGAATTTACGACCCCCCCACTACATTGCATTGTGCTTACTGCGTTGCCATTTCAGTAGTAATTTTTTATACAATTTCTGTAAATCTGCTCTAGTTGTTGGTCTGTATTTTGTCAATGTGTCAACAGCCGTTAGATATACAATATAATTGATTTTTATTCTTTCTTGAGATTTACATTAAAGTTTTGAAGGGCTGAAGGGCGTAGCCCTAAAGACGAATGTGCATTATAAAGAATTTCGTAGAATCTACACCTGTACATCTTTAAATTTACATATGATGCATTAAAATCGGTGCAGGAGTTGTTTAGATCTTGCTTTTATAAAAATCCTGTTTGTGTCAATATAGCTAAAGAATTGGCAAATTTCCACAAATAATGTATTATATGTTTAATCCCGTGTATTGTATTAATCTTTGGCATTTCAGTTTTTGATAGCTTATAGGTTCCATAGTGAGTGTTTTTCACATTGCTATTCAAAGGACTCAGATAATATAGTTTTAATTTTATCGTTAATTTTCGTTATCTGTTCTGTTATAATGAGTTGATACTGATTAATGTGCCACAGTATTCCCTCTCTGTTTTTTGACATATTTATCGGAGTTGCATGACTCTACCACCACAGTTAGGCCGGGTGCACACTGCCGACTATCGCAGTCGCGCTCAGGAACCACAGTTCTCGGAAAAGTCGAACCACTATCGCAGTACCAGTCAAGTCCCGTACAGTACCAAACTGCTGCGACTGATCGCGTCGGCAGTGTGCACCAGTAGGCGCGACTTCCATTGTTGCAAACGGGACTTGACTGGTACTGCGGTAGTGGCTTGACTTTTCCGAGAACTGTAGTTCGCGAGCGCGACTGTGATAGTCGGCATTGTGCACCCGGCCTAAATGTCTAGTTGTGGACTACATTCATCGATGCGTTCTCTAAATGCAGAATGATCTCCTTGGGCTGCCTGGCTGATACTTCCAACTGTCTAGTGGTACGGACGTCCAGATCAACGAGGTTAAATATATATCTAGAGGTCTCAACTGGGGAAAAGCCTACTGGGGAGTGAAGCCTACATGATCGACCGCCACTATCCTCAGGTAACCATTCAACTTCTCTCTTCACAAGTTTAATGTTTGTCAGCTGATTGTCATATAACTCGCGAAAAGAGGATTTGATTGGTTACCATGTTGATTGCCATGGGAGCAGAGATGGCACACACATGGCGGACGATCATGTAGGCTGCACATTTTTACACGAGCCGATACCTCTAGATGTATTTAACCTCGTTGGTCCAGGCGGCCATCAGTCCAAATGTCCAGACGTCCAAACGTCCAAACGTCCAGCCTTCCAGGAGGCACTCATGTGTTAAACGAATATTAAACTTTACCAAGTAATAATAAACGGTATCAGAAAACTGACACAAACTTCCAACCATTTAGATCCATTGTAATCTATAAATTCCTTTAAATTTACAAAATATAGAAAATAAGGTACGGTAGAATTTATATAAATTCTTTTAATAAACTATTTTATCAGAACGTCCATCCAAATCTCTTTATTGGGAGACATTGCAGAGTCATTTGCGTGTAACGTGGTTTAAGATGAGAAATCCTCCCAGGGATAAGCGACAACAGAATATTTTGAATATCCTCTATTGGTTAATGTTAACATAGCCTACATACCAAGTTGTAATTAAATTTAATTGTAGGTAATGGAGTATTGATAACTTTTCATTCCCCATAAGAAAAACACATGGAATAGCGTAATGTGTTTACAGCTAAATGAAAATTTGAATTTTATCCACAACCATTAGTCGTGGAATAGTAATTAAAAATACCAATTTATTTCGTTTTGAGTTATTTTAATTGTGTTATGTCAATTTTACTTCCAATTTATGGTTTTACAACGAATACGCAAGAAACAGAATTTTGGCAAATTTTAAGGCCTACACTTTCTGAACCCGAACTGTCAAAGAAATGCGAGTGGAGTCATTATGTTAAGTATGTCGGACCAAATTTTAATTACAATTTTTAGAGCCGATTTTGAGACATTTGGATTTTTTATGTTTTCTTTGTGGATTTGCTGGGATAAACCCTTCAAAATCAAAATTGACAAAAATTGCTTAAAGATACCGTGGATTAGAACCATACATATAAAATTTTACCAAAATAGTGCCATTGGTGTGTTATCTTGGTCTGTACAAATCCATACAGACAGATAGACATCACCTCGAAAACCAATTTCTTTGTTGGGTTCAGGGAGCACCAAAACTGAAATATTTCCATCATTAACTCAAATTCAAAAATATTTACCAAAACAATATTTTTTCATATTTGTAGGGGGAGACAGTAAACAAGTAACATTTCAAGAGTAATTAATCACAATCTTACCAAAATAGATAATTGTAGTTTACATTGCATTTTGTATATAGGCTATGGAACATCGTTTTCAAAATTAAAGTTTATATTTTCATTTTACCTAAAACATTATTTGTTTTATTGCAAGGATTAAACTATTTTATATATTTAGAAATGTTCAAATAACAAAAAATACTTTATTCAGAAGATGTTTAACTACTAACAGATCAGGTCTTATTATTCAACACAAGTAACCTAAAACGAATCACCCTTATCACATAAAAACGTTAAGATAAAATAGCTGTTATTATTATAATTTTACATTTTTGTTAAACGAACCACATTTATCACGTAAAAACGTTGTGATCAAATAGCTGTTGTTGTTATAATTTTAAATTTTGTTGAGTTTCTTACATTACACAACGCGTACTGCTATATCTTCAAAAAATGCATTTTCTCTAATTTGGAGTTTTCGACATTCTGGTTACTATTAGGAATTCAACGATTTATAAAGGTAAAATGTTTAAAGTAATGCAGCAAAAAGTAAAAATTAATATATGTGTACTTATTTAAATTTTAATCTCCATAAGATCCAAACACCTTTTCAACGGATCATCCAAAATTATTAATTTATAACACGTTAAAGAACAAAACTACCTAGTGAAACCAGGGAGCAGAGTACATTTTCATTCTTAAATTTTCATCACTGTTTTGCAAACGTTTTATGTGAAAATAAAACATAACGAGCTCTTTATGGGCTCGTGCTAGGTATTTTTGTTCTTTAAAATAAGTCGTAAGTCAACGATTTGGGATGATCATTTCGGAGCTACATTTGAGTCGTTTCTACTTGTGCCTATGGCCATGGCGCCCCGTCTACTTGTGCCTATGGCCATGGCGCCCCGTCCAAACTGCAACTGCAACCTCTAGCGAGAGTCGTTTCTACTTGTGCCTATGGCCTTGGCGCCCCGTCTACTTGTGCCTATGGCCATGGCGCCCCGTCCAAACTGCAACTGCAACCTCTAGCGAGAGTCGTTTCTACTTGTGCCTATGGCCATGGCGCCCCGTCCAAACTGCAACTGCAACCTCTAGCGAGAGTCGTTTCTACTTGTGCCTATGGCCTTGGCGCCCCGTCTACTTGTGCCTATGGCCATGGCGCCCCGTCCAAACTGCAACTGCAACCTCTAGCGAGAGTCGTTTCTACTTGTGCCTATGGCCTTGGCGCCCCGTCTACTTGTGCCTATGGCCATGGCGCCCCGTCCAAACTGCAACTGCAACCTCTAGCGAGAGTCGTTTCTACTTGTGCCTATGGCCTTGGCGCCCCGTCTACTTGTGCCTATGGCCATGGCGCCCCGTCCAAACTGCAACTGCAACCTCTAGCGAGAGTCGTTTCTACTTGTGCCTATGGCCATGGCGCCCCGTCTAAACTGCAACTGCAAGCTCTAGCAACCCAACTCAGTAGCGGTCTGTAGGCCCTACTAATCGAAACAGACAGCCAGACAGATATTAGCACAAAAACATAATTTGACCTCTAGAAGTTTCAAAATAAAATAAGTTTCAATGAAACAAAAATTAACAAGAAATGGCGAAAAAATACTATCCTCATATTGATAGAGGATATATAATATGGCAAGATTTACATTAGGGCTAGCACATGGTCTCACAGCCTCACTGAAAACGTAACGGATGAACAGTAGGTTTTATAAAGAAATTCAAATGATTACACTTATTTAATACTCAGCTTCAGTTTAGCAAATTTAAAATGAGTCTTAAATTTCCCAACAGGTGTGATTAGGTGACACATACTAAATTATAAATATATCAATTTAGATGTTTCTAAATAAATGAACTACTTGCGTACGAGAATAAAAGAAGGTTAGTTCAGACACTACAAATCTTACAACAAATATTGTCATAGATTGCCGGGATATGAATTTTGGTGTACTCTTCATAGCCTGTATTTTCATTTGCCTGTACTAAATGGGCCGTTCTAAACATATTTGAAGTTCAGTCAAAATCCCGCCTGCGCATTAGGCAGGAAGACGCAACGCAAGCTGTAGAGGCAGGGATATAAAAAACGTGTTAGGTTTTAGGATTAACTACAGTTATAACAGAGAAATAAGAAATGACTTTAAATATCATGAATAAAATTTTAAATCTTGTGTTGCTAATCTTTGTAACTACGTTTAATGTGGAAAATCGAGTGATAAAAAACAAAAACAAAGGGGAAGTGGGGAAAAAATTAACGTAGGTTATTTTAACTAGTGTAAAACTACTATTTAAGATAAGCATTGGATCGCATATTCTAAACTCTTAACGAACGATCAAATAAAATTGTAATTTAAAAAATATCATTTTATTCAAATAGCATTTCCAGTCTATATTTGTTAAAAATAACTCTTTTCCCTGACATAAAAGCTTACTGTCAGACTAAAGAATAATGCTGAATAAAAACCCACACGGCTAGTAATTATTTATTTGTTTGTATATGATCACGATCGAAATAGTTCTATTCAAATCATTGTTTGTTAATTTATAACAAGGTGAAAATACTCCGGAACAATGGGAATGTGGATAAGAAAAGTTTGGATTGTTGGACGAAGACGGAAGGAAAGGTCAGTCACATGTTGAGCGCACATGCTCACATATCAGACTGACTCACTTGTTGAATGGCTTACACTGCCATCCTTATCACAAACCGCGGTGTTATTATTCTTCTTCGAATTGAAGCGTTCGTAGCACAGAGTAGGGAACGCCGCGCCAGCCAAGGCCTCCTCGATCGATTGTGCCGTAGTGGGGATACGGCAATGCGCAGCGGCCGCTGCTTTATACAGCGAGAACAAGTAGGGGACCCACACTGACGCCGTTTCACTTTATGCAGCTGCGAGACGATAACAATAATGGGCTATAGGGCTGAAAAGAGCTGGGGAAATGCCAGATGGGCTATAGGGCTCCGAGAGAGAACGACATCTGCTATATTATAGAGGAAACCTTCAGAGGGATAGAATGAATTTTCACAATCTATCCGCCTCATTATTTCGATATGCGATTTTAAATGCCTTAACTTTATGTTTCAAACAATAATTTTAGAACGAATAATGTGATTATTGGCTACTCTCTGAATTATAAGAAATCAATAATTATTAATTCTTGGGTAAAAGCTAAAAACATTGCACAATCGAGAGGATAAATGAATGTGGTCGTGAATTAGTTATAACACACATTCATTCTCAAACCCAATTATTTATTTGTTTTCTATTTGTTATTATTTTCTGTAGTTATTGAGGTCGAACTTGCAACAATCGCGCCCCTGGCCAGCAGCGCTGCCGTAGCTAGTGTCGCATTCTGGCGGATATTTCTGCACTAACTTGATTGTTGCCAGACAGTTCTCCCGGATCTGACAGTAAGCGGAAAATTTTGCAGCGCCGCCACCCCAAAGTTTACATTTTTGTTGACGCCAGTCGACTGGGTAAGTCTAAAGGGTGCGATTTTAAAATCTTATGGTATAGAACTACCGTATACGATTTTTCTAATCCTTTTCCTGCAATGATAATTTTTCCTTCGATTTTTTCCTGCAATGGTATTTGCATTTCCTGTAAACATGCAGTAAATATATATGTTCAAAATCCAGTAAACAGGAAATACAAATAACAGACCGAGTTATTTATGGCATTAAACGAGTACATCTAAAATAATCATTCTTTAGAACACTTTTACGTATTATGAATTAGATATATTTTAAATTTTTATAAATGCTCCAATGCTCTCGGCTTTATCCCATTTTGTCTTAATCGTGCCATTAATAAGAATAATATTTAGTATTTGGTTTTGAATCGACATATTACTGATGTATTGATGTTTATATGTTCACGACGCTTTAGGAACAATAAGCAGATATACTAAACAACGACTTTCATTATTAATTAATCTGAAGTCGTTTGAAATTAATGTGTTTATCATTTCAACATTGCAGGACTTATATATTACATTCTTAATTAATGTACAATTTTTTAATACAGTTTATTTCGGTTAAAGTATACAATTTTATAATATATTCTTTTGTGTGAAATATTTTTTATTAGTGGGAATAAAACTACTTCAATTAAACAAAAAAACAAAAAAATGTAGCAGAACTGCGCTCTCAGCCGAAGCCTATCTATATTTTGAAGCTCCGTTCCGTCGCATCGCTGCTTTTATTTCATCCAATCTCTCATTCCCCGCTCCTCTCCCTCGTTTTCCCGTCTTCTCCCGTCCTCATTCCCTTAATTCCTTTCGCCCATTTGTTCTCAATTCTCGCCTCTTGTACTGCTCTCCCCCTTTCATATTTTTAAACTACCCGTCCCTCCAATGTTTTATAACTAGTTTTTCCTTTTGATTTTGTTTCTTTTTATTTTGAACGTAAATTTGTATTATTTCATTATTTGAATCCTAAACTACTAATTCCAATTAAGGTTTCATTCTCAAACGTAAAGGTAACAGAGTCGGTTTTTAAAGATAATAAATAAGTACTGGTTCGGTATTTATTAAAACATTTTTATATAACGAAAACACACGCTTTATGATATACAATTTTTTGATGGTGATGGTGAGTTTTGTTTTTGAAGACAATTTTAATGACCTTTCTTCTTAATAATAGCAAATGTCTTCAGTAATGTCTTTAAAATCACTATCTCAATTAAGAAAACAACCATTCCTATTGTCTACATAACTAAAAATAAGTAGTAGAGAACGGGTCAATTTACCGAGCACTTATAAGCAACATTATTTTTAAACTTTACTTTACGAACTTAAATCAAATGGGGAATCATCTTATTTTGGCAACGAATATTTAATTGAATACAAGTTCTTAGTTCGATATTTTTAATGTAAGATCTATTTAAATTCACACAACATCCATTTTACAAAAGTATTACACTGCTCGGCAATGTCCCAAGGGATGGAATAATATACCGTGCAACATAAAATAAGGCAAACATATGGATGAAAATAAAGCAATTGGACATTTTTTAACTTGAGAATTGATTCACATAAAGAAACATGTGATACATGTGACTGTATAATACATGCAATTACTGTAATTATAAATTGTGAGATAAAGAATAAAGAATCATAAGTTCTTTCCATGGTCAATAAGAAATAAACACAATGGATTAAAGTTGCCAGTGGCGATTATGGCCTACTTTGAAAGACACCTGTCTGCCGTTGTATTACTTTTTTCACCATCTGAAAAAATTGTAATATTTTACATCCCTCTGAATTTCACCGTACAGTTTTACTCAAAATAAATACCGTATGTATATAACTATATAACTAGTTTTCCACATCCCGAGGTATTGAAAAGTTTAAATTTGATATTGAATTGGTATAAAGTCATGTTAAAAATTGACAAATGTTGTAGATTAAGGGGTTGTGTAAGCCTAAAGGGGTGATTCAAAAGACCGGTCTAAGTAAAATCTCACTATGGTTAAGTTCATCAAGCAGAACCCCTGCATCAATGGTTTTATAACATTTCGCAGTCAAAGAATAAACTAATAAATGTTGTGGAACTAGAAACCCGCGCAAATCACCTTGTCGATCATGGTCACCTAATTAATGAATATATAACACCGCTCTGTTTTGTTATTAACAACGTACGTTAGTTTTATCAGTATAAACTGTATAGTTTTTAACAGTTACTTGTTTATTTAACCATGTAGTAGTATTTACTAATATTATATAATCTTACATGTTATAAGTAATAAACATGTAAATCAATTACATCCATCAATAGGTGTGATGGATCTGGGTAGTTCGGCCTTTCGGGTAACATCCACTCCGCAAATCATCTCATAATAGAAAACCCCTAGACTGCCAGCGCCCCCCGAGGTAGGCATATTGAGCCACCCTTTACTTGATGTTGGCAGGCATTAAAGTTAATTAGCCGTTTTGTAAAATCTGTAAGGAAACATCAACGAACATTTTTTTTATATTTTAGCGAATTCCCCCTATAGGGAAGAAGCTATTACCATAGGTCTCATGGTAAGACTTAAGCCCCAGACCATGATCACTTTTTGTTTTGAGGTCCCCAGATGCCAAAAACACTATTCGTTCAAATTTATATATATGTATGTATATATATATATATATGTGTGTGTGTGTGTGTGTGTGTGTGTGTGTGTGTGTGTGTCCGTGAATGCGATAACTTGAGTAAAAAACGTCCAATTTCGATGAAATTTGGCTCAAATGTGTAAAATAATATTCATGAAACTTAATTTTGGTTTTGACCATGTTATAGAGCTTAAAAAAACAAATAATATAGTATTTTGAATTATTAACCTAGGTTAAGTGGTTGCGGAGAAAATCCAAAAAACCTACTCATAAAATCTCCCATGTTAATCTTATGGGAAAACAGTTTTTGGCTTTTCATCAGTTTATTTTAATGTAAACTTCACATTTGCTTTTACTAATCTGTTCAGCTCCACAAAACAATCATTTTGGTGTTTAAATTTTTATTCTACGCCCAACCGTTGCTGAGATATTCAAAGTGCTAAACACAGTACGTTTTCCAATGTTATCCTTATGGAGAATAAATAAAATTTGATATCTCGATTATTTATGAATGTATGTTGATGAAACTTGGTATGTGGCTTCACGTAGTAAAGGTATATTGATATTTGCACAAAAAAATGATTTTTTGTTGATTATTCCCTTAGCAGCAAACCTGCGTACTCAGCCCCCATGTTATTCTTATGGAGAATAAGTCAAATGTATTGACTCCTTTAATTATGAACATAAATTAATAAAACTTGGTATTTAGCTTCACTTGGTTGAGTTATATTGATAATTGCATAAAACCCCATTTTTTTGTTCCTTGTTGCTGCAAACCTGCTTATTCAGCCCCCATGTTATTCTTATGGAGAATCACTAAAATGTTACATAACGCTTATTTATGATTGAACATTGATGAAACTTGGTGTGTGGCTTTGCCTAGATACATTCTATTTATATTTGCATAAAAACCAATTGTTTGTGTTCCTTATTTCAGCAAACTTACTTACTCATTACCAATGTTATTCTTATGGAGAATAATTCAAATCGCTTATATGTGAATATATCTTTATGAAACTTGGCTTTATGTGGTATTAATAAATATATTATGCATTGGAAATTCGCTGAGTATGCAGGTTTGCTGCGACGGGGGTATTTTATTTTGTTAAAATGTAGAATTCTTAAACTTTATTAAATCCTTACCACTAGTGACTTTATATTCTGAACCCTTTGGTATTTTTATATTATGTATTATACCCCATCAGCACAAATCGTTGGGCCAACGTTGGCAAGTGGTCGGCGGAAATGGTTGGCCAACGGTGGGCATGTCGCGAGGCGCGAGGTTAGCCCATCGATGGATTAACCAACAGACAAACAACAAACACAATACATTTTGTTTGTTCTGTTACATCAGACAATCCAACTGACCAAAGAAATCGTAGAAGAATTAGCGACTAACATTGAGGTAGTGAAATAATTATTTATGTATTATGAGTGTGAAGTAGGCCTTTAAAGGCTAATTATCGTGGGTGGTAGGGAAGTGATCTTACGTGGCTGTGTAAGTGCCACGTTGGCACTTTATTATTAATACCTTTAAACAATATTATCAGCGACATATCATAGCTTGGACTCAACTTACTCAAAACTATCACAACTCCAGTTTTCTTATCTCTCTCCATATGTTATAAACATTTTAGATTTGCCTAATGTCCTAAGTGATGGACAGTCGAGCATCTGATTTATTTTGTGTATCAATTTCAATAATTTGTCAGTGTGCAATCCAGGATTTAAACAGTGACATGACCTTACTTACTTTGCGCGTAAAGTCCTTTTCTTTTTTATATAGTATTGCTCTGGCTGGCACTATACTTGATAGCTTGGTTTTAGACACATTCAGTTCAGTTCCATTTGCACCACTGGACAGTTATTGTGAAATCTAATTTATAAAAGCCTGGACCTTTCAAGTAACAGATATACACGCAGTTCTGTCAAATCCTTACGCTTTAAATCCCACTCTTTTTAAACTCATAATATTCTGAGGGGAACGGACATGTAACTTCACTCATAGTAAAAGGTCGGGGTCGGGGTTGGGGTCAGATACGGTTTTGAAAGATTTTCTAGTTCATAATTCATTCTGTGCACAACTTACTCTATGGGAAAGGTTACAATATCTTCCTCGTCGAGTTTTTCAGCGGAGAAAACTACTCTAAAAAAATAAAATTTCAGTGTTCGTAAATGAAAGAAGTTGGCTCTTGATTTTATTTGCCGAAGTACAGGTTGTTTGATTTTCACATTGGAATTCTTCGTATTATTAATACATATATTTCTTGAGCTAATGTATCCGCTTCTTCCACTTGTTGATTTCTGCCGCATCCCTGTATGACATTTCGCCTCGCCTTTTGTTGCATCGCAGACCTCATGATGTTTCAAAAACCCCTCAATTTGTTTCTTCCATCGGGGACATAGTGAAGTCCTTATAACTTTTCCAGATTTTATTTATGTATTGGATGATACCGTTATAAATTATATGTCATAGTTTAAAACATATAATATATACAACTACTTTTACTGCCATGGTCGTTATCCTTATATACATCCTTATATATAATACGTGAAGGCGATTTCTACGAAATACTACTCCTCCGTTAATGGACGGATTTTTACAAAAAATGTGTAAAAATTAAGTGTTTTTATGTACCCCATCAGCACAAATCGTTGGGCCAACGTTGGCAAATGGTCGGCGGAAATGGTTGGCCAACGGTGGGCATGTCGTGAGGTGCGAGGTTGGCCCATCGATGGATTAACCAACCATTATCCAACAGTGCCAACCAATACCCAACCAAATGCCAACGGTTTTGCTTATTTTAATTTTAAATTCATGATTTATCTAAATATTGTTTAGTAAACCAATTATAGAAATTTTAAAAAGGAATTAAGTTGCAGAAATATCGAGTCACGGTCGGGTCTCGAACCTACAACCTTTGAATTACAGAACACTCGCCTTAATCCCCACGGCCAATCTGGATAACGAGAATCGAAGAATGGACTGAGATATAGAAATTATCAATAGTCTGTACCTGCACGACTTGTACTAGTCTATATACTATTATGTATTATTCTTCTAAGATTGAATAGTACTCGTTTTATTCTTCTACGTGAATCTACTCGTGCAAAAATCACTGTAATAAAAGTAGGAACAAGTTAATTTGATTTATGTATCCATGAAATATGGAAAAATACGAGCAAATTAATATATATTTAATATAATTATAATTATAAAAATATAATGTTAATTTATCAGCACAAATCGTTGGGCCAACGTAGGAAAATGGTAGGCCAACGGTTGGCGCGAGGTTGGCCCATCAGCACAAATCGTTGGGCTAAAGTTGGGCCATCGTCGGCATTGTAGGATATGGTAGGGAAGTGGTCGGTTGGCATTAACGCGGTTGGGCCAACGAACCAATCGTTGGCAATGGTTGGCAAATCCAACCATAGCCGACGTTGGGCCATCAAACACTATTGTTGGAAAATTATATTATTGTTAATTATATATTCATTATAATAATAATATAATAAATCTATGGCGTGTGCTGCATTCTGTGGTTAACCCGTGGAACTACTACGAATCATTATCAGCTGTTTGAATTTTCATCAGCTCAAACCAAAGGGAATATCTAGAAGAATAACACTGGATTGGAAAGTTTAGTTCCCGGTGGGGCGGAGCCCAATGGGAATTACTTAAAACCCTTTCTTAGTGATACCCTACGTAATACAAAGAGTAGGTATGTGCCAAATATCGTGGTTGTAGGTGTAGATGAGGTTTGGTCTGAGAAATAGTCGGGTTTTCGTATCCCATAACAATAACACTGGATTGGAACTTTGACTCCCTGTGGGACTGAGCCCTATAGGAATTTCTTAAAATCCCTTACTTTTCAAAAATATTTTTCGAAAGAACTATTTTTATAGAGACCTTACGACATGAAATATACAAACTATTACATTAACACAATACATTTTGTTTGTTCTGTTACATCAGACTATCCAACTGAACAAAGAATTTGTAGAAGAATTAGCGACTAACATTGAGGTAGTGAAATAGTTATTTATGTATTATGAGTGTAAAGTAGGCCTTTAAAGGCTAATTATATCGTTTGAGAGAAAACTGTTACCACGCAATGTGTGGCGAAATTTCAGAATTTTATAAATAAGACACTTACACTCTAATTACATACATAATTTTCCATACAACTAAAATTCTGAATACCACACAACATAAATAATTCAATTTAATACATTCTGGCTGAATTCTCGAGATTTTACCAATGAGTTCTTTGTTATATTTGGAGTCTCTACTTCCTGAATAAATATATCCCAAAAGCGTGTGTAAACACTAACTTTTTTCTCTGTTGTGTTGTCACCTTGATGTTAACCGGACCTATCAAAATACATTGGGTGGCCAATGTCAAAATTCCAACAAATAGGAAATAAAATAACTATACCACAAAAACGTCAAAAACAGCGGCTCGCTTTTTCAACAGAGTGGTGACTCCAGATAAAACATAGAGCTCAGTGGATTGAACTCCCGAGTCAGTTAACTTTGTCAACAAAAAAATCAATCAGCTGTTTATAATTTCAGCGAATGGAAAAGTAAGGCGCAGCGAACGAAAAGACGTTTTTCCTCGCTAAGCAAAAAAACAGCTGTTTTACGAAGTGTTTTTTGATCGTATAGATAGGGTCGGAAGGCTGAGATTGTGACGGGTGGCATGTCACAATATAAAAGCCTCCTCATACAAGCCAAAAAAGGTCACCTGGACGGCGTTAAGGACGCACACCACTGGTCGAGCCTAGGGCCCACAGCTCCGAAATCCGACCCTGCGTAAAGAAGCACCATGGAAGCACTTTAGGTTAGGTTGAAGGGAAAATAAGTGTCACCATTGACTACAGATACTGAAGGAGACATCCCATCTATATGGCCCAGCTGTCCCTCTTTTAGTGTTAGCCAGAATTTGAAGTGGATGTAGTTTGATTAGGTCACACACAGAGTGTTCTGCTGTCAAATAATTATTTCAGCTATTTACGTTAACGCGAGAAAGCAAGTGATAATCAACGTATATTTGCGTCCTGACATGCCAACTGTTGTATTATCTCCTCATTGACAGCATAAGTATTAGTTGACAGAAGTGTACTCTATTAGTGATTAGTGTAAGCACGTCGTCTTTGAATCCTGACACCTGACACACAAAAGTAGGGACAACGGGGACAACTATTACAAAGGCAATGAAAAGTTTACTTCAATATACATTGTCAATGGTTTCACGCTGTAATTCCAAGCTAGCCCTTTGTCATGGAAAAAAAGTTGTCAAACTTGTTCTTGTCCTACCTGTATGTCATCATATGATATGGCGCATAGCGCACAGCGGGCAGCGCAAGCGGCTGTCAAGTTTGTTTTTGTTGGGGTACAGGTTAGTATTCCCCATTATACCAATCCTGACAATAATTTTAAAATTAAAATGGGAGAGCAGAAATCAGTTATTTCAAGCCGACCTAGAGACTGTTTGGCATGTAAACTTGTTAGTGGATTTGGATTAACTGGAGCTGGTGTTTATGTTGCAAAACAAGCTTTGTATGTGAAGAGAGGTTATGGACGTTATTTTTTACTTTCTTTTGCAGTAGGTGAGTTAATCAGCCTTTTTCCCCTGAATATCTATTTCTAATGGTCACAATAAGGATGATGTTTAGTTATAATATTGTCTGATATGCAGGATGCCCGAAACTATCAAAGACATACTTTGGTCTCCATTTTGCACAAGCTACTGGAATGATTTGAGTTAAAAATTATAAGGAACATATAGAAACTACTGTAAGCTCAAAGAACACATAGATATATTCCCGTTTTAAAATCAGTTAGGGCTCCAATCTTAAAACCAGGTAAGGTTACTTTGCTAACTTTAAATTATCCAAGAAGTTGTAAGTTGTACGTTTTGGAGGCAGCAGTAGGGTTGCCCTATGATAGAGTGGGAAAAAGAGGAGATTTTAGCTGGCGACCCCTGAAAAAAGAGGAGATTTTGTAATGACCCGGAGGGACCTGGGTCGCCCCCCCTGGAAAATGTTGAATAAGTTTATTATGTATTCAAAATCTCTTTTTAGCATACAAAACCAATTACAGTATATAGGATCAAAATATATTTTATAATTTTGTATACTTTCAGTTCCAAAATTAAGTGGGAGTGATGAAAAAGTAATTGAAGATTAAAGTAAACTTTGTAGGAACATGTATTTACTAACTTATTGTTATTTTTTATTTATATCGTAAATCACACAAAAACTATAAAATACCCCCGTCGCAGCAAACCTGCATACTCAGCGAATTTCCAATGCATATATATGTATCTTAATACCACATAAAGCCACATACCAAGATTCATCAATATACATTCATAAACAAACGATTTATGACATTTTAATTATTCTACATAAGAATAACATGGCGGCTGAGTATGCAGGTTTGCTGAAGCAAGGAACACAAAAAATGGGGTTTTATACAAATATCAATATAACTCATGTAGGTAAAGCCACATACCAAATTTCATTAATTTATTTTCATTATTAAGGGAGATAACACGTTACTTATTCTCCATAAGAATAACATGGGGCTGAGTACGCAGGTTTGCTGCTACGGGAGCCTTTGGAAAAAAATTGTTTTTTGAGCAAATATCAATGGTCCACAACCAAATGAAGCCGTATACCAAGTTTCGTCAGTATACGTTCATAAATAAGCGAGATATAAAATTTTTCTTTTCCTCCATAAGAATAACATTAGACAACGTACTGTGTTTAGCACTTTTAATATCTCGGTAACCAATTGACGCAGAGAAATGATCAAAATACCAAATTGTGTGTTTTTTTAAGCTGAATCCAATGGAAAAAACTAAAATTTGACTATTTCCAAAATTATATGTAAAAAATTCGAAAAACCCATTTTTGGGGTACAAAACCCCCCCAAAATACCCCTTTGGATGGAGCGATCTGGCTGGTTTTCGAACTTAAAGTCATAAATGTTGCTTTACACGTTTATACCAAATTTCATCAAAATCGGATAATTTTTACGAGAGTTATCGTGCTCACGGACACATATATATATATATATACAGTTTCGAACGAATGGTGTTTTTGGGGTCTGGGGACCTCAAAACGAAAAGTTATCATGGTCCCGGGCCTAGGTCTTACCATGCCGACTACGGTAATAGCTTCTTCCCTATAGGGGAAATTCGCTAAAAAGGAGGCTGCAGTTTAATTTACGGCCCACATTCATTCGTTAGAAAAGATCGATATTAAGAAGTATTGGTTATTATCAGCTGTTTTTATATTATACAAGTTATATTTATAATACAAATTTCATGATACTAACAAAAGATAAAATAATTGAACTAAACTAAACAAAACGGAGATGAATAAATAAACCAAACAATTTAAATAATCCTCCCTGCAAAACGAGAACCAATCTGTAATAATTGTATCCCTACTTTTTTTAAATGATCCTTGTGCTTGTTTCGCACATGAGGAAATCACAGTTTGTGACATTGATTAATTTATTAATACATTTTGACATATTTCACGGTAGCTAGTTCATATTGCAATATAAGCTACTTAACTTTTGCCAAAAACACATTACTGTAACGTAAACAAAAACAATAAAGAATAACAATGTAATTGATGATCACTTTTCTTGAACAATCGACGATATATCAATATTTTTTATCGAAAATTTCAATTGAATGAATGTGGGCCGTAAACTAAACTGCAACCAAAAAGAAACTAAAATGAAATGAATAGCCTAAAACAATATAGGCTAACTACTTTTCAGATTTATAATTTAATAAACTACAGAAAACTATAAATCTTCATAGTGATTTTCAGCGTTCAATAACGGGTAACGGCGAATATATGTGAAAGTTAACGATAGATTAACGATTTATGATGTTTAACGTCCAGTGCATGTTTTGTAATGCTTGACGACTAATAAACATTGCTTATTGCTTATTGATATTTCCCACCAAAATAAATCCAAAGAGTAACAAATAAAAGAGGTTAAGAGTTACAGGAAGACAGGATTTAGCTTTGGCAATTGTTGCATAATGATAAAGTTGCAAAAGCAAATACATTTTCGTTCACAGGTAGGATTTTAACACAACATTTGCGTTATTCAATGCATTTTTAGGAAAAACTTCAAAAAGAGGAGATTTTTAATTTTTCAGGGAAATCTCCCAGAGCTATATTTTTATCCTCAAAATCCGGTGATATGACAACCCTAAGCAGAGGTCGTGGATGCACTCACTATTAATACAGTTTTGTCACAATCGGATAGTTTTTAAAGCGTTGTTATTAGCATTGAGGATGTAGACATGCTCGTTGTGATTACAGGGCTTCCTAATCCAAACAAAAATGATGTCTACCATCTTAAACCGGAAAGGAGTGGCAGATGTGGTACATACCTAATGCTTTCTCTGGTTGTGACACGTCGTCTCTTTTTAGACAAGAAAAATCAACACTGTTTGCCCTCCTTGAACGAAGCCGCCTCTGTATTTTACAAGGCAAATCCATCAACAGCCTAAATCAGCGTAGATGGAGATAAGAGTTTCATTGCGCTGAATGGCACTGGAGCGGCACTCAGTAAATAACTAAATGAGCGCAGATAACCACCTTTTCATCAAAATGATCGCTAAGACAAAATTCAGCTTGCGAAGGTTGCTATCAGCATCCTAAACAGCCAACAACCACTATTTCAGAACGTTCCTCAAAGCTCAGTGCTGGCTTGGAAACAGATTTGGAAACGTGATAGCCTATTTCTCCCACCCATTCCAATAACAGAACAAGCGTCCCAGCCATTGATGAAGCTGGTATATTTTCCTGCAAAAAAATAATACAGTGTAAGTGCACTAGTCGAAAATCTGCGAAAACTGCTCGGGTACTTCATGCTCCAACGCCCCATGTATATAATACCCCCGTAGCAGCAGACCTGCGTACTCAGCGAATTTCCATTGCATATATATGTATCTTAATGCCACATAAAGCCACATACCAAAAGTTTCATCAATAAGTATCCAGTCATAAATAAACTATTTCTGACATTTGAATTATTCTCCATAAGAATAACAAGGCGGCTGAGTATGCAGGTTTGCTGAAGGAAGGGGCACAAAAAATGGGTTTCATACAAATATCAATATAACTCAAATAGGTAAAGCCACATACCAAGTTTTATTAATTTATGTTCATAATTAAGGGAGATAACACGATACTTATTCTCCATAAGAATAACATGGGGGCTGAGTACGCTGGTTTGCTGCTATGGGAACTATCGGCAAAAAAATCGTTTTTTGTAAAAATATCAATAGACCACAACGATAAGAAGTAATATACTAAGTTTCATCAAGATAAGTTGATAAATAAGCGAAATATACAATTTTTCTTATTCTCCATAAGAATAACATTGGACAACGTACTGTGTTTAGCACTTTCAATATCTCTTTAACCAGTTGACGTAAAGCAATGATCAAAACATAAAATTATGCGTCTTTTTAAGCTGATTCCAATGAGAAAAAAAACTAAAATTTAACATTTCAAAAATTATATGTAAAAAACTCAAAAAAGCCATTTTTGGGGTATAAACCCCCCCCCAAAATACCCCTCCAGATAGGTCGATCTGTCTGGTTTTCGAACCTAAAGTCATAATTGCTGCTTTACACGTTTATACCAAATTTTGTCAAAATCGGATTATTTTTACGAGTTATCGTGCTCACGGACACACACACACATATATTATGTGTCCATGAGCACGATAACTCTCGTAGAAATAATCCGATATACAGTTATATATACAGTTTAACAAATGGTGTTTTTGGCATCTAGGGACCTCAAAACGAAAAGTTATCATCGTCACGGGCCTAGGTCTTACCATGCCGACTACAGTAATAATACCTTCTTCCCTACAGGGGAAATTCGCTAAAACTAGACATCTCGATAATAGACATGGATACGTTTGTACATGGATCTCCATGGACATGGACGTTGACATTAATTTATCACATTTAATTTTAATTGACGAAGAAGGACTGGAAGAGTAGGAACATGAAGACGAAGTGAAACCTGAAATATTTCCAGGAGAGGAAGAACCTTGGCCATCCAACCAAAGAAAAATGTAGTCAATAATCTATTTATTAAAACAAGTTCGCACGCAGCACGCTGACGTGAGGAAAGTGAATTTCCAAATAAAAACTTTTAAAACTCAAAATCAGTGTAAAAACATACATTTGTCCAATTTTTATTGAAATCTGAAAACATTGATTTTTGGCTGTTCTGATACTCCTGGTTTCTTTTACTTGCAAAGCTGGGAATACAGTTTTGCCCAATATAAGATTAGGAGAAGGTCCAGACAGGCTTGAAAGTAGGCGTGAGGTTGCTGGGGATGATAAAAGTACTCTAACAAAGGAATAACAGGCTTTTCTACTGGAAAACCCCCATAAGACAACGTACTGTGTTTAGTTGATACACATTTTCTTTAATAACTCGGTAAATATTTATGCTAGAATGACGAGAGAGGGCTTAAAACTTTCGCCTCTCTAATTCCCATCTTTTTGCATGCATTTATTTTACATCTGGGGCTTTTATGACCATTTTTGGGCCCAAAAACTCGAAATTTGAAAGATTAATCCCCCAAAAACGGAGTTTAGAGTTGTCCGATTGTTTTGCCCAATGAACATGTCCAACTGATTATAGAAAGGAACGTCCTTACCAAATTCGAAGTAAATCGGACAAAAATTGCGACCGCTAGAGTGCAAACACACACACATATATATACAGGGTGATCAACTCAAGGAGGCCACCATTGGGATCTCAGAAAGTATTAATTTTACAGCAAACTTTTAATTGGGAACTTTACCTTATTTTTTATGCTCATTAGAATTACGTAGTTAAAATTTTAAAATTTGGTCGCCATTTTCCAATATGGCGGCCAACTTTGAAATTTCTTATGAAAACACCTATTTTTTATGACTGATATGGGTTTTAAATGCAATTTTAAGACCTTTTCATTCCTGTTGTTATTTTGATAAACTTGACCGTTTAGCCGCTAGAAGCGCTGAAAGTTTCAGAAACTCTTATTTCAACACTTATTAAATAGGCATGTTTTACTATTTGCAAACAATAAAATTTAACTCAGAGTGCAATATTATTGTACAATGGAATGTAAAAAGCTGTTGCAATTTCACAAATACTTTATTATGCACAAAAACATACTTAAATTACTGTTACAAGTAATTATCTATGATGACTTAAAGCAGGTGTTCAATGTGTCCTCCATCTTCATAAATGCATGCGTGAGCCCTTCTGTGCAAGTCATTTACGGCTCGTGATAATGTGTTATGGTGAATGTTATGAAAAATGTCCATCACTTTGTTGCGCATTTCTTCCACCGAAGCATACCTATCGGTGTACAGTTCATCCTTCAAGTGTCCCCATAGGAAGAAATCTAGTGGGGTTAGAACCACAGAATATAGTGGGGTTAGTTAGTGGGGTTATGAACTACATTGAAACAAAAGTAATATTTTTTCTATTCAAAACTACAACAGACGCTGGTTAACAGTAATAATACCAGCAACAAAACAATTACTAGGTTAGACGAGCTAAAAGCAACTGTGAAAATTTGCAACAATGAAACAGCTGATAATTGCCTAGCAACACGGTCATGTGTTACTGTTGGTCAATTGTAGCGAGCTGTACTTGGACTTACCCAATACACAGAGGTTGCATTAGTGATGTTTTTAAATAATTTAAGTACTTTTGTTGTATAAAATAAAGTATTTGTGAAATTGCAACAGCTTTTTACATTCCATTGTACAATAATATTGCACTCTGAGTTAAATTTTATTGTTTGCAAATAGTAAAACATGCCTATTTAATAAGTGTTGAAATAAGAGTTTCTGAAACTTTCAGCGCACCTAGCAGCTAAACGGTCAAGTCTATCAAAATAACAACAGGAATAAAAAGGTCTTAAAATTGCATTTAAACCCCATATCAGTCATAAAAAATAGGTGTTTTCATAAGAAATTTCAAAGTTGGCCGCCATATTGGAAAATGGCGACCAAATTTTAAAATTTTAACTACGTAATTCTAATGAGCATAAAAAATAAGGTAAAGTTCCCAATTAAAAGTTTGCTGTAAAATTAATACTTTCTGAGATCCCAATGGTGGCCTCCTTGAGTTGATCACCCTGTATATATATATATATATATATATATATATATATATATATATATATATATATATACAGGGTGGTCATTAAAGAATGTCACAAACTTCGTGGGCCAATAGTACTCATCAATTTGAACAAAAAATGTCCTCTTAATATATGTCGATAAATCCTTCGTTTAGCCGCCAGCCGCCATTTTGTATTTTTTACAAAAAAAATTATATCTAAAAAACTACTTTAGCTAAAATAACCAAACCTTGCGCGGACGTTTATTAAACATCAAAGAAAATTTAGAAAATTTTTTGTTTGATTTGCATTTTTATTTTCACAATGGCGGCCATTTAAAATTTTTTAAAGTCAAATAATAAAAAACTGTACATTTTTCAAAACTTTACCTTATAATAAAAAAAGAAAACATTTTAATACTAAATCCAACGGTATTTTGTTTATCAAAATCGGACCACAAATAAGCGAGAAAATTCACTTTTTCGGTTAGCCCGCAGAAGCTCCGGTCCCACCAGCAGCCCCAAGTAGCGTAGGCGGCGGCGCGCGGTCCGGCACAACAATGAAAATTGTATTAAGAGAAACGCACTCCTGTCCGCGAGAGGAAAGAGCTTCTGCGGGCTAACTGAAAAAGTGAATTTTCTCGCTTATTTGTGGTCCGATTTTGATAAACAAAATGTCGTTGGATTTAGTATTAAAATGTTTTATTTTTTTGTTATAAGGTAAAGTTTTGAAAAATGTACAGTTTTTTTATTATTTGACTTTAAAAACTTTTAATGGCCACCATTGTGGAAATAAAAATGCAATTCAAACAAAAAATTTTCTAAATTTTCTTTGATGTTTAATAAACGTCCGTGCAAGGTTTGGTTATTTTAGCTAAAGTAGTTTTTTAGATATAATTTTTTTGTAAAAAATACAAAATGGCGGCTAGCGGCTAAACGAAGGATTTTTCGACATATGTTAGTAGGACATTTTTTGTTAAAATTGATGAGTACTATTGGCCCACGAAGTTTGTGACATTCTTTAATGACCACCCTGTATATATATATATATATATATATATACAATTTTAATAGACAGGTCATGTTAATAGTTCACTTTCCAAAGGAAATTCACTAATAACTAAAGAAGCAAATAATAAAAAAATTATAAAAATTTCTTAAATATTTTCAAAATGGCAAAAATTTCTTAAATATTTTCAAAATGGCACCTATTTGAATATTTTAAAGTCAAATAAAGTCAAATAATTTTACAAACAATTTACAAGATTCAAATACCCCCGTCGCAGCAAACCTGCATACTCAGCGAATTTCCAATGAATATATAACATAACACTTAACAGGATTCATAAGAAATGTATTCACAAACAAGCGATATTTAAAATATTAATTATTCTCCATAAGAATAACATTGGGGATGAGTACGCAGGTTTGCTGCAACAAGGCACACAAAATAATGGGTTTTTATGCAAATATCAATGGAACTCATCTTAGTGAAGTCACATACCAAGTTTCATCCATATACATTCATAAATAAGCGATATATAACATTTTAAGTATTTTCCATAAGAATAACATGGAGACCAAGTACCTAGGTTTGCTGCTACAGGAACCATAGGCGAAAAATTGTTTTTTTGTGCAAACAACAATAAACCATAACCAGATCAAGCCATATACCAAATTTTGCCAGTTTATGTTCATAAATAAGCGAGATATACAATTTTTCTTTTTCTCCATAAGAATAACATTAGACAACGTACTGTGTTTAGTACTTTCAATATCTCGGTAACCAATTGACGTAGAGCAATGATCAAAATACCAAATTGTTTGTTTTTTTAAGCTGAATTCAATGGTGTAAATTAAAATTTGATTCAAATTAAAATTACATGTGAAAACCCCAAAAAACACATTTTTGGGGTACAAAACCCCCCAAAAACCCCCCTTCGGATGGTGCGATTCATCTGGTTTTCGAACTTGTTCAAATAAATGGTACTTTACACATTTGTACCAAATTTCATTAAGATCGGACCTTTTTTACGAGAGTTATCGTGCTTACGGACACATATATATAAATATATATATATATATACATATATAAAAATTTGAACGAATGGTATTTTTGGCATCTGGGGACCTCAAAATGAAAAGTTATCATGGTCTCGGGCTTAAGTCTTACCATGAGACCTACGGTAATAGCTTCTTCCCTATAGGGGAAATTCGCTAAAAAGATAAACATTTTCATCACAAATCTAATGATACTTTATTCAACACAATCTGTCATTGCATAAGCGAGCAAATGCACTTTTAAGGTCTTCTAGAGCTGGTGCCACATAAGGAGCACTGCTTGTCCCCGGCTTGTGCAAGCTGGTGCCACATAAGGAGCACTGCTTGTCCCCGGCTTGTGCAAGCTGGTGCCACATAAGGAGCACTGCTTGTCCCCGGCTTGTGCAAGCTGGTGCCACATAAGGAGCACTGCTTGTCCCCGGCTTGTGCCACATAAGGAGCACTGCTTGTCCCCGGCTTGTGCAAGCTGGTGCCACATAAGGAGCACTGCTTGTCCCCGGCTTGTGCAAGCTGGTGCCACATAAGGAGCACTGCTTGTCCCCGGCATGTGCAAGCTGGTGCCACATAAGGAGCACTGCTTGTCCCCGGCATGTGCAAGCTGGTGCCACATAAGGAGCACTGCTTGTCCCCGGCTTGTGCAAGCTGGTGCCACATAAGGAGCACTGCTTGTCCCCGGCTTGTGCAAGCTGGTGCCACATAAGGAGCACTGCTTGTCCCTGGCTTGTGCAAGGAAACCTTCAAAGTGCATTAGGTTTGTGATGAAAATATTTATATTTTTTGTATCTTGTAAAGATTTTATAAAATTAATGTTTTTTTGTTATTTTGTTATTTGACTTCAATATTTAAAAGGGCGCAAATTGACAATACAGTAGAACCTCAATAATTCGAAGTTCAGGGGACAATCAATTTATTTCAAATTAAAGGAAGTTTGAAATATCGAGAGTTTGAATTATAGAGATTAATGTGAATGGAATTAAAATTATAGAGGCACGACTTTATTTAGAAAAAACCCCTACACAATAATTCAAAACATGTAAAAAACTGTATATACAAATGTTACATTGGTAATAAAATGTCTAATGAATATAATGAAATATGAATGAAAGTATTACACATTAATAAACGAGCAATAGAAGGAAAAAATAGCTTTAAAGCTTTGCTGAAAAAATATCAAATTCTATTAGGCTATTACTTTACTGTTAATAAAATGTTTATTTTTATTGAACTTTGAAAAAGTCTGTAATTCTTGATTGTTCTATTGCGTTGTTCGTTTGAATATCAAGTGACAACAGCTGAAAAAACATTGTCTCCAATATCCCTTGACTGTTCCACGAGTGTAGGGATAGTTTCAATTGCACGCCGAGCTTGTGACGAAATGAACATTTTCTTGGTTTCCGCCGTCGTTGTCTGCTGCACCTGTCTCATCGTACCCATTAGTTTTTGTTTCAACAGGCTTGTTTTTTGCGCTTAATTAAAATTTCAGAGGCTTATGGTATCACACAGTTCGTACTGTCGAGGTTGACTTCAAATTTTAGAGGTAACGTTTCGAATTACAGCAACAAAATTAAAATTCTAGAGGCCCTAGTATAAACATATTAGAATTTTAGAGGCTACATTATGCATTAAAACCACCTTGAACTATCAGTATGGTATTTCCCGAATATTAGAGGATTTCTGAGGGGAACAGACACAAGTTATTAATTATAGAGGTTCAAATTAGTTTGGTTCTACTGTATTTAAGGAATTTGTATAATATATATATTTTTTACTTCTTTAGTTATTTAACATAGTGCAAAGTTTGGTTTCTGTAGCATAAATAGTTCTTGAAATATTAATTTGTTTGTAAAAAATACTAAATGGTGGCTAGCGGCTAAACGGCAAATTTTTCTACCTATGTTTATATCAATTGTTTGTTCAAATTGATAGGTACTACCAACCCCCAAAGTTTGTAATGACCCTTTCTGAACACCTGTATACAGTAGGACCTATAGATAAAAATAGGAAATAATTTGTTGACAAGTAAATACACATTAATTTTTTCAGTTTTACAAAAATTAATTTCGGATGGTTGGTTGTAGTCACTAGACCTCCTTTACATTGTCGATATACTTACCATTCTCACTGATCCCAACTAACATTTCATAGGTGCTGCTGGACTTGGTGCAGCCAGACTTCTAGACTTACCTCCATTTGACTCCCTCCACTAGCCAAAAGTGAGAATAAACTGTACTGTAAAGTAATGTAACATTTTGTACATAAATGGAAATAAATTTCTTTTAGTTAAAATATGAAGTACTTATTAATCTTAATATTACTATATACAAATAAATCCCTATTTCCCTTAGTCATGCCATAACTTGAGAATGGGTGCACCAAATTGAATAATTCTTTTTTTCTTGTGTCCGTTAACATCAGGACGAGGTTTTTATAACAAAAGTTTTTAATCCGACCTAAGGGCTCTGTACTACTGGCCTTCAAAGTTCCTATTGATTTGATCTAAGTTCAGTTAGTTACACCAAACAGCTGTTAACAAGGATTATATTTACACGTACTAGGAAGGCATAAACATATGTTCATCACGGAAGTAACAAATCTACTTGAATGGTAACTCAAACTCTTTTTTCGATGTCGAAGTTAGCACTAAATAAAAATAGGTGAACCAGCTCATCTTGAAAATGAAGTATTTGACATAAAAACGAATTCGCATGCAGCACGCTGACGTGAGGGAAGTGAATTTCCACATAAAACTCAAAATCAGTGTCAAAACATACATTTTTCCAATTTTTATTGAAATCTGAAAACAGTGAGTTTTTCGCTGTTCTGATGCTCCTGGTTTCATTTACTTGCAAAGCTGGGAATACAATTTTGCGCATTATAATGTTAGGAGAAGGTCCAGACAGGCTTGAAAGTGGGGTTGCTGGGGCTGATAAAAGTACTTTAACAAAGGAATAACATAATGTAAAACCCCCGTAAGACAATGTACTGTGTTTAGTCGAAACACATTTTCTTTATTAACTCTGTAAATATTTATGCTAGAATGACGAGAGAGGGCTTAAAACTTTCGCCTCACTAAAGCATTAATTTTACACACGGGGCTTTTCTGAGTCTTTTTGGGCCCAACTCGAAATTTGAAAGATTAATCCCCCAAAAGGGGTTTAGAGTTATCCGATTGTTTTGCCCAACGAACTTGTCCAACAGATTACAGAAAGGAACGTCCCTACCAAATTTGAAGTAAATCGGACAAAAATTGCGACCGCTAGAGTGCAAACACACACACACACACACACATATATATATATATATATATATACAATTTTGAACGACCCCCCAAAACGTGTTCAGGGGGTCACGTTAGGAACTTCTATGGTGGTCCTGGGCTTAAGTTTCACTGTGCAGGTGACACAGTGTTCACTTTCCAAAGGAAATTCACTAAAAATTGAATGACATTAGGACAGGACAATTTCTGTCGGGCCAGCTAGTGTCTATATAAAATCACATAGGGCTTTAGATAAAAAAAAATATAGTTTTAGAGTTGTTTCTGTGATAAAAGTCACAGAAAATTTAGAGGAACCTCATAGGCAAAAAATTTTTATAGTAGTAGTAATTACTGTCCTCGGGATATCTGATTCCTTGTGTTCCTAAATTTGGTGTTATTAGTGAATTTCCTTTGGAAAGAACTATTAGCATGGCCCGCACGGTGAAACTTAAGTCCGGGACCACCATAGAAGTTCCTAATGTGACCCCCTGAACACGTTTTGGGTGTCGTTCCTTCAAAATTTTATATATATATATATATATACATATGTATATATATTTATATACATATATATATATTTATATACATATATATATATATATATATATATATATATATATATATATATATATATATATATATATATATATATATGTTTGCACTGTAGCGGTCACATTTTTTGTCCGATTAACTTCAAATTTGGTAGGGACGTTCCTTTCTGTAATCAGTTGGACAAGTTCGTTGGAAAAAACAATCGAAAAACTCTAAACCCCTTTTTTGGGGATTAATCTTTCAAATTTTGAGTTTTTGGGCCTAAAAAGGGTCAGAAAAGCCCCAAATGTAACATCAATGCATGTATTAATATGGGAATTAGTGAGGCAAAAGATTTAAGCCCTCTCTCGTCATTCTAGCATATATATTTACTGAGTTATTCAAGAAAATGTGTTCAACTATATACAGTACGTTGTCTTATGAGGGTTTTACACTAGAAAAGCCTGCTATTCCTTTGTTAGAATACTTTTATCATCCCCAGCAACTCGCGCCTACTTTTAAGCCTGCCTGGACCTTCTCCTAACATTATAATGCGCAAAATTGTATTCCCAGCTTTGCAGGTAAATGAAACCATGAGCATCAGAACAGCCAAAAAATCAATGTTTTCAGATTTCAATAAAATTGGAATACAAGTATATTTTTACACAGATTTTGTGTTTTAAAAGTTTTTATATGGAAATTCACTTCCCTCACGTCAGCGTGCTGCGTGCGAATACTATACTATACTAGCAGTGATTAAGAGTTTGGTTTGAAACGGTTGCAGAGAGCCCAGTTGTCCTATTATCCTGTGTTTTAGTAGGAAAGTAGGAATTACCCTACTTTTGGCAAAATTGTCCATCTTTCGTACTTTTCAAGCAGTATATATATATATATATATTTATTTATGGGTTTTTTATATAGTGTGGGTAGAATGTTTAATTTTATGAGCCAACATTTTAGCAAACAAAGCTGGAATCCAAAAAGAAACTTTTCTTGAAGTTAACAGCTTTATTTTATCAGAAAATATTTTGGCGATATTGAAAGTTAAACTCAACAAGATTAATTTCTCCATAGCAGTAAAGAGTTCTTTTGTTAGGCTAGCATTCAACCAAACAGTCACACAGCATAATGCCTAATAAAAGGTTAATAATACTGAGAACTGTTGTGAAAGCTTAAAATCTAGTTTTATAGAATTGATTAATAATTTTTCCTTGTCATCCATTTTATGTTCCGAATAATTTAACCCAAGTGTTTTGGTTTTGATAACCCAGCTTCCTTGTATTTAATGTGAATTTTTTAGGTTACATTCCTAATAAACGGTAACAGGAAACTGACACATACTTTCTCCCTTTTAGCCCAACTGTAATGAATAAATTAATTTGTATTTACTAAAATATAATGTAAAGTACCTAGTAGAAGGTAGAGACAATCTTCTAAACAACTAGTTTTCAGAAATGTCACCCGAATCCCATTTGGGAGGCGCTAAATAATCCTTTGCTACAGTGGGTTTAAGAGGGGAAATGCCCCCTCATCCCCCCACAGGGTTAAGGGGCAGCATATTTCGAAAATCCTCTGTTGGTCAATGCTAACTTGACCTGCATATCAAGTTTAAAAAAAATTGACCTGTAAATGTGAGAGAAATGGTACCTAATTTTTGTATTCCCCGTGAGAATAACATTGAACAACATAGCGTGTTTACCGCTAAATGAAAATTTCAATTTTCTCCTCTACCAGTAATTGTAGAGTAATAATTCAGAATAAAAAAATATTTCATTTTTCTAGCTCTTTTAACCCTTTGAGTGCTAAGCTTCTGAAAGGAGTAGTTGAATCCGTGATGTTTTGTTGATTTTTTTAATATATTGAACGCCTAAACAGTTAAAATTAATAAAAACGTGCTTCCGCTGGACACACACAGTAAAGGATAGGTAAAAAGTAGCAAAACACCTGATCAGATGTGCAACTCACAAAGAATCCACCCATCCCGTCAGCCTGGACCCGAGCCGTCCACCGTTTGCTTAAGGTCCGCCCTCCCCTTCAACTCTGCCACAGACAGGTGAACTCTCCATGAGTTGCACATAAAAACCACCGACTGTGACGGGATTCGAACCCTCGATCCAAGTGTTACCCCCGGCCGGGAAGGTAACGCCTTAGACCGCACAGCCACTGGTCAGGCTAGCAGCTGCAGTGGATCAGTTGGTATTATAGAGACTAGGCGCTGGACGATGTAGTTCAATTCGTGTCTACCAGGTTTCACCACATGTCAGACTCAGACTGCAGACTGAGCGCCTAACGGTACAATCGCTTATGAAGCAGTAACAGTGTTTATTGATAACAGATTCAAAAGACGATATATCGGACCATAGCACTGAAAGGGTTAATGGTTATTTAAAATTTATGGTTTTTTGACAAATAAACAAAACTGTTTTGGAACATTTTTTCAAAAGTCTATTAATTTCTGAACAAAAAATTTCCAGAAATGTGGGTAGTGTCATTTTGTTGGAAACTTAAAGCTCTAACACACCACTAAATTTTGGTTAAAATCTTTAAAGCCGTTTTTAGGAAATTTCGATTTTTCATGTTTTTTAGTAGTTTTGGGGAGATAATAACCCTTAAAAATAAAAAAGTCAAAAAAATAAGTAGGTATCGTGGCACAAGGACACACATATAGACAGACATCACCCACAATCACTTTTTTACATTCAGGGAGCACCAAAACAAATATTTCCACTATAACTCAAATTAAAAAATGTTAATATCTTAATATTGACGAGCAAAATACTTTCTCCATATAATAAAAATTGCAAATATTTTCCGTAAAAGTCTATCAAATAACTATCATTTTCCATTTTGTTTTTATACCATAAATGAGTGGCACATAATAATGTTGACTTATTTGTATTATTTATGAAAAGATACCGACAAAAATACCATTACTTTATTGAGTCAAAATCAGGGAGTTACAGTTATTAGGCCTAGGCAGCTAACGTGTTAGCAATTTGGGAACAAGAGCTTTTTACCTTATTTAAAACGTTTTGGTTGACTCGAATAGCACTATACGAGGTACGTTTTTTGAGTGAGTATTGTTTTTAAATTCCGCCGTTGCAGTGCTGCGGTTGGCATTCCTGCATACTGCGCTGTGTGGGAAGTAGTGCGAGAGAGATAGTGAATACCTCCTACCACTATTCCCGAACAGTTGTGTACACAAATAAAAATTTTGCATGGACCAATGACTTCTGATATGTTTACATCAAATATGCTTTGTTTACATTTTAACCCAGCTGTATGAAATAATATGAAGCCATTATAAATTAACGATTATTGGTTATTAGGATTAATGCTATTCACGTTTGATGTTTATGCCGAGTCTAGGCGAGCAAAGACGATCAGGTAAGTGTAAATGCGTAGTTTGCTTCCGCTCGTGTTATTCCAGCTGATTATTTAGCTGACATTGTTAACTGACTTGCCGCTCATCTCGCTCACCCGAGTCCCGAGCGACTCGACGAACAGCACAAATGTAAACGGTGACCAAAATAGTCAAAACATATGATTTGACAGAAATATGCATATTCAGGGTGTCTAGTAATATTTGATCTCAAAATTCAAGACTTTTTCCAGACTTTTTAAGACTTTTTCCAAAATTTTCCAGACTTTCGCAAGATAGTACAAATATACTAAAAACGTCATAAGAGTAAAAATATCATGTTTTTACCACTTTTTGGATTTTTACTTTCTCCCCCTTATACATAGTAGGCCTATAAGGAGAAAGTATTGTTTTCGTCAAAATTTTTTAATTTTAGTTGATAGTGGAAATATTTGTTTTGGTGCTCCCTGAACCCAAAAAAGGGATTTTTACGTGATGTCTGTGTGTCTGTCTGGATGTGTACAGAGCTAGATCCCTAACCAATGGTTTGATTTTTATGAAATTTGGTATGTAGGTACAAATACACGATATCTCCAGGTATTTTTTAATTTTTGATTTTTAAGGGTAATTATCCCCCAAAACCACCAAAAAACATGAAAAATCTAGATTTATAAAAAACGGCACTAACGTTTTGATTAAACTTTAGTCGTTTGTAGAAATTTAATTTCCCAACAAAATGACACCACCCGCATTTCTGTAAAAATTCGGGTTCAGAAATTACAAGACTTAAAATATAAAAAATTCAGTTTTTTTTATTTTTCATAAAAAACATAAATGTGAAAAATATTACTATTCACCATTAAAAAGAGCTCAAAAAACTAAATAATTTGGTATCTTGAATTACTATTCTACGATTACTGGTTGCGGAGAAAATTTAAATTTCCATTTTTGATAAACACAGTACGATGTCCAATGTTATTCTTATGGGGAATACAAAAATTACTATTTCTCTCTTATTTGTCGATCAATTTCGTTCATCAAACTTGATATGCTTGTCAAGTTAGCATTGACCAACAGAAGAAATTCGAAATATGTTGCCCCTTAATAACTCTGAGGGGGGATAATAGGGGGCATTTCCCCTCTTAAAACCACGTGTGTAGCGATGGATTCTGTAGTGCCTCCTCAACAGGGATTTCGGTGGATATTTTTGAAAACAACCTGTTTACATTATTTTCTGTACATTCAACCGTGCTTTGAATTTTATATTTAGTAAAGAAAAAGTAATTTATTCATTAAAGATGGGGTAAAAGGGAGAAAGTATGTGTCAGTTTTCTGATACCGTTTATTTAAACTATGGTAAACAAATTTAAATAGTGAAAAAGAATGACACTTGGAAGAAAAATCACCAACAAAACCAAAACTCAATATAATATTTTTTATTAAAAACTCAAATACTGCATAATATATGAACATAAATATTTATATATAAATATATATTTTTTCAATTAAACTTAAAATACAAATGAAATAAACGTTACCGGTTAGCTATATACAAAATAATTTAATTAAAGAAACAAAACTAAAAACGTCAACAAATTTAAAAGGGCATAAAATATCAGCATGTTAAAAGAACATAAAAGGATATTTTCCAGAGTTTTTCACCCTAATTCTAAATAAGCATTCACATAGAGATGGTTGGTGATGTGCTCGGAACGTATTCCTAACAAAGTTTGCTATCTGGACAAATTTCAAGACGATAAGTATCTTCCAACTCTTTAGACCGAACGTAACTGTAACCTAAATAATCCGTATGAACAATTACTTTTGGTTTTTTACATCGTTCGGCTTATGAAAGTGTACCCTCTTTATACATTGGAAAGCAATGAGGATTAAAATAAAATACAGTACCGGTAAGTTAGTAGCCTGTTCATGTACAGCAACAAATACAAAATTTCGAATAGGTTGGTATATGAAAATAAAAGGCTAAAGTAAAACTAATTTTTACTCATAACTTTGAAAACATATTTAGGCATAAATTGGCCTGTCGATCTCATCACTGGCCAAAAAAAATAATTTAAGAAGTCATCTAACTTATATTTTTTTTTATATCAGTACCTAAATTAATTTTAATCGAGTTCAGTTTTAAAAAACTAGGCCTAACTTAAATTTTTACAATTTCTCCCATGTTGACATAATTTGGCGATTAAATCAAAGTTTAAAATTACGCAGACGATAGTAAGCTTTGGCCTAGTTAAAATGTTTTCAAAGGTAAGTTAAAACATTACAGTGACTAGGCTTATTTGATATTTAGGCCTATATAGCCTATGTGTATAGAGAACCACTTTATTAAATGTTATAAACAGTTAATTAGAAAACATGTTCAGACCACAGTTTAATATTTCCAAGGGTAAAAGTAAAGTAACTTCATTAGTTTAGTGAGTAGGCTATATTCTTTACGACATTGTTCAAATGTCATTAAGCCACTGTTTAATGGTCTTCTGGTGATCTGAGAAATAGTTGACAACTGTAATTAAAACTATAAAATTGTATAACTTAATACTACTGAACAACTGTCGGGCGAGTTACTTTGCCCCGTTCCGTGGAAACCAGGCCACAGTGCAAGCGGTGCAGACGACGAAATTCGGCCGTGTTGGAAGTAAATTGCAACGTAAACTTAAAAGTTTTAACACGTAAAATATTAACTTAAGTGTGTATTGCTCACGCTCACCGTTGAACAAAATTTGAAGCATTGTTGGAATGCAAAGGGAAATAAGAATAGATCATAGTTAAGTTGTTAACCTGTACCGCCAATAATTTGCAGGCATTATTCAATATTTACGGACAAATCCCGGTTTTAACTCACTTCACTCGTCAATGTAATCTTTAACCTACAGATTTAAATGCTTCACTATGCGTCCGTCAATGCGCGCAACTGCGCAGGTACTACGACGACGCGACGTGTGCGTGTGAGAATCAGAGTCGGAGTCTAGGGACGTTCCGATACGATACTACTCACTACTGGCTACTGGCTTGGACCCGATATTTGGTATCGCTACGAATCGAAACTAAAGTATTGATACCCATTACTCTAAGAGGAACGCGGGAGATAGCTTGGAGTCAATTCTCTCTTACAAGAACTATATTTGAAGTTATTATTTGTGTTTATTTTGCTAAAAAGTATATTAAACAAAAATAATCTATGTTTTAACAACGTAAAAATGTACTATTTTTCCAATACCGATACTCAACTTTTCTTTCGATACCACGATAATATCGGTTAACCGATGCCCAGAGTTTCGAAAACAAAGTTTCGATACCTACTCGGGTCGGAAGTATCGGAACTTGTCTATCTCTATCAGAGTCCACTAGCCGAGGGATGGCGAACGACGTGGGCGAGAGTGTAGAGGTACCTTCAAGGTCACCGCTCTCCACCCCTCCCCCCTCGTGACTCATCTTCCTTTTCGCGTTGCCATAGTAACGGCATGTACTTGACTGGCTTTCTTAATTTCTCCGAAAAACTATGGGCCAAGCATTTGCTTCGGTTGTTCCACAACGTACATCTTGTTTCAATTGCCATTGATTATAAATACTAGTACCTTGATATCACTGTTTATAAGTTTTATCCATTTTCCCGACTTAATAACAATTTTATATATTAATTCCCGCCTTTCCCGACATTTTATTAATTTCTATACAAATTCCCGACTTCCCCGACTTTCCCGACTGCTAGACACCCTGATATTGGAAGGCTGACTGTACTAAGATGCGTGGAGGGCGACAGGCATCACTGCACATGCGCAAACCAGGTGCCAACCATCGCGAACAGGGCTGTACCTACATCTGTTGGGAAGGCTGAAGACAAAATTGACATGTTTACGTTTGTTTGTGAGCATTCAAAATGGCACCACTGATTGAGAATCCTGCCACTTGTGAGATGCGTGCTGGGATTTATTGCTACGTGTTAACGAGGTGAAAACGACTGAAATCCATCAGAAGATAGCAAAGTGTATGGCAAGAGGTGTTCGACAACTCTTGCGGCAAGAAGTGTTTTATTGCCTGTGACAAATTTGTTTAAAAAGTCATTACCTTCTACCTCATACCGCTCAAGAAAAGCCAAGGCATTCCCCAAACACTTGGTTTTGTGCACCTTAGTCAACATTTTTGGAACGTGAGCACAACTTAAGAGAATTTGGTCGTCGGTCACAATTGCATAAAGGAACACTTCTTGACACTCATAAGATAACGACGGAATCGTCAAACATCTGTTCTTCCTCACATTTTGATCAACTTTATGCACCAAATATTCAGTAATTACAGAAGGTTGCCCACTTCGTTGCTCATCGGGGACACTCGTGGTTATCTTCAAATGTTCTAAACCATTTGCATTGGATTCCATTTCTTCTTATGTTTTTTCCATACACTTCGCTAATCTTCTGATGAATTCCAACTGCTTTAACGCCATTAACACTTAGAAATTGAATTGCAGCGCGTACTTCAGCCAGCGGGGTCTTCAATCGGTGGCACCATTTTGAATGCTCACAAAAAAACGTAAACATGGTAGATGTTTGCCGTAGTGGTATCCCCAGCCTTGTCGACAAAGTAATTCAATCTATTCTAACTCTTTTGTCCATATTTATCAATAAATGCATTTTTGAACGGTCTATTTGAAAGAAACATTTTATCATGTCTTTGCGGTGGAGATTGAATACACTCAAACTAACGTCTAGTCAGCCCCAACGCATACAGCTGGTTTGATTTGCAAGCTAAGAGAAAAACAAAAAAATAGCATTCTAAGGAAGCAGCGTTTGAAGAACGCACGGAGTAATAGCAGCACGGAGTAAGAAGTGGATCGGCAGTCGGCAGTTGACCGACATCACAGTAACCGGCTTTGTCTAATTTCTTGGTGGAATTAAAAATACAAAGAAATGTTTACTAATTAAAGTAGTTAATGTTGTTTGTTTGTTATTTATACCCTTACCTTAACTATGTACTTGTATTAAAACTGTCTGGATTGAAAACTATTTTTATGGTACCAATATTGTAAGTAGTGTGGGGCCGCTTTTACCATACTCCTTGGAAGCGGGCAGTGAACTGGGCCATACTACCAATCTTCACTCAATGACGAATCAAACGTAAGCAAATACAAAACATCTGTCAACTACGCATCGACACCGGCAAATAGAAATGAACAAAAACTTATGATTGCGGAGTAAAGTGTAGCGTTTCGTTTCTCTCAAAACAAATTGATACTAAGTATTTTGACATTTCATTTTCAATGATATGCATTAAGTGACGAATTACCTTGTCAAAATTAAATGTCAATGAGTTTCTTATCAATTTTCCCATCAAACAATGAATTTTAACATGCACTCTTTGTTAGTGTTTAGGTTATGCAAATTACAATGAAATAAATAATATTGTTTATTACCATTAATACTGGTTTGAATTTTAGTTCCAAATCGGAAGCAGTTAGTAACACTATATTTAACTGAATATGCTAAAAAAATCAAGAGGCTATGACAATGACTGACTTATTTCCTTTTGTTTTCCTAGTTTTTGATTGCAAGTTAGTAAGTTTTAGACTACTTTAAAATTGTCAGTGCCTAGATCAATTACCTTAAAATATTCAGTGCCTAGAACAATACTTAAATGTTCAGTGTCTAGTTCAATACCTTTAAATATTTCAAAGATTTAAAGATTTTATTTGGCCATTAAGTTTTTCACAAAAGGCTATGTCAGTACATGATAATTTTAACTAATTTGTTTAGTGCCTAGGCCTAAATTAATGAATATCACTTTGCTAATTGAAACATAACTAAGCATAACTTTTATTTACTTTGCTAATTGAAACATAATCAAGCATAACTTTTATTTACTTTATAAGTTATCCTCAGAAAACCTATAAGCCTTTGAAACTGAGGCTGATTCTTATGAAAAAGGCTAGGCATGACACTAGGCCTACTGTATTAAACTTAATCTTAAGACTTATGTAGGTCTTTGATTAATTAAAAGTCAATGATAGTCCTAGTAGGGTACTTTGGTATTGTACGGATGCCACCCTTATACAGCGCGCTGCGGCAGTTATGTTAGGATGGGTTATCATAAAAATGATTGTAGGACTTTCCTTGTTTCGTTACGAATCGACTGATACCTGATGAGTCATACTTCAGGTCGCCAAACCCCCTCCAAATAGGCCAAGGTCAGGTCGTTGACCGGAGCGCGCGCATCACCTGTCACCGCCTGTATTGGGTCAGTGTCATGAGTGATTTATTGCCGTCACTACGTTACATTTGTTTTCATAATGAGTGACGTTCTTTTGGTGTGGGATTTACCTCGAAATGAAGAGGAAACCGTACGTATTTTTATGATAACCCATCCTAACATAACTGCCGCAGCGCGCTGTATATTTGGCGTAGTACATGGGGCGATCGGGTGTGGTTGCAAGCGGCGGCGACGCATTCAACACGATCCTAGCGGACATCGCTGTCTTTTGGGAGGCACAACACAAAGACCGCTCATCAGAATGATGTAAAGTTTTTACAGTAAGTCAATAAAAGTACGTTTTTTTGAATTACGTAGTTATCCTTTGTATCCGGTAAAAATTTAACCTCCAAAAATAGTGGCATCCGTATAATACCAAAGTACCCCTAGTAGCTGTATTCCAGTGTCTATCAAACTCCGTAAGGTGCCAGAGAGTTTAGAATTTCAGTTGTAACTTTCCTAAGTTAACTTTCAATTAACTTAGGCCTAGGCTATGTAATATATATGATCATGAGTTTTAACACGTTCGCTGCGGCAACCCATTGGCGGGCGATCGCAATGTGCGGCGCAGCCCCGGCGCGCCAGCGAATCAGCGAACGCAATTGGCAGCCAAATATTTTGGTCTGACAAATCGCAAAAAAGCGGCGGTGATGGTGCTGCGTTACCCCGAGAGTGGACGTAGTTCACTGAAACACCCACAGGTAGCAGCACTGCCTAGACCCGTAGCCAGTCCCTTTGTATTTTCACTCGGAGGGAGAAAATCCCCGAACTGGGACAAAATGTGGTGCCAGACGGGATTTTACGGGAAATTTTAGTACCAACCTACACCAAATTAAAGCTTGCATTCTAACCTACACGCTGGCAACGATAATAACGTTCCCGGCCGAGTGCTGGGCTCACACTGAAGCAATAGTTGGGAGGGGAGCGCGGCACTGCTTTAGCAGCTGTCAGCAAGGCGCGCCAGTAGCGGAGCACTGCTATAGCAGTGCCCCGCAGCGTACGTGTTAAGAAAATTTGGACCAAATATATAAGTTTTAAATATTAAAATTATTTGAGGCTACACTAGTCAGTTGTTGTTCAAATTTAATACATATTCCACCTACCTTACTTAAGGGGGTTATTATTCATTTTCCAGAACCCCATCAGCAAGAGAATTTTTTCAATATGTAGGAAATATATAACATCCCGATTCTGAAAATAATGTTCTAATTTTGCAGAAAAAATTGAAATTCCCTGGAAAATGAAAAAAAGTTGGGTTTAATATATGTTGTTTTCTTATGAAATTTTGTGAGCTGATCACAATAATGTAGGTAACTCTTTTTTGATCGGATGAAAAGTATAAAACTGAAAATCTCGAAAAATTGCCTGAAAAGCTCTAAACACTTCTTTAATTTGTTGTTACATTAAGATATTTTTATTTAACCTATTTAAAATGAACTAATCTAACCTACCAAGTGTTGTTTGGCAGTAAATTGCCACATACAGCGCTCTGCACAGTTAGGTTAGGTTAGTTTATCATTTTTAAATTAAGTTTTTTGTTTTTTCCAGATTTCCCGTGTTATTAGCTTTGGTTTTGGGAAATGTAAGCATTTTCTCATGCTACAATACATATTACATGGACAGTTTATGATTAATAAATATTCTTTTAAAAACAAATGCATTACTTTTATTCAAATTCCTATAGTTTGCAGTACTGTAATTGCAGATTAAATATTTCTACTTGTTAACAAAGTGAGATATTCATCATTTTTAATCAAACAAATAAGATAAATGTTGCCAAACCTAAAGTAAAAATTGATAGGTCTATGTTGAGTAATGCGAGAAAGTCTTGAAAAAACTAAAAAAGTCTTGAAAAAGTCTGGAATTAGTCTTGAAAAAGTCTGGAATTAGTCTTGAATTTTGAGAGAGAAATAAACTAGACACCCTGTGTACGGTTCATAAAATTAATACCGTATCAACGTCATCTTTAGGCAGAGGTACCGAGAATCAATGTTTTCACAGTAAAACATATTTTTCAGAAATAAAGATTCTTATTATCTATCAAGCCTACATGTATTACCCATGCACATAATATTGCAGATGATAGGGTTAAAAGTGTTTAACTTAAAAAATAAACCTTGATTATCACATAATATTGCAGATGATAGGGTTAAAAGTGTTTTACTTATAAAATAAACCTTGATTATAACTGAAATATTTTTTATTTACAAATTCATTAAAGACAGGTCAACTTTACGTAGTTAATCTTTAATACCCGACTTTCCCGAGTTTGGTGTCTGTCTTCGGGTTGGCAGTGAGGTTCTGCACAGCCACAATACACTCGTTGATCTGGGTCTGCAGCAAACGTAGGTCGTGGATGTAAAGCAGTCGTAATACCTTGGCAGCCTGGTTCATTACATAATCACCAGTGTCAAAGCCTAGGTCTGCCTCTAGGATAGGGTACGGTTTCCCCTGCACACATTATTCTCAAATTAAAATATTATAAAAGCTAATTTTCACATTGTACACATTTTTTATCAAAGAAAAAAAGCTTCCTCAGTATGTAAAACAAAGTTTAACACTTTCGCTGCTGCAAAGATGTTTAAACATAAAATTTGCATAAGTTTCTATGTTGAGGAAAAAACCGATCGGGGTCTGCAGTAGCCAACGTGTTAACACATTCGCTGCGAGTTCGCCCATGGGCGTGTTCCCGTCATGTTCCGATAGGCGCGGTCATATTTGAGTTCCCGGCTAACGAATGACTAAAAACACTGTGCAGTGCTGTACTGCAATACAACACCACTGGACATAGTTCTACAAAACGCCACCAGGTAGCAGACTAATCCAGATAGCAGTAGACAACCAGGGTTGCCATGTATAGGGAATAAGTCGGACGAAAACGACTGTGGGGAAGTCCCGTGACGGCCGGGATATTGGGGGAATTTACTACCAACCTACACCAAAATAAAGCTCACATTCTAAGCTACACGCTGGCATCAAATTGTTTACCCCGCGTGCCACGCTGGTGTACACTGAGCTTCGTGGCGACACAGTACAGGCCGGCCGGTGGCCCACATGGCGGCAGTGAACTGTACTACAGGCCGGCCTGTCGCCCGCAGCGAATGTGTTAAGAATGTTAATCCTTTGAGTGCTAAACTTGTGAAAGAAGTGGTTGAATCTGTGTTGTTTTGTTGATTTTTTTAAATGTCTTCAACAACCTGAACATTTAAAATTATCAAAAATGTACTTCTGATGGACCCACACAGTAAAGATAGGTAAAAAGCGGTAAAACACCTGATTAAACGTGTAAATAACACAAGATTTTATCCATACAGTCAGCTTGGACCTGTGCCATTCACCCATAGGCATGCACAAGGTGGGTGCCGCGGCGCCCACAAAGAGGGCTTGAGGGGGCCCCAAAATAGATGATGAAATGAATGTTGAGATTGAGGTATTTTCAAAAAATTAATTTAATGTAAGAAATAAATATAAAATAATATGTACTTTTTTGCTTAAATAGTAAGTAATACTGGGACTGGGAGTATTATTGTAACACAGTTAGGTAGTATTTACAATTGCAAATTCAATTAAAATCAAGTCCAAAACATGAACTATCATCTTACTTTTCCCGTGACAACGATCGTATTTTGGTCTCATTCTTAATGGCTGGTCTATTGTTTGGCATCCGGTCGCGGTAATTTATACAAGAGAAGGTTTCCTTCCGTAGTTGTACTACAAAATGCTAAAACCTAAACTAACTGTCGTACAAAGACACATGATGGCTAATTTTTTCATCTAACTATCTCAAATTCAATAAAATGTCAATCAAAGTTGTGTGACATTCCGTTCAAGAGATATGAATAATACAATCACTGTTAATCAATTTATCAATTTCCCCGACTATTCAAAGTTGTTTATGTTGATTTCCTCCTTTCCTGACATTTTATTAATTTTAGCGAATTTCCCCTATAGGGAAGAAGCTATTACCGTAGTCGGCATGGTAAGACCTAGGCCCGGGACCATGATAACTTTTCGTTTTGAGGTCCCAGACCCCAAAAACACCATTCGTTTAAACTGTATATATATATATATATATATATATATATATATATATGTGTCCGTGAGCACGATAACTCTCGTAAAAATTATCCGATTTTGATGAAATTTGGTATAAACGTGTAAAGCAACATTTATGACTTTAAGTTCGAAAACCAGCCAGATCGCTCCATCCAAAGGGGTATTTTGGGGGGGTTTTGTACCCCAAAAATGGGTTTTTCGAATTTTGTACATATAATTTTGGAAATAGTCAAATTTTAGTTTTTTCCATTGGATTCAGCTTAAAAAAAACACAAAATTTGGTATTTTGATCATTTCTCTACGTCAATTGGTTACCGAGATATTGAAAGTGCTAAACACAGTACGTTGTCTAATGTTATTCTTATGGAGGAAAAGAAAAATTTTATATCTCGCTTATTTATGAACGTATACTGACAAAACTTGGTATACGGCTTCATCTGGTTGTGGACCATTGATATTTGCTCAAAAAACAATTTTTTCCAAAGGCTCCCGTAGCAGCAAACCTGCGTACTCAGCCCCATGTTATTCTTATGGAGAATAAGTAACGTTTTATCTCCCTTAATTATGAAAATAAATTAATGAAATTTGGTATGTGGCTTTACCTACATGAGTTATATTGATATTTGTATAAAACCCCATTTTTTGTTTTCCTTGCTTCAGCAAACCTGCATACTCAGCCGCCATGTTATTCTTATGGAGAATAATTAAAATGTCATAAATCGTTTGTTTATGAATATATATTGATGAAACTTGGTATGTGGCTTTATGTGGTATTAAGATACATATATATGCATTGGAAATTCGCTGAGTACGCAGGTTTAATGCTACGGGGGTATTTATTGATGAATTCTGATTACATTCCTTCATATTCCTCAAGAAATTGTATAGAAAATAAACATACAATTCAACATAGATCTTTTATAATTATTTCTTTTTGTAAGTTTATTTTACTGTATTTTATTAGGAACATTACTGTAGTACAATGTTAGAGGTAATTTTATAAAAAAATGGCAAAATGTTTTTATGGAATTTAAACTCAACCCATCAGCTTAGTGACTTGCTGGTGCCATTCCTAACTTTTCATTTTTTAAATCTATGAATTGGAATGGACAAAATTGTGTTTTTAAATGTATTAATGGCAGTATTTTAATTAAAATATTGTTTTCTTTCAGTTAAAAGAGTTGCATTGGCACACACAACAGCAGACATAAGTAAAAAGCAGCAAAATCACTGTTGACCATGAGCAACTCACAAATAATTAACCGATCCCGCCAACTTCCAAGCAAGCCTGCCACCGTTTATTTTACTTGGGCCCCCTCCAACGTTGCCACAGACCGGTTAACTCATTGAGAGAGTTGCACGACTGATCAATTTTGGTCGTGTGTGGGAATCGAACCCACGAACAACGTATCAACACCTGACCAAAGTGTTTCCACGACTTAGCTAACACTACCAAAGGCATAGCGGCGTCATTTAGGTTTATCAGCAAGTCCGCGCCCATAGCGGAGAGAACTGTAGTTGCCCGCAGTCATTAGTTACAGATTTTGCTATTAGAGTGCAGCACCAATCAAATCCCGTTATAGGCTATTGTAAATAGAATAAAATTACTACCTTAATGGGTTAATAAATTAAAATAAAAACATTTAATTCAACTTAAATTTTGTTATTGTTTCTTGTTTGTAAGTTTATTTTATTAGTAAAAAAGTTTATCACAATGTTAGAGGTAAGTTTATAAGTGACAACATTTGTTTGTAGAATTTAACCTTAATAAATTAAAAACATTTACTTGATTTGCCTTATGAAAAGCTGGTAATTTGTTATGTAAAGATTTATGTTGTGAATTTTGGGGAAAATTTTTTGTTTGTAATAGTAGGATCGGGGGAAATTTCAGGGGTCTAAACATTTTCTGCATCCCTGCAATCCAGGAGGCAAATAGCATAAAGAAATTATTTTTGTCATTTATTTACACTAAAGATTTACCTAATACCCCCGTAGCAGCAAACCTGCGTACTCAGTGAATTTCCAATGCATATATATGTATCTTAACACCACATAAACCAAATACCAAGTTTCATCAATATACATTCATAAATAAACGATTTATGACATTTTAATTATTCTCCATAAGAATAACATGGCGGCTGAGTATGCAGGTTTGCTGAAGCAAGGATCACGAAAAATGGGGTTTTATACAAATATCAATATAACTCAAGTAGGTAAACCAACATGCCAAATTTTATTACTTTATGTTCATAATTGAGGGAGATAACACGTTACTTATTCCACATAAGAATAACATGGGGGCTGGGTTTGCTGCTATGGAAACTATTAGCAAAAAATGTATTTTAGTGCAAATATCAATAGACCACAACGATATGAAGCAATATACCAAGTTTCATCAGGATAAGTTGATAGATAAGCGAGATATACAATTTTTCTTATTCTAAATAAGAATAACATTGGACAACGTACTGTGTTTAGCACTTTCAATATCTCTGTAACCATTTGACGTAGAACAATGATCAAAACACCAAATTGTGCGTCTTTTTAAGCTGATTCCAATGGAAGAAACTAAAATTTGACTTTTTCCAAAATTATATGTATAAAACTCAAAAAACTCATTTTTGGGGTACAAAACCCCCCCAAAATACCCCTTTGGATAGGTCAATCTGTCTGGTTTTCGAACTTAAAGTCATAACTGCTGCTTTACACGCTTATACCAAATTTCGTCAAAATCGGATTATTTTTACGAGAGTTATCGTGCTCACGGACACACACACACTGTATATATATATATATATATATCTACAGTTTCAAATGAATGGTGTTTCTGGGGTCTGGGGACCTCAAAACAAAAAGTTATCATGGTCCCGGGCCTAGGTCTTACCATGCCGACTACGGTAATAGCTTCTTCCCTATAGGGGAAATTCGCTAAAACCTAGAAAATTATTATTTTCTTCCAGTATAGTCAATGGTACTATGATGTAATTTCTGCCTCATCAAAGTTTTTACCTGGTCTTCCCAATACCCTGTCATTCTCAGTTGAATGGCTGCAACCCTGATTCAACAAAAAATGAACCCATATGCTGAAGTTTCTGATAGGTACTCGACTTCAAATTATTTAATACATTTGTGATGAAGTGATCCTCAACCACTAGAGGGATATTCCAAAAATCACATGAAGACGGTGACCTTTCCCAATAAAAGCAGTAGAAGTATGCATGATTGCAAGGTGTTTGAACATGAACAATTTCAATTTTTATCAACGAGAGATTTCCCCCCTAAGTGTTTTGATTACTATGTACGGAGTTCTGATGCGTTTTTAAAGGCTTATGGCTCTGGACTACTCTTACTGTGTTACAAAATAAAGAGTTGTACAAGTCAGACAATGCAAAGAACCTGTAGTGGGCTACCAGTTAATGACCTTAGGCACGATGATGTCGGGATTGTCCAAAGCTTCAGATGTGAGCCTCTGGGAGACAAGCCTACTGATGGCTCGTAATGTCACCAGGTGGTCTGGGTGAGGTGTCACCTGTAATAGGGCTGCTAATGCATTCACTCCGTTCTTGAAGTCAACACTTTCAACTATAACAGCAATCAAATTAATTAATTATTTAACCACTCTGGTCTTCTCATGTGGTTTACACAAGGAGCTTATCACTATAAAATAGAAATACATAACAAAATTCCCTAGAATAGATACATGTTAATAAATGGTGTTTTGTTAACTACAATATAAATACATTTAAAAATTACACAACTTTAAAACAAGTTCGCACCCAGTACGCTGACGTGAGGGAAGTGAATTTCCACATAACAAACTTTATAAACTGAAAATCGGTGTAAAAACATACATTTATTCTAATTTTTATGAAAATCTGAAAACATTGATTTTGTAGCTGTTCTGATGCTCCTGGTTTCTTTCATTTACCTGCAATGCTGGGAATACAATTTTGCGCATTATGTAAAACCCCTATAAGACAACGTACTGTGTTTGCTCGATACACATTTTCTTTAATAACTCGGTAAAAATGTATGCTAGAATGACGAGAAAAGGCTTAAACGTTTCGCCTCACAAGAGTCAAGATCTTTATTAGCCGTTAAACACAATGCAATAGTGCAATAGACATTGTCAACATTTAATTAACTTACATGCTCACATTAAAAATTAAATTTAATAAAATGCTAGACATTCTTAAACAAACTTCTTAGCTAAACATACACATCACCCTCTAAGGGCTAAATAACAAAGTAATTAACATGTACAAATATATAAATAAAAATCTCAAGTTATCCAAACAAACTGCTTAACTAAACATAGATAACAACTTCTAAGGCTAAATAACAAAGTAATTTATAAACAGGTTAAAACCTCAAGTTAATCATACTACACGAAAAATAATCATTGACTCAATAAAATGCTTCTAATTTAAGCCAGTCACTTAACACCGTCTTGAATTTTTTCACATTTACCGCCCATCCATCATGAGGCAATTTATTGAACAATTTTTATTCTCATACATAAATGACTAGTGTTACTCTTTTGTAATCTAACTTGTAACAAGTCTAGTGAATCCTTGTATCATAGCTATGTATATCCTGCCTAAGTGTGTAGCTTACTAAGTTTTATTTTACATTCAACAGAGAGCTATAAATTGTTATGTGTTTGATTGATTGAATCTCTATATTATATTATATTCACATTTAATTTGTCAATTATAGTAATGCAGAGCGAGTGTTGCTGGGCCCAAAAACACTCGTGGATCTCTGATTTAGTTGTGGGTTGCTTGAAAGAAAAACCTGATTGCAAGAAACTATTTTATTTAAATCTGAGCAAAGACATTACAACATATACATATTTAAATTAGAGCCGGAAAAGAGTATTTTAAATTAATATTAAATGGATCACCTTAGAGGTTATGGCTTTGGTCGATTTCTGGCCTTTTTAGTTTTAATATTTTTTTGTATTATGTGTTTAAAATAATCAAAAGCAGTTCTCGAGTTAAAGTATCATAATGTGATAATCAGGAATTCCTAGTTAATCGAATGGCGGTTTATTAAAACAAGCGAGTGGTCGGGAATAAATAATAATATATTAGTCCTCCTAACTAAGCCTCCTGACCTCCGACACACTCTATCCTCCTATATCTTTTTACCACCAAATTAAATTACACATTCATATGATCCATGATTAACTTATTTAAAATCTGTTGTGGTTCCTGATCTGAGCTCTGAACTGCAGATTAATTAATTTTACTCTTTTTTTTTTTTAAATCAACCAAACAGTAAAACTCTGTTATATAAGTACTAAATTTCCTAGAATTTTGGATTCTACTTAATTTCCAGCTCTTACAATTATTTTAGATTTGAGACAATGTAATTGAATTTAAATATTTTCCAAAAGTTTTCTTGCTTAATACAAATTAATTCTTGTACAGAAAAAATGTCTTTAAGTTAAATTATAACAAATAGAGAGTTACTTTAAATGATTTGTGAATATGAAATTACATCAAATAATTAACAAAGATAAATGAATTTAAACTTAACAATTATTAAACTTTGATCAGTACCAAGTGAAATATGACCCAAGTATGTAAAACTAATAAATATTACTTACATGAATATTGCAGAAAATTACATACACAAAACGCTCACAATATAAATACACTGTAACACTACTAATGCACTTAATACTAATAATACCAGTTGTTTAATTTATTCCCAGTAAAACGACAAGAATGGCAGTGTTAAAACCTGCTCTTAGCACGTGTAATTTTGAAAAGTTTTAATTAATTAATTAATACGAATGCGTGATTGTACCGCGAATTTCGGCCTTTTCTTTAAAAGAATTCGCGAAATAGAGAACGTATGGGATGCACCCCGTTAACAAATCGACGAACTTTTGGAATTGGCAAAGAAACGCGGTATTGAATTTAGAAAAAGGTTTTAGATGATGTTACGCCGAATTGTTCCGAGCTAAGATAGCGAGAAGCCGCAGTCGTCCAGTTTTATGAGCGAGGCGGGTCACGTGACTGCATTGTTGTCAGTTCCTCCTGTACGCGGTAGTGTCTTCTAGATGTTTCTGATATGGCGGCAAGTTTGAGTTTGAACTTGTAACAATTTCCCCCCCTCCAAAAGAATTTTTAATTTTTGTCTAACCTAACTTGGGATAAAGAGAGAGAAAAACAACTTTACACAAAAATTAAAAATTACTAAAGTTAACAGTAACAATACTTATAAAGATAAACATAACAATATAGTATCATTAGTGAGAGAGATGGTGGACTCTTACGGCTACATTCCCTGTAAGTTCCACTTCGGTCATAGACTCATCCCTAACACTTGGTGAAACTAAACTGTTCAGAGCTACACAAGGTTCCAGTTTGTTGCACTGCACTACACATGTAATTTTATCCTGAATACTGTCCATGATTGTGATGAAGGCTTTTCTGTTTAAGTGAATTCCATCTGTCCTACCATTATAATAGAAATGTTCAATTAAAGAGTCCATGTTGTGACCAGTGAAAATTGTATCTAAATCCAAAATAAAAATGTGAGACTTTGTGTTTAAGGTTTTGATATAATGGTTTAATTGCTTAATTTTTGTATTAAATTCAAAATTAAAAAGAGTCTCTGGTATGGTGAGAAGAAAAACTGTTTTTCCGGCATAGGTTAAAATATTGCAGATGACCTTTATGTTTCGTTTGGAGACAGAGAGAGAGAGGTGACTCCTGACATCGTTGGTGCCAATGAGCAGAACACAGGTTGGTTGTAGTTCGGCAGCGTGTTTTCGCACCTCGGTGACGATGTGTCTCGTAGTCGCCCCTGGTATGGTGATGTGTTTGGTGGTGGCTAGTTTCCACTGTTTCACCGCTCTGTGCAGATGGGAGTCTCCCACACAAGAAAACCTGTCATATGGATTTACAAAAAGGAAATGGATTTAAAAAAAAAATTAAATCAATAAGTCACAACAATTTATTCTGAAGTAAAGAGAGAAAAAAGTATATATATATATATATATATATATATATATATATATATATATATTCAGACTGGAGGAAAAAATGTCTTTATTTGATCAACATTAACTATTTGCTTTTGTGTCTGATCATTGTCCAAGGTTATTTCAACATTAACCCATTGAGGTAGTAATTTTATTCTATTTGTAGTAGCCTATAACGGGAATTGATTGGTGCTGCACTCTAGTAGCAAAATATGTAACTAATGACCGCGGGCGTCTACGGTTCTATCCGCTAGGGGCGCGGACTGACTGAAAACACTTAATATCGCCGCCAGGCCTTTGGTCGTGTTAGCTGAGTTGGCTACGTCGTGGAAACACCTTGGCCAGGTGGCGATACGATGTTCGTGGGTTCGATTCCCGCACACAACCAAAACTGACCAGTTGTGCAACTCTCAATGAGTTAACCAGTCTGTGGCAATGTTGGTGGGAGGGCCCAAGTAAAATAAACGGTGGCAGGCTTGCTTGGAAGTTGACGGGATAGGTTAATTCTTTGAGACTTGCACATGGTCAACACTGATTTTGCTAATTTTTACTTATGTCTACTGTGTGTGTGCCAATGCGACTCTCTAAACTGAAAGAAAACAATATTTTAATTAAAATATGCCATTAATCCATTTAAAAACACCAATTTTATACTCCAATTCACACGTTAATAAAATTACAAGTAAGGAACGAGACCTGCTCGTATGTCTACACCAATGGGTTAACCGGTGAAGTGAGTTTAGTTACAGTATAAGGTCCCCTCCATTTGTGACAAAGTTTTGCTGTTATTTTCTTATCTTTATTACTGAGGGAATGCCTATACAAAACAACCTTATCACCAACAACAAAATTAGATGGAGTTCGATTCCTGTCATACCGTAACTTCGTTCTATTGTGCGCCTTTGTGAGATTCTGAAAAACATTGTCTAAACTCGGTTTGTTATTATGTCCTTTCTCTAAATTCCAAAGAAATTGCAATGGGTGTGTAAGTTCTCTACCTAAGAAAACGCTTGCGGGGGTGAACTTTGTTGCTTCATGTGTTGCGGAATTGAAAGCAAGCATTAAATATGGTAAATAAATGTCCCATGACTTATGATTCTGATTATGAAAAATTCTCAATGCAGTAACTATTAACTCGCTCAGCAACATTTGATTGAGGTCTATATGGTGAAGTTGTTACATGCTTAATTCCTAAACCAAAAAGAAATGAAAAAAAATTTTGCGATGTGAAGACGGAGGCATTATCTGTAATTAGGCGCTGTGGAATACCATGCTGTGCAAAAATGTTGTTTCGTAAAATATTTATTGCAGAATCTGATGTTTGTTTTCTAACTGGGTATAAAAAGCAGAATTTCGAAAAATTGTCCACCAAAACAAAGATTGATTCGTTTCCTCGTTGTGTTCGTTGTAGCGGACCAACAAAATCACAAGACCATTGCTCGTTACAATTCGTCGGTATATGAGAACTTAATTGACCAATTTTCTGGTTTTGCGCCGGTTTTGAGAGTTGACATTGTTCACATGACCTAACAAAATTCCTAATAAATTGTGTCATGCCTTTCAAAATAAATTGCTTCTGAATGTGATTCATAGTTTTGGCTATGCCCGCATGTGCAAACATAGGATTCTCATGAAAATATTTAACAATAAAAGTGTGCATGGACTCTGGAACTACTATTTTGCTTTTTCTGCCCTGTTTACCAAAATACAAAATATTATTGCGTAATGAGTGGTTCTTGACTGGAATTTTATTTCTCAAATCTGAAATAATTAAACTTAAACTCGGGTCTTGTGCCTGTTTTTCCCTAATTGAAGTAAATAGTTCTGGAAAACATTGCAGAGTGCAACATGTAGAATCCTCGATGATTTTAATGGTATTATCCGTATCATCCTTGAAGACTCTACATAAGGCATCTGCGACTACATTTAATTTACCCCTAATATTTTCTATTTCAAAATCAAACTCAGAAAGACGTAACACCCACCTATCAAATTGAGCTGTGTGTTTACCCTTATTTTTCAAAATGTACATCACGGCAGAATTATCGGTTTGTAGTGTAAACTTTTTGTTTAAATATGGCCTAAATTTCTCAACTCCATATAAACATGCTAAAAATTCCTTCTTATGCATGGGGTATTTACGTTCTGTTTCACTTAATGTTCTGGATGCAAAATGAACCGGTAAAAGATTATCTCCCTCTTTCATTTGTAGAACTGCTGAAATCGCATTGTCACATGCGTCACAGGTGACAACAAAATCTCCATTGAAATCTGGTAATGTTAGTTGAGTTGACGAAACAAGGGAATTTTTTAATTCATCAAAAGCTTTCTGGTGTGTGGCTGTCCACTGAAATTTAACGTTTTTCTTCCTTAAGTTATTTAGTGGCAAGGCTATTTTGGAAAAATCCTTAATAAAGCGTGAATAAAAGTTTACACATCCTAAAAATCGCTGAAGTTGTTTTAAATTACGGGGTCTGGGATATTTCAAAATTGGTTCAATTCTATCGGGGTCCAGTGAAAGGGTTCTGTTCGAAATGATGTGCCCTAAATATTTTATGGAGGTATGGCCTATCCTAATTTTTTCCGGATTTATTGTGACATTGTATTCCTTAAACTTATCTAAAACCTGTAAAATGTGTTGCTTGTGATCTTCCCAATTCTCGCTATAAATTAAACAATCATCCAAAAAATTGAAGACAAATTTAAATTTAAAATCGCCCAAAATTTCATCCATAACTCTAGTAAGTGCTTGGGATCCGATTTTCAGACCCTGTGGTACTGTGTTAAATTCGAATAAACCATACAGAGTGCAAAATGCTGTATACTGTCTTGATTGTGAATCTAATGGGATTTGAAAGAAAGCATTATTCATATCTAATGATGTGAAATACTTGGCTTTACTCAAAAACTCAAAGGCTGAATTTAAGGTAGGTAGGGGGTGAGCGTCATATGAAATATATTCATTTATCTTCCTGTAATTGCAAACTAATCTGAATTTATTTTTGTCCGCTTTTGCGACTAAAAAGGCTGGAGCACAGTGCATACTAGTTGACTTCCTAATTACATTATTTTTGAGCAACTCATCAGTAATATTTCTCATAGCATTCATCTTATCTGGAGGGACGGGGTAATGTGGCGAGCGGATTGGCTTATCTACCAAACAGCTGATGTGATAAGGAGAGACGCGGGCCTGCCCTATCCTCTTTGTTATGACCGAGGGGTATTCTTGCAATATTTTCTGTAAAAATTCCTCTGTTTCCTGTGAATGAATTTTATTTGCGTCGGAAAGTTCTAATAAAAAATTACTATCAGGCTGCTGTTGCTTCACAAAAATGTCACTCATTTGAATCTTACTGTCATTATTGAATTTAAAGTTAATAGTGTTACTAGAAAAGTCTAAATTCATTTGGGATTTCTGCATAAAATTTACACCTAAAATGATGGGAAACGGAAGTGAATTAACTATAAAAAAATCAAATGTCCATGAAAAATTGCCTATTTTGAAATGAAGCTTAACTAATTTCCTAACCATGGTGCTTTGCTGATTAATAGATTTAATCAACATCTTAGTTTTAATAACTTCCTTAATGCTCGGTGATGATTTAATGCTTTGAAAAAATTTATTATCTATTAAACAACTTGTTGAACCAGTATCTATAAGTGCTTTCTGTGATATATTGTATGGAATAAAAAACTTTACTGTCGGTAATCTCAAGGAAAAATCTAATGGAACTACAGAAATGGAGGTATTCGTTTGTGACAATTTAATTACCTCCTCATTAAATTGCCTCGTGCATTTCCCTGCCTACAAAATCGTGCGATGTGCCCCTGCTTCCCACATGTAAAACATTTAACTTGTGATTTTTGTTCAAAACCTTGGTGAGTGTTGGGGTAAGGTACAGTTACTTGTTGAAGTGGGGGAAAGGTACTGAAATAATGATTGTCCGCCTGGACTGACGCATTTACTGCATTCGCTAAATGTTTTAATTCCCAAATTGTCTTGGGTTTCTCACAAAATGAAAAACTAGTGCGCATGCGTGGATTAATATTCGAGAGAATTACATCAATTAAATATTCGTCTGGAAAATTGCACTGGAGTGCTACGGCTGAGGAAGTAACATCAGTGATAAATGCTACAAAGGTTTCTTGGGGCCATTGTAATCTTTTAACAAACTTATTTACTACTCGCTCTAACTGTAATCCTGGAAAAAAGGCTGTCAAGATTGAAAAGTGTAAATTATCCCACGTAAGATTCAATTCTAAACCATGTGACCAAATTTCAAAAAGATGTGCTTGAGTCTGAGGCAAAATTAATTTAATTACTTCATTGTGACCAACCCGAACAATCTGAAAAATCGTGTTTACTTGTTTCAAAAACTGAATAAGATGTGACTCATTCTCCCCTGAACAAGGTTGTAGTTTCCTAACTAATTCGATTACAACGGTGCGATCAGTCGCTGAGAGCGTGCTAAAATTCTGACCTGTTTGGTCACGCGTGCAAAAAGTGTCGGTTGCGCAATCCTGTCTTGGCGTGTATCGAACATGTGTGGAGTCTACCCGTGGTTCAAAATTCTCGGGCAATAATTTTGCATCACGTAACCTATTTTCCAAGCTGACATGCGCACCTGAATGGGAATGCGGTAAATCTAAATTATTGTTTGCCTGAGGGGCCTGCTCCACCTGTATCACAACTGGAGCGGATCTATCCGAACCTTGAACTCCTAGATAACGTGATTGAACCCTTGCCGCCCTATCTCTTGCTGTTGTGACGTATTGACGTCCATAAAACATTTTTTTAATCAATATCTAAATCTAACAAAATATGAATAATTTGCACAGTAATATAACAAAAATATCAATAATAATTAATTGGTCATATTTCGCCACAATTGCAACCCACAAATCAGTGTCTGCCTGCTACCACTTGTTATGTGTTTGATTGATTGAATCTCTATATTATATTATATTCACATTTAATTTGTCAATTATAGTAATGCAGAGCGAGTGTTGCTGGGCCCAAAAACACTCGTGGATCTCTGATTTAGTTGTGGGTTGCTTGAAAGAAAAACCTGATTGCAAGAAACTATTTTATTTAAATCTGAGCAAAGACATTACAACATATACATATTTAAATTAGAGCCGGAAAAGAGTATTTTAAATTAATATTAAATGGATCACCTTAGAGGTTATGGCTTTGGTCGATTTCTGGCCTTTTTAGTTTTAATATTTTTTTGTATTATGTGTTTAAAATAATCAAAAGCAGTTCTCGAGTTAAAGTATCATAATGTGATAATCAGGAATTCCTAGTTAATCAAATGGCGGTTTATTAAAACAAGCGAGTGGTCGGGAATAAATAATAATATATTAGTCCTCCTAACTAAGCCTCCTGACCTCCGACACACTCTATCCTCCTATATCTTTTTACCACCAAATTAAATTATACATTCATATGATCCATGATTAACTTATTTAAAATCTGTTGTGGTTCCTGATCTGAGCTCTGAACTGCAGATTAATTAATTTTACTCTTTTTTTTTTGAAATCAACCAAACAGTAACACTCTGTTATATAAGTACTAAATTTCCTAGAATTTTGGATTCTACTTAATTTCCAGCTCTTACAATTATTTTAGATTTGAGACAATGTAATTGAATTTAAATATTTTCCAAAAGTTTTCTTGCTTAATACAAATTAATTCTTGTACAGAAAAAATGTCTTTAAGTTAAATTATAACAAATAGAGAGTTACTTTAAATGATTTGTGAATATGAAATTACATCAAATAATTAACAAAGATAAATGAATTTAAACTTAACAATTATTAAACTTTGATCAGTACCAAGTGAAATATGACCAAGTATGTAAAACTAATAAATATTACTTACATGAATATTGCAGAAAATTACATACACAAAACGCTCACAATATAAATACACTGTAACACTACTAATGCACTTAATACTAATAATACCAGTTGTTTAATTTATTCCCAGTAAAACGACAAGAATGGCAGTGTTAAAACCTGCTCTTAGCACGTGTAATTTTGAAAAGTTTTAATTAATTAATTAATACGAATGCGTGATTGTACCGCGAATTTCGGCCTTTTCTTTAAAAGAATTCGCGAAATAGAGAACGTATGGGATGCACCCCGTTAACAAATCGACGAACTTTTGGAATTGGCAAAGAAACACGGTATTGAATTTAGAAAAAGGTTTTAGATGATGTTACGCCAAATTTTTCCGAGCTAAGAGAGCGAGAAGCCGCAGTCGTCCAGTTTTATGAGCGAGGCGGGTCACGTGACTGCATTGTTGTCAGTTCCTCCTGTACGCGGTAGTGTCTTCTAGATGTTTCTGATATGGCGGCAAGTTTGAGTTTGAACTTGTAACAAAATATACAAACATGGCAAGGTCATAATTTTTAAGTTTTTAAAAAAAGGTAAACAAGATACTCTATAGGATGTTATGCATTTAATAATTCACAATTATTTCTTCTGCCATATAAATACATTGTTTGAGTCATAACTGTTACCCTATAGTCCGTGATCCGGATACCCTGTGATTCCGTATGTTAAATGGGAGTGGAAGAAAGCGTAGTCAGATGTTAACAACATTTCATCACTTACACAATATTTTAAGTTGCGAAGCAAAACGTGACTCTGGCTAACCTTGCACAAAGATTTTTTATATGGATATTCCAACTTAACCTAGAATCTAAATGTATGCCAATTAATTTTACCCATTATTATGCTTATTTACAAGTGATGTGTCCAAAGAAAAATTACATTTTCCGTTTTACTGTTATTCACAACTAAAAAATTGACTCAAACCATTGTACAGCCATTTCCATACCTAAAGCTTGTTCTATTCTTAAGTTTTCTAGGTCTGCACTGGAATGAATCAGTGTCGTATCATCTGCGTACATCACTGATTTGCAATGCATATTAATGGCAAAATCATTTAATGTATTAATAAATAAAAAAGGGCCCAACACCGAACCTTGTGGGACCCCAATTTGAACAGTTTTAAACTCTGATTTATCCTGACCTTGTACAACCATTTGTTTCTATTGTGTAAATATGAGGAAAATAAATCTAGTTCCCTTTCTCTAACACCATAGTGGTATAGTTTTTCCAATAGCAATCTGTGTACAATACAATCAACTGCCTTAGAAAGATCGATTAAAGAGGCAGATGTAATACATTTATTTTCAAAATATACTAAATTACATTTTCAACAACTCAACTGCTTTTACCGTATTGAGGTTTGGAAGAAAGCCAAACTGCTCTTTACAAAGAAGATTATTCCCATCTTTTTACATGCATTAATTTTACCTCCGGGGCTTTTCTGACTCTTTTTGGGCCCAAAAACTCTAAATTTGAAAGATAAATCCCTAAAAAAGGGGTTGAGAGTTTTCCGATTGTTTTACCCAACGAACTTGTCCAACTGATTATAGAAAGGAAAGTCCCTACCAAATTTGAAGTAAATCAGACAAAAAATGTGAACGCTAGAATGCAAACACATATTAATATAAAATTTTGAACAACCCACCAAAACGTGTTCAGGGGGTCACATTAGGAACTTCTGTGGTGGTCTCGTGATTAAGTTTCACCGTGCAGGTCATGCTAATAGGTCACTTTCCATAAGAAATTCACTAATAATTAAGGAAGCTCTTAGTAACTCTAATAAGCCCTTCCATTGTAACTACGAGGGTCAATTTTGTATCAACCTCCGATAGGCCATAAATAAAAGACAAGGTTATATACAAAAATATTTTGTTACCGTAAGGTAGATACACTTATGCTAACGATAAGAGACATTTGTCATACCTGTGCACCACCAGCTTTTCAATACTCTCTCCAAAGAATTTTGTCACCGATGAGTTGAATTGTGTCATGACATTGTCTGTGTGATCCATAAATGCTGCACACCATAAATGATGATGATTGTCATGCACAACATAAACGCTGGACAAGCAGCAGGCGGGTAATGTTTACATGATGGAACAGCGCATACCCCTCACCAAATGCTCCGTCACTTCCAGGCTCAGATCTGGTGTCGAAAATTTAAAGATGGCCGCACTGATGTCCATGATGAAGGGGGGACAAGGACACAAATCTGTCACTACAGGAAACCTTGTTCAACGAGTTGATGACGCGATTAGAGAAAACCATAGGTTCACCATGCAATTTCCTGAAATTTCAAGGTAATCTCTATAATTTAGCATTAATTTGTAAACATTTAGCTACAAAAAATTATGTGATCGTTGGGCCACAAAAGTGTTGTCAGAAATCCAAAAAAACTCACCGAATGGGTGCTGCTTTGACGTTCCTTGACCCCTTTCGTCATGCACATCAGTAAAGTCATCTTTAAATTTTCTACACCATTCACGCACAACACTTCATTCAAAAGATTTTCTCCGTAAGCTTGGTTCATTCTGCAATGAATTTCTGCTGCACTATTCCCTTCTGCTTGCAGGAAACAAAAAAACGCTTCACAATTCAAACTTAGCAGGAAAATCTATTTGAGGCAGCCATGTTTATGCGTCCGTAACTCAGTTCAGAGCGATGATCTGACATGGGCTCGAAAGTGACAACAGCGTTTGGTGGAGGGGATGCGCTGTTCTATCATGTAAACTTTACCCGCTCTAACAGCGGGTAAACTACTGCTCGCCCAGCATTTACGCTATGCGATCATACAGACAATGACGCACTTCAATTAATTGGCGGCAACATTCTTTGAAGAGGACTTGGTTGATAGCCAGCACCAAACTTGTCCTCATGGTGACCGTAGAGGTTACGTTCAACCAAATCATAGTCAGTGTAAAAATGGTGTAAAAAAAAATATTCGTCAGTGTGTTTGGTTTGTATGATGTATGTCTGTCCAAATAACGTTCTGAACATTTGAGCGAATTTCCCCTAAAGGGAAGAACCTATTACCGTAGTCGGCATGGTAAGACCTAGGCCCGGGACCATGATAACTTTTCATTTTGAGGTCCCCAGACCCCAAAAACACCATTCGTTCGAAACTGTATATGTGTATATATATATATATATATATATATATATATATATATTATATCTATAATATGTGTCCGTGAGTGCGCTAACTCTCGTAAAAAAGGTTCAATTTTGATGAAATTTGGTATAAACGTATAAAGCAACATTTTTGACTAAGTTCGAAAACCAGCCATATCACTATCTAAAGGGGTATTTTGGAGGGGTTTTGAATCCCAAAAATATTTTTTAGCGAATTTCTCCTATAGGGAAGAAGCTATTACCGTAGGTCTCATGGTAAGACTTAAGCCCGAGACCATGATAACTTTTTGTTTTGAGGACCCAGATGTCAAAAACACTATTCGTTCAAATTTATATATATATTATCTATATCTATATATATGTGTCCGTTAACACCATAACTTGAGTAAAAAACGTCCGATTTCGATGAAATTTGGCTCAAATATGTAAAGTGACATTCATGACTAAGTTCGAAAACTAGAAAAATCGGACCATGGGAAGGGGGGTTTATGGGGGTTTTAAATTTTCCAAAAATCAGTTTTTTGCACTTTTCACCCTAAAATTTTTAAAACACTCAATTTTGGTTTTGAGCATTTTATAGAGCTTTAAAAAACCAATAACATTGTATTTTGAATTATTAACCTAGGTTAAGTGGTTACGGAAAAAATAAAAAAAAACCTGCTCATAAAATCTCCCATGTTAATCTTATTTGAAAAAGGTTTTTGGCTTTTCCTCAGTTAATTTTAATGTAAACTTCACATTTGCTTTTACAAATTGATTCAGCTCTACAAAACAATCATTTTTGTGTTTAAATTTTGAATCTACGTCCAACCGTTGCAGAGATATTCAAAGTGCTAAACACAGTATGTTGTCCAATGTTATCCTTATGGAGAATAAATAAAATTTGATATCTCGATTATTTATGAATGTATATTGATGAAACAATTGGTATGTGGCTTCACGTGGTACTGGTATATTCATATTTGCACAAACAATTGATTTTTTGTTGATTATCCCAGGAGCAGCAAACCTGCATACTCAGCCCTAATGTTATTCTTATGGAGAATAAGTAAAGTTTTATATCTCTCTTAATTATGATGATAAATTAATAAAACTTGGTATGCAGCTTCAACTGGTTAAGTTATATTGATAATTGCATAATACCCCCGTCGCAGCAAACCTGCGTACTCAGCGAATTTCCAATGAATGTATATGTTTCTCACTACCACATAAAGGCACTTACCAAGTTTTATAAAAATAAATTAATAAATAAGTGATCAATAGCATTTTATTTATTCTCCATAAGAATAACATAGGACTGAGTATGCAGGTTTGCTGCAACAAGGAACACAAAATATGTGTTTTTATGCAATTATCAATTTAACTCAACCTGGTGAAGCTACATACTAATTTTTATTAATTTATGTTAATAATTAAGGGAGATATAAAACTTTACTTATTCTCCATAAGAATAACATTAGGGCTGAGTATGCAGGTTAGCTGCTACGGGGACAACCAACAAAACATTTGTTTTTTGTTCAAATATCAATATACCAGTACAACATGAAGCCACATACCAAGTTTCATCAATATACATTCATAAATAATCGAGATATCAAATTTTATTTATTCTCCATAAGGATAACATTGGACAACGTACTGTGTTTAGTACTTTGAATATCTCTGCAACGGTTGGACGTAGAATCACAATTTAAACACCAAAATGAGTGTTTTGTGGAGCTGAAGTGATTGGTAAAAGCAAATGTGAAGTTTAAAGTAAAATTAACTGAGGAAAAGCCAAAAACCTTTTTCCCATAAGATTAACATGGGAGATTTTATGAGCATGTTTTTTTGGATTTTTTCCGCAACCACTTAACCTAGGTTAATAATTCAAAATACCATATTATTTGTTTTTTTAAGCTCTATAACATGGTCAAAACCAAAATTAAGTGTTTCAAAAATTTTAGGCTGAAAAATGCAAAAAACTGATTTTTGGAAAATTTAAAACCCCCATAAACCCCCCTTCCCATAGTCCGATTTTTCTGGTTTTCGAACTTAAAGTCATAAATGTCACTTTACACATTTGAGCCAAATTTCATCAAAATTGGACGTTTTTTACTCCAGTTATCGCATTCACGGACACATATATAGATATATATATATATATATATATATATATATATATATATATAGATATATATATACATATATATAAATTTGAACGAATAGTGTTTTAGTCATCTTGGGACCTTAAAAAAAAATTTGTCACAGTCTCGGGCTTAAGTCTTACCATGAGACCTACGGTAATAGCTTCTTCCCTATAGGGGAAATTCGCTAAAAACACATATTTTGTTGCAGCAAACCTGCGTACTCAGCCCTAATGTTATTCTTATGGAGAATAAATAAAATGCTATATATCACTTATTTATTTATGTACTTTTATGAAACTTGGTAAGTGGCTTTATGTGGTCGTGAGAAACATATGCATGCATTGGAAATTCGTTGAGTACGCAGGTTTGCTGCGACGGGGGTATTTTTAACTTTTTACATATAATTTTTGAAATCGTCAAATTTTAGTTTGACCTACGTCAATCGGTTACCGAGATATTTAAAGTGCTAAACACAGTACGTAGTCCAATGTTATTCTTATGGAGAATAAGAAAAAACAAATCTCGCTTCTTTATGAACGTATACTGACGAAACAGGTTGTGGTCAATTGATATTTGCTGAAAAAAAAAAACAATTGTTTGCTAAAAGTTCCCGTAGCAGCAAACCTGCGTACTCAGCCCCATGTTATTCTTATGGAGAAAAATTAAAATGCTATGTCTCCCTGAATTATGAACATAATTAATAAAACCTTGTACATGACTTCACCTGGTTGAGTTATATTGATATTTGCCTAAACACCCATTTTTTCATTCCTTGTTGCAGCAAACCTGCGTACTCATCCCTCATGTTATTCTTATGGAGATTAATCAAAAAACTTATACCCCCCTCGCAACAAACCTCCGTACTTAGCAAATTTCTTATGCATGAATATATTTCTTATTACCACATAAAGCCACTTAGCAAGTTTCATAAAAATACATAAACAAATAAGTGATATATAGCATTTTATTTATTCTCCATAAGAATATCATTAGGGCTAAGAACGCAGATTTGCTGCAACAAGGAAGATAAAAATGTGTTTTTTTGCAATTATCAATATAACTCAACCAGGTGAAGCTACATACCAAGTTTTAATAATTTATGCTCATAATTAAGGAAGATTTTACGTATTCTCTATAAGAATAACACTAGGGATGAGTATGCAGGTTTGCTGCAAAAAATCAATTTTTTGTGCAAATATCAATATACCAGTACTAGGTGAAGCCACATGCCAAGTTTCATCAATATACGTTCATAAATAATCGAAATATCAAATTTTAAATATTCCCCATAAGGATAACATTGGACAACATACTGTGTTTAGCACTTTGAATATCTCGGCAACGGTTGGACGTAGAATCACAATTTAAACACCAAAATGATTGTTTTGTAGAGCTGAACTGATTGGTAAAAGCAAATTTGAAGTTTACAGTAAAATTAATTGAGGAAAAGCTAAAAACCATTTTCCCATAAAATTAACATGGGAGATTTTATGAAGACGTTTTTTGGATTTTCTCCGCAACCACTTAACCTAGCTTAATAATTCAAAATACTGTATAATTTGTTTTTAAGCTCTATAAAATGGTTAAATCAAAAATTGTGTGTTTTAAAAATTTCAAGGTGAAAAGTGTAAAAAAATGATTTTTGGAAAATTTTGAAACCCCATAAACCCCTCTTTTCCATTGTTCGATTATTATGGTTTTCGAACTTAAAGTCATGAATGTCACTTTACACATTTGAGCCAAATTTCATCGAAATCAGACGTTTTTTACTCAAGTTATTATATTCACGGACACATATATATATACTTATATATAAATTTGAACGAATAGTGTTTTTGGCATCTGAAGACCTCAAAACAAAAAGTTATCATGGTCTCGGGCTTAAGTCTTACCATGATACCTACGGTAATAGCTTCTTCCCTATAGGGGAAATTCGCTAAAATGGGATATATTTATGAATGTATATTGATGAAACTAGGTATGTGGCTTCACCTAGTTGAGTTATATTGATATTTGCAGAGAAACCAATTGTTTATGTTCCTTGTTTCGGCAAGCCTATGTACACATCCCCAATGTTATTCTTATGGACAATAATTAAAATTGTATGTATCGCTTATTTGTGAATATATTTGTATGAAACTTGGTATGCGGCTTTATGTGGTATTAAGACTTATATTATGCATTGGAAATTCGCTGAGTACGCAGGTTTGCTGCGACGGGGGTATTTAACTTTGTGACAGGATCTTCCCGGATCAACCTACGTATGTAGCTTAACCTCTTCTGCTGATGATGCAGTCTAGTTGCTGCGAAACGTGTACAGAAGAGCTTAAATCCATTCAGTGGGTTGCCAATAATTTATGGTTAAATCACATATTTACATTTATAAGCAATTCCTTGGTTGGTGATCATCTCATTATGAAATTATAAGGCTTCAACAAGCTCTACGGTAGGCCGCACACAGAACAGAAGAATCGCCAGAAGAATATAAACTTCGACGTCAAGAGTTTGAGAGCAACTGAAATGGCACTATGGAAGACCAGTGATCTACAGGAACTGTTGTGAAAGCGATGCTCGCAGACGAGCTAATGCTGTAATGGCGGAAAACGTTCACCAGAAATAGTCAGTTAACCACTAAGTGTGAGCGCGGGCGAAGCTGCGACGGTTAATGGCTAATAAAACCAGAAAAAGGAGTGAGTGGTATTGAGTAGTTTAAAATTTTGTGTGAGTGGTATTGAGTAGTTTAAAATTTTGTGTGCCCCAAGGGTCTATCTTAGGGCCTCTTCTTTTCATATGTTACCTTGGGGGATTGATAAAGCCTTAAAGTTTGAAGAGCAATCTCTGTTTATATGCTGATGATGCTAATCTGATAGTATCATCAGCAACCTCACAGGAAACGGAAAGGGTTGTTTTTAGTAAATTGGAAAACATTGGAAATTTTCTTAAAAACCACAATATACTTCTAAATACAGAGAAAACTAATTTTGTAAATTTTAAAATCCCACAAAATCAAAAAAAGGAAGACTGCTGTGAGTCAAACCTAATAAAAAAGAAGGATAGCATACACTTTTTGGGCTTAACGATTGACCAACATCTAAATTGGGATCACATTCATAAGACATAAGATTCATAAGATCTTAGGTAAAATTAACTCCGGAGTTTATGCCTTGTCGCGAATGAGTTATTATTGTGATGTAAAAACCTTGACAAATTTATATTTTGCGCATGTTCATTCACACATCTCTTTTTGCATTGCACTCTATGGGTCCACAAAAAAATCAATTTAGAGAGAATTCTAAAACTAGAATTTAAAATACCCCCGTCGCAGCAAACCTGCGTACTCAGCGAATTTCCAATGCATAATATATGTCTTAATACCACATAAAGCCGCAAACCAAGTTTCATAAAAATATATTCACATATAAGCGATTTTAATTATTCTCCATAAGAATAACATTGGTAATGAGTATGTAGGTTTGCTGAAACAAGGAACAGAAACAATTGGTTTTTATGCAAATATAAATAGAATTTAACTAGGCGAAGCCACATACCAAGTTTCATCAATATTCAATCATAAATAAGCCCTATATAACATTCTAGTTATTCTCCATAAGAATCACATGGGAGCTGACAAAGCAGGTTTGCTGCAAAAAGGAACAGAAAAATGGGTTTTTATATAATTATCAATATAACTCAACCAAGTGAAGCTACATACCTAGTTTTATTAATTTATGTTCATAATTAAGGGAGTCATTACATTTTACTTATTCTCCATAAGAATAACATGGGGACCGAGTACGCAGGTTTGCTGCTACTAGAATAATCAACAAAAAATCAATCTTTTGTACAAATATCAATATACCGGTACTACGTGAAGCCACATACCAAGTTTCATCAACATACATTCATAAATAATCGAGATAAAATGTTATTTATTCTCCATAAGGATAACATTGGACAACGTACTGTGTTTAGCACTTTGAATATCTCTGCAACGGTTAGGCGTCGAATCACAATTTAAATACCAAAATGATTGTTTTGTGGACCTGAACAGATTGGTAAAAGCAAATGTGAAGTTTACATTAAAATAAACTGAGGAATAGCCAAAAACCTTTTTCCCATAAGATTAACATGGGAGATTTTATGAGCAGGTTTTTTTTTATTTTCTCCGCAGCCACTTAACCTAGGTTAATAATTCAAAATACTAAATTATTTTTTTTTTTAAGCTCTATAACATGGTTAAACCCAAAATTAAGTTTTTTTTTTAAATTGTAGGGTGAAAAATGCAAAAAACTGATTTTTGGAAAATTTAAAACCCCCATAAACCTCCCTTCCCATGGTCCGATTTTTCTGGATTTCGAACTTAAAGTCATGAATGTCATTTTACACATTTGAGCCAAATTTCATCAAAATCGGACGTTTTTTACTCAAGTTATCGTGTTAACGGACACATATATAGATATATATAGATATATATATATACATATATATATATATATATATATATATACATATATATATATATATATACATATATATAAATTTGAACGAATAGTGTTTTTGGCATCTGGGGACCTCAAAACAAAAAGTTATCATGGTCTCGGGCTTAAGTCTTACCATGAGACCTACGGTAATAGCTTCTTCCCTATAGGGGAAATTCGCTAAAAAGAACTATTAGAATCATGCTAAAACTGAAATATGATGATTCAGCAAAGGACCATTTTAAAACTTTAAAAATTCTTAAGGTCTACGGTCAATATATTTTTGAAACTATTCTTGCTGCAAAAAATAAAAAACTCAGTATAAATATTAACTCAATGAGGACTCATTCCTACAACACCAGAAGAAAAATCAGTTTTCCCAGAGACACCCCAAAATGAATTTTTTTTAAAAAGACCGACAAGCATAGGAAATATTTATCTAAAGCATATTACAACAAGTATATCGAAGGAAAATGCCTAAAGTTTAAACAAATGTTAAAAAATATCTTATAAACATGGTATTATATTATTTTTATGAGCTTTCCACGCCTCTCTAATCTTAGTTGAGGTTGAGTAATAATAAATGTATTCTTATTTAGTTTAATAAAATATATTCTTTTGATGATGCATATCTTGACGCTATTTACTGAACAGCTTGTGCATAATGTAAATAAAGATTTGTGACTATGACTATGAGTTAATGGAAAAGATCCAACAACAAAATGTCTTACCATGACAACTATAATACGATAGTGTGTGTTCCCTACAGTAATTTTTTTAAGTAGGTGCTAATGTCAGCAGCTATGGCATTCAATTGTAATCTTTACAATTCTTTAAGCAAAATTTGTAAGTCAAAATTGTGGGAGTTTGGAAAATTGCAGGATAATGGGAGACGGCTCAAATCAAAGGTCTTGATCCCAGGGACTCGGGAAAAATAGCGATATTTCTATAAAGTTACTGTAAAATATTGAAAAGTAAAAGATAAATATTGTAAAACATCCCCCCCATAATACAAGAATGGGGATTTAAATACGTCAGCTTTGTTCACTTTATAACATGTGATAAAATGTCTACTTTACTTACGAACTGACATTTGTTGTTTTATTTTCCTCAGCATGTGAAGAGTAAACAAACAGATAGGCCTAAGCAAGGGTAGGGGTTTTGACCCTTTCAAGCCACTAGTAAATTATAAACATATAAAACCATCAATATTTTGAATCACGGTGTGTGAGTACTATAACAGAAGAGTTGTGTTCTATAACCTAAGCTTATCTCACAAACAGAAAGGGCACTAAATACGTTAAAATCACCACTCTCACACTTTATTGACTCCCATTACCTGCTGGCGGTTGGATATGTCAAATTAACTATACAATTTTATAAAAATAGAAACTTATAATACTTACAATCCAAGTTATCGAGTGGATTGGAAGATACAACTTTTGGAGCTCTCACATTATTCTTTGACACTTCATCAGAGGTAGCTTTTTTATATTTATCAACTGGAAAATAAAAACAGTGAGTACATTACATTTAACTTGCAGTTTTAAGATATAAATTACACCTAATACCTAAATATAATGTAGTGTACAAGAGAGGGAAAAATAAGCTTTATTGGCCTCAGACTATTCCTTGATTAACAACAAAAACAAATTTGACGTATATAAATTAACAAAGCACACATTAGACATCTAAATAAGAAATACCCCCGTCGCAGCAAACCTGCGTACTCAGCGAATTTCCAATGCATAATATTTGTCTTAATACCACATAAAGCTGCATAACAAGTTTCATAAAAATATATTCACATATAAGCGATTTTAATTATTCTCCATAAGAATAACATTGGTAATGAGTACGTAGGTTTGGTGAAACAAGGAACACAAACAATTGGTTTTTATGCAAATATAAATATAATTTAACTAGTCAAAGCCACATACCAAGTTTCATCAATATTCAATCATAAATAAGCACTATATAACATTTTAGTTATTCTCCATAAAAATAACATGAGGGCTGAATAAGCAGGTTTGCTGCAACAAGGGAAAAATGGGTTTTTATGCAATTATCAATATAACTCAACCAAGTGAAGCTACATACCAAGTTTTATTAATTTATGTTCATAATTAAGGGAGTCATTACATTTTACTTATTCTCCATAAGAATAACATGGGGGCTGAATACGCAGGTTTGCTGCTACAGGAATAATATACAAAAAATCAATATGCTGTGCAAATATCAATATACCAATACTACGTGAAGCCACATACCAAGTTTCATCAACATACATTCATAAATAATCGAGATATCAAATTTTATTTATTCTCCATAAGAATAACATTGGAATAGTACTGTGTTTAGCACTTTGAATATCTCAGCAACGGTTGGGCCTAGAATCACAATTTAAAAACCAAAATGATTGTTTCGTGGAACTGAACAGATTGGTAACAGCAAATGTGAAGTTTACATTAAAATAACCTTAGGAAAAGCCAAAAACCTTTTTCCCATAAGATTAACATGGAAGATTTTATGAGTAGGTTTTTTGGATTTTCTCCGCAACCACTTGACCTAGGTTAATAATTCAAAATACTACATTATTTGTTTTTTAAGCTCCACAACATGGTCAAAATTGAAATTAAGCTTTTAAAAAATTTAAGGGTGAAAAATGCAAAAAACTAATTTTTGGAAAATTTAAAACCCTTATAAACCCCCTTTCCCATGGTCCGATTTTTCTGGTTTTCGAACTTAAAGTCATGAATATCATTTTACACATTTGAGCCACATTTCATCGAAATCGGACGTTTTTTACTCAAGTTATCACATTCACGGACACACACACACACACATATATATATATACACATAAATATGTATATATATATATATAAATTTGAACTAACAGTGTTTTTGTCATCTGGGGACCTCAAAACAAAAATTGTCATGGTCTCGGGCTTAAGTCTTACCAAGAGACCTACAGTAATAGCTTCTTCCCTATAGGGGAAACTCGCTAAAAGAATTCATATTTCTTTGACATTAAATTAAGACAAGGTTTTCATGACATGTATATAAAATGCCCCCGTATCAGCAAACCTGAGTACTCAGCGAATTTCCAATGCGTATATATGTATCTTAATGTCACTTAAAGCCACATACCAAGTATCATCAATATACATTCATAAATAAACTATTTATAACATTTTAATTTTTCTCTATAAGAATAACATGGCGGCTGAGTATGCAGGTTTGCTGAAACAAGGAGCATAAAAAATAGGATTTTATACAAATAGCAATATATCTCAACTAGGTAAAGCCACATACCAAGTTTTATTAATATATGTTCATAATTAAGGGAGATAACATTTTTCTTATTCTCCATAAGAATAACATTGGGGCTGAGTACGCAGGTTTGCTGCTACGGGAACTATCGGCAAAAAAATAGTTTTTGGTGCATATATCAATAGACAACAACGATATAAAGCAATATACCAAGTTTTGTCAGGTTAAGTTGATAAACAAGCGAGATATACAATTTCTCTTATTCTCCATAAGAATAACATTGGACAACGTACTGTGTTTAGCACTTTCAATATCTTGGTAACCAATAGACGTAGAGAAATGATAAATACCCCCGTAGCAGCAAACCTGCGTACTCAGCGAATTTCCAATGCATCTATATGTATCTCAATACCACATAAAGCCACATACCAATTTTCATCAATTTACATTCATAAATAAACGATTTATGACATTTTAATTATTCTCCATAAGATTAACATGGCAGCTGAGTATGCAGGTTTGCTGAAGCAAGGAACACAAAAAATGGGGTTTTATACAAATATCAATATAACTCATGTAGGTAAAGCCACATACCAAATTTCATTAATTTATTTTCATAATGAAGGCAGATAACACGTTACTTATTCTCCATAAGAATAACATGGGGCTGAGTACGCAGGTTTGCTGCTACGGGAGCCTTGGGTAGAAAAGAGTCTTTTTGAGCAAATATCAATGGTCCACAACCAGATGAAGCCGTATACCAAGTTTCGTCAGAATAGGTTCATAAATAAGCGAGATATAAAATTTTTCTTTTTCTCCATAAGAATAACATTAGACAACGTACTGTGTTTAGCACTTTCAATATCTCGGTAACCAATTGACGTAGAGAAATGATCAAAATACCAAATTGTGTGTTTTTTTAAGCTGAATCCAATGAGAAAAAATAAAATTTGACTATTTCCAAAATTATATGTAAAAAATTCGAAAAACACATTTTTGGGGTACAAAACCCCCCCAAAATACCCCTTCGGATAGAGCAATCTGGCTGGTTTTCGAACTTAAAGTCATAAATGTTGCTTTACACGTTTATACCAAATTTCATCAAAATCGGATAATTTTTACGGGAGTTATCGTGCTCACGGACACACATATATATATATATATATATATATATATATATATATATATATAGATATATATATATATATATATTTATATATATACAGTTTCAAACGAATGGTGTTTTTGGGGTCTGGGGACCTCAAAACGAAAAGTTATCATGGTCCCGGGCCTAGGTCTTACCATGCCGACTACGGTAATAGCTTCTTCCCTATAGGGGAAATTCGCTAAAACACCAAATTGTTAGTCTTTTTAAGCCGAATCCAATGGTGAAATCTAAAATTTGATTTACTAAAATATTATACATAAAAAACTCAAAATACCAATTTTTGGGGTACGAACCTCCCCAAAATGCCCCTTTGGATAGAGCGATCTGGCTGGTTTTCGAACTTAAAGTCATAAATGTTGCTTTAAATGTTTGAGCCAAATTTCATCAAAATCAGACCATTTATGAGAGTTATTATGAGAGTTATCGCACCCACGGACACATATATGTATATACATATATACAGTTTTGAACGAATGGTGTTTTAGCGAATTTCCCCTATAGGGAAGAAGCTATTACCATGGTCTCATGGCAAGACGTAAGCCCGAGACCATGATAACTTTTTGTTTTGAGGTCCCCAGATGCACTATTCGTTCAAATATATATATATATATATTAGTTGTAAGCATAATTTTAAAAACCCATTTTACATTTATAAGCAATTCCTTGGTTGGTGATCATCTCATTATGAAATTATAAGGCTTCAACAAGCTCTACGGTAGGCCGCACACAGAACAGAAGAATCGCCAGAAGAATTTATGGGTTTTAATATACATATAATATTAACATTTGAAAAGGGTGTTTGTTTTTTAAAATGTAAATATTATTATTATTATCAGCAGCCCTAATCCATCAGAAATATTCAAAAATACCCCCGTAGCAGCAAACCTGCGTACTCAGCGAATTTCCAATGCATATATATGTATCTTAATACCACATAAAGCCACATACCAAGTTTCATCAATATACATTCATAAATAAACGATTTATGACATTTTAATTATTCTCCATAAGAATAATATGGCGGCTGAGTATGCAGGTTTGCTGAAGGAAGGAAATAAAAAAATGGGGTTTTATACAAATATCAATATAACTCATTTAGGTAAAGCCACATACCAAATTTCATTAATTTATTTTCATAATTAAGGGAGATAACACGTTACTTATTCTCCATACGAATAACATGGGGCTGAGTACGCAGGTTTGCTGCTACGGGAGCCTTTGGCAAAAAATAGTTTTTTTGAGCAAATATCAATGGTCCACAACCAGATGAAGCTGTATACCAAATTTCGTCAGTATACGTTCATAAATAAGCAAGATATAAAATTTTTCTTTTCCTCCATAAGAATAACATTAGACAACGTACTGTGTTTAGCACTTTCAATATCTCGGTAACCAATTGACGTAGAGAAATGATCAAAATACCAAATTGTGTGTTTTTTTAACCTGAATCCAATGAGAAAAAATAAAATTTGACTATTTCCAAAATTATATGTAAAAGATTCGAAAAACACATTTTTGGGGTACAAAACCCCCCCAAAATACCCCTTCGGATAGAGCGATCTGGCTGGTTTTCGAACTTAAAGTCATAAATGTTGCTTTACACGTTTATACCAAATTTCATCAAAATCGGATAATTTTTACGAGAGTTATCGTGCTCACGGACACATATATATATATATATATATATCTATATATATATATATATATATATATATATATATATATATATATACAGTTTCAAACGAATGGTGTTTTTGGGGTCTGGGGACCTCAAAACGAAAAGTTATCATGGTCCCGGGCCTAGGTCTTACCATGCCGACTACGGTAATAGCTTCTTCCCCATAGGGGAAATTCGCTAAAACACCAAATTGTTAGTCTTTTTAAGCCGAATCCAATGGTGAAATCTAAAATTTGATTTACTAAAATATTATACATAAAAAACTCAAAATACCAATTTTTGGGGTACGAACCTCCCCAAAATGCCCCTTTGGATAGAGCGATCTGGCTGGTTTTCGAACTTAAAGTCATAAATGTTGCTTTAAATGTTTGAGCCAAATTTCATCAAAATCAGACCATTTATGAGAGTTATTATGAGAGTTATCGCACCCACGGACACATATATGTATATACATATATATACAGTTTTGAACGAATGGTGTTTTAGCGAATTTCCCCTATAGAGAAGAAGCTATTACCATGGTCTCATGGCAAGACGTAAGCCCGAGACCATGATAACTTTTTGTTTTGAGGTCCCCAGATGCACTATTCGTTCAAATATATATATATATATATATATATATATATATATATATATATATATATATATATATATATATATATATATATATTAGTTGTAAGCATAATTTTAAAAACCCATTTTACATTTATAAGCAATTCCTTGGTTGGTGATCATCTCATTATGAAATTATAAGGCTTCAACAAGCTCTACGGTAGGCCGCACACAGAACAGAAGAATCGCCAGAAGAATTTATGGGTTTTAATATACATATAATATTAACATTTGAAAAGGGTGTTTGTTTTTTAAAATGTAAATATTATTATTATTATCAGCAGCCCTAATCCATCAGAAATATTCAAAAATACCCCCGTAGCAGCAAACCTGCGTACTCAGCGAATTTCCAATGCATATATATGTATCTTAATACCACATAAAGCCACATACCAAGTTTCATCAATATACATTCATAAATAAACGATTTATGACATTTTAATTATTCTCCATAAGAATAATATGGCGGCTGAGTATGCAGGTTTGCTGAAGGAAGGAAATAAAAAAATGGGGTTTTATACAAATATCAATATAACTCATTTAGGTAAAGCCACATACCAAATTTCATTAATTTATTTTCATAATTAAGGGAGATAACACGTTACTTATTCTCCATACGAATAACATGGGGCTGAGTACGCAGGTTTGCTGCTACGGGAGCCTTTGGCAAAAAATAGTTTTTTTGAGCAAATATCAATGGTCCACAACCAGATGAAGCTGTATACCAAATTTCGTCAGTATACGTTCATAAATAAGCAAGATATAAAATTTTTCTTTTCCTCCATAAGAATAACATTAGACAACGTACTGTGTTTAGCACTTTCAATATCTCGGTAACCAATTGACGTAGAGAAATGATCAAAATACCAAATTGTGTGTTTTTTTAACCTGAATCCAATGAGAAAAAATAAAATTTGACTATTTCCAAAATTATATGTAAAAGATTCGAAAAACACATTTTTGGGGTACAAAACCCCCCCAAAATACCCCTTCGGATAGAGCGATCTGGCTGGTTTTCGAACTTAAAGTCATAAATGTTGCTTTACACGTTTATACCAAATTTCATCAAAATCGGATAATTTTTACGAGAGTTATCGTGCTCACGGACACATATATATATATATATATATATCTATATATATATATATATATATATATATATATATATCTATATATATATATATATATATATATATATATATATATATATATACAGTTTCAAACGAATGGTGTTTTTGGGGTCTGGGGACCTCAAAACGAAAAGTTATCATGGTCCCGGGCCTAGGTCTTACCATGCCGACTACGGTAATAGCTTCTTCCCCATAGGGGAAATTCGCTAAAACACCAAATTGTTAGTCTTTTTAAGCCGAATCCAATGGTGAAATCTAAAATTTGATTTACTAAAATATTATACATAAAAAACTCAAAATACCAATTTTTGGGGTACGAACCTCCCCAAAATGCCCCTTTGGATAGAGCGATCTGGCTGGTTTTCGAACTTAAAGTCATAAATGTTGCTTTAAATGTTTGAGCCAAATTTCATCAAAATCAGACCATTTATGAGAGTTATTATGAGAGTTATCGCACCCACGGACACATATATGTATATACATATATATACAGTTTTGAACGAATGGTGTTTTAGCGAATTTCCCCTATAGAGAAGAAGCTATTACCATGGTCTCATGGCAAGACGTAAGCCCGAGACCATGATAACTTTTTGTTTTGAGGTCCCCAGATGCACTATTCGTTCAAATATATATATATATATATATATATATATATATATATATATATATATATATATATTAGTTGTAAGCATAATTTTAAAAACCCATTTTACATTTATAAGCAATTCCTTGGTTGGTGATCATCTCATTATGAAATTATAAGGCTTCAACAAGCTCTACGGTAGGCCGCACACAGAACAGAAGAATCGCCAGAAGAATTTATGGGTTTTAATATACATATAATATTAACATTTGAAAAGGGTGTTTGTTTTTTAAAATGTAAATATTATTATTATTATCAGCAGCCCTAATCCATCAGAAATATTCAAAAATACCCCCGTAGCAGCAAACCTGCGTACTCAGCGAATTTCCAATGCATATATATGTATCTTAATACCACATAAAGCCACATACCAAGTTTCATCAATATACATTCATAAATAAACGATTTATGACATTTTAATTATTCTCCATAAGAATAATATGGCGGCTGAGTATGCAGGTTTGCTGAAGGAAGGAAATAAAAAAATGGGGTTTTATACAAATATCAATATAACTCATTTAGGTAAAGCCACATACCAAATTTCATTAATTTATTTTCATAATTAAGGGAGATAACACGTTACTTATTCTCCATAAGAATAACATGGGGCTGAGTACGCAGGTTTGCTGCTACGGGAGCCTTTGGCAAAAAATAGTTTTTTTGAGCAAATATCAATGGTCCACAACCAGATGAAGCTGTATACCAAATTTCGTCAGTATACGTTCATAAATAAGCAAGATATAAAATTTTTCTTTTCCTCCATAAGAATAACATTAGACAACGTACTGTGTTTAGCACTTTCAATATCTCGGTAACCAATTGACGTAGAGAAATGATCAAAATACCAAATTGTGTGTTTTTTTAAGCTGAATCCAATGAGAAAAAATAAAATTTGACTATTTCCAAAATTATATGTAAAAAATTCGAAAAACACATTTTTGGGGTACAAAACCCCCCCAAAATACCCCTTCGGATAGAGCGATCTGGCTGGTTTTCGAACTTAAAGTCATAAATGTTGCTTTACACGTTTATACCAAATTTCATCAAAATCGGATAATTTTTACGAGAGTTATCGTGCTCACGGACACATATATATATATATATATATATAGATATATATATATATATATATATACAGTTTCAAACGAATGGTGTTTTTGGGGTCTGGGGACCTCAAAACGAAAAGTTATCATGGTCCCGGGCCTAGGTCTTACCATGCCGACTACGGTAATAGCTTCTTCCCTATAGGGGAAATTCGCTAAAACACCAAATTGTTAGTCTTTTTAAGCCGAATCCAATGGTGAAATCTAAAATTTGATTTACTAAAATATTATACATAAAAAACTCAAAATACCAATTTTTGGGGTACGAACCTCCCCAAAATGCCCCTTTGGATAGAGCGATCTGGCTGGTTTTCGAACTTAAAGTCATAAATGTTGCTTTAAATGTTTGAGCCAAATTTCATCAAAATCAGACCATTTATGAGAGTTATTATGAGAGTTATCGCACCCACGGACACATATATGTATATACATATATACAGTTTTGAACGAATGGTGTTTTAGCGAATTTCCCCTATAGGGAAGAAGCTATTACCATGGTCTCATGGCAAGACGTAAGCCCGAGACCATGATAACTTTTTGTTTTGAGGTCCCCAGATGCACTATTCGTTCAAATATATATATATATATATATATTAGTTGTAAGCATAATTTTAAAAACCCATTTTACATTTATAAGCAATTCCTTGGTTGGTGATCATCTCATTATGAAATTATAAGGCTTCAACAAGCTCTACGGTAGGCCGCACACAGAACAGAAGAATCGCCAGAAGAATTTATGGGTTTTAATATATATATATATATATATATATATATATATATATATATATATATATATATATATAATATTAACATTTGAAAAGGGTGTTTGTTTTTTAAAATGTAAATATTATTATTATTATCAGCAGCCCTAATCCATCAGAAATATTCAAAAATACCCCCGTAGCAGCAAACCTGCGTACTCAGCGAATTTCCAATGCATATATATGTATCTTAATACCACATAAAGCCACATACCAAGTTTCATCAATATACATTCATAAATAAACGATTTATGACATTTTAATTATTCTCCATAAGAATAATATGGCGGCTGAGTATGCAGGTTTGCTGAAGGAAGGAAGGAAATAAAAAAATGGGGTTTTATACAAATATCAATATAACTCATTTAGGTAAAGCCACATACCAAATTTCATTAATTTATTTTCATAATTAAGGGAGATAACACGTTACTTATTCTCCATAAGAATAACATGGGGCTGAGTACGCAGGTTTGCTGCTACGGGAGCCTTTGGCAAAAAATAGTTTTTTTGAGCAAATATCAATGGTCCACAACCAGATGAAGCTGTATACCAAATTTCGTCAGTATACGTTCATAAATAAGCAAGATATAAAATTTTTCTTTTCCTCCATAAGAATAACATTAGACAACGTACTGTGTTTAGCACTTTCAATATCTCGGTAACCAATTGACGTAGAGAAATGATCAAAATACCAAATTGTGTGTTTTTTTAAGCTGAATCCAATGGAATAAACTAAAATTTGACTATTTCCAAAATTATATGTAAACAATTCAAAAAACCCATTTTTGGGGTACAAAACCCCCCAAAAATACCCCTTCGGATAGAGCGATCTGGCTGGTTTTCGAACTTAAAGTCATAAATGTTGCTTTACACGTTTATACCAAATTTCATCAAAATCGGATAATTTTTACGAGAGTTATCGTGCTCACGGACACATATATATATATATATATATATATAGATTTATATATATATATATATATATACAGTTTCAAACGAATGGTGTTTTTGGGGTCTGGGGACCTCAAAACGAAAAGTTATCATGGTCCCGGGCCTAGGTCTTACCATGCCGACTACGGTAATAGCTTCTTCCCTATAGGGGAAATTCGCTAAAACACCAAATTGTTAGTCTTTTTAAGCCGAATCCAATGGTGAAATCTAAAATTTGATTTACTAAAATATTATACATAAAAAACTCAAAATACCAATTTTTGGGGTACGAACCTCCCCAAAATGCCCCTTTGGATAGAGCGATCTGGCTGGTTTTCGAACTTAAAGTCATAAATGTTGCTTTAAATGTTTGAGCCAAATTTCATCAAAATCAGACCATTTATGAGAGTTATTATGAGAGTTATCGCACCCACGGACACATATATGTATATACATATATACAGTTTTGAACGAATGGTGTTTTAGCGAATTTCCCCTATAGGGAAGAAGCTATTACCATGGTCTCATGGCAAGACGTAAGCCCGAGACCATGATAACTTTTTGTTTTGAGGTCCCCAGATGCACTATTCGTTCAAATATATATATATATATATATTAGTTGTAAGCATAATTTTAAAAACCCATTTTACATTTATAAGCAATTCCTTGGTTGGTGATCATCTCATTATGAAATTATAAGGCTTCAACAAGCTCTACGGTAGGCCGCACACAGAACAGAAGAATCGCCAGAAGAATTTATGGGTTTTAATATATATATATATATATATATATATATATATATATATATATATATATATATATATATACAATATTAACATTTGAAAAGGGTGTTTGTTTTTTAAAATGTAAATATTATTATTATTATCAGCAGCCTTAATCCATCAGAAATATTCAAAAATACCCCCGTAGCAGCAAACCTGTGTACTCAGCGAATTTCCAATGCATATATATGTATCTTAATACCACATAAAGCCACATACCAAGTTTCATCAATATACATTCATAAATAAACGATTTATGACATTTTAATTATTCTCCATAAGAATAATATGGCGGCTGAGTATGCAGGTTTGCTGAAGGAAGGAAATAAAAAAATGGGGTTTTATACAAATATCAATATAACTCATTTAGGTAAAGCCACATACCAAATTTCATTAATTTATTTTCATAATTAAGGGAGATAACACGTTACTTATTCTCCATAAGAATAACATGGGGCTGAGTACGCAGGTTTGCTGCTACGGGAGCCTTTGGCAAAAAATAGTTTTTTTGAGCAAATATCAATGCTCCACAACCAGATGAAGCTGTATACCAAATTTCGTCAGTATACGTTCATAAATAAGCAAGATATAAAATTTTTCTTTTCCTCCATAAGAATAACATTAGACAACGTACTGTGTTTAGCACTTTCAATATCTCGGTAACCAATTGACGTAGAGAAATGATCAAAATACCAAATTGTGTGTTTTTTTAAGCTGAATCCAATGGACTAAACTAAAATTTGACTATTTCCAAAATTATATGTAAAAAATTCAAAAAACCCATTTTTGGGGTACAAAACCCCCCAAAAATACCCCTTCGGATAGAGCGATCTGGCTGGTTTTCGAACTTAAAGTCATAAATGTTGCTTTACACGTTTATACCAAATTTCATCAAAATTGGATAATTTTTACGAGAGTTATCGTGCTCACGGACACATATATATATATATATATATATATATATATATATATATATATATACAGTTTCGAACGAATGGTGTTTTTGGGGTCTGGGGACCTCAAAACGAAAAGTTATCATGGTCCCGGGCCTAGGTCTTACCATGCCGACTACGGTAATAGCTTCTTCCCTATAGGGGAAATTCGCTAAAAACAAAAAAAAAAAATATATATATATATAAATAAATGTATGTGTGTGTCCGTTACTGCGATAACTTTTGAAAGAAGTGCTCGATTTTGATGAAATTTGGCACAAATGTGGAGAGTAATATTTATGACTTTAAGTTCGAAAACCAGATCGATCGGTTTATGGGAAAGGGGTTTTATGGGGATTTAAAATTGTCCAAAAATCAGTTTTTTTAACTTTTTACTTTAAAATTAAAAAAACACTAGATTTTGGTTATAGCCATTTCATAGAGCTTAAAAAAAAACAATTTAGTATTTTGAATCATTAAGCTAGGTTATGTGGTTGTGGAGAAAAGTCAAAAAATGTGTCCATAAAATTTCCTATGTTAATCTTATGGGAATACGGTTTTTAGATTTTCCTCAGATAATTTCACTAAAAAATCCACATTTCTTTCTGTTTAGCTCTACAAAACAATCATTTTGGTGTTTTAATTGTTGTTTTACGTCCAACCGTTGCAGTGATATTCAAAGTGCTAAACACAGTAAGTTGTTCAACGTTATCCTTATTGGGAATGAATAAAATGTTTTATTTAGATTATTTATGTACCGGTATCTATATTGATGAAACTTGGTATGTGGCTTCAACTAGTTTTGGTATATTGATATTAGCACAAAAAAATGGTTTTTGTTGATTTTTCCCAGTAGCAGCAAACCTGCATACTCGGCCCCCATGTTATTCATATAGAGAATAAGACAGTAAAGTTGTATATCTCCCTTAGTTATGAACCTAAATTAATAAAACTTGGTATGTAGCCTGGTTGAGTTATATTGATAATTGCAAAAATACACATTTTTATCTTCCTTGTTGCAGCAAACCTGCGTCCTCAACCCTAATGTTATTCTTATGCAGAATAAATAAAATGCTATATATCACTTATTTATGAAAGTATTTTGTGAAACTTGGTAAGTGGCTCTATGTAGTAGTGATACCCTTATATATGCATTGGAAATTCGCTGAATACACAGGTTTGCTGCGACGGGGATATTTTTCACATCTGGGGACCTCAAAACGAAAATTTATCATGGTCCCGGGCCTAGGTCTTACCATGCCGACTACGGTAATAGCTTATTCCCTATAGGGGAAATTCGCTAAAACAGAAAAATCTCCTGTATACAGGCATAGCCGCCTTTAAAGAAGGCCGCGGCATAGTAGAATTGGCAAAGCCACAAGAGGAGTTACTGCGCGCCTCGCCGCCCGTATACTAGCATGGGGAAAACAAGACATCGCCGTCTAAAATCTCTATTTTTTACTCTACAAGTTAGAAAATGCGGTTTCAGTGATTTTTATCGTTTTGCTAAAGAGTGTCTTACCTTGTTGAGAGCCCAACAATGTTCATATTTAAAATTGAGAGTAAAGTTAAGCATGTTTATAGTCAGTGTGCTGGGTTTTACACGTAGGCATGGTAAAACTTTAGCACAGTTAATTCAAGAATGTGCCAGAAATTTAATGATTTTAATAAATTGTTAAAATGCCCTCGTTGAAACAAACCCACCCACTTATTGAATTTAAAGTCAAGTTATTTAATACATTCAAAATTTGTGTACTAAAGAGTTGTATACATTTATTTTTGCCGTAATTTGGCTTTTTTAAATTGTTAATCCATAGCGCAGGCAAGTTATGTTTTTTATTAGTTTAGTTAGGCATTAATTACAATTACCTTTTATCATTAGTTTTATTTTATAAATATCAATTGATAAGACAGCTTAGTACTTACTAAGTCCTAATATTCTTAAAAACTACATATTAAACAAGATTGAAAACAAAGACATACAACTGTTAATAGCCTCTACTTAATATAGCAACAAGTAAGGGCTAAATACCAACTCATGAGCAACTGTCTGTACGAAGTATTAAAAATTTGTCTGCACTTTTATCTTCCAAAAAAACAATTGTAGGGGCCTATGCCTTGTAATGCATTTGTCACTGTTTATTAGTGAATTTCCTTTGGAAAGTGAACTATTAGCATGACCCGCACGGTGAAACTTAAGCCCGGGACCACCATAGAAGTTCCTAATGTGACCCCCTGAACACGTTTTGGGTGTTCCTTCAAAATTTTATATATATATATATATGTATATATGTGTGTTTGCACTGTAGCGGTCACATTTTTTGTCCGATTAACTTCAAATTTGGTAAGGACGTTTCTTTCTGTAATCAGTTAGACAAGTTCGTTGGGCAAAACAATCGGAAAACTCCAAACCCCTTTTTTGAGGATCAATCTTTCAAATTTTGAGTTTTTGGGCCCAAAAAGGGTCAGAAGAGCCCTGTATGTAAAATTAATGCATGTATTAAGATGGGAATTAGTGAGGCAAAAGTTTTAAGCCCTCTCTCGTCATTCTAGCATAAATAATCACCGAGTTATTACAGAAAATGTGTTTTGACCAAACACAGTGCGTTGTTTTATGGGGGGTTTATGCTAGAAAAGCCTGCTACTCCTTTGTTAGAGTACTTTTATCATCCCCAACAACCTCACACCTACTTTCAAGCCTGACTAGACCTTCTCCTAACATTATAATGCGCAAAATTGTATTCCCAGCTTTGCAGGTAAGTGAAACCAGGAGCATCAGAACAGCCAAAAAATCAGTGTTTACAGGTTTCAATAAAAATTGGAATACATGTATGTTTTTACATTGATTTTGAGTTTTAAAAGTTTTTATATGGAAATTCACTTCCCTCACATCAGCGTGCTGCGTGAAAACTCGTTTTTACTTTAAGCAGTTTATTAGAGTATTTATTCAACATATTAATTTTATAATGTATTCATATGTACTTCTAAACTGAAAAATTACACTGACCATAGTTTTTTCAAATCAATAATCTTTAAAACCTAACAGAAGTGCATGACTCATGTAGGCTTATTGTTTAGTTTAGTGTGAATTTGTATGTTTAATATTGTTTTTCGGTTCTTGTATAATGTATTAACACTTATACAGCGCGAGGGACACCGGCTTCCCACCAAGTGCGCTTAGAAACAATGATTCAGTGTGAGCTCAGGCTGGGCCGGAGGAAGACGATATTTTTTGCGCGTAACACTCAGGATGAGAGCTTTATTTTGGTGTAGGTTGGTAGTAAATTTCCCCCAATATCCCGGCCTTCACGGGACTTCCCTACATTCGTTTTCGTTCCACTTAGTCCCTCTAAATGGCGACCCTGATTGACTACTGCTATCTGGATTGTGCTGCGACCATATGGTGCTATGTGGAACTACGTCCAGTTGTGTTGAAACACAGTACAGCACCGTACAGTGATTTTGTCATTCGTCAGTTGGGAATTGTAAATGTGACCGCGCCTATCGGAACAGTTGCCGCATGGCGGGAACACGCCCCATGTCCCACGCGCATTCAAAGTGTTAACAATCCCTGAAGCCAATTTTATTTGTTCTCTCCAACAAAACAAATTAATATAGCTAAAATAATTTAAAAGGACGTGTTATTCGACTGGTGGCTATGGGCTCTGTGCCGGCAGTGACTCCTCTGCTCTGTGAGATGGCAGCGTTAAAATCTTATCATATATGGGACAGGCGAGCCGAAGCGGTTGCTGCCTGTCGCAGAAATAGCATGCAGACCCACTTGTACTATCGTAGGCCTTGGTAGGTTGGGCATATGCCCCCTCCCCCCAACTTTCATGAAGTTCTTGTTATGGTGCCATTTGCCTAAATCACGTGGTCCTGTCATCATTTATGTCTGTTATCACATGGTATGTTCATTGCTTATAACCGATAAAACTTGGTAAGTCATAGTTTACAGCCAATATTAAGTGATCTAACTATCGTTCATGGCCGATAGTGTGATTATGTCCTTTCCTGCCAATTTTATAAAAATTGATCATCATTCATGGCCGATATTAAGCAATTAAGAGGCAAGATCATTGCATTTTAGAAAATTTCCCCTATAGGGAAGAAGCTATTACCGTAGGTCTCATGGTAAGACTTAAGCCCGAGACCATGATAACTTTTCGTTTTGAGGTCCCCAGATGACAAAAACACCATTCGTTCAAATTTTTATATATGTATATATGTGTCCGTAAGCACGATAACTCTCGTAAAAATGGTCCGATCTTAATGAAATTTGGTACAAATATGTAAAGTACCATTTATTTGAACGAGTTCGAAAAGCAGAAAAATTGCACCATCCGAAGGGGGGTTTTGTACCCCAAAATGGGTTTTTTGGAGTTTTCACGTGTAATTGTTATTTAAATTAAATTGTAATTTATACCATTGAATTCAGCTTAAAAAAAACAAACAATTTGGTATTTAGATCATTTCTCTACGTCCATTGGTTACTGAGATATTGAAAGTGCTAAACACAGTACGTTGTCCAATGTTATTCTTATGGAGAAAAGGAAAAATTTTATATCTCGGTTATTTATGAACATAAACTGACGACACTTAGTATATCGCTTCATCTGATTGTGGTTTGTTGTTGTTTGAAAAAAAAAACAATTTTTCGCCTATGGTTCCCGTAGCAGCAAACCTAGGTATTCGATCCCCATGTTATTCTTATGGAGAATAATACAAATGTTATATATCGCTTATTTACGAATGAATATGGATGAAACTTGGTATGTGACTTCACTTAGATGAGATCTGTTGATATTTTCATACAAACCCATTATTTTGTGTTCCTTGTTGCAGCAAACCTGCGTACTCATCCCTAAAGTTATTCTAATGGATAATAATGAATATTTTAAATATCGCTTTTTTATGAATATATTTCTTAGGAATTTTGGTAAGAGGCTTAATGTGTTATTAAAACATATATATTCATTGGAAATTCGCTGAGTACGCAGGTTTGCTGCGACGGGGGTAGTAGTGATTTACCGCGGATTGGCGGGAACAACTTGCTTAATTTTAATTTACGTTTCTAAAACTTTAGTTGAATTTTATAAGTATAATAAAATAAGATCACGACTACAAATAAATACCTATGACATCCAGTGTTCCCCATTGCAATCAATATTTTTTTCTTGATAATTGATAAAATAAATAATAAAGAAATAATAATTGTTTCTCACGATTATTTTTATAACCAGGAATACTAAAATGAGTAGCTTTTATATATTGTAAAAAATGACTAAGGTACTCTTTTTGCTTTTAGCGAATTTCCCCTATAGGGAAAAAGCTAATACCGTAGTCGGCATGGTAAGACTTAGGCCCGGGACCATGATAACTTTTCGTTTTGAGGTCCCCAGACCCCAAAAACACCATTCGTTCGAAACTGTATATATACATATGTGTCCATAAGTGCGTTAACTCTCGTAAAAATGGTCCGATCTTGATAAAATTTGGTAAAAACGTGTAAAGCATTATTTATGACTTAAAATTCGAAAACCAGACAGATCGACCCATCCGAAGTGGTATTTTAGGGGGGTTTTGTACCCAAAAAATGGGATTTTTTAAGTTTTTGCATGTAATATTTTAAAAAGTCAAATTTTAGTTTTCACCATTCAACTCAGTTAAAAAAAACACACAATTTGGTGTTTTGATCATTTCTCTATACATCAATTGGTTACAGAGATATTGAAAGTGCTAAAAACAGTACGTTGTCCAATGCTATTCTTATGGAGAATAAGAAAAAGATTATAGCTCGCTTGTTTATGAACGTATACTAACAAAACTTGGTATACGGCTTCATCTGGTTGTGGTCTATTGTTATTTGCACAAAAAACACAATTTTTACCGATAATTCCCATAGCAGCAAACCTGCGTCCTCAGGCCCCATGTTATTATGGAGAATAAGTAAAGTGTTATGTATCCCTTAATTATGAACATAAATTAATAAAACTTGGTATGTTGGTTCACCTAGTTGAGTTCTATTGATATTTGCATAAAAAACAGTTTTTTGTGTTCCTCGATACAGCAAACCTGCGTACTCATCCCCCATGTTATTCTTATGGAGAGTAATCAAAACGGTATATATCGCTTATTTATGAATTTATATTGATGAAACTTGGTATGTGGCTTCACCTAGTTGAGTAATATTGATATTTACATGAAACCCCATGTTTTTATCCTTGTTGCAGCAAACCTGCGTACTCATCCCCAATGTTATTCTTAAGGAGAATAATTAAAATTTGATACATCACTGATTTGTGAATATATTTTTATGAAACTTGGTACCTTTGCGGCTTATGTGGTACTAAGACATATTTTTTGCATTGGAAATTCGCTGAGTACGCAGGTTTGCTGCGACGGGGGTATTATTAGCCTAAGGGATGTAATCCTGAGATGTGTTAAAAAACATTTGTGGCACGCTACACCTGTATCTATGAAGCACTTTTCGTGTAGCAAAACGCTGAAAATAAAAGTCAACTCTTACTTACGATTATCTGCATACTCCAGTCTCACTGCAAATCCTAGCAGCCACTCAAGTTGCTCTGATATTTTCCCTTCAATAGGACAAGCAACGTCATGACAATATTGCTTAAAAGTAGTAGGCCAGTTAGGGGAATCAATGTCACGTAATTCTGCTCTATCTTCTACTTTATACTGACGAATCTTTTGATCTTCTAGCCAAAGAACAAGATTTCTAACTTGTTTTTCATCTGAAATTATAATTAGCAGGCAATAAGAAATGCATATATGTTAAACATTTGTAATTTTAACCAGTTGCTATGGGTTTGGTCTGCTTTCCCTTAAAAGTTATTGGTTTATCATGCTTCAAGCTGAGAGAAAAAAGGAGTACCCATTTATAAAGCTTGAACATAATGGCAGCATTATCTCAAATCTAAGGGTTGTTGCAAACGTATTGAATGATAACTTAGTAAATATAATTGATAATCACACCAAAAACTAAGCTCAAATAACTGTTCAACAGATAATCTCTCTGTTCTTAATGTCTTCAGCACGATCAATACGAGTTTCCACTGTAATACAAAACCCTAGATGGAAAACAACTAGAAAACATAATTAACTCAATCAACCCGAAATGATCCTCAGAATATGACGAAATACCATTTACCGTAAGATAAACAAGAAAGCCAAACACATTTTCCTTAAACCATTATTACATCATTTATCTCTGGTGTTTTCCCTTATGAGTTAAAAATTTCAAAAATTGTTCCTGTTTTTATGAATGGTAAATCCACTAACCTCTTAAATTATCGTCCGATAGCCATTGAACCATCTATATACAACATTTTTGAAAAAAGTAGGCCTATGCACACTGATGAATTATTTTGAAAAAAAATAAAATTTTAAACACAGAGCAACATGTATTCTGCCAAAATAAATCAACCATTTCCGCAATTATGAACCATTTTGAAAACATAATAGAAGAGTTAGATAATGGCTCTCATACTGTTGGTGCTTTCCTCGATTTGACCAAAGTCTTTGACGATAGTATTTGTCATGAGACATTATTAAGCTCTTTAGAAATATATGGCGTTAGGGGTTGCATCTATGAGGGTATACCCAATCCTGTTTATTCTTGGCCACCCCTTGCTGTATAATGCGCTGGTTGGGTACAGTTCCGCAGACACTCTACGATATATCATTGGATGAACAATCGATTGTTTACGTATCGATATTGTAATCAAATTATACCGGTACTCGAAATTAGAAGGCATAATCTAATAAAAGTCAAAATAAATTAGTAGCTACATTCAATGAAAAACTCTATTATATTTATAAATAAGTACCTATGTTGTAATTTATTATTAAATACCCCCGTTGCAGCAAACCTGCGTCCTCAGCGAATTTCCAATGCAAATATTTGTCTTAATACCACATAAAGCATGCATAAAGCCGCATACCAAGTTTCATAAAAATATATTTACATATAAGCGATTATAATTATTCTCCATAAGAATAACATTGGTAATGAGTACGTAGGCTTGCTGACAAAAGGAACATAAACAATTGGTTTTTATGAAAATATAAATATAATTTAACTAGGCGAAGCCACATACCAAGTTTCATCAATATTCAATCATAAATAAGCGCCATATAACATTTTAGTTACGGTATCCTCCGTAAGAATAACATGGGGGCTGAGTAAGCAGGTTTGCTGCAACAACGAACAAAAAAATGGGTTTTTATGCAATTATCAATATAACTCAACCAAGTGAAGCTACATACCAAGTTTTATTAATTTATGTTCATAATTAAGGGAGTCATTACATTTTACTTATTCTCCATAAGAATTACATGGGGTCTGAGTACGCAGGTTTGCTGCTAAGGGAATAATAAATACCCCCGTCACAGCAAACCTGCATACTCAGCGAATTTCCAATGAATATATAACATAACACATTAAAACACTTAACAGGATTCATAATAAATATATTCACAAACAAGCGATATTTAAAATATTAATTAATCTCCATAAGAATAACATTGGGGATGAGTACGCAGGTTTGCTGCAACAAGGCACACAATATAATGGGTTTTTATGCAAATATCAATAGAACTCATGTATGTGAAGTCACATACCAAGTTTCATCCATATACATTCATAAATAAGCGATATATAACATTTTAAGTATTTTCCATAAGAATAACATGGGGACCGAGTACCTAGGTTTGCTGCTACAGGAACCATAGGCGAAAATTTTTTTTGTGCAAACAACAATAAACCACAACCAGATGAAGCCATATACCAAATTTCGTCAGTTTATGTTCATAAATAAGCGAGATATACAATTTTTCTTTTTCTCCATAAGAATAACATTAGACAACGTACTGTGTTTAGCACTTTGAATATCTCGGTAACCAATTGACTTAGAGCAATGATCAAAATACCAAATTATTTTTTTTTTTAAGTTGAATTCAATGGTAAAAATTAAAATTTAATTTTAATAAAAATTACATGTGAAAACCCAAAAAAACACATTTTTGGGGTACAAAACCCCCCTTCGGATAGTGCGATTCATCTGGTTTTCGAACTCGTTCAAATAAATGGTACTTTATACATTTGTACCAAATTTCATTAAGATTGGACCTTTTTTACGAGAGTTATCGTGCTTACGGACACATATATATATATATATATATATATAAATAAATAAATATATATATATATATATATACATATATAAAAATTTGAACGAATGTTGTTTTTGGCATCTGGGGACCTCAAAATGAAAAGTTATCATGGTCTCGGGCTTAAGTCTTACCATGAGACCTACGGTAATAGCTTCTTCCCTATAGGGGAAATTCGCTAAAAAAAATCAATTTGTTGCGCAAATATCAATATAACAGTGCCACATGAAGCCACATACCACGTTTCATCAACATACATTCATAAATAATCGAGATATCAAATTTTATTTATTCTCCGTAAGACTAACATTGGACAACGTACTGTGTTTACCACTCAGAATATCTCAGCAACGGTTGGGCGTAGAATCACAATTTAAACACCAAAATGATTGTTTTGTGGAACTGAACAGATTGGTAAAAGCAAATGTGAAGTTTACATTAAAATTAACTGAGGAAAAGCCAAAAACCTTTTTCCCATAAGATTAACATGGGAGATTTTATGAGTAGGTTTTTTGGATTTTCTCCGCAACCACTTAAACTAGGTTAATAATTCAAAATACTATATTATTTGTTTTTTAAGCTCTATAACATGGTCAAAATCAAAATAATGTTTTTTAAAAATTTTAGGGTGAAAAATGCAAAAAACTGATTTTTGAACAATTTAAAACCCCCATAAACCCCCCTTCCCATGGTCCGATTTTTCTGGTTTTCGAACTTAAAAGTCATGAATGTTATTTTACACATTTGAGCCAAATTTCATCGATATCGGACGTTTTTTACTCAAGTTATCGCATTCACGGACACATATATTTACGTGCATATATATTATATGCATATATACATATATTATATGTTTTAGCGAATTTCCCCTATAGGAAAGAAGCTATTACCGTAGGTGGCATGGTAAGACTTAAGCCCGAGACCATGATAACTTTTTGTTTTGAGGTCCCCAGATGACAAAAACACTATTCGTTCAAATTTATATATATGTATATATATATATATATATATATATATATATATATGTATATATATATCTTTATACATATATATATATATATATATATGTGTCCGTTACCGCGATAACTTTTGAAAGAAGCGCCCGATTTTTATGAAATTTGGCTCAAATGTGGAGAGTAATATTTATGACTTTAAGTTTGAAAACCAGATCGATCGGTCTATGGGAAGGGGGTTTTATGGGGGTTTAAATTTTTCCAAAAATCAGTTTTTTGAACTTTTTACACTAAAATTTTGAAAACACTAGATTTTGGTTATAACCATTTTGTAGAGCTCAAAAAAACAAACAATTTAGTATTTTGAATCATTAAGCTAGGTTTAGTGGTTGTGGAGAAAAGTCAAAAAATGTATCCATAAAATTTCCCATGTTAATCTTATGGGAATACGGTTTTTAGATTTTCCTCAGATAATTTCACTAAAAACTCCACATTTCTTTCTACCAATCAGTTTAGCTCTACAAAACAATCATTTTGGCGTTTTAATTGTTGTTTTACGTCCAACCGTTGCAGTGATATTCCAAGTGCTAAACACAGTACGTTGTCCAATGTTATCCTTATGGAGAACAAATTAAATGTTATATTTCGATTATTTATGTATGTATATTGATGAAACTTGGTATGTGGCTTCAACTAGTTGTCGTATATTGATAATAGTACAAAAAAAGTTCTTTGTTGATTTTTCCCGGTAGCAGCTAACCTGCATACTCGGCCCCCATGTTATTCATATAGAGAATAATTAAATTTTTACATCTCCCTTAGTTATGAACCTAAATTAATAAAACTTGGTATGTAGCTTCTCCAGGTTGAGTTATATTGATAATTGCAAAAAAACACCCTAACTTATCTTCCTTGTTGCAGCAAACCTGCGTACTCATTTAAAATGTTATTCTTATGGGGAATAAATAAAATGCTATATATAACTTATTAATGAATGTATTTTTGTGAAACTTGGTAAGTGGCTCTAGGTAGTAGTGATACCCATATATTTGCATTGGAAATTCGCTGAGTACGCAGGTTTGCTGCGACGGGGGTATTTATATTTATGTGCATATAAATACACATTCATATTTCATAAATTTACATTTAAATTTGAACGAATAGTGTTTTTGTCATCTGGGGACCTCAAAACAAAATAGCCCCGTAGCAGCAAACCTGCATACTTAGCGAATTTCCAATGCATATATATTTATCTTAATGCCACATAAAGCTACATACCAAGTTTCATCAATATACATTCATAAATAAACAATTTATGACATTTTAATTATTCTCCATAAGAATAACATGGCGGCTGAGTATGCAGGTTTGCTGAAGCAAAGAACACAAAAAAATGGGGTTTTATGCTTATATCAATATAACTCAACTAGGTGAAGTCACTTACCAAATTTCATTAATTTATTTTCATAATTAAGGGAGATAACACGTTACTTATTCTCCATAAGGATAACATGGGGCTGAGTACGCAGGTTTGCTGCTATGGAAGCCTTTGTCAAAAAATTGTTTTTTTGAGGAAATATCAATGGTCCACAACCAGATAAAGCCGTATACCAAGTTTCGTCAGTATATGTTCATAAATAAGCGAGATATAAAATTTTTATTTTCCTCCATAAGAATAACATTAGACAACGTACTGTGTTTAGCACTTTCAATATCTCGGTAACCAATTGACGTAGAGAAATGATCAAAATACCAAATTGTGTGTTTTTTTAAGCTGAATCCAATGGGAAAAAATAAAATCTGACTATTTCCAAAATTATATGTAAAAAATTCAAAAAACCCATTTTTGGGGTACAAAACCCCCCCAAAATACCCCTTCGGATAGAGCGATCTGGCTGGTTTTCGAACTTAAAGTCATAAATGTTGCTTTACACGTTTATACCAAATTTCATCAAAATCGGATAATTTTTACGAGAGTTATCGTGCTCACGGACACATATATATATATATATATATATATACAGTTTCGAACGAATGGTATTTTTGGGGTCTGGGGACCTCAAAACGAAAAGTTATCATGGTCCCGGGCCTAGGTCTTACCATGCCGACTACGGTAATAGCTTCTTCCCTATAGGGGAAATTCGCTAAAATTATCATGGTCTCGGGCTTAAGTCTTACCATGAGACCTACGGTAATAGCTTCTTCCCTATAGGGGAAATTTGCTAAAAGTAATATAATTTGAAAATACCCCCGTAGCAGCAAACCTGCGTACTCAGCGAATTTCCAATGCATATATATGTATCTTAGTACCACATAAAGCCACATACCAAGTTTCATCAATATACATTCATAAAAAAACGATTTATGACATTTTAATTATTCTCCATAAGAATAACATGGCAGCTGAGTATGCAGGTTTGCTGAAGCAAGGAACACAAAAAATGGGGTTTTATACAAATATCAATATAACTCATGTAGGTAAAGCCACATACCAAATTTCATTAATTTATTTTCATAATGAAGGCAGATAACACGTTACTTATTCTCCATAAGAATAACATGGGGCTGAGTACGCAGGTTTGCTGCTACGGGAGCCTTGGGTAAAAAAGTGTCTTTTTGAGCAAATATCAATGGTCCACAACCAGATGAAGCCGTATACCAAGTTTCGTCAGTATAGGTTCATAAATAAGCGAGATATAAAATTTTTATTTTTCTCCATAAGAATAACATTAGACAACGTACTGTGTTTAGCACTTTCAATATCTCGGTAACTAATTGACGTAGAGAAATTATCAAAATACCAAATTGTGTGTTTTTTTAAGTTGAATCCAATGGGAAAAAATAAAATTTGACCATTTCCAAAATTATATGTAAAAAATTCGAAAAACCCATTTTTGGGGTACAAAACCCCCCCAAAATACCCCTTCGGATAGAGCGATCTGGCTGGTTTTCGAACTTAAAGTCATAAATGTTGCTTTATACGTTTATACCAAATTTCATCAAAATCGGATAATTTTTACGAGAGTTATCGTGCTCACGGACACATATATATATATATATATATATATATATATATATATATACAGTTTCGAACGAATGGTGTTTTTGGGGTCTGGGGACCTCAAAACGAAAAGTTATCATGGTCCCGGGCCTAGGTCTTACATGCCGACTACGGTAATAGCTTCTTCCCTATAGGGGAAATTCGCTAAAAAGTTACCGTGACTAACAAATAAATGTAAAAAGTGAACAAAATTAAAATTAATAGAAACTCAAAATTAGTAAACGAGATCGCACGCAGCACGCTGACATGAGGGAAGTGAATTTCTGCATTAAAACCTTAAAAAGATCAAATAAAGCGTTTAAACCGACACTAGTTACATTTTTTTAAAATTAAAAAACTTTGTTTTTTGGCTGTTTTGATGCTCCTGGTTATATTTAAATTCATTAATAGGATGCCAATGTTGTAGGCCTACATTATAAAGTTATAAGGACTTATTGTCGGGATAACAAGTTGGTATAGGGGAATGGGGGGTGATAAAACGATATTAAGATATGAAAAACCGCCTTTTCCAGTGTAAAATCCCCATAAGACAACGTACTGTATTTTGACAATTAACATTTTCCTTAATGAATCGGTAAGCACTTGTGCTGAAATGATTAGGGAGGGCTTAAAATCTTTGGCTTTTTACGTACAATAAGTTAACCCTCCGAGTGGCGATAGACTAGCCGTAGTCTAAGGTAAAGGCATGGCTCCAGTGGCATCGACTAGATTAGTTGAAGTTTGTCACTTTTTTTTAACTGCGCAAATAGCATTGAAATACCCCCGTCGCAGCAAACCTGCGTACTCAGCGAATTTCCAATGCATAATATATGTCTTAATACCATATAAAGCCGCATACCAAGTTTCATAAAAATATATTCATATATAAGCGATATATACAATTTTAATTATTCTCCATAAGAATAGCATTGGTGATGAGTACATAGGTTTGCTGAAACAAGGACACAAACAATTGGTTTTTATACAAATATAAATATAATTTAACTAGGTGAAGCCACATACCAAGTTTAATCAATATTCAATCATAAGTAAGCAATGTATAACATTTTAATTATTCTCCATAAGAATAACATGGGAGATGAGTAAGCAGGTTTGCTGCAACAAGGAACTAAAAAAATGGGGTTTTATGCAAATATCAATATAACTCAACAAGTTGAAGCCACATACCAAGTTTTATTAATTTATGTTCATAATTAAGGGAGTCATTACATTTTACTTATTCTCCATAAGAATAACATGGGGGCTGAGTACGCAGGTTCGCTGCTACGGGGATAATCAACAAAAAATAAATTTTTGTGCAAATATCAATATACCAGTACTACGTGACCCCACGTGCCAAGTTTCATCAATATACATTCATTAATAATGGAGATATCAAATTTTATTTATTCTCCATAAGGATAACATTGGACAACGTACTGTGTTTAGCACTTTGAATATCTCTGCAAAGGTTGGACCTAGAATCACAATTTAAACACCAAAATGATTGTTTTGTGGAGCTGAGTTGATTGGTAAACTCAAATGTGAAGTTTACATTAAAATAACTGAGGAAAAGCCAAAAACCTTTTTCCCATAAGATTAACATAGGAGATTTTATGAGCAGGTTTTTTTGGATTTTCTCCGCAACTACTTAACCTAGCTTAATAATTCAAAATACCATATTATTTGTTTTTTTAAGCTCTATAACATGGTCTAAACCAAAATTAAGTGTTTTAAAAATTTTAGGGTAAAAAATGCAAAAAACTGATTTTTTGAAAATTTAAAACCCCCATAAACCCCCCTTCCCATGGCCCGATTTTTCTGGTTTTCGAACTTAAAGTCATAAATGTCACTTTACACATTTGAGCCAAATTTCATCGAAATCGGACGTTTTTTACTCAAGTTATCGCATTCACGGACACATATATATATATATATAGATATATATAGATATATATATATATACATATATATAAATTTGAACGAATAGTGTTTTAGTCATCTGGGGACCTAAAAAAAAATTTGTCATGGTCTCGGGCTTAAATCTTACCATGAGACCTACGGTAATAGCTTCTTCCCTATAGGGGAAATTCGCTAAAAGTGCTTGGAATCGAATAATCATTATTTCAATCGAAAGATAACATTCTAAACTTTCATTTTATTATATAAATGAACCTTATGGCAGCAGCAGATCAATGTAATCAAAAGTTACATTTGAATGAAAATTTGGCGCGCGTCGACTTCGCCCTGAATGAGTCATGAAATGGCTGAATTGAGTAACTTTTGAAAAATCATAGTGAGGTCAATTTTGTTCGTAACCAGAAACGGGTGGTACCACTGTAACGATATAAATGTCGTCTGTTCAGTGGTGTGTGTTATAACGCGGAAATATAATCAGACAGGCTTGTGGTGAAATTAGAAAATAGCCATATGTTTAGGATTGGATTCAGTGGCGATCGACTAGATTAGTTTCATACCAAAACACATGTTATATGTAGTATTTATTCATATTACATGGATGTTCTTATATCATTTTGAAGAGGAGAGAACACAGAATTTTGTTATGTAAATCGTTCAAAAAACCCTTGCAAAGTGGGTGACGCCTACCAATCGGACTTGATCTCAGCAAAATGTTTCATTATCATAAATTACGTTGTAACTTTTTTATTTGTATATATTTTGATACATAACTATATATTTTCTTGTTAGGGAAATAGATTCTACACATTGTGCATATAATTATATTTTCATAAATATTCGGGGTAATTATAATATAATAGTTACTTTTAGCGAATTTCCCCTATAGGGAAGAAGCTATTACCGTAGTCGGCATGGTAAGACCTAGGCCCGGGACCATGATAACTTTTCGTTTTGAGGTCCCCAGACCCCAAAAACACCATTCGTTCGAAACTGTATATATATATATATATATATATATATATATATATATATGTGTCCGTGAGCACGATAACTCTCGTAAAAATTATCCGATTATGATGAAATTTGGTATAAACGTGTAAAGCAACATTTATGACTTTAAGTTCGAAAACCAGCCAGACTGCTCTATCCGAAGGGGTATTTTGGGGGGGTTTTGTACCCCAAAAATAGGTTTTTCGAATTTTTTACATATAATTTTGGAAAGAGTCAAATTTTAGTTTTTTCCATTGGATTCAGCTTAAAAAAACACACAATTTGGTATTTTGATCATTTCTCTACGTCAATTGGTTACCGAGATATTGAAAGTGCTAAACACAGTACGTTGTCTAATGTTATTCTTATGGGGGAAAAGAAAAATTTTATATCTCGCTTATTTATGAACGTATAATGACAAAACTTGGTATATGGCTTCATCTGGTTGTGGTCTATTGATATTTGCTCAAAAAACCAATTTTTTACCAATGGCTCCCATAGCAGCAAACCTGCGTACTCAGCCCCATGTTATTCTTATGGAGAATAAGTAACGTGTTATCTCCCTTCATTATGAAAATAAATTAATGAAATTTGGTATGTGGTTTTACCTACATGAGTTATATAGATATTTGTATAAAACCCCATTTTTTGTACTCCTTGCTTCAGCAAACCTGCATACTCAGCCGCCATGTTATTCTTATGGAGAATAATTAAAATGTCATAAATCGTTTATTTATGAATGTATATTGATGAAACTTGGTATGTGGCTTTATGTGGTATTAAGATACATATATATGCATTGGAAATTCGCTGAGTACGCAGGTTTGCTGCTACGGGGGTATTGAAATTTCATAAATTTTTTTCTTTTCTTGACTATAATTTTGAAAAACAGTCTACCGCAAATAATATCCATCGCTATTTATGTAATCTCCATTCTTTTACGAGTAAAACGAATAGAAGGTTTTGAATAGGTGTATATCATTCAGTGCTTTGCTGTAAATCATTCAAAAAACCCTTGCAAACAGGGTGACGCCTACCAGTCGGACTTGATCTCAACAAAATGTTCTATTATCATAAATTACGTTGTAACTTTTTTATTTGTATATATTTGATACATAAATATATATTTTCTTGAAGGGAAATAACTATTAAATCATATAACATAGCTCATTTAGTATTATTAAGTGATGTAAAAAAAATCTGACTTTGAATAACACAAATTTAGTTTTCAAAAAAAGTTTATAATTTCACACATAATTATATTATGAAAAACAAATTTTAGACTATTTATTCTTATATAATTGTCTTTAGAATTTCATAACCTTCAAGGAAAATAAGGTTTATAGGTATTTATATGTTGATAGAGATTTTTTTGGCACACCAAATTGGTCACGCACAAATTGCCGTTTTGCACCTTTTCTAAGTTATTCAATGTTAATGTAATTCATATATAAAAATTTTTCTTCTAAGACTTATATACATTTCTACTTAGGTAATTAGATAAGCAACATTTGGTACATTTACTATTTTTACCTAAAAAAATTAGTTTGCTTACAGTAAGGTTTTACTTTTGAAATTTATAAAAAATATTTCAAATTTTTTTCAGTTTTTACATTTTTTCTTGAAAATTACCTCTCTGGATTTTACTTATTTTACCATTTTAAAATTTTCCTGTCTTTTCCGAACAAAACAAATATGCATATTGATATGTCTACTTCAAAATTGGATTTTATACGATTTTCTAAAAAATAGTCTTCAAAATCGCCAAAATGACCCTGCCACTTCAGAGAACACTGACAAAATTTTTCCTGCCACTCGGAGGGTTAATGTGCAATAAATATACATTTACGGCTTTTCTGAGTTTTGGGCCCAAAAACCCAAAATTTGAAAACTTAAAATCCCCAAAAAGGGGGTTAGAGTTTTCCGATTAATTTGCCCAACAAACTTGTCCAACTGATTATAAAAAGGAATGTCTCTGCCAAATTTGAAGTAAATCGGACAAAAATTCCAACTGCCAGAGTACGAAAACACACACACACACACGCACACGTGTATATATATATATATATATATATAAATGTATATAGGGCCTAAAGTTTTTAGAGACCCCTCAAAATGTGTTCAGTGGGTAATGTTAGGAACTTCTATGGTGGTCCCGGACTTAAGTCTCACCGTGCGGGTCATGCTAATTGTTCACTTTTCTATAGGAAATTCACTAACAAGTGAACAGTATTGTTAAACAATTAAGCACAACTAAACCTATCTATTACTTACACTGACATACTCTACATGATGGTTGGTTTTAGAACTCTTCTGAAAACGAAAAACAACTTGATTTTTACCTCAATGATACTTTATCATTGCATCTCCATATTTTCCACATTTGGGATTTTTTGGGACTAAACATTGTTCTTGAAGCCAAAGAAATACACTCTCATTATTTTGTAAAACATTTTGAGACAAATAGCGATAAGTAATTTAATGAAGGCATACTATCAGCCATATTCGTCATAACAAAAAAGAAATTATAAACAAACAGATGACCACCAATCAATTAAGTTTTATGTAAAAACATATGATTTCATACAATTTTGTTATTTAGAATCGATTACAATATCCATACGTAAACAATCGATTGTTCATCCGATAACATATCGTAGAGCGTTTGCGGAACTGGTTCAACATAATCATGGCTTGGACCAAACTCCTAAACACAAAAATTAAGAAAAGGCTCGTCGCCGACAAGCAAGATAAGGACAAAAGGCTGAAGGTTGAGCAAGCATCCTTATATCAGTCCTAACTGATATCACACTAACTTAGGTTGAGTATTCCCAACTTATTTTTGAGTAAATTCTGTGAAAAATAACTTGGAACTTTAATTTGAATGATCTTATGAAGTAGGCTACCTAATGTTAGCAATTTAGGCCTGTATAATCTGGATTCGTTAAATTTTTCTGGTTCATCCTAACTGACTGTAAGCAGGAGTAATGTGATCATCTATTCTTGAACTTATGATATATTGAATGCAGTAATTTTGTGCTCTTTGAAGACGAATTCCAAGTTCAACCAACATTTCATTGTAAAGAGACTAGGCTATTTTTATGAGATTAGGCTATGGTAATAAATGTTATGAACAATATTAGGAATAATTTTTTGTATGTATCTCACATAACTACAAAAATCAAGAAAAACTACGCTATTTTTAATCATTTATGTTCAAGGTTTGAATAACATTAATTGGGCAGGTATATAAACCAAAACTAAACAATTAATTTTAGGTTATATTTGAATACGTTAGCCTACTTACCACTGATATTAAACGAATCTGGAGAGTGATGTTTCAGTGCTATGAGCTTTCTTTTAAACATAATATTATAGTAAGTTTTTAAAACAGCATTTAATTGCTTAAAACTTTGATCTGAAATTCGGTTAAAAGACTCAAGATTCGCCGACAACAAAGTACAAAGCAAAGTAAGTAGTAACTAGTAAATAGTAAATGTAAAAGTAAGTTGACTAGACTGCAGTGTTGCCAATCCAATTTATGGAAATTACTACCAGCTCCTGCAAAAATTACCACCTTTTACCATCCTTCTTCAAAAGTACTAGAAAAGAGCGCGGCAATTTTCAAATCGGGCTAAACATAGTTGTTATACTGTTGTTAGTTACACATAATTATTACATTATTAATGTTAATTAAGTTAGTATAAAATGTACAACAGTTAATGATAATATATGAATATCCACGGAGGTTATTTCCATCCTTGGAAGTTCCATGCTTAATATAGTTGTAAATTTGTTTTCTAGTATTTTGGAAAAGTGACACAGCTAATCCAGAAATCCTCTGGTTTCAAGGAAACAAGCAAAGGAGGAGGTAATAAGTAACAAGGTATAAAGTATAATAAATTTGAAAAAAAGTATCTGCAAAATATGCATCTCGTCATTCTGTAAACTAAAACAGAAATTAAAAGAATATATGGATTAGTGAAGCAAAACTCAGGTATATTGTTTTATGTTAAAGTTACAGAAAATAAAGGATTTCAACCCTATATAATAACTTGTATTTAAATTAAATGCTAGCTAACAATTTACTTAAGAAAACAGACTTATTTAGAGAAGAAAACCGTAAAAATACTATTATTTTAATCAAGTTAATAGATTACCACCAAGCAATGATTACCACGAAAAATACCACCAGGGCCTAGAATTACCACCAAATGGGGTAATTACCACCCAATTGGCAACGCTGCTAGACTGAGTCTGAGTTCATTAGTTCAAGTTGGTGAGTGAAGTGAATGTAAATAGTGCAACAGTGTAAAAGTGTTCAGTTCAGTTTTGGATCATCGATCATTAAATTTAGTGATAGGAGTATCGAGCACTGAGCTCTATGTTGTATCTGGAGTCGGAGTCAGAGTCACCACTCTACCTTGTTAGAAAAGCGTGCCGATGTGCTTTTGCCTTGGTCGTTATGTTGGCCAATATGTGTTTTACTGATGCATTGTGGGAGTGTTTGACAGTTTGGCAGTATAGTCATTTTATTCCCCATTCAAATCAATGTAAATTTAGCGATTTTTCAAACCCGTTACAATTGTTTTAAAGTACATTACAAGTTGAAACCTGTTGTTAAACTGAATTTTGGAATCTTGCGAAATGTTTTAATTAAAAAGTAACCAATCATCTTGAAGCTAAGTAATGATTTAGGTAACATTAAAATAGTCTTGTTTCTAGGTTTAGGGTAGTTGGAGAATGACACTGAAAAACGGGCACTTGGGTGGTTAATTTAATTATTTATTTTACTTACATATATCAACATGATAGCATTAATAAATAATGGATTATTCCAATATTAAATTCAAATCCAATGTCAATGTAAACTGTTGACAGTAATCACTACAGTAGACAACCGGTCGGTGACTTTTAACATAGACTAACTACTGTAGTTAGTCTATGCTTTTAATTTTGACAGCGTCCACCCAATGAATTCTGATTGGTCCAGCTAACTCCAAGGTGACAACATAACAAAGTAAAAAGCTGATCTAGACGGCAAGCTTTTGGGAAATATTTAGTCAAAGCGTTATGACTCCAGATAGAGTTCAGTGGTATCATTGATTATACATCCTAAATCAATGGTGGTATCGAGTCGTAAACGCAAAGAGTATTCATATATTTGGATACAATTAAATTATAGTAACAGCACTTAATTACTCTAAAATTTGAACTGAAATTCGGTTAAAATACTAAAGATATTTGATTAGTTACCCACAGTGCCGTCCTTAGGCGGCGCGGCAGCTACGGCCACACGGGACTCGCACCTACGGAGGCCTCGCGCTTGAGTTTGTTTGTTTTTGTGGAAGCTAGAGGCAGAGAGCAGACTTGTAGACTGTTGACGATTAAAATTTAAACAACTAAAGATAGTGCTCAACCAACTAGCGGTACATACAGAGGCGGCCCCCCACTAGGTTTTTAGCGGCCGTGCAAAGCCTAAACAATTTTGCTTGGATTGAAAAGGAATTGATTCAATTCCGAGTAAAAATGTAAATATGTAATTTATGAAAATGTTTTTTTTAGCGAATTTCCCCTATAGGGAAGAAGCTATTACCGTAGGTCTCATGGTAAGACTTAAGCCCGTGACCATGATAACTTTTTGTTTTGAGGTCCCCAGATGCCAAAAACACTATTCGTTCAAATTTATATATATATATATATATATATACATATATATATATACATATATATATATATATATATATATGTGTGTGTGTGTTCGTTAACACGATAACTTGAGTATAAAACGTCCGATTTTGATGAAATTTGGCTCAAATGTGTAAAATGACATTCATGACTTTAAGTTCGAAAACCAGAAAAATCGGACAATGGGAAGGGGGGTTTATGGGGGTTTTAAATTTTCCAAAAATAAGTTTTTTGCATTTTTCACCCTAAAATTTAAAAAAAAAAACTTAACTTTGGTTTTGACCATGTTATAGAGCTTAAAAAAACAAATAATTTAGTATTTTGAATTATTAACCTAGGTTAAGTGGTTGCGGAGAAAATCCAAAAAAACCTGCTCATAAAATCTCCCATGTTAATCTTATGGGAAAAAGGTTTTTGGCTTTTCCTCAGTTTATTTTAATGTAAACTTCACATTTGCTTTTACCAATCTGTTCAGTTTCACAAAACAATCATTTTGGTGTTTAAATTGTGATTCTACGCCCAACCGTTGCTGAGATATTCTGAGTGGTAAACACAGTACGTTGTCCAATGTTAGTCTTACGGAGAATAAATAAAATTTGATATCTCGATTATTTATTAATGTATGTTGATGAAACTTGGTATGTGGCTTCAAGTAGTACTGGTATATTGATATTTGCACAAAAAATTGATTTTTTGTTGATTATTCCCGTAGCAGCAAACCTCCGTACTCAGCCCCCATGTTATTCTTATGGAGAATAACTAGAATGTCATATATCGCTTATTTATGATTGAATATCGATGAAACTTAGTATGTGGCCTTAGTAGTAACTTAGTAGTATTTAACTTCGCCTAGTTAAATTCTATTTATATTGCATAAAAACCAATTGTTTCTGTTCTTTGTTTCAGCAAACCTACATACTCATTACCAATGTTATTCTTATGGAGAATAATTAAAATCGCTTATATGTGAATATATTTTTATGAAACTTGGTTTGCGGCTTTATGTGGAATTCAGACAAATATTATGCATTGGAAATTCGCTGAGTCCGCTGGTTTGCTGCGACGGGGGTATTTTTTCTTGCCGTTATTTAACTTTGAAATAATATACAATGTTAAGTCCGGTTATGTAGAAACTATTTAGTGTTAGTATGATATTTGTTATATGTTTTAAAAGTATAAACATCATACTGATAATAGGCTCACGCTATCGATCGGCCAAAATCTTATAGGTTGTAAAATATAGGTTCTAAATAAGATTTTAGAAGGTTTTTAAGTGTCCCATATTAAAGCATGGACGTTTTATGTGTGGAATGTAAAGTATTCTTTGGTTAATTTTTTCTGGCGATTGATAACTGGGACTATCTATTTTGCTGACCAGGAGAAATCTTGACTGACTGGTTACTTCTGGTCGACTGATTCACATCAAAATTGTTACTTTTGTACAACCCCCAACTACCCGGGACAATAATATGACACAACCATCTCTCTCATCTCAGTTTTTGCTAAGGGGTACTTCGCTAGAAACACCCTGCTGACTGGGGAGGAAACCCGACTGACTGGGTACTTCCAATATAACGATTAACTTAAAATTTTGTTATTTAGATGCTACCGACTAACCGGGACAATAATATAAAACAACTATCCCCCAAGTTCTTGCTAAGGGGAACTTCGCTAGAACCACCTTGCTGACTAGAGAGAAAACCCGACTGACTATAGGTACTTCCGGTTGACCGGTTCACTTCAAGTTTGGTATTTAAATGCTACCAATTAACCGAGTCAATAATATAAAACGACTATCCCCCTAAAAGTTTTTTTCTAAAGAGTACTACGCTAGAAACACCCTACAGACTGGGGACAAAACCCGACTAACTGGGTGGTACTTCCGGACGATTGATCAACAAAATTGTTGACCGGAAGTAGCTTCATTCATAGCTTCCGGAATAGCTTCTTTGTTGCTTCATTTTAAACAGTGAAGATTCCCGTTGGTAAATGTCAAGGCCCTCTAGATAGATCGCCATCTACTGCTTTTCAAGGATATGCATTGTAAAATATGAACCATACTTTGCGTGTCTTGTAATTTTCGATATTTCAAAAGGTCTGTAGCCTAATGACGAAAACTGTTTCATAATTTACAATACCCGCCCCTCCTCTACTGCTTTGAAATTATTCCATTTTCATCATCAGTGATCTTAAAATGAATAAATCCATTCACTTTACCGAATTATAAGGTTTTAAAATTAAAACAAAGGAGTGGTATCTTTGGTAAGAAAGTAAGGAGAGAAATGGGCCATACGTATTTTTATGATAACCCATCCTAACATAACTGCCGCAGCGCGCTGTATATTTGGCGGAGTACATGTGGCGATCGGGTGTGGCTGCTAGCGGCGGCAACGCATTCAACACGATCCTAGCGGACATCGCTGTCTTTTGGGAGGCACAACACAAAGACCGCTCATCAGAATGATGTAAAATTTGTACAAAGACCGCTCATCAGAATGATGTAAAATTTGTACAGTAAGTCAATAAAAGTACGTTTTTTCGAATTATGTAGTTATCCTTTGTATCCTGTAAAAATTTAACCTCCAAAAATAGTGGCATCCGAGAAAAATATAATACCAAAGTACCGAGAAATGGTGGCAGGGGCACCATTAAACTATTTAGGGCGTGGCGAAGTGCAAAAGGTTTTGTTCACAAATCATAATTTTTATCATATTTAAATGCAAATTTTAAAATTAAATTATTAAAATCATGATGTGCGGTAGAAGTGCGGGGGCGAGGGTTGGAAGAGGGTGGTGTTGGAGGCAGGAGAGGTAGTCATTGAAAAGAAAAGGTCTCACGAGCTTTTCTTGCAACAGGCCTTACATTGGATTAAATAGTTTAAATACCTGTGCTGTCTTAAGTGATCCTAGTATCCTAAAAGGGCTACTGCAGTTTTGACTCTTCTAATGTAATTCAGTATTCATCAGGCGAGGCGTCAAGAGATTCTCGTTCATATGTGAACATGTCAGGTTTTAAAAACCATTGGAAGGCACAACACAAACACACGAAAATATGGACGACCGGACGTTCAAACGACGAATGTACATAAAACACGGAACGTATTTGGCCAAAACTGGTAAAATTAATTGATAGTGCAGCAGCGGCGCGACGCGTGTGAAGGACTCACCTATACTGGTGTTAACTAGGCACACACTATCCTTGTTCCCCTCCCCCTCTATTATCAGGTGTTGGTTATATGTTCTATTTTTATTGCAGAATTGTAGACTATATTGGATTTGAAAGTCCTTTGTTCATTTAGGATGTTGTGCGGTTATTTTTTTACTGATTTGTATATTTCACACAACAGTCTTCGATTCTGCAATAAAAATAGAACAAACAACCAACACCTGATAATGGAGGGGGAAGAGAACAAGGATAGTGTGTACCTAGACGCCAGTCTAGACGAGTCCTTCTCACGCGTTACGCTGCTACCGCACTATCAATCAATTTGACCAGATATGGCCAAATGTGTTCCGTGTTTTATGTACATTCATAGATTCAATGTCCTTTTGTCCGTGTTTTCGTGTGTTTATGTTGTGCCTTTCAATGGTTTTTAAAAACTCATGTGTTCACATGAACAGGAATCAGTCGTGACACCTCGCCGGCGAGGCTCACCTGATGAAGACTAAATTACATTAGAAAACTCTAAACTGCAGTAGCTCTTTTAGGATACTATAGGATCACTTAGTCAGAACAGGTATTTAAACCATTTGATTTATTAAAGTGATATTCAGTGGCTTAGAACATGAAACCTTGCATTGACTATAAGGACGGCGCTGTTTACCCATAGACACAGATATAAGTTATTTTCAGGTTTTTCGTGAACAAACAAAATATGTGTTAGATAATAAAGCAAGTGTAACACAGTTGTATTACGAGTGAAAGCTTTATTATGAATACAATTGCTTACAAACAAATTATTTTAATTAAATAAATTAACCATCAAGAGTATAGATATAGCTATATGATTACGTGATAATTAATTGTACAATGTATAATATAAAAGAAGACAACGCCTCCAAAAGACATAGAATAAGAAACCATTTGTTACTTGGCCTATTGTAAAATGGAGAAAGTATTGTTTTCGTAAAAATTTTTGAATTTGAGTTGTTAGTGGAAATATTTGTTTTGGTGATCCCTGAACCCAAAAAAGTGATTTTTACGAGATGTCTGTCTGTAAGCTAGAGCCTTAACCAATGGTCGAATTTTTATGAAATTTGGTATGTACTTTTTTGTAAATTTGGATTTGGTACTAATCCACGATATCTCAAGGTTTTTTTCATTTTTTGAATTTTGGATTTTAAGGTTAGTTAATTATCCCCAAAAATCGTCAAAAAACATGAAAAATCAAAATTTCTCAAAAGATTTTAATTAAACTTTAGTCATTTGTAGAGTTTTAGTTTTCCAACAAAATAACACCACCCGCATTTCTGTAAAAATGCTCAAAATACTAAATTATTTAGTATTTTGAATTACTATTCTACGATTGCTGGTTGCAGAGAAAATTAAAATTTTCATTTTGCGGTAAACACAGTACGTTGTCCAATGTTATTCTTATGGGGAATACCAAAATTACTATTTCTCTCTTATTTACTGATCAATTTCGTTCAAACTTGATGTGCTTGTCAAGTTAGCATTGACCAACAGAGGAAATTCGAAATATGTTGCCCCTTAATAACCCTGGGAGGGGGGACATTTCCCCTCTTAAAACCACGTGTGTAGCAATGGATTCTGTAATGCCTCCAAAAGCGGGATTTGGGTGGATGTTTTTGAAAACAATTTGTTTACAAGAATTTATGTACATTCGACCGTGCTTTGTATTCTGTATTTAGTAAATAAAAAGTAATTTATTCATTAAAGTTGGGCTAAAAGGGAGAAAGTATGTGTCAGTTTCCTGATACCGTTTATTTTATTTATCAAGATATTTTAACTGGATATGCTGGTACATTACTGTAGGTACAGGCCCGGTCTGGCTCCATTGGTGGCCCTCGGCTAGATTCTGATTTGAGGCCTGCCCCCCCCCCCAGAAATAAAAAAAGGAATATGGGGTCCTCTCATGGCAAAATTGTTATATTTACTGCATGCAGCTAACGTCGTTTTAAATAGTTATTAATTTTAATGAATGTGGTTTAAATGAATTGCTAAATATTTTTTCCTACATATCAGCAGCAAATTTAGATTTATTAATTATTGAATCTCTACTTGAAAGAACAAGATTAATTATGTAAGAACTAATTAAGAGTGGTTATAACTAAAATAGAACGATAGTTCAATTAGAGGCCAACTACGAACATGCATGACAATGAAAAACACAATGCAAAAAAAAAACACTGCATTACAATTATAAGCAAAACTTTCATGTAAAACCCTTGTGTACATTGATAGTAAAACAGGGCCTAATATAATAGTCAAGTGCAAGTATAAAATAAATCATTATTATATAAAGTAGGCCAAAATAAATACTGTAGTTAACAATATAAATACAACAAAATTTCTTAGCACAGTGTTAGTAATTAACGTTTTCAACTATCCTATCAGTTTTTTGGTAAGTTCGACACTACTCCTGGCCACGACATTAACTATCTCATCTTTATCCAAGCCATAAAACAAGTCTCTTTCTATATTCATAAAAATAAGGCTTAAACATAAGGTCTTGGCTTAAACTAGACCTAAGACGATTCTTGATCATTATTAGCAAGATTACGTCATTGTAAAACAGTAAAATAAAATAATCTTGATAATTACAAAACTTTTTTTAACAATTTGTTTACTTTATTTATTTTTTATTTGCTTTTGGAGGCCTCTTTGAGCCCGAGACCTGAGGCGATCGCCGACCAGCCACCCTGGCCAGACTGGGCCTGTGTAGGTTTATGAATCATAAACCCATTACGAACCAACAACCAAAAAAGTAAAGACCATTTTAATTAACGTATATACATATATATATATATATATATATATATATATATATATATAATTACAACAGTGAACAGCATTATACAAAATTAAATGTAAAATGCTTCTCTGTAATGTTTTGCGTGTCGAACAATCAAATGATCACTAACACCCCTAATGAATAACAGAGGTCGACAATGAGCAACAGATCCCAGGTTAATCTGAACGGATGCTTTTGGATATTCTTGAAACTCAGTCTGGATCATCTTCCGGGTCGTGGAAATAAAGCAAAGAAAAGAACTACACAGTGATGATGATTTTCTTAATTTTAAAACGATTAAATTAAATTAAATCCATTTAATTTTCATTAGGATTTACTTAAACTTTCATTATAGACCTAAATACCAATATAAAAATACAATAATCTTATGGTTGAGGGGGGGTTGACTGCCCTCCCACCCTTCCTTGAATCAGCGCCTGAACATGTAACAGGCTTTTTCCTTTCATTCACAGAATAACACGTTTTGCAGCTTACTTCACACTGAATCTTAAAGTTAATGCTGATGCCTTGTTTAGACATTTTTTATTTTTTTGTATAAACTTACTTAATAAAGTACTTTGATTTTGTGATCACTGATCAGTGAGAGTCATCTCGAGATGACCAAGGACCAATCTAGTAAACGATAACTTGCTCACAATTATTTCATCCAGTTCTCTGTTGGTTCGAGACTCTGTGATCATTTGTTATTTGCCCCATTTAAATTTACTGCATTAATTATACTGCTAAACTAAAACAACTCTGTGAATTTCATACTCTTCATCTATGACACTCTATAATAAATAATAAAGTTCCCAAATACCTTTCTGAAATTTTTATATTGGTTTCTGATATTAACTCTCATGTTACTCGAAGGGCCTCTCTTCAACTAACCATTTATATTCGTAGGTAGAACAACTGCCTTCAACAAAACTTTCATTGCTTCTGCTAGTAGAGATTCTGGAATTCTTTTCATGACAATCATCATCATTCATCATTGTTGCGAATTAGGAAATCCCAGCATTGCTGCTAGGCACGTCTTTCAGGTTGCTGGTTACCGGAAGGATATGATATAGCAGGAAAGGAAAGGGTGGGATGGGACGGCAGCCAAATCGACCCTTCAGAGGGCCAACTCCCGTGCCCCTGGTGACAGCTGGGATGAGGCTCTCAAACAGGGAACCCGCATTCTGCCCTCCAACTGGCCAACTCAACTGACAGAGGGTATCCATGAACAACATCCAGGGACCATCCATTCTCAGGATTGGAGACCAAACCCAGAGATTCTGTCCGTAGCTGCTGCAAATGGAGGGACCACAGGTGAAAGGGAAGTTTGTCATAATGGACAGCCAAAAGACTTACCATATATGTAATGACAACTTCATTTGCTTTACCCAATGTCAGCCTCAAAACTGGTATAGACCTGGGACTTTCCTGACAATATCGTTATATTAAATTATATAACAATATTGTATAACCACATGAAAAAACTATGTCAGATTTGATAAAAAAACTATTAGAACCTGAACAAGGCTTGATCAAAATTGATCAAATTTATATGGATTATGGGACCTTTCCAGATCAAATTTGAACAGGGACTTGATCAGACCTGATATGTTTGAACAATTCTGATCAAATTTGTTCAGGCAATTAATCAGGTTTGATTTATAAAAAAATTAAACTCATAATATATTTTATTATTGAAACATATTGAATATGCATTAAAAATATGATACAAAAAATATGAAAAAAATCATGACAAAAAACACCTGACACGGTTGGGATTTGAAATCGGGACTCCAGCGTTGGAGACCGTTCTCTTATCCACTACACCACTAGCGCTACTTGACATATGAAGAAGAGAAGTGATTATGAAAAAGAGAAACTGTATAGGACCACGATTTAAGTTAATAACACTCTATTTTTTCTGTAATTATGAACGTGAAATTGCTCATCAACTTATGCCAAAATAAATCCCTATAGTTTTTATTTTTTCAGCTGCACGTTAATATACATCATCCGTCTAACTCAATGTACTCATTGGCAGGAAATTGTGCTGTACTCCTAGCAGATAGTGCAGGATCCTGCCAATATTAAAGTAGCTTATGTTGATCAGGGGCGGATCCAGGGAGTCACGTTGGGGGGGGAAATGCCGGGGATTTGGGGGGGGGTATGGAATACCCTTCAGGGATGGAGGGTCCGGGATTCCACCCCCGAAAATTTGTTAAAAATTCCATATCAATAATTTTATTGGCTGTAAAAAATAGCTGAATGCGTTTTATTGACCAAATTGTGTGTTATAGGCCTAAAAAGACGACTGTATAGAATTCATGGACCAAAATCAGAAATTGTACCTGTTATTTTGGATAAAAAACTGGTAATTTGACCGCATTTCATGGTCACCGTAACTTTTAGACCAAAAACTACCAATGAACGTAGTTTATCGGCCAAAAATACCGCAATAGTTTATACCCAAACCGCAATTCAAAGGCCAACCACCAGCGGAAGTATCAAAGTATGTTATCGTCGAAAACAAAGATTTTACCGAGACTAAGATCGAAACAAATGTTATCGGCCGAGATACGGCGATTTTAAAAGACACCCGAGATACATATTATCGGCCTAAAATAGCAATATATTCTCAATTTGCCGTCTAAAACGTCAATCGGACCATATTTTTAGCTTGAAAACGGTCAAACTGTGTTATTAGATAAATTTACTGACCGAGTGTGTGTTATCAGCCAAAATCGATAATGTTATCGGAAATTTTACAGCAATTACTAGCCAAAAAATACGACTGTAAAGTTTGTTATCGGACGAAAATTGAGTACCAACCGTATTTAATGCAGGAAATGTACTTAATCGCTCAAAAACGGCAATCGGTTCGCATTTTGTCATCATCAGGCCAATCTCATCTGATGATGACTGGTGTGACTGGTCGAAATCGATAGCCTAGTACCATCTTTTATATACGTTTACCGTCTGTATGTGAATCAGTATAAGTGTAAATATATCTTAAGTGTTGTAAGACGTCTTTTATTACATGCCGTAAGTAATAACAACACGTAATAAGCTAATAAAAAAGTTGTTTAAATTCAAATGTATTTAACCTCTGATTATGACGTAAAAACACGTGTAAGTTTCAATATTAGTATACAAATCTCGATGTACACGTACTCAACCTGGATTTTCATCGAAATTAATTAATTTACGACTCAATGACTCCCATATTTTATTAACTCGATACATGAGTCAACTCTTTTTGTGAAAATAACTATATAATAACAGTTGTATGGCTTTTAAAGAGGCTTAGTTTTGAATTTTGACACAACAAATTTTATTCCATACTATCGCATTTATAGTTTTGGTAGAAAAGTTTATTCAAAACTAAGTATCTTTCGTATTCGAGTTCCTTGACATGTTCCTCAACTTTGAACACCAATATGATTTTTATAGGATTGCTTATTTTAGTATTGGCTGATATAGAGGCTTAGTTCTGAGTTTCAACGTAAAACCATAAGTTCATTCATAATTTTGATTAAATATTTAGCTACACATATTTACTTACGACTTTGTATGCATTTCAGTTCCCCGATCTATTCCTTATTTATTCACACAAAATCAAATTATAGGTCTATTTGAATAGTTGTTAGGGATGTATAACTTAAGTTTCTGTAAACAGATGTTGATTCTCTTCTATTTCAATGTTCACGATTAAAATCATAAAATGTGACCATAAAATTAAGGATTATAAACCTGAAAACATGTAACATTTAAATAAAATTTAATTTAACGATGTAATAAATAACTACTAGAACTAGAAGGAAAAATGTTTAAGTGATAGAAATTTTAAAGGGAGAAGGGTTTAAATAGGCAAAGTTATGTTTGAATAAAATCCAATACATATCGAGGTAATGACTCCTGTATTTTAACTTAGAAAATGGACAAATAAAGTATTTAGTGAGGAATTTTTGCTTCACGACCACATTATAACATAACAAATATGTTTATTTTTGCATAACATTTTACTATGTACAACAAATAAGTCTCATATTATTTTTCATTGAATTTAATTACATATTCATTTATAATATTTAATATGTAATGTTTAATCATGAGTCGGATTACATCTCGATAAATGTTTTTTTATCATCATTGAAAGCTGTGTTAAGTAACAATAACCTCAATATAATATAGAGTCAAATATATATTTACTTTTTATAAAAAAAGTAAAATGAGGAGCGATTATTCTGATGTGGTAGTACGGCGTGGGGCCGTGGTCCTCGACGATGATGGCGGAGCGCGTAGAACTGAACATAGCCGTGATTTATATCGGATTATTGAAGAAACTAAAAGGTCCATCGACAATTTTTTCGAATAAATTTTGAAGATCAACTAATTAGCTACAACTTTCTCGCTGGAAGTTTGTTTTACCTCAGGAATAAAAAACTTTCTCGCTTACTGACTTTTTTATGTCATGTTCTTACAACCTTCTAATATTTTAATTAATACAAATTACACATAATTTTAAACTAAAATATATTGATACTGTTAGATGCGGACATTCATGCAGAAAAGGAATATATAAGTTTCATTGTAGTTGTATTATTATTAAGAGGTACAGGAGCGTGTAAACGGCAACGCGCTCACCGCTCGGGATTACTCAGATTTGCCGTGTCCTACACTTTGGGTCTGGCCTGACAATGCGCGGACCGTTTTCTGTCCATTTGACGAGCTCTCCATGGTTTCTACCTCCCTGGGGAACGACAACCGAGCCGCATGAACGAGAATGGCCGAAAAAGACGTTTAACTAAATTAACGAATTTTCGCCGAATTCCCGTAAAATTATCCGATTTTCCAGGAATTTCCGGTCTGTGAACTCTCTGTAGTATAGCTCGTATTACAGGCATATATGAATCTGACTGATGACGCATCAATCAGACGACAAGTCGAGATGACGCTTCCGGGCAGACGTAGCACTGGCGCTGGTGTGGGGGTGTGCGCACAACTCCAACCTTTTGCCTTGGGGGGGGAAATTTCCCCCATTGCCCCCCCCCGTGGATCCGCGCCTGATGTTGATCAAAAGATAATCTTGTCTTAATTATATAATTGTATTATATAATGACTCACAAATCATGCAGCCCATTGGTTTTAACACTGATTGTTGTTTATTTAATAAAGACAGGATAATGTTCCTAGTCATGTTCTAAAAGTTTGAAATTTGTTGTCAGGCCTGGTCAAGTCATTTGACCTAGTCTTATATCAGGCCTAATCCAAGACACTTGATAAAGTCCGACCAGACCTGAATGAACTTGATCAGGCCTGATAAAATTTGATAATGCCTGATCAAGACAGCTGATCAAATTTGATCGAGCCTGAACAAACTTGATCAGGCCTGTTCAACTATTTGATCAAAGTTATTCAAACTTGATCAACTCTGTTCAAATTTGATCGTCTGATAAAAAAATTTTCATGGGGGTAATATCTTCTTAACATATAAAAATGAATCCCTTACTTCCCAAAGTCATGCCATAACTTGAGAATGAGTGCACCAAAATGAATAACTCTTTTTTTGTTGAGTTTGTTAACGTCAGGACATGGTTTTTATGAAAGAAAATTCCTAATCCGACCTAAGGGCTCTGTCCCACTGGCCTTAAAAGTTCCCACTGATTTGATCAAAGTTCAGTTAGTTACACCACACAACTGTTAACAAGGATTATGTCTAAACATACTTGAAATGCATAAACATATGTTCATTACGGAAATAAAAACTACTTTATTGGCAACTTAAACTCTTTTTCCGATAGGCAAGTGAGCATAGCGAACGAGATCATCTTGAAAATGAACGAGTATATACATAAAACAAATTCAATAACATTAGGACAGGACAACGTCTGTTGGGCCAGCTAGTAATAATATAATTATAATATACAATATTATAAATGTGAAAGTTGCAAGTTTGTTTGTATGTCTGTTTAGATATTTGTGGCTCAATCACACTCTAACCGCTGGACTGATGAGCTGACATTTGGCAGAGAACTACTTGATAGTCCTGAGTAATATATAGGCACATTAAGGTTGCGAAAATACTATAGGGCTTTGCCCCACGGGGGTTCAAAGTGCCCATGTATTCCTTATAGACATTTATTTTTGTTTGAGCTGATGAAAATACCAACAGCTGATATTGATTCGTAGTACTTCCATAGGCTAACCACACATAATGCAGCACACACAACTGTAATCATGTTTATAAATCATTTGCGGGGCGAAACCTGCAGGTAAAATCTAGTATTATATAATATTAAAAATCAGGTTAGCCACGCCACGCCACGCATGGCCACGCTTGGTTTGTAGTGAAAGGCAAAAACTTTTTATTGTGAGGTGGGCACAAAAGTGATGGTCTTGGCGCTGGTGTAACAGGTGGATGTCGGTTTGCTTGTGATGTATGCTATAATTTACGCCTTGTTGTTATTAAGTTATTAGTGAATTTCCTATGGAAAAGTGAACTATTAGCATGACCTGCACAGTGAAACTTAAGTCCGGGACGATCATAGAAGTTCCTAACGTCACCCCCTAAACACGTTTTGGGGGGTCATTCACACACATATATATATATGGGTCACATTTGTTGTCCAATTTACTTCAAATTTGGCAGGGACAGTCCTTTCGATAATCAGTTGGAGAAGTTCATTGGGCAATAAAGCTATCGGAAAACTCTAACCCCTTTTTTTGGGAAGTTATATTTCATATATTGAGTTTTTGGACCCAAAGAGGGTAAAAAAATCCCTGGATGTAAAATTATTTTCAAAAAAGATGGAGAAAAGTGAGGAAAAAATTTTAAGCCCTCTCTCATCATTCTAGCACAAATATATACCAAGTTATTAAAGACATGTATATCGACTAAACACCAGTATTTTTTCCTATGGGGGTTTTACATTAGAAAAGCCTATATATAGACATATAAATATATATATATATGTGTGTGTGTGTGTGTGTGTGTGTGTGTGTGTGTGTGTGTGTGTGTGTGTGTGTGTGTGTGTGTGTGTGTGTGTGTTTGCAGTCTAGCAGTCACATTTTAGCGAATTTCCCCTATAGGGAAGAAGCTATTACCGTAGGTCTCATGGTAAGACTTAAGCCCGAGACCATGATAACTTTTTGTTTTGAGGTCCCCAGATGCCAAAAACACTATTCGTTCAAATTGATATATATGTATATATATATATATATATATATCTATATATGTGTCCGTTAACACGATAACTTGAGTAAAAAACGTCCGATTTTGATGAAATTTGGCTCAAATGTGTAAAATGACACTCATGGCTTTAAGTTCGAAAACCAGAAAAATCGGACCATGGGAAGGGGGGTTTATGGGGGTTTTAAATTTTCCAAAAATCAGTTTTTTGCATTTTTCACCCTAAAATTTTTAAAAAACTTAATTTTGGTTTTGACCATGTTATAGAGCTTAAAAAAACAAATAATTTAGTATTTTGAATTATTAACCTAGGTTAAGTGGTTGCGGAGAAAATCCAAAAAAACCTGCTCATAAAATCTCCCATGTTAATCTTATGGGAAAAAGTTTTTTGGCTTTTCCTCAGTTTATTTTAATGTAAACTTCACATTTGCTTTTAGAAATCTGTTCAGTTCCACAAAACAATCATTTTGGTGTTTAAATTGTGATTCTACGCCCAACCGTTGCAGAGATATTCGAAGTGCTAAACACAGTACGTTGTCCAATGTTATCCTTATGAAGAATAAATAAAATTTGATATCTCGATTATTTATTAATGTATGTTGATGAAACTTGGTATGTGGCTTCAAGTAGTACTGGTATATTGATATTTGCACAACAAATTGATTTTTTGTTGATTATTCCCGTAGCAGCAAACCTGCGTACTCAGCCCCCATGTTATTCTTATGGAGAATAAGTAAAATGTACTGACTCCCTTAATTATGAACATAAATTAATAAAACTTGGTATGTAGCTTCACTTGGTTGAGTTATATTGATAATTATATAAAAACCCATTTTTCTGTTCCTTGTTGCAGCAAACCTGCTTTCTCAGCCCCCATGTTATTCTTATGGAGAATAACTAGAATGTCATATATCGCTTATTTATGATTGAATATCGATGAAACTTAGTATGTGGCTTCGCCTAGTTAAATTCTATTTATATTTGCATGAAAACCAATTGTTTCTGTTCTTTGTTTCAGCAAACCTACATACTCATTACCAATGTTATTCTTATGGAGAATAATTAAAATCGCTTATATGTGAATATATTTTTATGAAACTTGGTTTGCGGCTTTATGTGGAATTCAGACAAATATTATGCATTGGAAATTCGCTGAGTCCGCAGGTTTGCTGCGACGGGGGTATTTTGTCTTATTTTGATTTTTTAAAGTTTTTATCTGGAAATTCACTTCCCTCACGTCAGCGTGCAAACTCGTTTTCATTTCATTTCACTGGTCAGGTCACAGACGACTCGCTTTGTCAACTTTTTTACAAATACAGTTGGGTTTCAGTCTTCCCATGTTCAAAGCGCCTACAAATCAATTAACTTAAGTTTAATTACAAATATTTTAAAGATGTTAAAATTGTGTTTATAAAAGTTAGTCCTACACATTGATAAACATTTATAAACCACACCAAATTAAGATTTATTGAAGATTTAGATCTTGAAGTTATAAAAGGATTCTAAAACAACAAAAATAATTGTATTTTTCCGTGCAATCCATCTTTATGTGATAATCTTTATTCACATAACACAATAGAATTCATTAGTTATATTACGTTTTCACTTTGATTTCTAGGAAGTTTTTAAATCTCTTGTGTTTTATTATGATAGATCAAATAAAGTTGACACAATATACAATAAATATTTATATATGTTTTTATGCTATAAAATGTCTATTGATATTCTGATACTTCGATAAAGCTGTACACAAGTTGAAGGATCGTTGTTGTTGAAGCTTGGGATAATAAACACCACACTTTGTGATGATCAAGATATTTTTCTTAATTTGTAAGTAAAACTATTATAAATACATTTATTACTTAGTCCTAATCTATCTGATAATAATGTGTGGTGTAAAGACAAATTTAAATTCCCTGGTTTCTTCAATTTCTCCGTTGCCAATCAATTACTACCACTAATAGCTGATTTATTCTTTATCTGATGATGCTTTGTTTAAATCATATGAGATGCAAACAAAGCTATGGTGTGTGTATTGCCATTATAGATTTGGACTCTTTCTTATTATATTTACGTAGTTTCAATTAGTTGCGTATACAAAAATTAATGAGTACAAAATATGCATAAATTGTACCTATTTTTATTTGAACGTTAGCACAAATTTTTGGTTAAAACATCTAAAAAGCTTATAAGAATAAATGTCTGGAAGCCAAAACAGCTGGCTGACGTGGATAATGTAGAGCAAATTAGGGGAATTTGGGACAGTAAGTACCCGTGGTGGGAAATAAGATGTTGACGTTCAACCGCACATTAATATCAGACAGATTATAGTCGTTTACAACTTATTTATATATGTGAGGCGGAAAGCAAAAAGGGACCTCATTGCAGCAAAATGAAAATTTCAGTACAAGCAAGTTTCACCGAATGGTCTAAAATACTGATTTTCGGTTGTTTGCAGTTTAATATGCTTCATTTCGTCCTTTACCAGTTGTAATCGATTACAAAACTGTTGTAAACGGATAAAATACTCAAAATAATCATAAAAGTAGTCAATGTTCAGCTTGGGAAAAGGGACCTCATCACACTTATAGGAAAATAATATGGGCCACGAACAGGTCTCTTTTCTCAAACACATCAGATAAGTAGGCAATACTTTAAACAATACTCTCTGGTGAATTCTAGCGACGACGAAGTGAACTACTACAAGTTTATTGTAAAACGAGAACGTTTTCTGGTTATAAAAATCCCTGTCCCGACTTCAGGTATCTTTTCTTTACAGGTTTAAAACGCCCAGGACCTTCGACGAAGCATCGAAAACGTTCCACTTAAATAAAGAAGATGGATGTTTATGAGAGACTATTTATAACATTT